>JAPVLO010000068.1:942500-2142500 GCA_027257055.1 Cephalopachus bancanus
TTTATTTGGGCTTCCCCATTACAGACAACTGGTGAAAGTGGGTGCGACTACATTATTTTTCCACAAAGTGTACTTTTTAATAAAATTCTGGTATACACCTCATTTTACCTAGGGCAATTCTCTGCTGTGTTTGCCCTCTTAGGAAATCATATACAATGACATCGAGCGTGCGGGCTGACATGCTGTCTGTAAGGACAGGTTCAATAACATGCATATTTCTTTGTAAACTAACTGACTACATAAATATAACAAGCGCTCAACTCAAATCAAAAGTTCCTAGGCCTGAAAACTTAAACATCAAATTATGAATCTGAATACAGCTTTTTAAGGAACTGAAAGCTGTATTTTGTGATCTATGAACTTTTTACTTGAACCTAATTCTTGTCTTTAGATTTTTGTGGTTGGTTGTTTTGGAGAATCAAAATCAATCTGACACCTTGAATAAAAATTAGCAATATACCAAAACCTCAAAAAATTCTGGAAATCTCAAAAGCATTTTTGGTTTTATTTTCATTATATGGTTACATATAGTATGTGGCAAGGCATATGAAGACCAGGTATAATTTTTGGTGCACATGTGATATTCTTTGGCATTTATGAATACTTTTTTTCTGTAGAAGAATAAATAGGTGAAAATAGTTCACCACCATATGATTTGTTTTATCCTTAGGCATTGCCTGAGGTTACTGGAACATTCCTGGTTTTTAGTATTGAAAAGTGAAATGCACAACAGTGAAAATTTTATTAAAATGTATGTTAACCCATTACTGTATGTTCATTTTCAATTCTTCATAAGAAAGCATGATGTATCATTTTGTGCATGTCATTCTTTAAAAAAAAAAGAGATGAGTCAAGTAAAAGAGCAAATTTAATGGGGGAATTTTATGGGAAACATTATACAAATGGCAGTGTGTGTGATTTCCATTATTAAAATAATTTGTCATTGTGTGAAAAAAAGGTATAAATTTCAAGAAAGAATCTTCTTTAGTTATCTGCCCTTTTTTTTAATGACAGTGGCTTTTGTGCAGTAAAGACAGACACGTTCTCAGGCAAAGCCCATTTCAGGCCAGAATTTCTGAAAGCCCTATTAATGTTTCATGCTAATCAAGGAGAGTGGGAAATAGAGCTGACAGGTGCTTTCTACTCTGCTTATTCCTGTCTTCCTGCATTAGACATTACTAGCTAAAAAAGGGCCAATGGGGTTCTTTTCCAATGCATATAGTAAGAAGGGCAAAATTAAATGATTCTTGGCTTGCTTCCTGTTGTTTTCCATCTTGGATCAGCTGATAACATTCTTGGTCATATGAGTGCATTGATTATTAATAAATTTGTTTTACTCTAAACTATAACCTCAAAAGAGATCTGCCATTTGAACCTAGCGTTCTAGTATAGTGAGTCATGCTATTTCCGAATCTATAAAAGTTCCATCTGGACTTCTCATGTTAAAATATTTTACCTGTATGTAATTTTAACTTTTTGCCTCTATCTGGCATGTTAAATGGGAATTTCATAGTTGATAGCATACATTCAATCTCCTCCATGTAATCTAAAGACATAATTTAGTTGAGAATAAATATATTTTCTCTTTTTTTTCACGAGAATGCTTACACATAACCACAGTTGTCAAAGCTCAATGTTAGAGTGAATACATTCCATCACACCTCATCCAAAAAAAGATAACTTATTTATTGTGTGGAGTTTTATTATTTTTTTATTGAAACAATTTTAGTTGGTTGAATCTATTAATTTGTTTTTAATATTTCTGATTAAACAAAATCAAAATACCTTACTCCTATAGGAAAATTTTCCTTTATCCTAATGATTATGTGCTTAAAGATGGTATCGTAATAGGACTGACTTTTCCACATCTTTTATTCATAGAAAAACTTTTTTTTTCTTAAAGTGCATTTAGACATGCCAAGGACTATTAATTTCAACTTTAGCTACTGAAAGTCTGCCATTTTCTGACACCTGGTGTCTATCTTAGGAAGGTGGAAGGTGACATATGATGGCTTTGGGATAAAGTGCTACTGTGAAAAGTTTTCAAGTAGCAAGGGTGAGGTCACAAAAATACCCTGATAGGATGTAGAACAAACTACAGTTATCCATATTGAGAAATACCAATATATTAAGCTATTTTATCCCTGTCTGAAGATGAAAACTCATTTAAGGTCAGTTGCTCAAGAAAAATAACAATTGCTCTATGATTTAAAAAGAGACATAGAAAGGTCTATGACAACTACATGTATAAAACCAAAGAAATTACTTTAAGTTATGAAGCCTATCAGCATGACAAAAAATATTTTTCTTTAACTTTCTTTTTATGGCCCAGAAAGTAGGGAATATTTTATGGCCATGTCTGCATTCCCAGGCTAAAGCAGGATATGGAAATGAACTTATAAAATGCAAGATGATGAAAGTTAGCTTTCTATTCTTCTTGGCTTCATCGGATAATAGCAGTTCTTGGTTGAATTTCACATAGTGTTAACTTAAAGAATACAATCTCATATAAAAAGCTTGAAATTCTAGAATTAGGAGAAATGTATGTTAGTACAATAGTATTGTCATTCAAATGATTTTTTTGAAGGGAACCGTTCTTAATTTTGGGGTGGCAAACTCCTGCAAAATCTGATAAAAGTTATAAATCCTTTTTTTGAAAAATGTATATGCCCTCAAAAATTTTCTTATGATATAAGGGAGTCCACTTAAGATTACTTAAAACATATCCATATAAATTCGGGGAATACAGCTAAAAAATTCCTCCATTCTTATTTACCTAAGTAGTATTGAGAACATAATTCTTTTAGAAATCACTAAACAGCTTTCCATAGAGGTTGAACTAATTTGCATTCCTACCTGAATTGTAGAAGTGGTCCCTTTTCTCCACCTCCTCACCAGCATCTATTGTTTTTTGTTTTATTAATGATGGCCATTCTTACTAGGGTTAGGTGGTATCTAAATGTTGTTTTGATTTGCACCTCTCTAATGAGAAATCTAATAATGAAATTCCTTGTTTTATTTGATATCAATACATTTTTAAAAATCAAAAAAAAAAAAGAAAGAAAAAAGAGAGAGAGAGAGAGAGAGAGAGAGAATATAATTTGGCCCAAACTCAACTTGTATTGCTATACAAAGCTCCAAAACAAATGAGTGAAGCGGGGACCAACGGGAGACCCAAACTTCATCTGTTCAATGACTACTTATGTACTTAATCCTGAATAGTAGCCACATCTTTAAAATAAAATTTTTTTTTTTCTTAAAAAGCTCCTTTTGATAGGAATAAAGGCAAATAGGAGCCTAAGCAACATATTACTCCACCCCTTTCTCAGTGATCATACTTGGTCACTCAGTCAAGGCTTACTCTTCATGACTGTTAAGGGTGCTGTTCCTTCCTAAAGAAAAAGACCCTTGCACAAAAAGGTCAGTAATTGTATGAGGAGTAATAACAGAAAGGACTGGACGTAGAGATGGAAAATTTTTGTTTCTACCATGCAGATCTTTATCCTCTAAAACTCTAGTTAAGATTTTTGTTCTTGAACCACATAGAACTTCTACTTTCGGAGATTATCGTATGAGAATTTATCCATGACTAACCCCTAGATATTGGAAGTTGCTTTGGGTGGTGGGCCTGTCAATATCTAAATTAATGTATCAGATTTATTGTAGAACATCACTGCAATAAAAGAAGTCAAATGCAGTAAGACTTTGACTACTGATATTTTGCTACAAAACTGGTATTTTGTTTTGTCACTGACTGAATGATTTCAACTCTGTCTAGAATGACACAATATTGCTAATTACTCATGAGACTATTCATTTCATTTCCAAATTGGGTCCCTGGTTCTTCCTCAGTTCAGTGACTGTCACATCATAGATACTCCCCCAAAAAATCAGTGGCTGGGTGATGAATGAATGAGTGCATGAATGAAAATGATTCTACAATTCAAAAGGCAATCTGAGTGGATACTGGAAACTTCCAATGATGTAACAAAAAAAAGTTATTTAAATAAACTTCAATTTAAATAACTTTTTTTTGTTACATTCTTGGAAGTATCCAAGGACTCAAAAGACTCATTTGCTTTGAGCTTGTATAAAGATTTCAAAACATTTAAACAGTACTTGCTTTTATTTAGATTCTCCTTCCAGTCTTCAATATATTTCTTTAAGTTTCCAAATATTCAATTCTTGCATCATGGGAGACTAACAGTTAAAAAGATGCAAATAAATTTTTTGAAAACTTACCTCCAGCAAAAGTTTGCTGGCAATGGGTGGTATCAAAATAATTTTGAAACCTTGACCCCAAATATCACTTAAATTGTAAAGGTATCTATAACTCTTTTCTAACAATTTCTAGAAATGCACATGAAAAGCATTTTATTGTTTTATCATGTATAGTTATATAAATCTTATTATTCAATATATTTAATCTTTATTACAACATTTTATAAGATTATTGTTCATTGATCTAAATGTGCAACTATGATTAGTCTTAATAAATTGTGATTATGATTAATAAGTAGAATTAATCAGTAATATTTAACTAATTTAGCTCATCTGTTGTGGATTTCCAATTCTATCTCTATAACTTTTCTGTCAATGGAAACAATCTTACAACATACTGGTTTTTCCATTCAAGCTTGTTATTTAAGTTTTGACTTAAAAAAAAAATTCCAAATACCTAGAAGTGTTCAAGGTAATCCTTGAACTTACACTGAATTATTTTTTTAAAAAGACAAAATAAATAAAGTTTTTAAAATGTCAAAGATTTTATTTAGAATTAGATATTTAGCAGTAATTGCAAAATGATTTACAATTCAATAATATGATCAAGTTTCCATCAGATAAAGTTTTTCAGTACTTTTAAAACTATTGTGGTAAGGATTAGAGATTTATCTATCTTTGATTAGCAGATGTAAAACAAGTGCATTCCTTCTGGCAGTCTATATTTTAAAGCTCTATTTTTTTTAAGTTGGAGAGAAAAGAAAGTTAATTTTAGTAGTTTCAACCCTACCACATGCCTGTCATTTTTTAGAAAAGCAGAGCCATTTCCGGAGTATTACTGTCATTGCTAAACCAACTAAACGCAGTCTCCTAGCAGCCACAGACTCCCCTGATAAGGACAAATAGATACATAAAGACAAGCATTAAGATTGCAATGTCACACCCTAGAAGCTATTTCCGTGTAGTTTTCCAAAATGGGAGAAAAACACCTCAATCTGATTGTCAGGTACATATCAGATGACATAATTACATTCTGGGAGACTGTAGGCAAATCTAGAAACAGTGACAAGCACATTTGTGAAGAAGAATCCACTTCCAGCAAGGACAAGCTCCATCGTTGTTGTATCTCACAGTACGGGCCAATTCCAAATGAACTGCACTATGAGAGGAGAGAGATCCTTCTCTCGCCACCAGAATGACAGGAAATACACAGAGTAGCTTGACCTGGGTCTCAGACCACATGGCTAAGAGAGGGCCTCTGCAATCCTGTAACTGGCCACTATAAGAGAACGTCTCCCCACCTAAATAGCCTGCAAAGTGTGTTCATCTCAAGCAGAACTGGACTGAACTTGAAGGGGTTGTAGGTGCTAGAACAGGGAGCAAATGTTAAGATGGGTTGCCAGTTGGATTACTTGGGTTTAAAGTTCCATAGCTCTTCTCCCATTCGCAATTTAAGAGCAACTATCCAGGGAGAGGAAAGTAGAACCGAATGGACACAAAAAGATCTATGCCCCTTTTCATATTCAACTCTAGTAGTCAAATTCATGCAAGCCAATGGATTAGCTCTAATTGACCAAGTAATCAACACATTTGCTTTTCATAGGTAAAAGAAGAGCAGAAAAAAACAATAGAAAGCACAGTAGTAACCAATACAGTAGAAAGAAGTTAAATCTGGAGAGTAATCCTAAAATGTCTATTTAAGGCATTCAAATCTGGGAAACTGTTTAAGTAACTGTAATAAATCATTAATGAGTGAGCAGTAAAACACTATTTAATCATTAATTAGCTATGTATTAACAGTAGAAAATATTAGTAGTTCATCCTTAATGCACCTAGTGATAACTACAATATCAAGTGCTTTTGGATTCATCTAATTAACTATTTAATTTATTTTCTAGTGAACTTTTAACATAGTTATAATTAAATTATTAGAATTTTGCTTCTATTAGCCATTGAAATAGCGTGGTGGTTTACCTGGTGATTTCCAGCCTAGCCTTGCTGTCTTCATATTTTGCTTATTGTTAAAGTACTATTTTATATAAGTGTAAGTTTACTTAAAGGGTAAAATATTCCCAAGATGCTATTTGACACAGCTTTTATATGACCCATTTATTTTTATGCACACATAAAACCTTTTATTTTTTCTTTTTCAGTTTGACCAAAATGATCTTTACTACAAAATTAGCTTTTATTTGACTTAAGACAACTGTAAATTTCTAGATGATCAATTTTCTTAAAATAATTGTCATATAGATGTTATTCTCGGTAGAATATAAAAGATACTCACAAGAGCTTTTGCATATTTAAATTGAAATTTTCAGCTAATACCATGCCATATCTGTCTTTGAAAAGTGGCTAGCACAACTATTTTTATTATATGGAACAGTATAAAATAAAGATACAATATGTAAAAATGAAGATGCAATGTTTTAATTTTAAACATTTGACATCAGACATTTTAATAAAAAATATCTCATCCTGAGCAATGAAATTCCATTATATTTACCATTGTAGTAGAAATTTCTTCAAAGGATATTATTTGAGTTCACTCAATAATGATCCAGATTAAATGATATATTATTGCATAAACTAACTAAGGAGGAGTAAATTGTGGACGTAACATTATTTTCTTCTTCTAGCTAACATTATAACAATAATTCTTAAAAATTAAATTTGTGAAAAACATTCACTTAGTCATGTCAGAGATGTGAGAGACACTTCATTATCCACTGTGGAATCATAGATGCAAATATATATTTTAGTACAATACAACATTAGCATTCTTAATCCAAAGTTTACAGAAATAAAGATTTTAGTTGACCATCTGAACAATAGAAATGTTTGCAGTCAGTACCCTTGTCTTTTGAGACTCTACACCAATTAAAAGGGGGCATAAAGAATAAGAATAGAAGAGAAACTGAGATATTTTAGGTTAACCATTGGGTATTTAAACATATTGAAGGTGAAAAACTGTATTTACAGAGCCATCAATTCCCATAACAAAAAGATGGCCCTGTGGCCTTTGTCACACTTGTCAATCAGTCCCCGCCATTATCCAATCAGATGGGAAGCAAGGGAGCCTAGACCAGAGGGTAAAACATTGAGCAAATGAATTTGTCTATGCTAACAAGGCTGCATTCACCTTAATGACTGCCCAACCACTGACTCCACCTCTTCTCCCCACAGGCAAAATATTTTGGAACTGTCATAAAGAAAATGCCATTGCTGGGATGTCAAACATTCCTTTTGCCCTGCTTTGAAATTAAGTTTCATACATATACAAACATAAACTAACTGACTTTAATAAAAGCTATTCTGAGAAAAATTGTGTGTGGGCGGGAGAAGCTGCTTATAATAATTGGAATTTTTGTGTGTGGGGGGACAAGGAGAACACCTGGCTATGGCAGAAATAAAGCTGTTTGTTGGTAAGCTAAGTTTCTGTTCATGATTCCAGAAAAATAATTGATTAATGTGGTCCAGCAACATCATGATATGAGTGAAGTGTTCTTGCTTTCATGGAGCAAGAACTCCCCATAAAATGTGTCTTTTCCAAGGATGGCATACTTCACTATTGGACATTTGAGCCAGAGTAGTAGTGGTGGAAGTGCAGTGCTAATAGAACAAATCTGCAGCTACAGAGAAAAATTCTGTTCCCGACAACTGAGTGCACTTCTATCCCGGAACGGCCTTGTCATTGACCCTAAGCAAAATCGGGCTGTTGAATGCCCAATTATCAAAATAACTCTTGATGGGAAGTGAACTCCAGGTGCCTGTCCTGTTGGTTTGGCAGCAGACTCCGCCTCTCCATGAGGATGGGACCCTGAATAGTGCTGAAGACTTTCTGAAGTAAAAAGTTAGCATCATAGGCCAACTTGACTTGGCTTCCTAGTTATCCAAACCCAGTAATAGGGTAATCTGACAAAAGCAGAGAGCTCTGCAGAACACTGAAAGCATTAAATGGCTTTCACATATCACAAACACTGACTCAACAGAAAGAGCACCAAAAAAAAAAAAAAAAAAAATTCTTTAGCTTTGGAAGTCAAGCCACTGGAAAATAATATAGTTAGAATTTTTACTCCAGACTTTCCATGTTAGCAATAAACTTAAGCTCCTTGAAGCCCCAGTTGCTGTTATTTTTATCTTAGATAACCCAGGGTTCATCACAGTGTTTCCTATCCTGTAGGCTAGCACTGTCCAATAGGATATAAAAAATACAAAATAATTATATAACTTTAAATTTTCTAGAGGTCACATATAAAATTAATTTTAATAATATTTACTACAATTGATAAAAAAGTATACAGTTGATAAAATTTTTTTTTAACTTTTAAATGTGTTCTTTTAAAATTGTAGGGTAAAATTCAGGGTTAGGTATACAAATATTCTTTATGCAGGTACCCTTGTTGATGAGGTGTGCCACCCCCTTCCCCAGGCAGATTCCAACTACTGTCAATCCCACCTCCCCGCCCACCCCCGCCCACGTTTCCCACTACTGTCAATCCTTTTCTTATAGTATTACAATAGTTGTTCAAGGTTCACTTATGAGTAAGAACATGTGATACTCAGTTCTTTGTTTCTGTGTAAGATCACTCAGTATTATAGACTCTAAGTCCATCCAGGTTGCTGTGAAGTTCATGATTTTGTACTTCTTTATGGCTGCATAATATTCCATTGTGTATATGTACCACTTTTTTTTTTTTTAATCCAGTCCTTTTTTGATGATTGGTTCCGTGTTCTTGCTATTGTGAACAATGTTGCAATAAACATACATGTGCAGGTATCTTTCTCATAGAGTGATTTGAGTTCTTCTGTGTATATTCCCAGTAGGGGGATTGCAGGGTCATATGGGAGGTCAATTTTTAGATCTTTTAGGAATTGCCACACTGTTTTCCACTGTAATAGTTTACACTCCCACCAACAGTGTAGAAGTGTTCCCTTTTGCCACATCTTCTCCAGTATCTGTTATTTTTTGAGTTATTGATGATGGTCATTCTGACTGGAGTTAGGTAATATCCCAGTGTAGTTTTAATTTGCATTTCTTTGATGACTAGTGAGATTGAACATTTTTTTATGTATTTGTTGGCTGCTTGTACGTCTTCTTTTGAGAATTGTCTATTCATATCTTTTGCCCACTTTGTAATGGGGCTGTTTGTTTTATTCTTTTCAGTACATTTGAGTTCCTTATAGAACCTAGATGTTAGGCCTTTGTCAGACATAGAGTTGGCAAATATTTTTTTCCCAGTCTGTGGGCTGTCTCCCTGCTTTCTTGATGGTGTCTTTGGCTTTGCAGAAACTTGTCAGTTTGATGAGGTTCCACTTGTCAATCTTATTGCTTATGGCATGGGCACTTGGAGTTTTGATCAGGAATTGGTTGCCAGTTCCAATTTCCGTAAGGGCGTCTCCTGCATTTTCTAAAGTTCTTATAGTTTGAGGTTTCACGTTTAGGTCTCTGATTCAGTTAGAGTTGATTTTTGTGTATGGGAATAGGTAAGGGTCCTGTTTTAATCTTATGCATATAAAAATAAATGAATAAAATTAATTTTAATAATATATTTTATTTAATACAATTGATAAAAATTATCTTTTCAACATGTAATCAAGTTAATATATTAATGAGAAATCTAGTGTTTATTTTTCAGTTATGGCACATCTGAATTCAGCATTGCTGTAAGAATACATGGGCCAGGCATGGTGGCTCATGCTTATAATCCCAGCAATTTGGGAGGCAGATGTAAGAGGATTGCTGGAGTCCAGGGGTTTGATACCAGCCTGGACAACTTGGTGAGACCTTGTCTCTACAATTAAAAAAAAAAATCAGCCAAACATCGTGGCGAGTGTCTGTATTTCCAACTACTTGGAAGCCTGAGGACGAAGGATCACCTAAGCCCAGCAGACTGAGGCTGCAATGGCTGTGAGTGTGTCACTGCACTCCAGCCTGGGTGACAGAGTGAAACTTTGACTCAAAAAAAAAAAAAAGAATACACAAAAGAATGAATAAGTGAATAAATAAATGTATATAAAGTAAATACAAAAAGTAATCACATTAAGCTTATTTCAGTTTATCTTATAGATGGAGGTGATAAGCCATCGAAGTTTTTAAAATTAAAGTATATTTTTGTTGGATGAATGGGATGCTGGGGACCACCATATGTCAAATTCTGAACTGCCTGATTTTACAATGCATTTTATTTGGATTATCAGCTAATTAATAATTTTCTGCCAACTATTTGCACCTAAATTACAGGTCTTTAGGAAAAATAATGGGACTTTTCCAGGCTTATCATTTACTATAATCTTAAAACAATTCTAGGTAGATTTTTCACTGCAAGTTAAAGTATATTTCAGAGCAATTCATTCTGGACCAATTATGCAACTTGTTGCTTTGGTCTGAATATAACTTCAGGTCTGGTAATAAAGTACCATGTTCTCACCCAGTAGCAAAGACCTTGTAGACAGAACTGGTTAATGTTAAACACCCCTGGCCACACAAGTTCTTTACATCAGGTTTTTTCCTCCTAGTAACAATTGAAGGATTTATAAAAGAGGAAGAGATTATGAAGGAGAAAATTAAAGACATCTGTAACAATAGGTTATCTTATAAATATGTTCTATATAATACAAAATTGCATACCTGGTAGAATTCCATGAACCACATTAAAAGGCATTTATATAAAAACAGTTTAGAGGTAGAGCAGGAGAAATTATTTTTTATTGAAAGATTATTTTATTATGATTGAGATTATTTCATTATGATTTTATTATGATTTAGAAATCTTTTAAAAATCAATTCATAAAATGTTTCTCTCTGTAAAAAGTTGATTTTAATCCTTTCACAGTAGGATAGGTAGAAAAGAGCCTTTTGTAGTGTATCAGTGCAAAAGTACTTAGGCAGCATAGGTCAATCATTCCATTTATAATCCAAATGTCTCAATGACCTGAATAGCCCTGATGTCTTTCCACCTTCTATTTTAGTCACTAAGCATCATCATAAATATTGAAGTGTAAAACCAAAGATGGAGAAAATCAGTAGCTATACTTAAGACATTATATCCATATCATCTTATTCATCTGCTATACTCCCCAGTAACTGTAACTGTCAGGACTTTAAAAGGACGCATTTTAAAATTAACTTTTCACAGATTAAATAACGTAATGTATTATGCTCTAATGAATGGATTTAAGGCTTTTCTGACTAAATCTAATGGCTCTATGACCAGTTAGAGTTTGCTGAATTAGATACATAGTCACCAATTTGATTCTTAAATTAGCAAACAACCTTCCTCAGAAGCAACTATTTTACTTATATTAATTTATACTTAGTCCCCTTGGCTTGAGACAGAATGCAGACTGTATTTCCTCAGAGTAAATATAGTAGTTCTCTTATTTTAGAGTTGGAGGAATTTTTGTGATTTTTTTTTCATTTCCAAATACACAAGTCATCTTGTGCAGTAAAGCATGCTTGTCAACGTACATGTCAACCAACTTTAAAAAGAATAGTCTAAGAAAAAATAAAAAGTAAATTATTTAAGTGGAGTTATAGAGGAAGCTTGAAAGAATTCTGTTTGGAAGGTTTCTTTGCTTCTCTCTGCCAATAGAAGGGAGACTCTGGAACTCTCACTAGTGAGCTTCTGTCATAACTAGGGCTGACAGTTCACATTGAAAATTCTGTTTTTTTTCCTTCCCAGGAAAGCAAGTCAAAGTTAAGCCAACAAACTGTTGTTGGCAAGTGCCTTACTTTTGTTTCCTCTTCCTTAAATTAGCCATTTGAGTTTGGTACAATATTTGTGAATAAATTTCTAGTATTTGAGACCACAAATTTGTGTGGATATTAAACATTTTTTAAAAAGTGAAGGACCACTGTGATGAAAAGTATGGTCACATGAGTGCAGCATTTGAGACGAAGAGAGAAAACGCCAAAAGCATTGTATGGAGGAAAAGGACAGGAAATTACCACATCAAATCACTGTTAAAATGCTACAGTTGAATTTGGCAGTGAGTTGTTTTAGGATGGCATATGAGGGGGACCCTACGAAACCCGGAATTATCTTTTGGAGAGTTGTTCCTTCTGGAACAAATTCCAGAATTTGTTCTTCTGGATCAAATGGTCAACAAAAGTTTTTATCTGGAAATTTTGAAAAGGTTGCCATGATTTGCGGAAGAAATGTTCGGAGTTGTGGCAAATAGGTAACTGGTTCTTCCACTTTGACAACACACCTGCTCATACTGTGCTGAGTGTTCAGCAGTTTTTAGCCGAAAAGGCATGGCCCCTGTACCCCACCCTCCCTATTCATCCAATCTCTTCCCCAGAGACTTTTTTTTGTTTTGCCTGTTTAAAAAAGTCCTTAAAGGGAAACATTTTGTCAGTGTGAAAGAGGTAGGAAGACAAACAAACAAACAAAACCGGCAGAAGCACTAGAAGGCACCAAAATTGACGAGTTCAAAAACCACTTTGAGCAGTGAAAAAAAGCATCTTGACAGGTGTATTGTATCAAATGGAGGGTTCTTTGAAGATGAGTGAAGTTTAAACATACAAAAAATAAATACACAATCTTTAGTGAGTATATTCCGGGGTTTTGGGGCCCCCTCCCCTCCATATTCCATTCGAGATATCCATCAAATTTATTACAGTTGTTAGCTGAATTCCATTGACTTTGGCAGAGTAACTATTACAGGGAATGCAAGAATGGTTTAAATCTCTAATGTACAACATTTTGCTCTTGTGCAGAAACTGTTAACAACAGTATTTGTGTCTCTATTTTATTTTACTTTTCAGCGCTATTCCATCAATGAACAGATTGGGATCACTGTATTAAACTTTTCCAAAGTATTTACAGAGGGTAAATTTATACTTTATTACAAGGATTACTGCAGACATGACTTATTTTATAAAAACACTACTTATAAAACTCCAAACCTAACAAGATAGATAAAAAGGAAGAAAGGTAATATTTCTCACGCTAATGGAAAAAGTGATAATTTTACAAAAAGATTCACTTTATGTTTAGGAACTTCCTGTGCATATTAAATATAAGCATTCTATTTTCTAATGGTCAGTTACCCTCTAACTTTTGGGGTATGTTTTATTTATGCTTCTACTATGTTACAGACAATTTTATAAAATATTAAATCACCTCCAATTACATTACAATCAAGGAAGTAGCTAGTTGTATCTATATTGTATATGAGGTACAGACAGATACGAGAGATGAATAAACCTATAAAACACCTATACATAGATTTTGTGTTTGTTTAATGCCCATATTTATGTATGTTCACCATGTGTACATATAACTGTGTTGTTCCACTAACTGACTTTTCTGTAGATAATACAGTATTTGCGAGACCAGTTCATTAAGGTTAATTTGTTCAAAAATATTAGAATCATTAATTTCTGGCTTATAGCTAATGGCTATTCTCAGCCAGTGTCTCGCTTCATCATTAGTGTCACTGAGATTATAACTCACACCCAACTGTTTTTACACTATCTAATAGAATCAATTGATGCAATGGTTGACAAGATGCTGTTTTGCATTTTGTCATCACACTAATGTACATGGCTTAAAGGCATTGGCATCCATAATGTGGGGCAGTTTTGTAGGAGACTGGAATAGGCTGAAGCTGCAAGGGCCATTTTCATAAAATATTAATGAAATTGAAAAATACACTGGGGTTGAAGGCTTGTCTGCTAAATGTAAGGTAAAATCTATTCTGTTCTGCTTTCTGATGACTGTAATTAGCAGCCCTAATTAAAAATTCAAACCTTGTGTATATTTGAAAGCATGAATCTTAGCTCGCACCGTGTTTATTTCCTTTACAAAGTATTTTATTTTACAACACTAATTGAACAGGAGCCTTCCTAGTCCGACAGCCGCAGCTGGCTGGAGCCAGTTTATGTATCCAGTCTCTCTAGACTACTTCCTTTTGTAAGCAATAAAACATCTTTAAAAAACATGTATACGCTCTCCGTGAGCCATTAACTCTGTGCCATCCAGCACCAGGCTGGCCCTCTCTCCACACATTGTTTTTTTTTCTTCACTTAAATGTGACCTCTTTGAAGAGGCTGCTTTTTTCTGATCTTCAATATTTAATGTGGATTTACTTACATTAAATGACCACCTTACGAAAGGAGCGAAGGCCCACTTCTGACATTATTTATGAACAGCGTGCGCTGTGCAAAAATACGGAAGGAATTGCCCGGGAATACCTATTAGTTCTGGTAGAAAAATCTACTTCTTATCATTGTTTTCTAAACTTATTTTCAAATTTGTGGTCAGAATGTTGACGCCTCACTGGGGAATGCACAACAGCAACTGAAGTCCAAATTGATTAGAGTCATGTTACTTAGAGACTAGAGAGACCAGGCAGGACCAGAGCTGGAAGTGAGTCAAAGCCAGCATCTGAGTAGGTCAGACATGTTAGAACATTCTTTTTTTCAGTAATGACAAAAATAAGTTTGTTTCAAATTATGCCTATTACTGACAAAAAGAAGAAAGGTGTCTAAATTATGTTTAAAATTATTTTAAAAAGGTAACATCTCTCTTTTGTTTGATCTGCGTATCCTTTCATCTCTGGATTTTAATTTCCTCAACTGTAAAATGGGAATGCTTATAAGCTCTTTACTTAGATGTTCTATCTTCCAAAGAGAGTTCTTCTGAGGACACAAATGATTGGATTTACGAAAGCACTTTGTCAACTCTAGCATGGCATTCAAATACCAGGGTTTCATTAGAAGGGCACTCATTCTCATTCTCTACAAGTAGCTCAAACCAAAAACAGAAAATGAAAGCAAACTGGTGATCAATACGATTAGAATCACCCTTAAAGTTTGCGCAACCCAATTCACATAACTCATTTATTAATTTGAGCTGGGATTCCAAAGAAATGTTCAGAGAACAAAGAAATAAGTTCTTTCTGTTATATCTTAATGAAGTTTTGATTTTATTTTCTTGGAGACTCTATTTCCAATGTTATTGAAATTCATATGAATGAAAAAGTTGAATATTACATTACACTGAAATATTACAGCTTATCCACCAATACCTTGCTTTAAATGATTAAAAGAATAAATAAAAACTATAGTTAATGGTAAAAGGTTAACAGCATTATTAAAAACCAGTATTTTTCAATATTGGGAATTAAACAGTTTATTCTGTGCAACAACAAACTATTTAGATTATAGAATCATGTAGTCTCTGCCTCAGGCATGGGATCTATATTCCTTACACATGGAGATTTCTCACCAAAGGAAATGAAAGTTTTTCGATAGTAAGGAGTATTGAACATGAAGCTATTAAGAGGATATGAGGCCTGCTAATATTTGGATTATTGATTCCTCCAATTGATAAATGTTACATTGCCCCCTCCACCCCAAATACACATTTACTTAATCTATTGAATTGTGAGCTGCCTACCTTTCTATCTGAAAAAGAAGAGTAGAATTCATAATTTTGTATCATGGAAGAGAATTAGAATCAACGATTTAATGGTACCTGGAGGAGAGTAGTCTGTAGAACAGTGGGAGGTGAAAGGAGGAGGATCAGCTAGAGTTCTAGGCCTGGACAAAGGCTCTTACAGAGCACACTCCAGGCTGAAAGCCCTGGGCTGGGCAAATGCTGCTGTCATGAAAGATGAACTTCAGATCTCAAGGCACATTGTCACCTGTTCTTGTGCTGCCTCTCCTTAGAGGGCTTATGAGGTCAAGCAGCCTCCTCATTGCTGAATAGAGTAAGCCAGAGACAATCAACCTACAGGCAATGGGACCAGGGGGAGATGTTTCTCTCTTCCCTGTGCCCAGGGGATGTGCAATATCCCTACCCAGCTACACAGAGAAACAAAGTTCACTGCCTTTTGTTCCCATCTCTGCTCCCGAACCATTCCAGAGGCCTGGCCATAAGAAACAAACAAACAAAACAAAATCTATCCTCAGCTCTGTCCTCCAGCAGAGTTTCACTTTGCTGCTTCTACAGACTTTTACCCAGTCGGCTCTCATCCAAAGAACATCCCTACCCAACATCCAGCGGCATTAGAAATCCTCCTGCACAACTGTTCTTTGTTGCTGGCAGTCAGTTCACCTTGAGCTCACCCCTAAGTGCCTGCCTGGTTACCAGACAACTAGAATATGGTGACAGCTGGCTTGCTTCTCTGAGCCACAAGGCTCAAGTTCCAGGAGTTCAGAAGGTGAATCACTCCTCCCACTCCACTAGCTGCTAGCCTCTAGTCTCTACTATTTTTCTGCAGAGTATGATGCTAGAAGGATGTGTGGCAAGAGTTGAATAAAAGTTTAGGCAAAGCCCATTTTGGAAGATTTGGAACAGCACCTATTTGTGTGGGGTTTGAGGAAAGCCCTCCTATCTGGTCTCTAGGTTGTTGGGAAGAGTCAACACGAAAGCACTTTGTCAACTGTAAAATGGCATGCGAAGACCAAGGATTCATTAGTAGTGTACTAGATCCCTACCAGTGGTTCAAATCATAAACAAAAAATGAAAGCAAACTGCTGATCAATACTATTGGAATTGCCCTTAAAGTCTTTACAACCCAATTTGCACAACTCATTCATTAATTTGGTCTGGGATTCAAAAGAAATCATCACAGACAAAATTTCAAACCCTGCCAACACTTCCATTGAAGACTTCACATTTCTCTTTCCAGCACTTTATAGTATAACTTTTCCTCTACTTGGCAAAGGCCTAATTACTTTATGTTCCCTTTGGATCAGACTCTAATTCTTTGTTATAAATAGGTGAGGATCTAATTATATCAAGAGAGACTAAAGAAAGTTAAGCTTTCTATTCTCTTTCTCAAATTGCATCTGTTCCAAAAATTGTTTTCCCTCTTTCCCTCCCTCTTCCTCTGTCAAATCCTACTTCCTCAGTGGGGATAAGCTGCAACAGAGTTAAAAAGGAAGCAAGCTAACTGACTTAACTAGCTCCTTCAAGACTGTGAATGATCTTCTCTGACTACCTGCAGCTTAACAGAGGGACCTCCATGAGAATGATTATAAGTGACTCTGAGTTTGCACCAGTGTCACTGTCCTATGAATTGATCTAACTGACCACACATGCTTTGCCTCTGAGGAATCTGAATGGAATAAACAGGGCTGTTAGTGTAGTAGAGGCTTCCAGAGCCCCTGACATAACTTACTTCATATCTGATTAGTATCCTTGGGTGATTGCTCCATGTTGTGCGAGTATATGCTCATGTAGCAGGGTTCTCTGTTCATAGATGAAGAAAGATTGAAAGGAGCCATGTTCGCAATTGTAGGATGAGGAAAAGAACATTTAGTTGTTCTTGGTTTTGTATTGGCCTATGCAGGTTGAGAATGTCTTTTTTTGTTTATAAATTGGTATTTGGTGATTACATATTGATTTTTATTTTAAATCCACTGGGGGAGAAGAGTTTACATTTTATCTCTTGAAAGACATTTAGTATGTTACTAGGGTATATTCAGAAGTAAACCAAGAGTGGAGTGGGACCCATAAACAAGAAATGGGCCCCACAATATCCCATACAACTATAAAGTCTTAGAAAGATCTTGAATAATAAAAAGGTTAAGAAGCCACTCTTTAGATGATCTTACTGTTTTATTTATCTTCCCCTCTTCAGATCAACTCTAACGAGCTCTTTTTTTAATTCATTGAACTTTGTGAGCCAGGAATAATGTGAACATTTTACTTCAGTAATCCACCTTGCCTACCCATGGATGAAGAACTCGTAGGGTCTAGCCAAGACTTGAGATGAGAGATGCACACAAACTACAATTCACCAACTTGTTTTTGCTGTATTATTTATTCTCTGTATACAATATTTCTTCTGAGGTGCCCAAAGTACTTTCCTATACAGTAAATGATTAACCCTTGGAATCCTGCTATGATGCAAACAGGTTTGCAAAGATGGGACAAGAAGGAGAAAAGTAAATCCCACATGTGGAAAACTGCAATTCATCACACAGATGAAGATCACAATTTCTGACTTTCAAGGTATAGAGAACGGGAAATGTCAACCAGTGAATTGACTACCTTGCATCCTGCCATCTTCCTTCCTCCCCAAACCCTCCCACACACGAGTCTTATCTGAAGTACTTTTACATGTCAGTTAGATTCCCAGTCATTGCACAGGTAGAAGAGTATATACTAATGTAAACATAAGTGCATTTCCTAAACCTTACCATTGACCTAATATTATTGAATTGACCATACTGTACAGGGTTTGCTTAAATTAATTGACTGCCATAAGACTGATGTGAGGCTGACACGGAAGTCCAGATTGTCCCAGAGTTCAAGTTCTTGTGTTTCAGCCTGAATTCATCTCATTTCTGAAGGAAAGTGACACCCACCTAGTGTCTATTTGGGCAAACAAATTGCTGCTTTCTCTGAGCAAGGTACAGTGAGAACATACATTAAAAAATCATCTATGGTAAAAGCAGTGAAATAAGAGTCTGCCAAAGTCACTAATAGTCCAATCAATCATCTGTAATTTGAGATACTGGACTCATAGGTCTAGTCATCATCATCTCTTCCCTGAATTTCTAAAACTGATTTTATTTTGAATCATGTTTAGATTATTCAACTATTCTGATTAACGCTAACCAAGAAAATACCCAGCACTTCATGAGGCATTTGCATTTAAGTAGATTTCACTTTGAAATTTTTCTTGGCTAATCTTATCCACTTTCCAACTCATACATCCCTCTCTGCCCTGTCCCTGCAATTAGAATTGACTACTGATATATCTGTGGTTATTTTCTCTTAAGTCAGTATAGGCTCTCTTCCACAAAGAACTTCCAACTGAGCATTACATTCATGGTATTCTGCATTTTTCTTTAACATTGAATGTACTCAATTTAATTTGCTGCATTAATTTTATTTGTGTGTGTGATTTTAGTTTACCAGTGGCACACCAAAACAAAAATATGAACCTTTAATTATATCACTCCTTTGCTTAAAACTATTCTACAGGGCCCTGTTGAATCTAGAATAATATTCTCAGTTTTGGAATTCTACTTGGCCTTTCTTTTCGATCCTTCCACCTCAGCCTTCCGAGTAGCTGGAACTACAGGCGCACGCTACCACGCCCGGCTAATTTTTGATTTATTGTAGAGATGAGGTATTGACAAGTTGCCCAGGTGGGTCACAAACCCGTGGGCTCAGGCAATCCACTCACCTCATCCTCCCAAAGCGCGGGATTACAGGCTGAGCCTCTGAGCCCGGCTCTAGTTGGCCTTTCAACTTCAACTTCAGCTACACCTCCCCAGCTCAGTGCGTCCCAGTCATTCCCTCAGTGCCTTTGTGCTATTTCTTCTGTCTGAAATGCTCCTTCCTCAGATTTTGTCAAGACAAATCCTTTGAATCCATTTAAGTCTTATTTTTTATTAAAAAAAATAATTTCCTCAAAGGGACATTTCTTTACCAACCAACTGAAATTATCCTTTCACTTATTTACTCTCAGAGTACCCTGTAATTTTCCTTCACAAAAATTTAACAATTTATATTACTGTATTTATTATGTTTATTTGTGTAATGTGTGATATTCTCAATAGACTGTGAGCTCTTTTTGGCCAGAGATCTCTTTTCCATGCACTTAACACAGTTACTGGCACATATTATCACTCAATAGGTATTTTTTAAATAAACAAATACATGAATGAATAATAAACACAGACCTGGAATTAAGATAGATCTAAACTAGATTCCTAACTTACATGTTAGTGATATTACCTTGAGAACGTAATTTAATGTCTGAGTCTCAATTCCTCATCTATAAGCTAAAGCTAGTAGTATTTATTTTACAGGATATTTATGTTTGTTATTTAATTAGGTAATATCTGGCAGATTTTAAGCCCTCAAGAAATATTGGTATAATTCAGGTTAAGATTTGACTTTTAAAATTCTTGGATTTTTTTTAAAATTATTTCAAAGTATTTCATCAAAGCTCTTCAAATAATTATGTGAGAGTAACAGCTATTTCAAATGTGACTTTAATATGGATTTGGAGTCTTATCTGATTCATGTCTGGGTTCCACACAACACTAGAAATGAAGTCTTGCTTTTAAAAATGGGCTCAATAAATGTGTATTGAGTGAAGTAACTAATTTTACAGATAAGGAAACTGAGCCCAGAGAGAACCGGGGACTTGCTTACCACCAGATAAGTAGTTAAAGAAGGAACAGAACTGGGTTTTTTATGTTCTGATTCCCCACCTAATGATCTTTTTACTAAAGCACATTACCAACTTTTCGTCATAGATCAACTATCATATTTAATAACAATAAGGGTAATTCATTTGTGCACATGAGCCAACTATAACTTATCATCCCAAGATTTTTTTTTCTTGGACATTCCAGTGAAGTGTACAGGCTTTAGAGGGGAAAATAAGGTCTAACTTCAAAATAACTATGCCATTTCTGAGCTGATATTGGAAAAAAATACTTAATTTTTCTAAGCCTCGGTTTCTTTATATGTAAATTATGGATAATATACTTTGCTCATATAATTATTCTGATAGCTACATAAGATAATGTTTGTGAGTCATACAACGGTTCCTGTACATGGTAGAAATCAATAGTAGAGGTGATTGGGGAGTGAGTAGTGTTCGTAGCAATGATGAAAGTATTTTACTTATTTTTACTTGGCTTGTATTTATCTAATGCTTTCTTTTCTTCAACCAACAATAATACTTTAAAACAGATCTGTTTTTCATTTTGCCTCTTTCCCAGTCATACAAGATTAGAATACTTTGAATTTTTTGTCAATTGTTTCATTGTTTCTGTTTTGCTCACAAAATTCAATAAAAAATATTACAAATAAATTAAAAGAAAATTTTGTAAATATACAGTATAATAATTATTTACATAGCACTTACATTGTATTAGGTATTATAAGTGATTTAAAGATGATTTAAAGTATCTGGGATGATGTGTGAGGGTAATATGCAAATACTTATAAAAGGAACTTGAGCATCCTCTGATTTTGGTGTCCACCAGGAATCCTGGAATGATTCCCCTGTGGATATTGAGGGACTACAGTATAGTAATTTTGATACTTCTATGACTCTAACATTTTCTTAACGTTCATGTAAATATAAATTGATAGCATCTAGTAATGTGCAAAATGAAACTTACATCAATAGAGTTGCCCTTACTAATAATGTGGTTAGTTTTCCAAGGGCCGTCTCCATTCACTGTAGTTGCCCTGACATAGTTGTCAATAGAACTCCTTTCATTCTCAAAATGTGGTAGTTTGAACTAGTGATAAGCCTTCTTAAACATTTCGCTTCTTAGTATAATTGGTTTCATTATTTTAACATTGGTTTCATAATTTCATACTTATTGATTATTAGGAGCAAAGGAAGGCATAATAAATATCTTTTTTTTTCTAGGAATTCACAGAGAATCTATGAATATTGAAGGTTGGAAACTATGTAATTAAGGGACTACACAAGGATTCTTTCAAATTCGAATTAGTTCACTGCTGAGGATAGAGCTGGTTTATAAAATATTAAATTTATAAAATTTTTAGACTGAAATCTATTGAGTAAATTAGGATGAATTATAGTGTCCTGAAAGAGTCTGCTACCTGGCTCTGTGTGTGAATCTTTGCTAACATAGAGTAATATACTAAAAAATAGTAATATATAGTAATTTTTACATATATTTATCTACAAAGGTGAACTATGGGAGAAAGTAGTCAAGTAATTATTTTAGTGAATACAGAATTTCAATCTGCATATTTTTACCCACTGAAGCTCTATTATTTTATCTCTAATATGCCAGTTCTGCTCAACTCCACAATTAACTTAATATACATAGATAAAAATTGATTTAAAACTTTATTCATCTATTTACAAACTATGTTTAGACAATTGATGGTATCATACCTATTATAGAAAAAATAGTATACAATAAGAAAAGAAGAATTATATCAAGAAAAAAGGTGAGGACAAGATCAGACCACACACCTGCGGGATGATGCTTCTGATACCCCAGATGTCCTCTGTCCTCTGACCTTCGGCCTTCCAACTGAGAATTAATCTCAATACAGATTAGTTAGTGTTTGACGGCTAGGTATAGTAATTAATACAATTTCATAATTTATTTAATTATTGAAAAGTTTTGAAATTTCTTTTCAAACTATCATAGTACGAATATTTTAATAAATTCAACATGTGCTTTTTGGTTTAAAATGATTTTTTCTCTAAATCTGTATTATACAACCTAGATATAGCTGCAGTATTAGAATAAAATTGAACTAGTATTAAAAATCAAATATACTTTTTAGATTAAAATACAAATATCTTTTTCACCAGATATTGTGGAATTTCATATTTGGATATTTAGATTCAAGCCCATTCTCTCTTTCATTAATAGTCATTGAAATTTATTATTATTTACTTCACCAGATATAAGTGGAATTATATCATCTCAGGAAAAAATAAAATTTTTGAATTCAGATAAGTTTCCGTCTTATTTTATTTCAGAGAATTATAAATCCCATTATCCATTGGTATTTTAAAAAGTGATTAAAACAGCATAATAACATCTATAAATACTATAAGAAAGGGATTGACAGTAGTGGGAAACTGCCAGAGGAGGGGGTATACCTTATCAACAAGGGTACCTGCATAATGAGCATTTGTATACCTAACCCTGAATTGTACCCCCACATTTCAAAATTAAAAATTAAAAAAAAATAACTTCTCTAAATAAATGACCTAGAATACATATTTTAGGTCTAGAGGTTTTTAGATCAGTCATTTAAAAAGGAGGGAGAGTATACTCAGACAATGCAATACAAAACAAATAGTGAATTTTGAGTGACATTATCCATGTGTTAACAACACATCATATTTATATTACTCTGCTCAGTATGAATTTAAACATTTCATTTTGATTTATCGGTTGCTCATTTTCTTCCTTGGATCCCCCAAGGATGAATTTTTTAGCAATATTCCCAGCACGATGCATCCTAGTATCCATTCATCCAGCACTTTCCTAGAGTGCATTCCCTAACAGTGAACACAAAGTGTCACTGTGACTACATGCTAATAGTGTAAAACTCAAAAAACTTTGCCCAAATTTGGAATTCATTCACTTGCAAATGGATGTTTTATTTGAAACTTCTATGATTGATTTTCTTTAATTTAATGTGGACAATATTTGAATTAGAATTAGAATTATTTTTGTTTGTGTCCTGGTCTTTGATATACTCTAAAGTGGTATTTTTTTTTTTTGATAACACAAGAAAGACCAAAAAAATCAAAAGACCAAACATCTTGAACACTTTGGTTTTCATGTCTGATGAGTGCATTAGTATGCACTGAAGATAGAAATTGGCCTGTCATTGATAAAACCTCACTGCACACATTTCTGTACTACAGTATACCACATGTTTTATCATTGTGCTAGAAAAAGATGTTCTACTCAGAACAGAAAAAGAATGTAAATTCCTAAATACACACAAAAAAGCAAATGCCTATATCAAATGATAACTGAATCCTTGAAAACCTATTGTCTCTTCTCTTAAAACCCTGCCCTATATAAAATATCTGCCTGCGAGCAACAGATGCTTCTGAATGTATTTTGCAGTAGCAAACAGAAAGATCTTTGTTTCATTTTTCTCTAGCTTAATATCATTAATTTTCTCCATTTTGTATGTATAAATTTCCTAAATGGTATTTGTAAATGGTGGTTTTATTTCAGACCAACAAACAAGCATTTCTTTCAAAATCTACTACAGGTGTTCAGCTTACACATCAATTATTTTGAGCATGGATCAGTATCTGTTCCCTCAAAAATATAAAGGCTAATTTTAAGTTCTGTATTTATGTAGTAAACTACAAAAATGACCATTGCAATCTTATATTTTAAGCTACTTTATGCAGCATAGCACAAGCCATGCTTCAAGTAATAGTTCTACCTGTGCTGTCTTACATTATTTCTTCATCTATTTATCTGTGGTAGTTTTCCTTTAAACCAGTCCTTTTAGACAGTTTTCTCCAACCTTGTCACTACCATTTTCTACATTTATTATTTTCCATTATAATTTTAACATGGTGATTTTATGGATTCTTATTGAGGTATTAGGTAACAGAGGGTATGATAATGTATTGGATTCATCTTCATCTGCTAGTCAGCATGTGCTTTTGTAGAAAAGAAACTAATTAATAAATATCTATTGAAACCTCCCTCATCCCTACCTTTGTACCTCTGGGAACTGCCTTGGTTTATTTATTTTTAAAAAATACCCATCTATAAAAAACAATGTGTAAAAAGTATTTTAAAATAATTAATTAGTTTAAAAAACTAATTGCTAGTCATTATCACCAAACTAAAATATCATTTTTAATGAAATTGAAAGAAAGCAGACAATTTCTTTAGCTTGCATGTCAGTTCCTATGCATAGTTCAAGAATCTATACCTAGAACTTAGTTTGACTTTTTAGAAACCATGTTTGAGCTGGGCTCGGAGGCTCAGCCTGTAATCCAGCGCCTTTGGGAGGCTGAGGTGAGTGGATTGCCTGAGCCCGCGGGTTCGAGACCCGCTTGGGCAGGGAGACCTCATCTCTACAATAAATTTTAAAAATCAGCCGGCGTGGTAGCGCGCGCCTGTAATTCCAGCTACTCGGAAGACTGAGGCGGAAGGATCGCCGGAGCCTAGCAGGTCGAGGCTGCAGTGGCCCGGAGCGGCCACTGCACTCCAGTCTGGGCGACGGAGTGAGACTCCAACTCAAAAAAAAAAAAAAAAAAAAGAAAGAAACCATGTTTGATTATTTTAATGTGCTTAAATTATCAGAAGATTTCTAGAGATTCAGTGGCTACTGTTTTAGCTGTGAATTTCTGGTGAATTTCTATGTGGTGAACAGAATGTATTAGAATTTGGATATTTATTTGGAAAATTAGAATTTTGATTTTTGAGAAAGATGATGTACAACCTCATTTTTTAATTCTATAAATAGCCACTGCCTACTTTTTTTCTTTGTACAAGATGTTGTGCTATGGTCTATATGTAAAAAAAAGTCAATGTCTTTGCTCTCATAAGCTCACAGATCTACAAGAAGAAACAAATACATAAGAAAACACTCTAGGTACTGTTGCAGATTCTACAGAGGGAGGGCAGGAATACAAAGCTGCACCTGACATACCTTGAATGCTTTCTCAGATTATTTCATCCTCATCTGTCTGCTAGGCTTTGGACAGTTGTCTACCACTGCTAGATCAGACTTCCTGTGAGTTCACAAGTTCTGGTGTGAAGTAGTTTACCACATACTTGGTCTGGAGGATTTGGCCCTTCCAGCCAACTTTGGACTAAACAGAGCCCCCCACACAGTGACTTTTAAAAGGGGGCCAAGTGATGCCATCCAAAAACACAGAAAAGTTGACAACTCATTAGGCAAATAGACCAAAGGAAGAATTGTGTAGAACAGTACAGTACATAAATTACTTTTGAAGAACTTTTTTGGTTATGGCTTTTTCATACATCTTGTCTGGAAACATCCCGAAGCATTGTCTGGTCAACAGCATAAAGCATCCCTTGTGTTTGCTGCTGTTCTTCCTTGACTCATTCCATTTTCCCTCACTTTTCCAGCCTTAGGATTTTACTTCTCTATAAACCATTGACAATTTAGTACTCCCTGCTATTTAGGAATACTAGGCTAAGACAGTGGTCAATTTGATTTGCATGAGTGAGAATGGAGGCAGGATAGGAGGTGTGAAAGGTATTAGTCAACAAAGATTGCAAGAGGAGATGAGGGCTATTTAAAATATGGAAAAAAAACACCTTTTTTATACTTATCCAAGTCCTGAGAAGTCTTTTACCCATAATAAATTACAACTTTGATCAGCAGAGATGGAAAATCTAAAAGTGAGAATATTAGTTCATTAGTTTATCACCCCAGAAATAGCACCACTCCACATTGAGCTTAATTGCATCTAAAATTTTCACCTGGAAGCATATTCAATGACCTCCAATCCCTTAGCCCATATTATTTATTACCTTTTGAGAATATTGTCAATGTCTATCTTGCATCAAACTCGTGGCTTAATTTTTAATGTGGGTTTTGCTTTGGCACTGCATTCATAGACTATTAATACAATTTAATTAATTGTGGAAATACAGCATATACATTTGCACAGATGTCCATATTTTTTACCTTTCTGACCCCTTCACCTTCAAACTTTCTCTCCCCTAATACACCCTAGATGCTGCTGACCAATAAGCTTTCCAATCCTCTCGTATTTTCTTTCATTTTCTTCAACAATTTTCCTGAACTTCTTGCTCTTCATATTAAGTCCAAATCATTCACATGAGGTTTCAAGTTTCTTTTTTCCCCCTACCTCATACATTTCAAGTAACATGCATGTGTCCTTTGCTTCAGTGCCCTATCCATCCTGGAGCCAGGTCTCTATTATTTGCCATCACGGCATTTCCTTTACCTCAGTCAACAACTCAACCTTCCTTAAGAAATAAGATACTACAACAACAAAAATACTTCCTCCTCTTTAGTAAGGTTTCCTACATCAAAACCAGCACCAAAAAAAAACCATTCAGGTAACCAAGGAGAATAAGACAACCTCCTCAGCTCCAACATTCTTTTAACAATACACCCATTCCACATGAGAGAATTGTGTCTGGCACTAAACCAGAATTCAGAATCTGTCCTGGTAAAGTAGAAGATGTCCTGCTTCTGGAAAAAATAAATTCAATGAACAAAGCAGCAATTTACCTTTGTTCTTACAAATGTGATATTTGTTTCCATTTAGGGTGGCCATATAAGTTATTATGTGAGTCAGTGCACTTCTGAGAATGAAAAGGACTGGAGGTAAAAAGTATAAACCAGAACTCTTTCATGTGAATATGAATGGATAACGGTATGAGTCTTCATTTTAAATGATAAGAGCTAAGAATACCACTACTTGAGATCTTTGTAATTATCAGATATCTGCTCACTCAAGGATTACTAACTGCAAGGATTTCTGTTGGAAAAAAAATAAACGGGGACACGCAGATGAAATCTGAGCCTTGTGCGTAAGAGTGAAGGCACTGTGTCGTATCCTGGTCTCTGCTTGCTGTATGAGCTCGGGCAAGTCTTTTTTTGTTTCATTTTGGGTTGGACTCTCACTGTGTTACCAGGCTGGAGTGCAGTGGCACACTTACAGTCACCCCAATGTCGACCTGCTAGCCTCTGGCGATCCTTCTGCCTTAGCCTTCCAAGTAGCCAGAACTATAGGCATGAGCTACCACACCTGGCTAATTTTTGATTTATTGTAGAGACAAGGTCTTGCCAAATTGCCTGGGCTGGTCTAGAACCCGCAGGCTCAGGCAATCCACTCTCCTCGGCCTCCCAAAGTGCTGGGATTACAGGCTGAGTCACCAAGCCTGGCCTGGGCAAGTCTTTTAACCTCTGAGTCTCAGTTTTCTTTTCTGAAAAATGGGAATAAATATAATAACTACCTCTTAGAGTAGGGAGGGTTAAATGAGTTAAGGTATTTCAAACAATTCCTTGCATATATTTCTGTGTAAGTACTAGCAGGTATTAGTAACATTAGTATTAATATTAGTATTAGTATTTGTATTAGCATTAGTAGCAGTGGTAGTGGTAGTTGGTAGTAGTAACAACAGCAGCAGTATTACCTGACTTGAGGAGGAGTCCAGAAGAGGAACCCTGTCAGTGGTTCTAGACACTAACATTTCCATGAGAGTAGCCAATTGGCCAAGTGACAAATCTCCATGACTTTCTACTCGTGCACATGACAAAAAGAACATCAAAAAGTAATGTATGAACTCCTTATAATAAAGGCAAAAGAAAATTAGAATGTGAAGAAGTTCATGGATTGGAAAGAGAATTGCTTTCTTCCTCTCTTTTAAATTTTGTTAGGTTAGGCAATGGAAGATGTCCAGGTGTTCTCTTGCACTGCATTTATGGGAGAGTTGTACAATATAGTTTGAACAAAGAAAGAGAAGCTACGGAATTGAGAGAAGAAAAACTGAAGCCCAGGGGAGAAAATGAGAAACAAAGTTTCAGTAAGATGTGAAAAATCCACCTACTAAAGCTGCTCTCCTCATGTTAAAATAAAGCAGATATTTCTTTGTTGCAATGAATGCTCTGATTTCTCTCTTGCTGAGCAGTTAAGTGGGCTCGGATGTGGGAAATTTCTTCTGTTCTTGGCCTTTTTGTGGCCACAATGAACTGTCAGCACTGCCAGGAAAACTATTCACTTCAAATTTCACAAGGCTGACCTTGAGAGGTTACCACTGTCTGTCCAGGGGGCAAGCTTCTCCCAGCGCTCCAGGGAAGGCCTTGACTGGCTGGCGGTGGAAAAACAACTACAAAAGACACTTTCAAAAATCCCACACATCTCTCAAGCCAGTAAGAATCCCAAAGCCTCTTGCCTACAGGAGTACAAGCTTAGTTTTATTATCATATCTGACATCAATCCAGTAGAAATGGAAGGCAACTATACGGAAAGCAAAAACAATTTATAGTCATGAAGACTACTGATGAAGGGTAAATTCACTAGATGACTCCAGCAATCTGGAAGAGAAGTGAACTTCTAACTTCTCTCCATTGTTCATAAGTCACTTGCCATCATGCTGGACTTATTAATTTTCACAACCAAATTAACCATTAATTTTTGTTCTTCATCCATATCCTATCCAAGGGAAGGGGAATTGAAGATTCTCTTACCCCCTAAATAATTATCATTTTTCCATAAAGAGGCATAAAATTTCCTAGTTTAGGCAATTGGGGAATGTGGACTCCAGCATTCTAGACCAATTGTAGACTTCCTTTTGTTGGGGTGGAGTGATGTCTCATAACTGATTAGGCATTAATATATTTTTGTTGTATGAATTATGGTGAAATTTCAGCAAAATTATGTGAGATGGTTGTACCTTTAAAAAAAGATATCCGATTTAGATTTTAAAATATTTCATAAAAGTTTCAATTTAGTATCGATTATTAAGCATGCTCATAGGTGCCAGATAGACCCTCCATAATCTTTGTTCTGTTTCTGTTTTCCATGGGAGACAACAAAGGACCAGAGTACTTGGGTTTTACTCAATCTTATACCCAGAAGAACAAAACAAGACAAAGATCTCCTTACTTCCAAACTAGTGCTCTTTATATAGCACCAAGATATTGCTTTAATAAAAGAGAATATGCTTCTATCCTTTATTTAAAGTGATGTGTGAAAAATCAAAGCACATTTGATCCCTTACTTGTAAAAAAAATCAATAAATTACTTTGTTAGAGAAAACATATTCAAGGACAGAAACTAAGTGGAAAAGGAGGGAAAATATGATTGAATGATAGATTATATGGTCACACTATGCTCCCCCCACCTCTTCCTGAGCTCAGTCCTCTAATCACTCCAATCTTGGCTTCCATTCTGACTTGTGCTACCTGAGCCACGACAGGTCACAATAATGCTCTGGAATTATTTTTTCTTCTCATCTTCCTCATTAACCAAACCACGATTACCTCAGGACCCTGCTTCAATCTGGAGAAATGCATTCTTGAGGCCTAAAAAAAAAGTCCTAAAATGAAAGTTCAGATGTTAAAAAAAGAAAAGAAATTGTATTTAAATATATTTCTAAATTTGGAAAATCGATTGTTGAAAATTTTGTTTTCAACAGCTGATTTTTTGAGCATTTAAATGTATCTCTGGGAATTTTAAATGTATCCCAAGTCTTCCATGTCTATTGACTTTCACTTGTACTTGAAAAGTCTATGCCAGAGCAGAGAGTATTATAAGGGCTCCTTAACTCATTTTTTAACATAAGAGTTGCTGATTGTGATAAGTAACAAATTTTGAAGTAAAAAACCTAAGACATAAGCATCCAGACTCCAGATCTGTTTTTCCCTCCATGTTGTTATGCAAACTGAAACTTGGAATGAAGAAAGCAAATGTGTAGGAGGCTGTATTACTACGAAGGATCTGACTTAAAATATTAGGGTTAGGCCTTGGATACATCTTATGACATATTAACTGTCCAGCAGCTTAAGTGTAAAGAATTATATGGATAAAGGTGATAGCAGGCATGGGGAAGTTAGAGGATGAAGGAAGGGGTGTCCGGGCTGGAAGTCAGGAAGGATGGATACATTGAGTGTGTGCAATATCAAGGGCATAATTTACCACGGATACTTTCCAATGGCATGAATCCACCTCCCAGCTGATATCTTTTCAATAAGGTGAGAAACATTCTAGACCTGATCGAAGAGGTATGAAAAGCTTGCTACAGCAATAACTCAACATTAGTCATCAATGAAACATGCTAACCTGAAATACCTTTCAAAAACATAATTCATTATTTTGAAATGTTTGGAAGCTGCCAATTTCCATTTTCCTGCTAATGCCCGCTGCGTTCATATTGTTCAATAAGTAAGAGCAATCATCTCTTAATACTGTAATAAAATGTTGGCAATTTAAAAAAGTAAATATACTCCAAAATGATCAGTTCTCGTCTTGCTTGGAAGCTGAGCTTTTATAATGGACATCATAGTGAAAATTCCGTATTAAATTTATTGTGGCTTTTAATAAACTGGTTCTCCAAATATGAGAAGTCTGTGTTGATATACTGAGATTGTGTGGCTAGGAAAATCAATAAAGTACATATTCAATGCTGAAAGATAATAAGACAGATTAGGCCATTTTTTACTTTTAAAAGTGCTTGTTCCAACATTTATAAGAATAAGCAGATAAACCTGCCAACATCTGTTCTTATACAAAGAAGTGGCTATATTAAAGTGTTGGTCACACTGTTACAAGACTTTAGCAATAAGTGGAGAATCCAAGACAGAATGATGACAAACTCACGATTAAATCTTGTTTTTCACTAATGCTGGTATGCCCGAAATCTTAAAGAACATTTAATGTGCCTATATTCACGAACATTCAATGACTTTTACATAACATTATAGGTAAAGGTGACCTGATCCTCCTCCACTGTTGACAATGTGGCTGAAATGGCCCTCCAGTAAATGAGGCAGGATTATTAGCCAACATGGCAAACAATAGCTTATAATATACACCAGGAAATTTCCATAGCACATTAGATCATGACTGAATACAAAGCACGTTTCCCTAGATACTCAATAAGTTTTAAAGGACAGAAATATGCAAAGTAGACTTCGGATTTAAAGACCATTTATGTGTTCTACACTCAGAAGTACAGAATGTGCCATTGAAAGAAGCTCCAAGAGTCTTCCAGTGTTGTGTTAATGTGTGTCATCTCCCTTGGTTGTTTTCTAACGCATCCCCAGTTTGAAAGCCACAGGAGAACACAAGGAACTCATGAAATAAAGATGATAAGAAAATAATGAAAATAGACAAGCATCAAGAAATTATATGTGAGATGACAAAAATCTGTGTAAGATTTCTGCAATATGTTCAAGATATCTGCACTGATGTATCATATAAAGAATGCTAGTTTTGCCTCTTAATTTGGGTGAAAATAATAGAAAAAAAGCTTGGGTGCTTGCTGTCAATTCATAGCCTACAAGTCACCTGTTGTAAATTTAGTTTATAATAGTGTAATTAGCTGCCACATGGCCAGATTTTCTAAATGCTCTTCCTCCTTTTGGAAGCTTGACAATGTGAATGTCGCAGAATATCAATACCGATCTTTTACAGCCCTTTGCCAGAGCAGCCTCAGGATATGTTGAGCTGGAGAGGTAACTGCATTAGAGAATTGAGTTTGTTCTTTTTCAGAAGACAAATATACTATCTTTGAAACTACTTACAAGGAAATAAATAGACATTAAACACTAGTGTACAACACTAAACTAAACTTGTTAATAATGGGAGTAACCTCGCATTGTAAAAATATGGGACCTCTAAACAGAGAAAGAAAATAGTTATCTAACAGAGGCAAAACCAGCTACATTACAGGCAATATGCTATGAGAAATAAAATCTTGGAGTGGGGGTGGGAACTGCAACTTATTACAGCAGATTCTAACACAGAATGTTGTCATACATAATAACAATAAAATAAAGGCAGAAGTGTTCTTAGCTTCTTAGATCAGTAAGAATATGCATTATAGACTTTTTTGAAATATTGTAGAATGCAGCAGAATGCAGGTGAGCCCAGAAATAAAAGCTGCAAGACTAGTTGCCAGAAAAAGAGAAAAAAACATTATCTGCCTTGTTTGAAGAGTACTCACAAACGAATGGTAAGCTTTCACTGAGCAAGATTTTGGTTAATATGGAAAAAGCTAACTTGGTTATTTTTAGTGGAACATTCCGATTTTGATGCATGCATAAATATGATACAATATTTTTCAACCAGACCATAATTATATAATAGACAAGTTAAGAAACAGTTTAAAAATTGTGAATAATCTTCAGGAAATCAGCGCAAACCACCTTATTAGAAATATAGAAACACATAATTTTTTTTCTGAGTTGGAGTCTCATTCTGTTGTCCAGACTGGAGTGCAGTGGCCGCTACCGGACACCGCAGCCTGGACCAGCTGGCTCCGGTGATCCTTCCGTCTCAGCCTTCCAAGTAGCTGGAATTACAGGTGCGCGCTACCATGGCCCTCTAATTTTTGATTTACTGTAGTGATGAGGTCTCGCCAAGTTGCCCAGGCGGGTCTCGAACCCTCGGGCTCAGGCAATCCACTCACCTCGGCCTCTCAAAGCGCGGGACAGGCTGAGCCACCGAGCCCGGCCGAAACACATAATTTTTAATAAATCCTACATTATATCAAATTGAATAGATTCATCTTTTTGAAAATCATACCGACCTCGTAAAGTTGTTATAATTCTGAGCAGAATTTAAAGAATTGTAAGAGTGTGGTGGCTATTCTAAAACCATACATCTCTACTTCCCTCTCTAACTTTTACTTATTCTTCCAATTTTCTCCAGTACTTATGAGTTGGCAGTTCTAAGGATACATAGAGGGCATGATTCCCTAGGGACATATTCCAGATGGCACTGAGATATTCCTGTAGCAATCATATCCACAGTTTGGCTGCCTTATCCATTAGCTGTGGTGACTACGGCTTGGCTCTTAACTCTGACAGTACTTATGCTGTTGTAGAAGTGACAAAATGAAATAGGCTTTTAGAAGCATCTATCATTTCACAAAGTGGAGGTTTTTGCTTTTGGGGGTTAATTTTTGAAGAGTGTTGACTAGATTGTTGTAACTGGTTTTACATAAGAACTACATGGAAATTTGAAAAGTGAATCCTCAGATACCTAATGTGTAGTACCAGATGGAGTCATTCTCTTTGTTGAAATATTTTGTGTTGTCCTATCAAGAAGTATAGAAGATGATAGAAATAACAATTAAAAGTAATAATCACAATTTTTAAAGTAACCACTATTTCCCAACACTGAACTGGGCATGTGACATGTTTTTTGTTTTTCCAATATTAGAAATTATGCTTCAATGAAGTAAAATAACTTGTCCATAGTCTCAGAGATTATAATATAAACAGATAGAAAAGGGACCTGATATAGCTTTCAAATATCACCTATCAAGAAATGTATAAAAATTACTTTTGAATATAAAAATGTAGCAATAAATCAAGATATTTATGTAACTAGGAAACTTATGTGACCTTGTAATTTTAACTATATTGATCTTCTTTTAGTCATTTACATTCTGGGCTGTATGAAAAGATTTTTAAAAATGTGTTATATTTTAGTCACAAATGTGAAATACTGATATAAAGTTGTCACTAGTGAGTAATTGCCATTGTTCTATTTAAAATTATCTTTGAGCTGGACTCGGTGGCTCAGCCTGTAATCCCGCGCCTTTGGGAGGCTGAGGTGAGTGGATTGCCTGAGCCCGGGGGGTTCGAGACCCACCTGGGAAACTTGGCAAGACCTCATCTCTACAATAAATCAAAAAATCAGCCGGGCGTGGTAGCATGTGCCTGTAATTCCGGCTACTCAGAAGGCTGAGGCGGAAGGATCACCGGAGCCCAGCAGGTCAAGGCTACGGTGGCCGGGAACCGCCACTGCCCTCCAGTCTGGGCTACAGAGTGAGACTCCAACTCAAAAAAAAAAAAGAAAAACAAATTATCTTTGCTTATTTATGCAGTAATTATGAAAAACAGACCCACATTGTTAGTCTTCTAATGAATAACATCCAAATTGGCTCAAATTTCCCTGACTTGTGGCTTTGGTTCTAAAAAAATCAGTTGACAGAATCCCAGGTACCTCTTCTATAAAATACCTTTGTAACTAGTTTGTAAATTTTTCTATTGATTGTATAGATATAAAAAAGATCATTTATTCTTTTTATCAAAAGAATAAATTAAGTTGAGCATACATTTTTCTAGTGATCCTATACATACTTACATAGACATATACATATATATGCCCATTTATTTTTTTCTAGGCTAAATTATTTTAATCAAAGTAATAAATGCTATGTTTAAAATTTCAAGTATATCATTAAAATTTATAATAAGCAAAATAACTTCCCTTTCATAAACCCCTCCTCTCCTGAGTGACTCACCAACAGAAGCAGCCATCTTCAGCTCTTTTAGCTGATGCTTCTGATATTCTGAAATATACCTCCATATTTCTAAATGATTAGCAAATCACTGATTAATTTTTAAAAAAATTTTAGGCGTTATCTGTCTTGTTCTTGCTATGAAGTATGAGCACTTAGCTATTTATTGTCTCAATTTTTCTAATCAAACCATATCACAGGTTTTAATTAAATCAGTATCAGTATCAAGTGTTTATATTATTATAAAACTATAAACAATATTCAAAGCTGAGTATATTTCTAGTCTTCTACAATATTTCCTAAAAGTAATAACAGCTTGGTCTTTTCTTTTGTTTAGTTCTCGGGTACATCTAACTAATCGTCCCCTAAATTCCCCTGTATAACTACAAAATTTGTCTTAATATGGTCAGAAACATCTATCACCATCTCTCACTTTCATTGTTTCTTGAATGTTCATTCTTTCCACCACTCTGGACTAGTTACTGTGTGAGAATATCGCTCAGCTGTCAGCCCAGGACTTCCCTGTAGCATCACTCTAAGAATCCCCTTGGCTCTTCTGTATGAAGTGCTTTCTTCCTGGATCCCATGTCTTTCTATTTCACAGTTGACTCTCTCATTTGGTGCCATATATCATCCTGCAGCTTCTAGAGAAAGGGTTCATGAGCATATTTTTAAAGACATGAAGGGTCTTAAAATGCCTTTATCTACCCGTGGAATTGATTTTTATTTGGTTGGGTTTAAACACTTCTCTCTGGCTAACCACAAGGGGGCAACCAGTAGAGTTTTCTCATGCATCTACGGAGAGGAGTGCTGGAGATGGGTGGTACTAATGGCCTTACTGCACCCACTTTCTTAAGTCTTTTTCTCAAAGCTTTTTCATTCTTCTGATTACATCAGAAATACCATTTGGGGTTGATATGTCTTTGAGATATTTTTAAAGTAAGGGGAATCTGTCCTTGATAAAATCAATCAGAGAGAGCTAGGAGACCAGAATGAAAAGTCATTAGAAAAAAGCAAGCAGTAGAACTCTCTTTAGTGTGCACAATCCAACACCTTCAAAATGCAATTATCTAATCTTTCAACTTTCTTCAATGACCTCTGTTTTGGTTAGACAAATTTTAGTTGCCTTTCCCCACAAACCAGTGGCTTAGCCAATTCATCTAAAAGTGTGGGTACTATTGATCAAAAGATGGCTTTGTTCCATATATAATTTTCAGATCCTTATCCTCTTTACCTTTGTTGGCTCCATCATACCCCTAGCATCTTGGAGTCTTTTACACATAAAGGGAAAACAAGGTATAGAAGTCAGGCTTACTATTCCACAGCTTACTATTGCCCAGAAGTAACACATATAATTTCCACAGAATGGTTGAGAACTAGCCACATGGCTACGTCTAAATGCAAAAGAGGCTGGAAAATATAGTCTCTAGCTAAGCAGACACTTTCCAGCAACAATTCAATACTGCAGAAGAGGAAGCACAGATTTCTGGTGGATTATTAGGCATCTGTGCCACACAACCAAAACATAAACTTATACAACTACTGGCTAATATTCAAAATTAAATCTCAAATAGTAAATATTCATATTTAACACTCAATGTGTAATAGGTTTAGCACAAAATCTATGCCTGATAGAAACCTATCCACTGAAGATCTAACCCCTTAAGGGAAGATGACCTACATACCACGAATACAATTTACCAAGGCAATGCAGAGCCATGGGAAAAGGAGATACAATACTGCTGATTGTTTTGCTCATTCATTTTGAGGTCATCCTGAAATGATTGTACTCTCTAGGTCATCTCCAAGTCATCTCGTCAGTGTCCGTTATATTTCCTCTCATAAAGTGTGTAGCACAGGTTGCTTAAAGAAAATATCTTCTGACATTCTTAGCTAACTGATACATTTTTATTTTCTTTGTTTTCACCTAAGCTTAAAATTTGAAAGTAGGGTGACTTTGGAATTGGCAAGCTAGATTGACAAACCAGTTATTTGAACTCTTTGGATGCCTTTCAACCCCCAAAACGGTTTACTTCTTCAACCATGAATTAGTTTGCAAATAATATACAACAGTACAAACACATAGCCACTACTTACTAATCCCCATACTTAACAAATTAATAATAACTCTTAAATCTTTTTTCTGACTATGCTTCATCAAAACAAGTGAGATATTTTCTCTCACCTTTGCACCAACCAAAAATTATAGTATGATTCTCACATGGTAAATAGTCTCCCAGGGGTAAATCACATGTGAAATCTTTGAAACCTGGGACCATCAGCTTATCTGACTCTTCACCTTCAGCTCCCACTCACTATATAGAAAGCCTTCATAAATGTTGTTAAAGTGGATTGGGTGAATATTTATGGAAATCTTTGTTGAATTGGTGAGATGTAGTAAGTGAGGTTCTTTCTAATTCAATATTTTTATTAATGTGTTGAGGGAAGATGCAGATCTCAAAACATACTCATAAAATTTTAAGATGATCCTACCTTGGGAGGAGACCAAACACTAGGGACACCAGAAATATAATCCAAAGAAGTTAGAACTGTCTACATAAAAAGAAACTTGGCCTTCAAAAATGTAAATGACTGCATGCAGGAAAAAAAAATGGTATGAATTCTTTCCAGGCAGGGGAATAAAAGAAATCTAGAGTCTAAGGGTGATAATAATTTGCAAATTAGTTCTGTGTTTAATGTGGAGTTGCTGTAAACAGAGCCAGAGCTGTTTTGGCCTGAATTTAGGGAACTTTGTGTAATAAATGGGCCAGGAAATTAGTTGCTCTTCTCTGTGTGATGCTGAAGATTTTCTAAATTTAAAGTGCTTTAATTTCAGCTAATATCAATAGTAATGAGAGCTAAAATATAAAATTGAGGAGGAACCACGAAGATGAGTATGAATAAAACCAGTTACTAGTAGTTGTTTTTATAGAGTTAGTACCTTGGGTACTATACTAACAAAAATCCCTTAATTTCAGCTTACTACACTAACTATGTGATATGATTAAAGTCTCAGAATCACCTTTCAAATGAATATTTTCTCAATTTTATCAATAATAAGATATTCAAAGAGTTTAAATAATTGGTTTGTCAATCTAGTCTGCCAATTCCAAAGTCACTCTGTTTCCAAATATCATACTTAGGTGAGAACAAAGAAAATAAAAACATATTATTTAAGAATGTCAGAAAATATTTTCTTTAGCCAACTTGAGCTGTGTACTTTATGATTGGAAATACATTAGAAATTATATTATGTATAATACCATGATTTCAACTTTTCCTAGACAGAGAAACTCTCTCACTCTGAGTCACACTGTTGAGATAAGATTTGAATGTTCACTCCCATTCAGCCCATTTTACTGTCTCAAAGGCAAAAGTCCTCTCTGTTGATTTGCCACTGCTGAGATGTAAGGAAAACCAGCATAGAATTTTAACTCCGCATCGAGCCAACAGATTCATCAAGTTCCTCCACTTGTTGGCTGTATGATCATGCACGTACATTGTCCTCAATAAAATAGAATTGGTATCTCTTAAAGTGGCTAATAAGAGTGAAGTGCGATAATGCCTTGGACCTAGTGAGCTCTCAGTAAATGGGAGTTATGATTGACTGAGTGATGAGCATTGCACATATAATACCAGAGGTTCCATTTGGAAAAACAGATTGAAAGTTCCCTCCAACTCTCAGTATGGCAACACCGTCAGACTTCCTTGACATCACAGTCCACACTGTGCAGCTCATCTTTGCTTCTTTTCCCTTTGGCCCTTTACTCACCTTCATTCTGTCCTTGCCTCTACCCTCTCACACTTTTGAATTATTTACATATGAATCTTTCTACTCACTCACGCCTCTTGCTCATTAGGACAAGGAAAAATACCTTATTCAACTTTTTATTCTCTACCATCAACAGAGTGCTTTCCTAGTGCTAAGAATTAAACAAATACTCAATAAATTAAAAAATCAGGATGCTCTTTTGAACGATAGCAACCACAACCTCAGTTTTAGAAAAGAAAAACTAAAAAATACAAGGCACAAATTTTATTCACTTGTTTCACATTTATGGTTTAGGTTTAAGAATCAAGGCGGTAATTGATATATTAAAGACCCTGATTATTTTAACTCAGAATGAAATCTTCAATAATTTAATAAAGAATACATACAAGACAAAAAGTAAAGTTCAACAGCTATTGAATTTTATTAAGCCTTTGGCAAAAATCACATTCAGATCAAAGGAGTTTTTTTTTGTGAAAGAAAAAAAGGTAAAAAGGGAAATCTTTGAGAAGTGCTGGTAAAATCAGAGACTATCCAAAATGATCTATTTTCTTCTAAGATAGCATCAAAATTTATAATATAGCATGCATGAAATCAACACATCACTAAAATAGAGAGCATTCAGCATCTTTGCTTCCCAAATGTTTTTCTTACACTGATCTGTTGATGTTCCTTGCAAAACAAGAAAGAGAGGGAGAGAAAGACAGAAAGAGAAAGAAGGAGGAAGAAGAGAAGGAGGAGGAAGAGGAGGTAGAGGAGAAGGAAAAAAGTAGAAAATAGAAGACAGATATTTAGCCCAAATCCTCACCTCTCTCATAAGACTGCCCTTAAATTACATTATTTTTAGCAATTCTACTCCTACAAAGTCTTACAATCTAGTAACTAATTCAAATCCTTCCTGCTATAATTTGGCTACAGTTAGAATGATTGATAGCTAAACTGTAAATCGAGGCACAAAGACTCTCTGAAAAAGAAAACATTTGGAATAATGGAGTTGTATTTTAGTAATAACATTATGTTTTTTTGGTAAAATGTCTAAAAAGAAGCCTAATATTGTGGTGAGATATACAAAGATGAAATAATTTATTTCTAGAATCAATTTTCAATAGTTAATATTGAGTATAAAATTGTCAGTGTGGCAGAGATGGTAGGTCTGCCTTCATTATATAAATGACATTATATTCAGCAGTTCTATATTCATTACTGATTATTGCATGAGGAAAATTTGTCAATGACTCAAATTCCAACTTGAGAAAAGCATTCTTACAGTTAGCTCTGTAGAAAAAGAGGGAGGATAGCTTCTCTTCACTCATATATTTGTGAATTTATTAGCATATTCATGTATTTATGCACTCACAATAGACTGAAAGTTTTTTGTTTGTTTGTTGTTGTTTTTTTAATTGAACTCGGGAGATACAAGTGCATGTTTATTACATGGACATATTGAGTACTGGTGGGAATTGGCTTCAGGAGACCCGTTCCCCATAAAGTGAACATCGGGGTCCATGGTCCATAAGGAATTGATTGCACATCAGGAAGTGCGGTTGAGCAGAGTTTCACCTGTATTTACAGCCACTCCTCATTGCTTGCATTACTGCCTATCAGATTAGCACTGTCAGATTAGCACAGATTAGCTTCCATTTCCAACAGCCTACCTTTGTGAAGTATGGTTTTCTGCAGTGACAGCAACCAAAACAAGATTACAGAGTAGACTGAACATAAGCAAGGAATTTCGGGTGACACTGTCTCCCATTGTCCTAAATAAGAACATCTGGTTGCAGGAAAACAAGCTCAGGGCTCCCACTAATTCTGCATTATGATGAGTTTTACAATCATTTCATTATATATTATAATGTAATAATAATAGAAATAAAGTACACAATAAATGTAATGCACTTGAAACATCCCTAAACTATCCCCCTGACCACCCTGGTCCATGGAAAAATTGTCTTCCATGAAACCGGTCCTCAGTGCCCAAAAGGTTGGTAACTGCTGGTGAACATTGTACCCAATAGGTAACTTCTTTTTTTAAAATTTTAAAGATGTGGGGTACAATTGAGGATTGGGTACATAAGTGGTCTAGGTACAGGTGAAGTTTGGGTTCTCACCTTGCCTGAATTAGTATCAGGCAACCCTACTAATTTTATGTGTCCCCCGCTCCCACGGCAGCGCTCCACCACTGCCAGTTCCTTTCTTGTAGTATTATGATATGTGTTCAGGGTCCACTTATGAGCAAGAAGATGTGGTACCCAGTTTTTTGTTTCTGTGTTGGATCACTGAATATGATAAACTCTAAATTTATCCAAGTTGTTGCAAAAGTCCATAGTTTGTCCTTCTTTATGGCTGTATAATAGTCCATCATGAGCCGGGCTCGGTGGCTCAGCCTGTAATCCCGCGCCTTTGGGAGGCTGAGGTGAGTGGACTGCCTGAGCCTGCAGGTTCTAGACCCGCCTAGGCAGCAGCACCTCATCACTACAATAAATCAAAAAATCAGCCGGGCGTGGAAGCGCGTGCCTGTAATTCCGGCTACTCGGAAGGCTGAGGCAGGAGAATCACCGGAGCTCAACAGGTCGAGGCTGCAGTGGGTGGGAGCGGCCACTGCACTCCAGTCTGGGAGACAGAGTGAGACTCCAACTCAAAAAAAAAAAAAAGAAAAAGTCCATCATGTATATTTACCATGTTTTTATATCCAGTCAACTTTTGATAGGCATAACAGTTGGTTCCATGTTTTTGGTGTTGTGAATAGTTCTGAAATAAACACACAGGCACAGGTATCGTTTTTGTAGAATGATCTGAGTTCCTCTGGGTATATTCGCAGAAGGGGGATTGCTGGGTCTTATGGAAGGTTGATTTTTAGATCTTTTAGAAATTGTCACACTGTCTTCCATAGAAGTTGAACTAGTTTGCACTCCCACCAGCAGTGTAGAAGCATTCCCTTTTCTTTGCATCCTCACCGGCATCTGTTGTTTTTGTTTTATAATGATGGCCGTTCTTTCTGGAGTTAGGTAGTATCTCAATGTGGTTTTGATTTGCATTTCTCGATGATTAGTGAGGCTGAACGTTCTTTTATGTGTCTGTTGACTGCTTGCATGTCTTCTTTTGAGAAGTGTCTATTCATGTCTTTTGCCCACTTTTTAGTTGGGTTATTTGTTTTCTTTCCTTTTGGCACATTTGAATTCCTTGTAGATCCTGAATGTTAGACCTTTGTCACATATACAGTTGGCAAATATTTTTTTCCGTTCTGTGAACTGTCTCCCCACTCTCTCAATAGTTTATTTTGCTTTGCAAAAGCTTTTCAATTTAATGAGGTCCCACTTGTCTACCTTATCTCTTACGGTATGGGCACTTGGGGTTTTGATCAAAAATCAGTTGCCTATTCCAATTTCCATAAGGGTGTCTCCTGCATTTTTTAAGATTCTTATAGCTTGAAGTTTTGCATTTAGGTCTTTAATCCATTTAGAGTTGATTTTTGTGTATGGTGATAAGGATGGGTTCTCTTTCATTCCTCTGCATGTGGTCAGCCAGTTTTCCCAGCACCATTTGCTGAATAGGTTCTCCTCTCCACTGTGGTTGTTGGTGACTTTATCGAAGATGAGTTGGTTGAGAAATAAATGTTTTACTTCCATAATCTCTATCCTGCTCCATTGTTCTATACGCCTGTTCTTGTACCAATACCAGGCTGTTTTGATTATTATAGTTTATTGTAGTATTATAATAAAGTTTAAAGTCTAGAAGTGTGATGCTTCCCACTTTGTTTCTTTTGCTGAGGATTGTTTTGGCTGTTCATGGTCATTTTTGTTTCCATATGAATTTCTATATTGTCATTTCCAGGTCTCAGAAGAATAATGATGGTAATTTAATGGATATTGCATTGAATCTGTAGGTTGCCTTGGGTAGGCTGAACATCTTAACAATGTTAATTCTTCCCATCCATGAACATGGGATATTTTCCCACTTATTTGCATATTCTTTGATCTCTTTGAGCAGTGTTTCCTTGTAAAGGTCTTTAACTTCTCTGGTCAAGAAGACATCATGGTATTTCTTTATTTGTGACTATTATGAATAGTATTGTATTTTTTATATGGTTCTCTGCCTGTTTGATGTTGTTGTTTAATAATGTGAATCACTTTTGCACATTTATTTTGTACCCTGAGACTTTGCCAATGTCCTTTATCAGTGAAAGGAGGTTTTTGACAGGTTTCTTTGCATCTTCCAGGTATAGGATCATATTGTCTACAAAGAGGATAGCTTAACTTCATCTTTTCTTTTTGGGTACCTCTGATATCCTTTTTTTGTCTGACTGCTCTAGCTAGGATTTCCAATACTATATTTTACAGGAGGGATGAGAGTTGACAACCTTGTCTTATTCTGGTTTTCAGGGGAAATGCTTCCAATTTCTTTCCATTTAGTTACATGTTGACTGTGGGTTTATCATAGATGGCATTTACTATTTTGAGGTATATTTCCTCTATACCTAGGTGTTCGGGGTTTTTATTAAGAATGGATGCTGGATTCTGTTGAAAGCCTTTTCTGTGTCTAATGATATAATCACATGGTTCTTATTTTTACATCTGTTTATGTATTTGATAATATTTGTGGTCTTGCAGATGTTAAACTAGTCTTGCATATCAGGAATGAGACCTCCTTGATCATGGTGAATAATTTTTGGATGTGTTGTTGAATCCAATTTGCTAAAATCTTGTTGAGAATTTTTGCATCTATGTTTATCAGGGATATTGGCCTATGCCTATAGTTCACTTTCTTTGTTGGATCTTTGTCCAGGTTGGGTATCAGTGTGATGTTAGCTTCATAAATTATTTGGGGAGAGTTCTGTCTTTCTTGACTGCCTGGAATACTTGCAGTAGGATTGTATCAGCTCCTCCTTGTATGTTTTGTTGAATTCTGCTAGAAAGCCATCTGGTTCATGGCTTTTTTCTTATGAGGGAGTCAATTTCCCAGGCTGTTATTGTTCTATTAGGATCTCTATTTCTTCTTGTTTCAACCTTGGGAAGATGTATGATGTCAGAAAGTCTTCCATTTCATTTAGGTTTTCTAATTTGTTTCCATAAAGTTGTGCATACTAATCTTTAATAATGTTTTGCATTTCTTTGGGACTGTTTATAGTTGATATTTTGCATTTTTGATTGTGTTCATTTGAGCTTCTTTCTCTTTTTCTTGGTCAATCTGGCTAGGGTTTCATCAATTTTGTTTATCTTTTTAAAGAGCCAGCTTTTTGTTTCGTTGATTTTTTTCTATGCTGTTTTTGTCTGCTGTGTCGCATATTTGGGCTTTTACTTTGGTGATCTCAATTCTTCTGATAAAGTTAGAGTTTTGGTGGTCTTGCCTTTCCATCTCTCTTAGGTGATTTGTTGGGCTGTTGACTTGTGATCTTTATCTTTTTATTGCTGTGTGTTCATAAAGATATAAATTTCCCTGTTAAAACAGATTTCATGGCATTCCAGCAGTTTTGGAAAGATGTGTCTTTGTTTTCATCTGTTTCCAAGAATCTTTTAATTTCTGTTTTGATTTCTGTGTTGACTAGAGCTGTTCAGAATTGTGCTGTTTAGTGTCCATGTCTTTATGTGTTTTGGGGAATCTTGTTGGTGGCGATATTTATTTTTAATTCCACTGTAGTCTGAGAAGGTGCATGGTAGTATTTCAACCTTACAGAATTTGTTTATGCTTGATTTATGACAATGAATGTGGTTGATCTTGGAGTATGTTCCATGTGGTGATGAGTAGAAAGTTTATTCCATGGTTGTTTGGTGGAGTGTTCTGTGGGTATCTATTAAGTCTATTTGGTCAAGTGTCAAGTTAAGGTTTTGGATCTCTTTATTGGCTTTTTGCCTCAATGATCTAACTAGGGTTGTTAGTGGGGCATTTAAATCCCCAGTTATGATAGTGTTAAAGTTAATATCCTTTTTTAGTTTACTTAGGAGTTGCTTTATAAATCCTGATACTCCTGTGTTGGGTGCGTATTCACTTAGGATGGATATTTCTTGTTGATGAATTTAAATTATAATTATGTAGTGTTCTTCAGTATATTTTTAAATTTGTGATAGCTTGAAGGTTGTCTTGTCTGATATTAAAATCATGACTCCTGCCTTCTTTTGTTTTCTGTCCACCTGAAAGTTTGTTTTGCATCATTTATCTTTGAGTCTGTGCGTGTGCTTTGTAGTGAGATGTGTTTCCTGTAGGCAGAATATTGTGGGATCATGCCTTTTTTATCCAGTTTGCCATTCTATGTCTTTTCAGTAGTGCATTTAATCCATCCACCTTCATTCTGACTATTGAAGTGTTAGAGTTTATCCCTGATGTGAGGCTCTTATAAAGTGCTTTTGTTGTTTGTTTTATTTTAACTTTTGGTTTGATGTATGTGTGTGTTTTCAAGTTTGCATGTGATGTATTCTCTGTTTTACTATTATTTTCTTTCTTCTGTGCTTAATACCTTCTTAAGCATCTCCTGTAGAGCTGGTCTGTAAGCAGCATAATCTCTTAGGGGCTGGATGTCTGGGAAATATTTTAATTCCTGTCACTGATGAAGCTTGCCTTAGCTGGTAGGAAATTCCTTGTTGAAATAGTTTATCTTTGAGAACTTTGAAGATTGGAATCCAGTCTCTCTGGCTTATAGTGCTTCTGTAGGTAAGTCTGCTACTATTCTAATTGATCTTGGTCTTCCTCACTAGGTAGTCTGACCTTTCTTTCTTGCTACTTTTTCAGTAGGTAATTTCTAAGTTCTAACCCTCATCCTACCTCCCCCTCTTTTGTGTCTATAATTTCAGTGTTTGTGATTTTATTCTTTATGACCATTTAGTTCCTACATAAGTGAGAACATGCCATGTTTGGTTGTCTGTTTCTGAGTTAGTTCACTTAGGATGATGTTCTCCTTCTCCATCCATGTTGCTGCAAAGGTCATAATTTCATCCCTTTTTATGGCTGCATAGTGTCCTGTTTTTTTAATTCAATCAATTGTTGATAAACACTTAAGTTGATTCCATGACTTTGCTATTACGAATAGTGCTGCAATGAACATATGAGTATAGGTATTTTTTTACATAATGATTTAATTTCCTTTGTGTTGACTAGCAGTAGGATTGCTGGTCAAATTGTAATTCTATTTTTTGTTCTTTAAGAAATGCCCATATTGTTTTCTAAAGAGGTTGAACTAGTTTGCAATTCCACCAACAGTGTATATGCATTTTTTTCCTCCATATCTGCACCATCGATTGCTTTTTGACTTTTTAATACTATATATTCTGATTGGTGTAAGATGATATCTCATTGTGGTTTTAATTTGCTTTGATCTGATGATTTAGTGATGCTGAGCATTTTTTTAATGTTTCTTGGCCATTTGTCTATCTTCTTTTGATAAGTGTCTATTCTTGTCCTTTGCCTGCTTTTTTATGGGGTTGTTTGATTTTTTTCACATTGAGTTGCTTGAGTTGCTTATAGATTCTGTACATTTGTTCTTTGTCTGAGGCATAATTTGTAAATATTTCCTCCCATTCCATAGGTTTTCTTTCACTCTGTTGGTTATTTCTGTGCAGAAGCTTTATAGTTTAATTAAGCCCTATTTATCTAGTTTTGTTTTGGTTGTATTTGCTTGTGGAATCTTTGCCATAAATCCTTTTCCTAGGCCAATGTCCAGAAGAGTTTTTCCTAGATTTTATTCTAGAATTTATATAATTTCTGGTCTTACATTAAAGTCTTTAATCCATCTTGAGTTAATTTTTGTATATGGTGAGAGCTAGGATTCCAGTTTCATTCTTCTGCATATCCTGGGACCATTTATTGAATAGGGTATCCCTTCTTCATTGTTTATTTTTGTTGGTTTTGTCAAAGATCAGATGGTTGTAGGTATGTGGCTTTATTTCTGGGTTCTCTATTCTGTTCCATTGATCTGTATATTTTTCTGCCAGTACCATGCTGTTTTAGCTACTATAGCCTTGTAGTATAATTTGAAGTCAGGTAGTGTGATACTTCCACATATTTTTTTTTTTTAACTTAGGATTGCTTTGACTATTTAGGCTGTCTTTTGGTTCCACATAAACTTTAGAATTTTTTTTCAAGTTCTGTGGACAATGTTGTTGGTACTTTTATAGGGATCATGCTGAATCTGTAGATTGTCTTGGCAATATGGTCATTTTAACAATATCGATTATCCCAATCTATGAGCATGGGGTGTTCTTCTATCTGATTGTGTCATTCACAATTTCAACAATGTTTTGTAGTTTTACTTGAAAAGTCTGTCACCACCTTGGTTAAATTTATTCTTAGGTATTTTATTTTTATTGTGTCTATTTTAAATGGAAATGAGCTCTTGATTTAGTTTTTAGCTTCAGCGTTATTGATATACAATAATACTACTGATTTTTGTATACTGAGTTTGTATTCTGAAACTTTACTGAAGTTGTTTATCAGTTGTAAGTGTGTCTTGGAGAAGTACTTAAGGTTTTCTAGGTATACAATAATGTTCTTATTTAACAGAAATGGTTTGACTTCCTCCTTGCCATTGGGGATGCCTTTTATTTTTTCTCCTGTCTGATTACTCTGGCTAGAATTTTCAGTACAATGTAAAATAGATATAATCACAATAGATATTTTTGTATCTCTTATTAACAAGGTAATTCTGAGCAATGGAGAGATTTAATAATAATTAACTAAGTCAAGGTTTTCAAAAGCTCATCTTTCTGATGAACTCCTTTCAGGACGACATGCACAAACAGATTGTGAAGTTCTAAGACCCAAGGCTCAATGAGTTTCCCAGATAGACATCAGGAAGTATTATAACATTGAAAATGCCAATGGAGAAAGCCAAGCTCACCATGGAAAATTTTTCTGGGAGAGAAGGTGCTCCTTTTCTTTAGGCTAAATGATTGCCTGGTTACAAACTAGTCATATTGAAGTTGGTCCATATAGGTCTCTGAACTTCTTGCCCTGATCTATTGAGAAATTTGCATCTCAACTAATTCCCCTAGATTCCAACCCTCTGGCTCAACTTCCTGTTAACCACTGTCTTGGATCTAACACTTGGCAGTACATCTTAAGCCATTATTCTCACTTCTTTCCTTGACGTTTGTTCAAATTTCACTCTGATCACTCACTCTTTTCTTCCCTGCCCTATCTGATCCCTGGAACCTCAATCTTATCACATCTCTATGTATCCCAACTATTTTCATGTCTTTAGAATTGAGACTCAAAACAATTAGGATATTAGTAGAAATATAAAGGAAAAAAAGACACTGAATACTGATCAATAAATAACCTTTACTATATCATAATTGAAATAAATCTAAAAGAAAACATTAGAATTTGTCATTAGATCTTTTTCTTGCCAATTGATTCTTCAAGTTTTAATTTCCCAGAAATGCTTTCTAAATTTGATTGAGAGAATTATATGCTTTCTGAATTTCTTATTTAAGTGTTAAACATTTGTTCTGCAATATAAATGAGAATTTCTATTTACAAATTGCTATTACTTGGATGCAGTCCTGGATATGGCTTATCTTGAGAGACTGCATTTTCATCAAAGATCAGAAAAATCACTGGAAATTTTCAGATTGGCTAACACCAGCTCAATTATTACCACCATTCATAGGCTTTAAATCTAAATGTTACTTTACTAATACTTTCTATATATTATCACATAAAATATAGCCCCCTTAGAGAACTCTGCTCAGCATAGATTTTTATATCTCCTCTCCACTTAAAGATCTCAGAATTTTACGAGATGAGAGTCAATAAGATAAATAAAACAAAGAAATATTTCCAGTGACTTTATTCTAAGCTTTGGTGGAAGCCTGATTTATTGATAGTTGTGACTGGCAAAGAATTCAGAAATCAGAGTTAGGTTTCTTTGTATGTGACATAAAACAAAATGATAGTGGTTTACTGTACAAAGTAGAAGATTGTTTTTATTTCTCACATAATAAAGCCTAGAGTTACAATGAAGGACTGATATGGTAGCTCAAAGATGTCAGGGTGGTGGGCTTCTTCCATCTTTGTCTCTTAACAAAGGACTGCAATCCTCAAAGTGATTAAGGTATAAAATGTCTGCTCCAGCTCTTCTGACTTCATTTGCAGTCAAGGTGGCAGGAAGGAAAAAGGACGAAAGAGGGCTTGCCCATTTCTCTTTAAAATTCCACACCTTTCCATGCATCCCATTGGTTAAAACTTAGTCATATGACCATATTCCTCTGCATATGAGGCTGAGAAATGTAGTTCTATGACAGAGTGATTTGCTGCCTTAAATGAAATCTATTTTTTCCTCTTTACTCAGTAAAGAAAAGATATATGAATATGGAAATTAATAACCAGAAATGTGTGTCCCAGTGATTGCTGTTTCATGGCTTTTCTTCTGTTAACAGGCCAAGTTAACATTGCAATTTCATTGAAATAAAAGCAGATATAAGTCACATAGCCAAAAATTCCTTAAATTCTTATTGGTTAGAAAAGGCTAACTATGTTTATTATACCATGGGAGAAGTTTGTCTTTATTAAGTAAAAAATATAACAAGCCACTTTTGAGCAAATTAATAAAATATTTCCTGTTTCTGGGTAGATACAGCCCTGCACTAGGACACTGGTTTAGTGAGCCAAGTGGGAACTGGCAGGACACAACCTGCACAACTACACAAGGAGGCCATGACCAGAGTCTTACTCTTCAACCACTGGTGAAAATAAAGCAGTCAGTCACACTCCTTTCATATTGCCAAATGTTGTCTGCTCCTAGATAAGCTAGCACATTGAGGCCATAGTTAAAAGTGTGGGCTCTGTGGGTGAAAACCATCTGGCTTTGTTCTGTTCTTCCTTACATTTCAGTGTTCGTTTCTCCTCTTTCTCCTTCATCCATCCTCAGATTTTGGGAGTCATAAGTTTTATGTATTTTCTTTCCTTTGCATCTCTTAAATGTGGCCATTTATCCCCAACCCCACTGTACCTGCCTTGAATAAGATCAGTGATTCTCAATAGCAAGTGATTTTGCACCCCTAGGGAATATTTAGAAAATTCTGGAGATATTTCTGACTGTCATGATTGAGGGAAGGAGTGATACTGGTATCTAGTGGGTGAAGGTCAGGAATGCTATTACATATGGCCTACAAACCAGAGGGTGACTACCCATAAAAAATAACTATCCAGTCCAAATGTCAATAGTAAACAAGTTGAGAGACCTTGGTTAGGGCCTCACCTGGCTTGTTGCAATTGTATTCTACCTGATCTTCATGTCTCCTGGTCCCCTTCTCTCAGATCTAGTCTATGATATTTTCAGAGTGATTTTGGTAAACATAAATCAAATCTCACAATGACACTAACCTGCTTATAACCTTAGAGGAGTTCTTCATTTGCTTAGGATCAACATCAAACTCTTTAATGCAGAATTCAGGACTACGAATGTTGTCCTTCTCCAGATTTGGCCATCATCATAGCCAACTTCACTGTCTATTCTTACCTGGATTTCTTCAAAATTTCGGGCTCTCTCACCCCAGTTTCAGAAGGCCTGTGCTTCTTCTTCTCACTTGCTTAGACCGACTCTTACTTGCGAATGGCTCCTTCTGTCTGGATCCTTCTCACCAGCCTGAGCTAGGTTTCCTTCCTTTGTCTTTCTTTTGCACCTTGTCTATTCTTTTATTATGGCATTTATTACAAAATTCATCTTTTGTATTATTGTCTATTCAATATCTGTCTTTCTGATTAGCCCATAAGATTCTTTAAAGTAGTACTGAACTTTGACTTTGCATTTGTCTACATTGTTTACCACAGTTTTGGGCGCCAATCAGTTGTCAACAAATATTCATTGGCTAAATGAATAAGCAAACCATCCTGTAAGTAAATACCACTTCTCTTAAGGAGACTAAGAAAGTATAATAGATGGTAATGTCCTCTTCCATCAAAATTTGGTTTTATTCTACTGTTCCCTATCATAGTCAATTCACCCAGTTATACAAGCAAGAAACCCAATAGTTGTTCTTGATACAGCCACTTCTTAACTGAGAATCAGTTCATCATCTAACTGCAAGTTTTGCTTCATAGATATCTTTTAAATCCATCCACTTTTTCCCATCAGTACTACTATCACCACCTAATCCAGTTACAATGACAATCACTCTTCTGGTCTATCACTATAGTCCCTTAATTGGTCTACCATGCTGTCCCTACTGTGCCTCCTCCCCTACCTCTGCCTCCTCCTCCTACTTCTATATTTTCCTCAAAGGCCCTTCAGTAGCATGTAAGGCTCTTTGTGAACTGGTTTCCTCCTGACATCTCCAACTTTACCCTGACATATCCCCTCTTATTCTCCTTAGTCTCTGACTTCTGTTGAATCTTATGTACTCACTGATGTTTCTCCCACCACAAAACCTTTGCACATGCTATTCTCCAGGCCTGGAATACTCTTTTCTTTCTGTGTTTCCCAATAACTGTCATTCATTCTTTATATTTTAGCTCAAGCTACACTTTCCTAGAACAAAGTCCTCTGACACCCAGGAGTAGATGAAATGCCCTTCACATATGCTCTCCAAATTTTATGTAGTGTTCCTATACAGCACTTATCACAGTGACAATTTTACATTTACTTGTGTGTTTGATTAATATCTGTTACATTCAAAGGACTATAAGTCTCCTAAGAGTGGAGATTATGCTTGCTCATGCTCACCATTGTAACCCTATGTCAGTCAAGTGCTCAAGAAATACATGCTGATGAAGTGGGAGAGAGATTGGGAGGGAGGGAGGGAAAGAAAGAAAAAAGGGAGGGAAGAAGGGAGGGAAAGAAAGAAGGAAGGGAAGGAGGCATAGAAAGGGAGGGAAGGAAGGAAGGAAGGAAGGAAGGAAGGAAGGAAGGACACATTTTATTTATCTTTGTTTTCCCTACAATACCTATCACAATACCTTGAACATATAAAGTTCACAATGGTATTTGCATGCCAGCACCGTAGTATTATAATAAACTGTCAGATTGGAGTTGGGAAATCAAATTTATTCCACTATTCCAGACATCACTAAACCTGCTAAGCTGTCTGTTTTGGAATAGTTCTGATTTAGTGAACTAGTTTAGTATTAGTAGAGTGGTATGATAGTGCCAGAACTTCAGTTCTTGCTTTGCTCCTGATATACTGCTCATTACATAAGTTGACTACTGAAAATTTATGACAACCTTTCAAAAAATGGATTCATTGTCCCAAAATTTGTGCCTGGAAAGATGTGAAGATAGTTTAATATCTCATTAAGATTAATAGCTTAAAAAAAGATTCATAACTGCTTTCATTAAATAAAGAAAAAACATACTGAAAGAAAGGTGTCTGCAGACCACACTGGTAAATTAAAAGGGTTGAAGAAAGTGTTTTGTAGGTTTCACCTGTAGGTCTCTGAATGGCCTCTGATCTCTATACAGTTCTGAAGCTTTCAGATAGTTTTGTAGGTTTGATACAAAAAAAAGAAGGTTCTCTCTGTAATAGGAGTCCCCAACCATCCGGGCCATGACCCAGTACCAGTCTGTGGACTGTTACAAACTGGGGTCACACAGCAGGAAGTGAATGAGGGACGGGTGAGTGAGTGAAGCTTCATCTGTATTTACAGCTGCTCCCCATCATTCGCATTACCACCTGAGCTCTGCCTCCTGTCAGATCAGCACTGAAAAGCCTGCTTCCATTTCCAACATCCTATCTTTGTGAAGCAGGGTTTTCTGTGGTGACAGCAACCAAAATGAGATTACAGAGTAGCTGAACATATGCAATACACTTCAGGTGCCACTGTCTCTCATCACCCCAGGTGAGAATGTCTAGTTTCAGGAAAACAAGCTTTCACTAATTCTGCATTATGGTGAGTTGTATAATTATTTCATTATATATCACAATGTAAAAATAATAGAAATAAAGTGCACAATAAATGTAATGCACTTGAATCATTCTGAAAACATTCCCAGCACCCCCAACCCCTAGTCCATGGAAAAATTGTCTTCCATGAAACTGGTCCCTGACGCCAAAATGGTTGAGACTACTGTTCTGCAATACCTAACACATTATTTGGTGTTGGACATTGCACATTCGTAATGACGTTTGAATGCAAGGTCAGTAGAGACCAGATCCTTGAGTAGCTAAGATTTGTTGGGGTTTTTTTAGTGTTTAGATTACTTGCATTCTTTTTTAAAAAAACATATTCTTTTATTTTAAAATTGTGGGGTACAGTTAAGGGTTAGGTATACAAATATGCATCATTCAGGCACACTTGTTGATAAGGGATGTCCCCCCTTCCCCAAACAGATATTGACTACCGTTAATCCCATCTCCCTTCTCCTCCCTGCCCCCCTCTTAGTTTCCCGCCACTGTAAATTCTTTTCTTATAGTATTACAATACATGTTCAAGGTCCATTTATGAGTGAGAACACGTGATACTCAGATCTTATTTCTGTGAGAGATCACTCAGTATTATAAACTCTAGTTCCATCCAGGTTGCTGTGAAATTCATGATTTTGTGTTTTTTTATGGCTGTGGAGTATTCCACCATGTATATATACCACATTTTTAAAATCCAGTCCTCTTTTGATGGACAGCATGGTTGGTTCCAGGTTCCTGCTATTGTGAACAATGCTGCGATAAACATATGTGTGCAGGTATCTTTTTTGTAGAGTGATTTGAGTTCTTCAGCGTATATTCCCAGTAGGGGGATTATACAGGGTCACATGGGAGGTTGATATTTAGAGCCTTTAGAAATTGCCACACTGCTTTCCACAGAGGTTGCACTAGTTTACACTCCACCAACAGTGTAGAAGTATTCCCTTTTCACGACATCCTCTCCAGCATCTGTTGTTTTTTGAGTTATTGATAATGGCCATTCTGACTGGATTAGGTGGTATCTCATGTGGTTTTAATTTGCATCTCCATGATGATTAGTGAGGCTGAACATTTCTTCATGTGTCTGTTGGGTGCTTGTATGTCTTCTTTTGAGAAGTGTCTGTTCATATCTTTTGCCCACTTTGTAATGGGGCTGTTTGTTTTTTTCTTTTCAGCACATTTGAGTTCCTTGTAGATCCAAGATGTTAGGTCTATGTCAGACATGGAGTTGGCAAATACTTTTTCCCAGTCTGTGGGCTGTCTCCCTGCTCTCTTGATGGTTTCTTTGGCTTTACAGAAGCTTGTCAGTTTAATGAGGTCCCACTTGTCTATCTTATCTCTTATGACCCATGTGTTTCAGGTTTTGTTCAGGAATTGGATGCCAGTTCCAATTTCCATAAGGATGTATCCTGCATTTTCTAAGTTTCTTATGGTTTGAGGTTTTACATGTAGGTCTCTGACCCATTTAGAGTTAATTTTTGTGTATGGGGATAGATAGAGATCTTGTTTGAATCTTCTGCAGGTGGTCAGCCAGTTTTCCTAGCACCATTTAATGAATAGGTTCTCCTCTCCCCAGTGGTAGGTGGTGGAGGCTTTGTCGAAGATGAGTTGGTTGAGAAATTGAGGTTTTGCTTCTGGAATCTCAGTTCTCTTCCATTGGTCTACATGCCTGTTCCTGTTCAAATACAAAGCTGTTTTGACTATTGTAGCTTTATAGCAAAGTTTGAAGTCTGGTAATGTGATTCCACCTGCTTTGTTTTTTTGGTTGAGGATTCTTCTGGCTATTCTTGGTCATTTGTATTTCCATATGAATTCCTGTATTGTTTTTTCTCGCTCTGAGAAGAATGTTGCTGGTAATTTGATGGGTATTGCATTAAATCTGTAGATTGCCTTAGGTAAGATCGACATCGTCACAATGTTGATTCTTCCAATCCATGAGCATGGGCTATTTTTCCACTCGTTTGTGTCATCTTTGATTTCTTTGAGCAGTGTTTTGCAGTTTTCATTGTAAAGGTCTTTCACATCTCTGGTTGGAAAGATGCCAAGGTATTTCATTTTTTTGTGGCTATTGTGAATAGGATTGTGCTTTTTATTTGGGTTTCTGTTTGTTTATTATTGGTGTAAAGAAATGCAATTTTCTTTTGCACATATATTTTATACCCTGAGACTTTGCCAAAATCCTTTATCAGTGCAAGGAGACTTTTGACAGATTCTCTTGGGTTTTCAAGGTACACAATCATGTCATCTGCAAAGAGAGATAATTTGGCTTCTTCTTTTCCTATTTGGTTCCCCCTGATCGCCTTCTCTTTTCTGATTGCTCTAGCTAGGACTTCCAATACTATATTGAGCAGGAGGGGAGAGAGTGGGCATCCTTGTCTTGTTCCAGTTTTCAGGGGAAATGGTTCCAATTTTTGTCTGTTTAGGAGTATGCTGGCTATGGGTTTCCCATAGATGACTTTTACTATTTTGTGGTATGTTCCATGTATGCCTAGATGTTTGAGGGTTTTTATCAAGAAGCTTTTTCTGTGTCTAATGATATAATCATGTGGTTTTTGTCTGATGTCTGTTGATGTATTTAATTACATTTATTGTCTTGCAAATGTTGAACCAGCCTTGCGTCCCAGGGATGAATCCTACTTGGTGATGATGAATGATTTTTGAGATGTGTTGTTGAATCCAGTTTGTTAGGATCTTGTTGAGAATTTTGGCATCTATGTTCATCAAACATATTGGCCTGTAATTCTCTTTCTTTGTTGGGTCTTTACCTGGCTTGGGTATCAATGTGATGTTAGCTTCATAAAACGATTTGGGGAGGGTTCCATCTTTCTCAATCACCTAGAATACTTTCAGTAGGATTGGTATCAGCTCTTCCATAAATGTCTAATAGAATTCTGCCTGAAAACCATCTGGTCCAGGGCTTTTTTTGTAGGTAGTTTTCTTAATATGTAGGCAATTTCCTTGATTGTTACTGGACTATTTATGGTCCCTATTTCTTCTTGTTTTAACCTAGGCAGGTATGTGATGCCAGAAAGTCTTCCATTTCTCAAGGGGTCCAGCCCCACAAGGGTCGTGAGATTTCCTGAAGGAGAGACGGATAGGCAAAAGATGAAAATATTATACTCGGACACCTGCTTCCTGAACAGATGACAATTTAATGTTAGTTAACACAGCTTTTATACCATTCGTAAAGGGGCAAGACAAAGAAAATTCCTTCACGTACATATGCTTTAAAAGTTACCACCATCTAGCGGTCTTTAGAAGAAACGAATAAGCCAAAAACACTATCTACTTTCAGTTAATGAGTCTTGAGATAAGTTTAAAAGGAGTTTCACTTAAACTAAACATAATGCATACAAGGTTTACTTTGATTTCGGTTTCACATCACTTGTCTAATTAAAAAAGCCTTAAAATCACTAAGACAAAACTATAGATTGTACCTAATGATAGTAGGAATATGAAGCCCATTAACTTGACCAAACAACAGTGGCTAGCTTTTTTTTTTTTTTTTTTTTGAGTTGGAGTCTCACTCTGTCACCCAGACTGGAGTGTAGTGGCCACTCCCGGCCACCGCAGCCTTGGCCTACTGGGCTCTGGCGATCCTTCCGCCTCAGCATTCCAAGTAGCCAGAATTACAGGCATGAGCCACCACGCCCAGCTGGTTTTTTTATTTATTGTAGAGATGAGGTCTCGCTGCCCAGGTGGGTCTCGAACCCACGGGCTCAGGCAATTCACTCACCTCAGCCTCCCAAAGGCACGGGATTACAGGCTGAGCCACCGAGCCTGGCTGTGGCTAGCATTTAAAGAATAACTATGAAAGTCACTTACTGTAAAAATACATATACTAATCTTTACTCTGAATAAACATATAAAGTGAACTAAACATAATGAAATAAAACTAACACAACTAAAATTATTATGGTTGCATAATTGCTAATGAGCTTTTAAGTTTAGGATAATGGTGATTTGGCTGTTTTTCCTTATGCTTGGCAACCTCCTGGAAAACATCTTGTCTTAAGATAGACACTTGAGCAATTATTATTATCTTTGAGGCACCAATTTTATCATTGTGTGAACTTAAACTTATGAACTTAAAACAATCTTCAAAGTAGCTATAAAACACTAAACTATAGCATTAAAACTTAATTAATGACTCAAAGTAAAAACCTTGTTAAACATAACCAGAGCCTAATAATTTTTGTCAACCCTCATACATATGTATATTGATTATATAAACTTGTATGATATTACATTTACCAATTATGATTAATACATGGATAAAACAATTATCATGTCTAGAATAGCACTGCCAGCAACTCTCTTCAAAAGAGTCTCAAATTACAGTCCTTGAAATTACTTTCTTGCTTCAAGAAAGTTCCCAGGTGCACAGCTCTTCATGTAGCAGTTTTTCTCTTTTGGGTTTTTACGACCTTCAAAGCTTTGTAATTGCCTTTCTTGTCCAGGTGTCTTCGTTACTTTCCTCTTATCCAGCAGTGTTTATTTCCAAAGAAAACTCAAAAGAAGCTTTTAATGACATTTCCCAGGCCCCCAAGGTTGCTTTCTGTATTTAGTTAATTATCATAAAAGTGTCTAATTAGTATATTATGAATTCAGTGAAAACCCACTCTATAAACGTTTACTTAAAATTTAACTATAGAATTAAGTAAAAACCTTAACGATTAATCTTTATTCTAAGACTGTGAAGACAGTGTTATCAATCTCCTCCATAACTCCTAGATAAGTGTTAGAACTTATAATGAGTTCATAATGAACTTACTATAAACTTGTGCTTCTATAAAACCTTATGTCTAAACACTAAACTGCTTAATTCTAAATCAAATAAGAAGTGAATATACTAATATCATTTTTTATTCAAGCAATATCTAGTAACTTATAGCCAAGTGAAAGAAAGCATTCTTGATGTGCTTCAGAGTTTAACCCTTGCATATGTTAGAAAAGGCCAAGTGGCATAGTGAGAAAATGGGAAAATGAACCATGACATTCTCAGGTTAGGTGTGAGTACTTTGCATAAACATGCCATTTTCTTCTTCCATGACTGCACAGAATTTCTTCAGCCATACCAAACAGCAAAGGTGGAAGGGCTTCATCTTCCCAGGCTCGCCCTGTGACCTGGGGTCTTCGGCCCACCAGGACCCTGTCAATCAGGTGGACCTCCAAGGCCGGCTCCCAACACATTTCCTTAAGGTTTTCAAGTTTTTTTCCATACAAGTGTACATAGTAGTCTCTAATGATCTTTTGTATTTCTTCAGGGTCAGATGTGACTTCATCTTTTGTCTTTCTGTTTGTATTTACTTGGGCTTTTGCTCTTTTTTTCTTGGTCAGTCTAGCTAGGGGACCATCGATTTTGTTTATCCTTTCAAAGAACCAGCTTTTTGTTTCATTGATTTTTTGTATTATCTTTTTGTCTTCTATGTCCTGGATTTGGGCTTTTATTTTGGTGATCTGGATTCTTCTGTTGAAGATAGGATTTTGGTGGTCTTGCTTTTCCAGCTTCCTAAGGTAACTTGTTAGGCTGTCAATTTGTGATCCTTCCATTTTCTTCATGTGCATTTGTAGAGATATTAATTCCCCTCTTACTACAACTTTCAAGGCATCCCAAGATTTTGGTAAGATGTTCCTTCATTTTCATTTGTCTTCAGGTATCTTTTAATCTCTGTTTTGATTTCATCATCGACCCACGAGTTGTTTGGCATCATGCTATTTAGTGTCCATGTCTTTGTGGGTTTGGGGGAAACTTGTTGGTATTGATGTTTATTTTTATTCCACTGTGGTCAGAGAAGGTGCATGACAAAATTTCGATCTTTTATGCTTGATTTATGACCAAGTGGTTGATCTTAGGGTATGTTCCATGCAGTGATGAGTAGAATGTATATTCTGTGGTCGTTGGATGGAGTGTTCTGTAGGTATCAATTAAGTCCATTTGGTCAAGAGTCACACTGAGGTTCCGGAACTCCTGGCTGATTTTTTGTCCTGATGATCTGTCTAGGGTTGTGAGTTGGGTATTAAAGTCCCCAGCTATGATAGTGTTAGAGTCAATATCTTTTTTTTAGTTTTCCTAGAAGCTGCTTTATGAAAGTTGGCACTCCTATTTTGGGTGTATATATGTTTAGGATAGATATTTCTTGTTGATGGAGTGAACTTTTCATCCTTATGTAGTGGCCTTCTGTATCTTTTTAAATTTTTGATACCTTAAATGGTATTTTGTCTGAAATTAGGATTACAACTTTTCCTTTCTTTTGTGTTCCATTTGCTTGAAATTTTTTTTCCCTTCCTCTTACTTTGAGTCTGTGAGTGTCCTTTCTAGTGAGATGGGTCTCTTGAAGGCAATATATTGTTGCATGGTGATATTTTGTTCATTTTGCCATTCTATGTCTTTTCAGTGGTGCATTTAGTCCATTTACATTCAGGCTAATTATTAAAATGTGAGAGTTAATCCCTATCATAAGATTCTTATAGAGTTGTTGTTTTTGTTCCTCTTTGTTTGTTGTCTTTCTTTTGGTTTTCGGGGTTGGTTCCTGTGTGTTTTACTCTTTTTCCTATACTCTTGTGAAGAATGTTGTTGTTCTTTTTTCCTTTTCTTCTGTGGTTTAGTACTTTCTTAAGTGTTTCTTTTAGAGGTGGTCTGGTGGCAGAGCGAGTTCTTAGGGATTGGATATATGAGAAAGATTTTAATTCTCCCTCACTGATGAAGCTTAACTTGGTTGTGTATGTTATTCTTGGTTGAAATTGTTTATCTATTAGAACTTTGAAGATAGGGCTCCAAGCTCTCCTAGCCTTCAGGGTTTCTGTAGATAAATCTGCTGCTATTCTAATTGGTCTTCCATGGTAGGTGATTTGGCCTTTTTCTCTTGCTGCCGTTAGAATTTTTCCTTTTATACCTACTTTGTTTGGGCAAGTTATTATGTCCTGGGAGTTGGTCTTCTCATTTCTTGTCTTGCAGGGGTTTTCTGAATCTCTTGTGTTTGAATTTTTGCATCACTGATGAAATGAGGGAAGTTTTTTTCAATAATCTCATGGAATGTTTGTTCAAAGATGACCTCTGTCTCTCTTTCTGTTTCAGGAAGTCCAATTACTCTTAGGTTTGGTCTCTTGAAGTAATCGCTCATCTCTTGAAGGTTTTGTTCTGTCTTTTTAAGCTTATTTCTATGTTTTTGACAGTGATTTAGTTCTATATTTTGTTCTTCAAACTCTGAGATTCTTTCTTCTGCTTGGCTAATTCTGCTTTCCATGCTTATCAGTTTGTTATTTATTTCATTCACAGTATTCTTTATTACTGTTATCTCAGTTATCAACTCCTTCCTAGTTTCTACTTTTCTCTCCTCAATTCTTTTTAATCTCTCCATTAATGTCTTGATATCTAGGTTTGTAGTTTGATACCAGTCATTCTAGGGGCTCTTCATTGTTTGCATTCCGAAGTCAGTTTTCTCAGTGTCTACCCTCCCAGGGGTCTGGGAGAGACCCATATTCTTCTTTTGGTTTTTCTTCATTTGTTCAGATTTTTCTCTCTTCCCCTTTCCTTCTCCTTCTTTAATTCTGTTTTTCAGGGAAGGTAGGGTTGCTTTTATTCTTTTATTCAATCTCCTGTTCTTCCTTATGAGGGTCCTCTGGTTTTGTTTATTTTGAAACTGGACTGTGGGTTGGGGGCTGTACTTTTTGCAGTTTTGAGGTTCAGTTGAGGGGGAAGCTGTGATTCAGTATCTACCTGCAGATCCCAGTACCCACCAACAGGTGTATGGGCACAGTGGAACCCATTTCCCACTGCCTTAAAATCTGTCCATACAGTGGGGTTTAGGTTTGCTTTCTGGAACAAAGAGGTACGAGAAAGGAAAATAATGGAAGAAGGAGATGTCAAGAGCAAGTTAGAGAGAGAGAAGAGTTTGGGGAAAAACAGACATACATACCAACTAACGAAAGAATAAGAGATACAAGGCCAGAAAAGAGTGAAAAACAGACACACAAACAAAATTCCCTAAAGCATACCAGTAATCACACAAAGACAGTCCAATATAATCATGACTTTTGATGCTTTTTCCCCCAACACAAACACGTAGTCTAAATCAAAAAGCAAACAAAAGTGAGTAAAACAGTCAAAACAATAAAATCCAAAATCAAAATAAGAAACCAGACTAGCTCTGGAATCTTTCCTGTGTCTAGAGTCTCTTCAGTTCTGATCTCTAGCCTCTCCCCTTTGCTTTCATTGCAGGCAGATAGATTTACTCCAAGCTTGGGTTGGTTCCCTTGGCTTGCTGCCTGAGAGGTCTGCGACATCCTGAGTTATCTATATCTGGTTCAGCATAGGGGAGGGCCCTTTGTCTCCTGTTTAGTGATGTTACCTTAGAAACCAAGGTGGAGGCTGCTCATGGGTGGGCGGGGCAATGCAAATCTCTGCCTGGAAAATGGCAGAGGTGGACAGCTCCTCTTTCGCATATCCTTTCTCTCCACCCGTCCTTTCTCGCCACTCCTCTGGGTCCGTGGGCAATCCAGTATGGTGGCCTGTGGTGGTGTGTCTCCTGCGTCAGGTACTGGGGATCAGCGACACAGCTTGGCACTGGATCTCGTGTGCCACCAGCAGCCTGGGGTGGAAGAGGGAGCTGGGAATTCTCTCTTCTGGAGCTGAGAGCTCAGAGCAGCTGATCAGCACCTCCTTAAGATATAATGTTCCTTTTACACAATCATGGGGTTCCACACTGGGTTCCTCAGCCAGAGCGTGGACCAGAGCTCCAAAGGGTGGGTGGTGAGCAGTGACAATGACTTTGGGCCCTGCACAGGGCACTTCAGCCAGGAATGGAGCTGGTATTTCTGAGGGGTGGGCACCTAGAGCCTCCCTGGGTGACGGCAGCTTGAAATAGGGCTGGGCGGGAGCCCAGAATCCAGGATGGCGAGCTGGAATTCCGAGGAGCAAGCGCCCAGTCAGGAATGGAGTTGGCAGTGTCTGAGTGCCGGGCACATCATTGTAACCAGCAAGGGAACCCAGATCTCCACAAGGCGGTATCCAAGGACCTCCACAGGTGGCAGCCAGTGACTTGGGGCCGGGCGAGATGTTGTAGCTGGGAAGGGAGCTAGGATCCCCACACGGCTGGGGTCTGGGGCTGCCTATGGTGGCAGCAGCAGCCGAGGGGCCACAATAGCCAGGCTTGCGTGGGACTGAGGGTCTCCAGGCCTCAGACCAGTGTGCCTGGTGGTGGGCAGGGGGATGGGGGAAGGAAAGTAAAGTAAGAATCTTTTGGGGAACTCACTTTTGGAGAATCTCACAGTCCCACCAATGCCGTTGTCAGAACTTCAGTAGCTGAGATTTGTAGCCTGCTTTATCCATGCTTTTGAGTTCTTTATTCCGATCCTTTTAATAACTGCCTGAGCAGAGTAGGGAGTGTATGATGCCTCATTTTTTAAATGTGGCTTGCCCAAGACCAGATTCATGAGTTTGTTTGTTTTCTGCCTACTGGTTGAGTCACTTTTCTCATATTTTTCACAGTATCTACCTTAGACCAGAACTCACTTCCTCCTTGACTCTAGTGCTGTTTCTGAAAAATATCTACCTCCTCAGGCTCTGCCTATTTAGAGTTCAGCATATAGCCCCTCTGTTTTGGGCTAAACTATTGTACTCTACCTGGGCCTACTTGGTTTTAGAATATCTTCTAGCCTTCCACTTATCTAGTGTGAGTATCCTCAGGTTCCTTTTAAAATTCTGGTCCAGATAGTCTTGAACCTTGAGGCTAACTCACCAGAGGAGCTTTAAAATAACCTGTTTTTTTGCAGGTTGAGGTATGCAACCTACCTCCCTGCCATAAAAATTAGCTGGTCATTGTCTAAGTGGTATGTTAGGCCCTCTAGAAAGTTCTGTACATTTCCATAGTCAATATAATCCTACTCTTGAGATTTAAGGAATTTGGTAAAACACAGGGCTTCAGGGTATTAGATTACCTATGAGGATTCAGCTGATGCGACTTATACAGGTGTCTTAAGAAACTCAATTTCCTAAAGAAAGTATATTCTCTCTTTTCTTTCAGCAGTCCTTTTCAGAACATTGACTAAGTCCCATTTTTAAAACAAAAAATATATATAGGGAGACTTATTTTTCCATAATTGAAATTGTCCAAAGCTTGAAAACAAATGAAAACACAAAGAGAATAAATTGGTTAGCTTTGATAATCCTGATGAGCAAGTTTATAAACCCTAACATTGGGGTATAGAGAATTTATGCTGTGTTCTATTTTGTTGTTTGCTGACTGACTGGCTAGGACCCAGGCCCTGAGAATAAACAGATAGAAGTCAAAGTCCTGCATGGAAATGCCTCCCAAGCAGAGAATGCAAACTAACTACCATTCCTTTCTTGCTGGCATAGTATATTTTAACTCCTTATAGGACCACTCTATGTCCTCAGATAACCAGGAAACTACTGGCCTAGATACCACACATGGTTAAAATGACAGAGAGAGTAAAGTTAGAATATTTAGTAAAGACTTATTTAAAAATCTCCTAACATACTAAAGGAATTGCAGGTGACTATCTGAATTACAATAAATAGCTGTTGATTTAATTAATATATATGTTTCTCTTAAGCTAAAGGTAGTGAAAGAGAAGAATTTTTCAAAGAGTAGGTTATAACCAGGAGCTATCCCAAGGGGACAGAATCTCAAGAACAAGTGTGTCAGGCTAGCAAAAATGACAATAGTTCTGTGGACTGGAGCAGAGAAATGCCACAAAGAAGATAATCCTAGAAACAGTATGAAAACAAACAAAAGGAGAAGAACTAAAGAGTTAAAAGAATTGTGCATATTATCAAGATGATTCCATGATAAACCCTGTATTCTAGACCATGAATGTTGGCATCTGCTTCTCAGGAATTTTCTAATTCAGAAATGGAGTTGTAAATAAACTCATTATCTCACAGCACCATTGGTTTCCACCAGAAAACTTCACTTTGACTAATAGATTTCTCTGTGGATCTTCATGCTCTTGAACTAGAGGTTCATTAGCAATCCACTGAACAATCTAGCGTTCTCACTGTGAGTCAGTTAAATCCTTTCTGTTTCTGATCCATCCCTAAGGCTGAAGAAAGCCACCCAGGAACTTTTAAAATAGACTGGGAAAATACACACTTGATAAAATCAGAAATATTCTAGAACCTCTCTCTTTGACCTACTTGATTCTTCTTGCCTTTATTGATTTCACATAGACACCATTTATTTTACAGAGAAGCAAAATGTTCCTCTAATTTTTATTTCTTAATCAAATGGTAAAGTGTTCTACACTTACTATATTGAAAGCAACTTGTTTATGTTTGATAGGTTCAATTTAGAAAAAGGAAAATTATGAATAAATATTTGTTTTTGCATATTACATTTGTTTCAATTTGTGAAAGTATTAATTGATTGGTGGATGGAATGAAGAATGGATGCATAAGTTAAACAGATAGATTTGTACTGTATTACTATAACTACTGACTTATTACTATACTTACTGAAGAATATACTATACTTATTGAAGAATATTTATTATTGTCAAAGGTCACATATAAAAAGTATGCCAGGTCTATCAAGAATTATTTTGCTTGGAAAACAAATAGAGGAAAAGAATTATCTCTGTTTGAAACTTAGCACATTCCATGAGTAAGATTTTGAATATTCTATATTATTTGTTTCATAAAAAGTGCCATGAATTCTCAGGAAGTCATCTTTCTTCAGCTGTTAGAGGAATCAGGAAAACTTAAAGCAGCAAGTTTCCAAATTTAGGATTGTATAAGGCATAAACAAGAGCATATACATGAACAAAAACAAGAAGAAGGAAGGGAGAGTGGGGAGAGGAGAGAGAGGGAGGTGGGGGAGGAGGGGAGGAGAAGAAGAAAAGAAAGAAAGAGGAGGAGGAAAAAATTAAAAAGAAATATTACAAAAAAGATGAGAAAGAAGGGAAGAAAAAGTGAAAGAAAGAAAGGACACATAAAGAAAGAATGAGGATGAAATATTCAAAAATTGAAAAAAAACTAGAAATAAAAATGAAAACTTTTAAAATAGAAAATATTGAAATTTTCCTTTTAAAAACATTTAGCTCTTGTTCACTAACTTCAACTTTCATTTTAAAAGCAAGTAAAAATACTTTCACTAATGCAAAAGGATCATTTCTGAAAAACAAATTGCTACACTTGTTCTTTATTTTTTTGCATGCATGCAAATAGCAACAACTTGGATTAACCTTATTTTATAAGTGGAAAAAACAAGAAAAATGTAAATTGCAGGAAAGTAGAAAATACTTTAAATATTAATAACAGCATATAATTGCCAGAACTATCTAGTAGTTAATGTCACAAATTGATATCTCTACAATTATGTGTATCAAGTAAAAGGTCAAAAGGACTGCATTTGTTTTGGGATAATTTATCACGGTGGGATGGTAGCTCATGTCATCTCAAGTGGCCAGTGCTAAGCCTATCTACCTTCAAGTCTGCAAAGAGCTTGATCACATCAGGGCTGAGTACCACTACAAACTTAGCACAAAGTTTGAGAGACTAAGGAAATGTACTGGTCTCTTCATCTGGCTCACACTCAGCATCCCTGATAGAGGTCATCTAGCATTTACAATAACACTACCCAAGAGAAGAAACTCATTGGAAAGCTTGTATTATTAGAAACACTTTTCAGATGTTGAACTGAAGCATGCCTTCCTATGACCATAATCCACGGGTTATGCTTGTATCCCTTGAAGCAAAACAAAATAAACCATTTTCCAAATTGTGTTTGAAACAATTATTATCCATTCATTATATCACTTCTTCAGATTAAGATTAATTCTTCTTAACATTGATTGGCCACTCATTCTCAACATTTATTACAATTGTTCTACATTCCTTTGAGGGTGAAGCACAGATAAATAGAAATGATGACAAGATTGGCTGGGTAAGGGAGTCTGACTCTTCCCTCTTTAGATCTGAATGTGAAACTTCTATCAGTATATAGTTAGCTCCTTTCAAAATCTCTTCCTTATCTTTTTTACATAAACATTTTATGTTGTCTTCCCCTAACCTTTTCATATAAAATTGCTTTTATAGAATAAAGAAATTTATTCTTGTTATGTTCTATTGGTTTAGGGCCAGAGTTCAGCATTTTAAGATCGTACATGCTAGTATCAAATTCCTTTAGATCTTTGTTTTTGACATCTGAAATTTTTATAAATTTTTTTTCTGTATTTTCATTCAAGTTGTTTTTGATTATTTATAACTTCCCTTGTTGGAAAAAGATTATGTGTATGGTTATACACCATGCAAAATGTTTGCATGTTTGCAAAAAAAAGGATGTTTAAAATGGAATCAGATTAAAGATTGTATAGTATAGTTAGTCAAAGATAAAGTTAGTAACCAGAAGTGGCTAGTACATGGTACTTCACAAAAACTAGAGTAGAGATGCAAATTTGGCTCTAATCTTCAACCTTTGCTGTCACAGTAAAATATATGCCTCAGAATTCATTGTCAATAGAACTATAAACTAAAAACACAGCTTTGCCAGGTTTTGAAGTCTGACAATAATTTTTCCCACATATTTCACATATCTGACAGCATGCCATTGGAGATCTTCATTCAGTATTACATCAATCTATTAATCACCATAATATATCCTATGAATATATAGCTGTCTTTAGAGACAGATTTTTTTGTGATATCATTTATTCATTAACAAGTATTTATTGAGCAGCCATGTTTTCATCCCAAAACCTATGTCAGGTGCTAAATATGTACTTATTTTATTCATATGTAAATGAATAAATGGTCTTTATTCCTGCATAACAAATTATTTCAAAATTTGGTGTCATTAGACAACAAACTTTATGAATTCATAGTTTCTGAGTTCGGGAGTTCGGAAATGGCTTAGCTGGATGACTCTGGCTCAGGGTTTCTTATAAAGAGTACATCTAGAACATGAACTGGGACTGTCATCATCTGAAAGCTTAGCTGGGACTGAAGGAGCTACTTTTCTGATGATTCACTCAATGCCTGGCATGTTCATGCTGGCTTTTGGCTGGAGGCCTCAGCTCCTTGCCATGTAGGTTCTTCCAAAGAACCTCATTACATGGTAGTGGTCTCCCCTCTGGCAGATGATGCAAGAGTGAAAGCAAGCAGGAAGTCAAAGTGCCCTACATGACTTCATCTCCAAGGTCAAACACTCACTCCTGCTCCATTATTTCTATCCTTTTAAAGGAAGCCACTAAGCCCAGCCCTCACTCACAGTTTTAATTTCTGAAAGGAGTATGAAGAATTTTTAGACACATATTTTAAACCTCTACGACATATTTTATTTTGTTGTTTTCAGCAACATTTCAGAAATGTTTTTGAGTATGCTCACCTTAAAATTAACAGACAAAAAACAGAGCTCAAAAATAAATTTATTGTGTTTTGAAAAATTCATTATTTGGTTTCAAAACAATTTCATTAACTTGAAAAGCATCATTTTCTAGCTTGAAAAAGTGAAATTTAAGTATAAAGAAATTTATTAAAGTCCTTCACTGGGATGTAAAAAGAGAATTAATATGGAATTACTTTGTAACCCAATTAAATGTATTTTTTTAATTAATACAATTATAATTGAAGCCTTAAGTGAAAGTATTCTATATATTTCAGGGAATTGGAAGCAAACATTTTAAATGGATTTGTCAAAAACAACATGAGATATTGACTGAGGCAGGCAGCTGCAGACAAGTAGATCAAAACCAGACTCAATGGGCATGGGGCAGAAAGTTAGCCTTGACAGTGGCAGAAGTCAGTTGTAATATGGATTAGGGAGGCTGGCATTGGAGGTAATTAGAGTTGGACAATGTGTATATAAGACCCAGAGTATCTCAGGGTCAGGAAAGTCATGAAACCCCAATTTAAAGAAGACAAAGGCAGGAGGTTAAGCACAGAAACAAAGGCTCTGATCTGAAGCCCTGAGAATCTTGAGGCTCACTGGTCTGGCCTTGCTCTGGTTGATTCCACATCTTATCTCCTCGTCTGATCATGTGCTGACTTTTCCCTTCATTCAACTAGTTGGCAGATTTGTATTGAGCACTTAGTTTGTACCAGACATTATGTGGATATAATAGGAAACCAAACAGATTCAGGTCCTCAAGTAGCTACAGTTTTCTGGAAGTAGTAGAAGCAAAATTATCAGGTATTTTGTGCTATGGAAAGTTAGATGTAGGGCACCATAAGACCACCCAGTGGCAAATAGTTATGCTTGTAAAAATGTGGGAGACTTCCCAAGATAAGTCACCAATTGTACAGTTTACCCCAGTACTCATGTCTACTGAGGAATCAAATGTATTTAGTCTTCCACCATTTGTAGCAAACTGTAGTCTTGGTAGATAAACTCTTAGAAGACCTTCTGAGTTCCTCTATATATCTAATGTTTCAACACTGGAGGGCTCATGACTCAGACCTCAGACCTCTCTCTTCTATTTTTCATTTATACTAACTTCAGAGTTTAAATGCCTACCAAATATTGATGTCTACTAAATCAACACCTATTTCCTGGATTCCAGATTGTACATCCTAGTTGATTACTTGACATCACCACTTGAATACCCACTAGTCCTATCAAAATCTTAATATATCCCAAACTGAGATCTTGTACCCTCCTCCCTTCCCCAGTCCTGTTCCTTTTCAATCTTATCTAGCTCAATAAATGCGGACTTCATTTTTCTCATGGCTTACACCAAAAATATTGAAATCATCTTGTCTCCTCTCTCACACCTGGTCTAACAGTAAATAGTCTCAGCCAATCTTTTATATTTATCCAGAATATGACTGCCTCTCCTACTTCCACTGTTATCACCTTAGTCCAAGCCACCATCATGTCTCACCTGAATTATTGTAGTAGCCTCCTAACTGGTCTTGTCCTCCACAATCTATCCCAACACAGAAGTCTAAGGATGTTGTTAAATACCATGCCACTCCTCTGTTCAAAATGTCCAGCGTAAAAGGTAAAATGCTTAACATGATCTACAATTTCCTGCATGACCTCATATTCCCCCTTTACTTCATGATCTCTCTAAATTCTCTCCTGCAGACTCCCTGGCCATCTTGAACACATCAGGCCCATTTTTATCTTATAGATGTTTCATTTTCTTTCCTGCAACCTTAAATCCTCTTCCTCTAGATATTGACTTGACTTGTTTTGCTTCTACCTCCTTCAAGTCTGTCTCAAAAGTCATTTCCTTGGTAAGGACTTCCTCGATCATCTCTGTCTAAAATTCAGCAATACCCTGACTGACACAACACCATTCCCTTTCTTCTTTCATTTTACCCCAGATAATTTACATAACATTTAGACACACACCCGCACTACATGTATCTTCAGATATGTATCTATATCTTTTTTCTCTTTTTCACTAAAATGTTATTCTCACTAAAGCAAGGATTTTTCTCTTTTTGGCTATATTCCTAATAGCGAGAATAGTGCCTGGCACATGACAAATGTACAATTGATATTTGTTGATAGGTGACCTTCTTTCCCACTCTTGTCCCAGACAACATCCTTCCATCCAAGTATAGTCCACTCCCTGCTTGTCTTGCTCACAACCTTGCTCTCCCAAGAAACTCTTCTTTTTATTGACATTATCTCCCTCCAATGATCCTGTGACCCCAACTCTGTTTACATTTTCCTCATCTCAATGTAAACAAACAAGTAAATTTTTAAAAAAACTTTCTCCCAGTTACCCTTTTAAATAGTCATTTTCTTTCCTCTTCTGCAAGTCATAGCCAAACCACCAATAGATTTTTTTTAAGGAAGAGAGAAATCTATATTCCATGCTCCTACTTCCTCCACAATTATTATTCTCTCGTAGTCTGGCTATTGTCATCAGCATGCTACTAAAATTACTCTCTAAGGGTCACCAAGACATGCCAAATTCAATAGCCTTTTCATAGTTCTTACTGTTTCTCTCTGGAGAATTGGATGTTGCTTTCAATAATCTTGAGTGTTCTGAACATCTAACAAACAACTTTCAAAAGATAATTATTATAGCTCATTTTTGTCTTGTAAACAAAAATATGTAACAAAAATACTTTAAGAGATCCTTTTTTCTTGGCTTCTATGAAAGAACTTTGTTCTCCTCCCATCTCTCTGACCTCTTCTTTGAATCTTCAGTGTCCTTTTATTTTCTTTCCCCAAATGCAGATGCTGCCTAAGCAGTTGTGCTTGGCCTTTGTCATGTATTAGTACACTCTTCCTTGATAACCATACACTCAAGGATTTACTTTCAGATCTGACCTCTTTCCCAAAGCTCTCTGGCACACATTTCTAACTGCCTCTATCTTTCCTTCTGGACATTCCAGTGGTACCTGAAACATAAATTTTTTTCAAAACTGATTGCATTATCTTTCTACCAAAACCGTTCTTCATATGTTTGTCATTCATGACTAACACTACTTGCCTTTCTTCCAGTCAACTAACTAGAAACCTCAGCATTAGTGTTGATCCTTTCCTGTTTGTACTTAAATAATGGCTCAGCCTGTAATCCAGCGCCTTTGGGAGGCTGAGGTGAGTGAATTGCCTGAGCCGGCGGGTTCGAGACCCACCTGGGCAACTTGGCGAGACCACATCTCTACAATAAATCAAAAATCAGCCGGGCGTGGTAGCGTGCGCTTGTAATTGTGGCTATTCGGAAGGCTGAGGTGGAAGGATTGCTGGAGCCCAGCGGGTCGAGGCTGCGGTGGCCGGGAGCGGCCACTGCACTCCAGTCTGGGTGACGGAGTGAGACTCCAACTCAAAAAAATAATAATAATAAATAAGTAAAGAAAGAAAGAAAGATCGAAAGAAAGAAAGAAGTCTTTCTGACTGCCCTTCTTATCTCAAATTGCTCCTCCCAACTCATTTTACATGCTGTTATCATATTAATATTCCCAAAACAAAGCACTAGTCATGACAATGCCTGACTTAAAACTGTTGACAATTCATTCCAACAAATTCAAGTCTAACTCCTAGCAGTCAAAATCTTCATAATTTAGAACTCATGTATCATTCTTGGTGTTAGAGAGCAGATCAAGGACCTGTATCTTTAAAAGAGAAAACTAATGGTCAGTCACAGTGACTGCAGCCTGTAATCCTAGCACTTCAGGAAGCTGAGGCGAAGGAATTGCTTGAGCCCAGGAGTTCGAGACTAGCCTAGGCAACATAGAAAGACCTCATCTCTAAAAAAAAAAAAAAAAAAAATTAGCTAGGCTTAGTGACCTGTACCTGTAGTTCCAGCTATTCAGTATGCTAAGGCAGAAGGATCACCTGAGTACGGTTTCTGGATGGTACAGGAACCTCATTTATCTTAGGTAATACTAAGAGGCGTTATTTTTGTCCTCCTCAAAACTTTCGGCCTCAACCAGATACAGTGTTTTTTGTTGTTGTTGTTGTTTTTTAATGTGGGGTACAATTCAGGGTTAGGTATACAAATGTTCACTATGCAGGCCTTGTTGATGAGGTGTGCCCCCCCCGCAGCAGTTTCCCACTATTGCTAATCCCTTTCTTATAGTATTGTGATAGTTGTTCAAGTTCCACTTATGAGTGAGAACATGTGATGCTGGCTTCTTTTTTTCTGCGATAGATCACTCAGTATTATAGCCTCTAGGTCCATCCAAGTTACTGCAAAGTTCATAATTTTGTCCTTCTTTATGACTGTGTAATATTCCATCATGTATATTATTACATTTTAAAATCCAGTCTTTTTTCGATGGGCAGCATGGTTGGTTCCATGTTTTTACTATTGTGAATAATGCTGCAATAAACATGTGTATGCAGGTATCTTTTTCATTAGTTCCTCCAGGTATATTCCCAGTAGGGGGATTGCAAGGTCATATGGGAGGTCGATATTTAGATCTTTTAGGAATCACCACACTGTTTTCCGCAGAGGCTGTACTAGTTTACTCTCCCACCAACAGTGTAGAAGTCTTCCCTTTTCTCCACATCCTCTCCAGCATCTGTTTTTGTTGGGTTTTTTGTTTTTGTTTTTGTTTTTGTTTGAGTTATTGATGACGGCCATCCCCACTGGAGCCAGGTAGTATCTCAGTGTGTATTTAATTTGCATTTCTTTGATGACTAGTGAGGCTGAGCATTTTTTTCATAACGGGGCTGTTTGTTTTTTTCTTTTCAGCACATTTGAGTTCCTTATAGATCCTAGATGTTAGGCCTTTGTCAGATGCAAGTTTTAGTTCTAGTTTTCTTGTCCATTTGGCGATTTCAAAAGGCAGAATCAGAATCAAGTTTCCTATGAAACCTAAAAGATTTTTTAAAAACCCTCAATTTCCTTTTCATCAGAAGTTTATCTTTTTCCACTTTTATGTGGCTAAGAGGCAAAGAAATTAGTTCTGTTTTCACATGTACTTTCCACCATCATCTTGTAAATTTGGTTTAAAAGATAAACTCTCATAGGATCTGGAAATCAGATATCAAATGTGGTTTCTTAATCATACCACAGAACGATATATTGGATAAGGCCTAATGGATAATATCTGTAACTCTGTGATTCACATGCTGTGGGTAATCAGCTACAGCATTCCACTTTATTCTCTTTAGGTTGTGAAAGACCTAGAAGAAGTAACCTTAACACTACTTTCCCCCAATGTTTCTGTTATGTAGGTATGTGGATTTGACATTTTAAGAATATATATATATACATATACATATATATGTATATATATATATATATATATATACATATATATGTACACCATGTGTGTGCTTTTCAGAAAGAATTAAAGGGAGAGATTGGAGAAGAAACAGAGTATGTAGGTAGAAAAATGAGAAAAAAGAGGGCAAACTTCACTGTTTGAAGAATTCTTTAATTATGAAGGAAACTTTCCGTATCACATATTGGAACGCTCCAACACACTTTGTTCAGCTTCCCAGAAACATCTATTCTATTTTCAAAAAGGCAAACATAAAATACAAATAGAGTTTTAATTCTCTTTATAATTATGCCATAAGTAGAGCAAACTGAGAGAAAAGCAATGGAATTAGCATTTGCTCACAGCAGCAAAGGAATTAGACGAGATTTTTAAAGAAACAAGTGATGCGTGTTAGAATCATAGAGTGGAGTTTTTAAAGATTTCATTCACTTTTTTGACAAAAAAAGAAAACCTGACTCAGAGGCAATTGACAAAGCAGACTTTCTTGCAATGGTGCCCAATATTCTGAAATGTTTTGAATTTTCTGGTCCTTCTAAGTTTTTTGCTTCTCCGTGTGAGAATGTGGGTAACCTAGACAGAATGACATGGATCCTGTCAGCAAATACCTGTAGGTCATTCCCACTTCTTTTGTATAGCAACCCACAGTGCTTTTAATTATCTCAGATGATATGACGTTCTGAAAAATAAATATTTTTTAAATAATAAATTCTTAACCAGTGTTAATTTGTTGCATTTTAAAGACATGTATCAACCCTAGAAAGTAGTATCATAAACAGTATGAACAGGCATAATGTACAATTATTAGTTTTCTTTTTTTAATTAAATTATTATTATTATTATTTTTTTTTTTTTTTTTTGAGTTGGAGTCTCTGTCGCCCAGACTGGAGTGCAGTGGCCGCTTCCGGCCACCGCAGCCTCGACCTGCTGGGCTCCGGCGATCCTTCCGCCTCAGCCTTCCAAGTAGCTGGAATTACAGACATGCGCTACCACGCCCGGCTGATTTTTTTATTTATTGTAGAGATGAGGTCTCGCTGCCCAGGCGGGCCTCGAACCCACGGGCTCAGGCAATCCACTCACCTCAGCCTCCCAAAGGTGCGGGATTACAGGCTGAGCCACCGAGCCTGGCTTAAATTATTTTTTTAAAGAGTTGTAGGTACAAGTGGGGATTTATTACATAAGTAGGTTGCACGCACATGAAGTTTGGACTTCTAGCTGGCCCTCTCTCCTCCCAATAGTGGACTAGGTACCCACTGTTTTGACAGTGGATACCCAGCATTCCCTTTCCTTGCGTGTGCATTGTCTGCCAATCTAACTCTTGTACTAGTGTGACCAGTGATCAGGGCCCGCTTATGAGTGAAAACATGTGTTATTAAGTTCTTTGTTCCTGTGATAATTCACTTAGTATGATGGTCTCCAGTTGCATCCAAGTTGCAGCAAAGGCCATGATTTTGTTCCTCTTTATGGCTGCATAGTATTCCATCATGTCCATGTACTACATTTTCTTTATACAGTTCACTTTCAATGGACATCTGAGTTGGTTCCATGTCTTTGTTATAGTGAATAGTGCTGCAATAAACATAGGTGTACAGGTGTCTTTTTGGTAGAGTGATTTATGTTCCTCTGGGTATGTCCAAGGAGAAGGATTGCTGTATTGTATAGAAGCTAATTTTTTTTTTTTTTTTGAGAAACTGCCATACTGCTTTCCATAGAGGTGGAACTCATTTACCTACCAACAGTGTAGAAGTGTCCCCTTTTCTCTATAACCGTACCAGCACCTGTTTTGTTTTGTGGTTTTTTTTTTTTTTTACTTATTAATGACAGCCATCCTTACTGATGTAAGGTGATACCTCATTGTAGTTTTGATTTGCACTTCTTTGATGATTAGTGAAGCTAATGTATTTGTTGGTTGCGCATATGCCATCCTTTGAGAACGGTCTGTTTATCTCCTTTGCCCACTTTTTAATGGAGTTGTTTCCTGAAAAATAAATCTCTGATTGGAATTAATTGTACTTCACTTTAGTTTTGGAAACAAAAATATACCACACAAGTTCATTAAAAGACTGTTACTTAATTATAGAAATGGTTGGAATTTGAGGATCAGAGTGGTATGTGTAATAGAACATACAGTTTTCACTAAGTTGAACACATTTATCAAAAAATTCTGAGCAGTTCAGTTCCCTTACTCAATTTAAACAAATATTTGAAAATTCTGATTAGGTTTAAGTGGCAGCTGGATTTGACAAGTTAGGGTGATGGAGTCAGTAGACAAGGCTGGAAAGTGGCATCAGGACTAAATTTTATCCACAGGACTTGCATGATGGACTCGATAGCAGGAGGAAAATGAATGGTCTCAATATAGGAAGCTCTGGGGCTCCTTTTACTTCTGGTGCTAGTAAAGCTGCTGTCTCCACATTTTCTACTCTTTTTCTTCAGCATAATGTGAGGTAGAGGGTCAGGGGACACCCTTGTGGCCTCTAATGGCCAGATAATGGACCACAATAAAAGTTATGTGTCCCCAGTTGGAAGTGAAGACGTATAATGGTTGACAAGATCCATTATCTAACTATTAGAGCTTAGAGTAAAAGGAGACAATTATTAAATCAAAAGAAAACAATCCATTTTCACTTATTCAAGAAAAAAATTTGTTGCTCATGTGCTGTGCATTTTATAACATTATCACTTTTATCTTGAAATAATAAATATCAATAATAATAGCAGCTGGTGTTTATTGAGCACTTAGAATGTGCTAATTAATTTCATAGCATGATCTGAGGTATCAGATTCTTCCAATTTCAAACACTAACTTCAACATTTGAAGGGAGTCAACCTCTCCACATCTCAGTTTTCTGATATGTAAAATGATAATATTACATGCATCATATGATAATCAAGTATGACATATATGAGGGGGGACCCCAAACCCCTATAATTTATTTATAAAAAATTATGCATTTATTCTTACATGTTTAAACTTCAGTCACCTTCAAGGTACTCTTCATTTGATGCTTTTTCCACTGCTCAGATCAGTTTTTAAGCTTCTCAATTTGGATGCCTTTTAGGCTTCTGTTGTTTTTTATTTCACCTCTTCCACATTGGCAAAATGTTCCCCTTTGAGGACTTTTTCCATTGGGGAAAGAAACAAACAAAAAAGGATGCTTAGGATGAGATCAGGTGCAAAGGGAGGGTTGGGCATGGGGATCATGACGTTTTTGGCCAAAATCTGCTGAACACTCAGTATGGTATAGACAGGTGTGCTTGTAAATCACCCATCATGAAATGGGCAAGCACATTGAAAGAATCTCCAAAGAAAATTCACTGAAGCCAAATGCAGCCTTACAACAATGCTAGCTGGTACACTGATGACAATGGGTTCTTAGAGTACTTGCCTAAAAGGGGGAAGTCTGTACTAGAAAAGGCCAGTCCTCCAAAAGAATAATTCCAGCTTTTTGGAGTACTCCTTTATATTAAGTACCTAATCAATGCTAGCTAGTTATTATTATTGTTGCTGTAATATCACCATTATTGATGATAATAAATAGTAGATATATTATTTAGATCTCTGATTAGCCTTGTTTGATGAATTAAAAAATATAGAGAATAAAGTAGAAATATTTATTCTGGAGGTTTGGTCATAGATTTTAAGAGACTCATTCACCCATTGAAAGAAGTTGGAAAATATTTTGTTTTGAACATTTTGGTAGGTGAAAGAATTCATGGTTTTCTTTGGAGTCTCAAAAGAGCTCTTGGTACTCAAAATTCTAAGAACTTCTGATAAACTTAATTTCATGTATAATTTTATCTATCAGGTAATACAGGATGAGCAAACATTTTAAAATTCAATTGCCTTTGAATTATCTCTTTAAAATATTAGGACAAATCAAATATGAAAAGCAATAGTGATGTACTATCTCTGCTGAGTGCCAAAATTGGTGCCCGCATGCCAAAATACATGCATTGTTCATTTTTTATCTTTCTTAACGAAAACCCATTTTAACGACACATTTGAAAGAGACAACACCAATTCAGTTACAAACGTGGTAAGCTATGGTTTTAGTGTCTTGCTAATAGTTCATTAGCAATCAATAGTTACATCTTTGGCCACTTTGTTTGGCATTTGGAGACCCTGGGATTTGAGTTGAGATTCCCATGGACATAATGGTATCATGATATCAATATGCCCTTTTGTCATAATGCACTTTAAGAAGGATCAACATCAATCCCTTTTAGCCTCTTGGATATAACCATCGTCTGCACAGGGTAAATCCCTGTTCAACTAATGTGGGACTGTTGGAGCTACTGAAACATCAAAAATGAATTTGTGGGCCTCCCAAATTCTAAAATTGTTGCCATTATACTAAAATATATTTTAAAAATCGCTGTAACAATGCCTGATGTGTACAAGCTATAAATACGAAATAATAGATCATTATTATTCTATTTCTTGAGGATTAAGAAAAAATTACCTGCTTACTAACCCTATTTTACCCACTGAATGATCTTTATTTTACATTTGGGCAAATTGCTAACTCTCTGAGCTCCTCTTTTCTTACTTATATGAGACTATAATCCCCAAGCCCATGATGGTGTATGAAATCAAGAGTGTACCAGTGCTTTGTAAAATGGTGGGCCCTGGACATAGGTCACATTTAAACATATCAATATTCAAACCCATCTGTAAAATTTGTTGTGTATTATGTGTTTTAAAAGTGTTTTATGACTAATTCTAAGGAACTACAGAAGTAAAATCCTTACTACAGAACCTAGAGGATTTTTTGAACATTATGTGTACATGTACCATATGACATAAGAAGATATTGTCGCAAATAAATTTTTCTGAGAAATTTTCTAGTTAATCCTCGTTAAGGCTCTGTTCAGCTTTAAGTCTTTTTTTTTTTTTTTTTTTTTGGCAGAGGTACATTTCTGAATGAACTAGAATTCTGGTTCAAGGAAAGAGCTGACCCCATCTCTGACTCCTTCACATTTGGAGAAGCTGAGTGGAGGTTATTGAATATTAATGGATTTGGGTTTCACAGCATAGTTTTTCAAAATTCTAGGCTTTTTTTTTTTTGCTAGCTGTTAAACATTTTTGACTGAATTTTCACTGTTTTAGTTTGTGAAGCATAGCATTTAGATGATCTTTACGTTGGCTTGATTGATATTTTATTCTATTCTATTTTATTTTATTTTGCCAGGAATTGGAGATTTACAAAATCATCATGTGTAAACATGTAGGTGTTCCAAGCCTCTTCTGAAAATGCTTTTATAATCTCACTGAATAACTTTATTCTATTCAGAATTTCTGAGGTCACTTAAAAAACCTTCTGGCTGTTTTTACCTCACCTTTGTTTGGAAAAAGAACCCGGAAGTTGCCATTTGTGTTCATGCCTCTATCAGTTTTCTTGCTGCAATTTACCCAAAACTTAGTGACTTTAAGCAACTATGCTTTGTTATTTCTGTTTCTTCTTTCTTTCTTTTTATTTTTTTATGTTTTTTTTGAGTTGGAGTCTCCCTCTGTCGCCCAGACTGGAGTGCAGTGGCCGCCGGGCTCCGGCGATCCTTCCGCCTCAGCCTTCTGAGTAGCCGGAACTACAGGCCCGGCTCATTTTTTGATTTATTGTAGAGATGAGGTCTCGCCAAGTTGCCCAGGTGGGTCTCGAACCCGGGGGCTCAGGCAGTCCACTCACCTCAGCCTCCCAAGGCATGGGATTACAGGCTGAACCACAGAGCCCGGCTTGTTATTTCTTAATCTTGTGAATTGGCTGGTCTCTTCTGGGACCATTCATGTGGTTGCCATCAGTAAAAGGTCAGCTAGGACCTGAGCTCAGTGGGGGTTGCTGCGTAGCTGGGCCTTTCTGTCCATGTGGACTTTCATCCCAGGATTCTACTACCTTAGTCCCTGGCAACATTACAAGAGGGAAAAAAATTGAAGCTGTGGAGATTGTGGTTCCTGGACTTACAAAATATCATTCCCATCTTATTCTGTTGGTCAAAGTCTATCACAAATAAGGACAGACCGGATGTAAGCAATGGGAAAATGGATTCTACCTCTTTATGGGAGAAACTGAAAGGAATGTGTGACCATATTTAACCAAAATGTCTGTTTATTTTTTAGCCAAGGATTTCTGTTAGAGCATTGGCAGAAGCTATAAACTTTTATCAATAGCACTGGAGAAATCCAAAAAAATCCCAACTAAGAACTTTTATAGGGTAGTCCCATGTTGTTAAATTACTCAACATATATTAACTAGGCAGTTATTCCACTGCAAAGGGGAACCCACAAAGAATATCTTTTGGAGGGCAGACCTCTTTTAGTACACTTGGAATTTGTTCCTCTGGATCAAACGGTCAACCAAAGTTTTTGCCTGGAAGTTTTGAGAAGGTTATATCACGATTTGCAGAAGAAACATCCCGAGTTGTGGCAAATAGGTGACTAGTTCTTCCACCATGACAATACACCTGCTCACACCGCACTTCTGAGTATTCAGTAGTTTTTGACCAAAAATGACGTGACCCCCATGCCCCACCCTCCCTATTCACCTGATCTTGTCTTGAGCAACTCTTTTTTGTTTCCCTGGATTAAGAAAGTCCTTAAAGGGAAACATTTTGCCAGTGTGGAAGAGGTGAAACAAAAAACATCAGAAGCACTGAAAAAAAGGTATCAAAATTGATGAGTTCAAAACTTGTTTTGAACAGTGGAAAAAGCATCTTAATAGGTGTAGTGCATCAAATGGAAAGTACTTTGAAGATGACTAAAGTTTAAACATGTAAGAATAAATACACAATTTTTATAAATAAATTCCAGTTTTTTGTGGGTCCCCCCTCATATGTACTAATACTAATGCTGAGGTCTTTGTGTTACACCAGAAACTTCACAAGATTTTTTCATCCTCATCCTAAATTTAGTTGTGTCTATAGAAAAAAGTGAACATGTCCCATTTTTAAGAGCTTACAGAAAAACAAAATCAACATCATCAGTGATAAACAATAGTAAGTACTTACTGTGTGCAAAAATAATGCCCTACCTGGGAATTTTTAAATGACGTAAGGCATGATCTCTGCTTCCAAGCTTAAATTTTACCTCAGCAAAATAATTATAGCCTAGCAATAAACAATAAATGTTAGAATTATTTAACGCATACTTACTGGATGTCTCCTGTGTAGTTAGTTTCTATGTTAGACACTGTGAATGTAAAATGAATCCAAATGAGTCTCTGGTCACACGACTTAAAACATAGTAAGAGGAAGCAGATTATAAACAAGTAAAAAAATTTATAAAAGCAAGTACAAAATTAATAAAAACAAAGGTAAATTAGCTTTACAAATTCATTGGCAGAAGATTAAACAAGATACATAAGAGATGTGTATCTTCCTGGAGATTGAACATTAGACTCTGTTTCAAAGAATAGGTGAGGCTTAAGTCTTGAGAAGTGAGCAAATGATCTTCAGGCTCACCAGCAAGAGTTATGAGGTTGAGGAAGGTGAAACAGCATGAACAAAAAAATGCGGGATATGGAAACTATGAAAATACCAAGAGCTGCTATTTGTAGTATGGCTAAAACACAAAATTCTTGGTGAAATGGTGAAGGGGAGCAAGGAAGAAAGGGGAAAAAAGGAAGTGATAAGCAGTGAATAGAAGTGGCCAGAGTTCCAGGCAGAGGGGGACCAAAGGGAGGCCCAAACTTTACCTGCACGATGTCTACTTGCATACCTAATCCTGAATTGCACCCTACATCTTTAAAATAAAATATATACTTATTTTACTTTTATATATAAAGAAATGGCCAGAGACTTAATAAAGGAAGACCATAAATACCGTCCTATGAAGTTTGGTTATTCTCCTATCAATAATGGGAATCTGTTGAAGGTTTTTAATAAGAAGATGACAGGATCAGATTAGCATTTTAAGAAAATTACCCTGATTTTAATAAGAAATATGAATTGGCTATGGTAAGACTAAAGGCAGAGAGTAGTCAGATTGTTACACTGATCTAAACCAACTATGATAAGGACTAAAGGAGTGGCAAAAAGTATAGAGAGGAAGAGGCAACTCATGCCTTTAACAGACATGCATTAAGTGCCTGCTGGGAGCCAGGTGGTATGCCAAGTGCTGGAAATAGTGTGACATAGAACTGAACTTGTAAAACTATGAAAAGAGAGCACTCAGAGGTAGATGTAAACATTTTTCCAGAGGTTCAAGTAAAATAGCCTATTTTCTAATTGAATGTAAAAGTGAAGGAAATGGAGGCCCTCAGAAATCCCAAGATGGGTGAATGATGGTACCTGAACAAACAAAACAAAACAAAAAAACAAAAAAACAAAACAAAAACAATGCAATTTGAACAGGAGGAACTAGCAGATGAATAAAACAGCACATTCTTTTATGGGTGAGCAAAAATCAAAGTTGAAAATATCACTGTCCAAAGGAGACTTTAAGAAGCATCCATTTTAGTTTATATTTATGTGTTGTCCCAATTTTCAGATATGATACTATGACAAGAGAGTAAAGGTGTGTGTACCTGGGTAGAACAAGGTCAGACAATTATTCTACTGCTTTTCATCTTGTCTGTCCTTGACAAAGTCAGCCATATCTTCCTATGTGTGGTTTAATTGAATTTGACCCTAAGATTTGATGATTCCAATTCCCTGTGGCTCAATAATTGGGTCCCGTGTGTGATATGGGCAGATGCACTGAGCATCCCACAGCTGCTGCTTACGTGGATGGATTAAATTAGAACTTCCAAGTATACCTCCTGTTCCTGATTTGATCATAGCCCTAAAGGTATATTTTCAGTTAAGTTTCTATATATAAAGTCAACATTAGGAAAGTAATCAATAACAGTAGCTCTCTCCCTCTTTGCTTACGTGTTCATCATTAACTAAACACTATTACATTGTGACTAGGAGTCATTATATTCTGGGTATCTATCTCATCTATTTTTAGCATAAATATCAAATTTCTGAGGCAGTGATAAACCCATTACATATGGCTAATACTTAATGCTTGACATTAATCTTACTTCTAGCTTCTCACTAGGTCAACCTTTATAGAGTTCATATTCTGTGTTCAGCAGTACAGGACTTATGGGAAGCAGCTTTGAGGAGGATGGAAAATCATCCCTCATCATCAAAAGAAGAGATGCAGATAAGTAAACAAATACCTGCCACATATTATGCCTTCATTAATTAAGTACCTGCTCTGTTTTTGGTTATAGGACTACAAACAGAATACTGCTCTTGTCTAAGTATCCCAGATGCTCTACAGGGTACATGTTGTTATTCCCGTGATAGAGTTGCTCAAGAGCTTAAGCAACTTGCACAAGGTCACAAGGGAGCTAGGACTGAGTTAGCATCAGTTATGCATGAGCCCTAACCCCAGATCTTTCCTCAAAACATAAAGCTTTAGTGCACTGTTCTAAATTATAACATAAATACATCACCAATAATCATAATAAAAACACAGCAGTTTTCTCTTAATGTTGCCCTTCCTTTCTTTACTGCCTCTCATACACCCTTTGTAGATAAACTCCTCAAAATATGGCTTACATTGTCAACTTTACCTCACTTTTGCACCTTGGCCATACTAGTGTCCAGATGTTTGAGGTTTCCTACACACAGATACATATAAACATGATAAATCCTGGGGCCAATTAAAAAGAGTCTTTCTTACTTAAAAAATGATCTCTTAGTTATCAGTGAAATACACTCTTTTGGGTTCTTATTTGACTGAACAGTAAGGAGGCAGTATTGCATGCTAAAAAGACTATGTGTTTCAGTATTGAACTTCTCTGAATTTAAATTCCAGCAGAGCACGTATTTGTACCTGTCTCTATGGCTTGTGTCAATTACTTAGTAACTTGGCCTTAGTTTCTTTTTATATAAAGCATGAATGATAATACCTATCATTCAGGGATGTTGTAAGAATTAATAATTTATATTTAATATAATAGCAAAATGTACTTTTCAGGCATAAATAATTATTATGTGTCATTATTTTCATTACTATCCTCAAAAACCTCAACTGCATTTTATGAAGTTGATAATCTCTTTCTTTTTTAAATTCCTTCCTCCATAGGGTTTATCCAGGAGATTTCTTTCTGTACATGGTTTCTGCTTTTGTTGTTCCTTTTCTTCTATTGCTCATACTTAAATTCTAGTCCCACAGTCCTCTGTTTTTGACCACTTCTTTTTTTTTCTCTATTTTAACAACTTATCATGGCATATGTCCACCCTTCCTAGGATTTCCACTACCTCTAATACATTTCCTAAAGCTATGTATAAATCATAACTTTTTATTCTGATCCCAAGATCCATGTCCCCACATATCCACTGCACATCTCCAAGACAGTGTGCTATAAGCAACTCAAACTCAGCAGGCCCAGGGTTGGATTAGAAATATCCCCTTCCTCCCAAGTTGTTTCTCTCCTGTATTCTTTATTATCAGTAAAAGGCTCCGCCTATCAAGTTACCGAGACTAGAAATCTGAGTATCATCCTTGTTTATTTACCAACCCTCAGTCCAATGGGTAATCAAGTACTGTTGATTATATCCTCTTAATATCTCTTATCTTCTGTCCTTCTCAGTCCATATCAGTATTGCCCTGGTTCAGATCCATATCATCATTCCCATCCCCTAACCTTTCAACTGGTTGGCCTGCCCCAGGGAAACAACTCCTCCTTCAATTCATTCTTCTTGCTAATGCCAGAATAACATTTCCAAAACTGTCAAGGTTCCAAGATATTTCCAAATTGCCTTGAATATGCATGGTGGATATTTGCGGACATGGGTCGTAGGCTCAGAATAACGGACTGCAATTCACATTTAACTCTAGGAAACATATTAGAGGCAATGGGAATCACAAGAAGGGTGGACATGTTCTTCCATGGTAAATAGTTAAAATAAGAAAAGAAGTGGCCAAGAGCAGAACAGTGGGGAACTTTAGAATTTAAAGTATGGGCAATAGGAGAAAAGGAACACTTTTATTTGTATGTATATGTATACGTGTGTGTGTGTGTGTGTGTGTGTGTTGTGTGTGTGTGTGTGTGTGTAATACTTCAATACTTTGTGTGAGAGTGGCTACAAACTGGAAGCCAGGAAAGATACTAGGACTCCAGTCTTACCTTGCCAGAAACTAAATTCTATCCAACAGAATGAGCTTCGATTGATAAGAACTAACATTGGGGAAAGGAAATCATATTTAACAAATGATGCTGGAAAAGCTGGCTAACCACACAGAAGAATGAAACTGGACCACTACTTATCACCATATACAAAAATTGATGCAAAATGGATAAGGGACTTAAATGTGAAACCTCAAAATATAAAAATCATAGACAAAAACTTAGGGAACATCCTCCTGGTTAAAGGAGTAGGCAGTGAATTCATGCGAAGTCCTTAAAAGCAGATGCAGCAAGAGCTGATAAGATTGACGGGTGGGACCTTATCAAACTAAAAACATTTTGCACAGCAAAACAAACCATCGAGAGAATAAAAAGGCAACCCACAGAAGGGGAAAAATATTTGCAAGCTATGCTTCAGACAAAGACCTAATATTCAGGATCTACAAGGAGCTCAAACAAATTGACAGTTAAAATAAAAAAATATAACACCATTAAAAAGTGAGCAAGGGACATGAGCAGACATTTCTCAAAGGAAGATATCCAAGCAGCCAACAAACAGGAAAAAATGTTCAGCTTCACTAATCATTAGAGAAAGTACAAATCAAAACTACAATGAGATACCACCTCACACTGGTCAGATGGCTATCACTAACAAGTCAAGAAACAACAGATTTTGTAGAGGCTGTGGGGGAAAGGGAATGCTTTTACACTGTTGGTGGAAATGTAAGTTAGTTCAACCTCTGTGGAAAGTAGCATGTTGTTTTATTAAATAACTAAAAATTGAGCTACCATACAATCTGGCAATTCCAATTTGGGGAATACAGCCAGAGGAACATAAATTGCTCTACCAAAAAGACACCTGTGCACGCACATGTATTTTCATCTCAGCACTATTCAAAATAGAAAAAAAGCATGAAAACCCAGATGCCCATTGAAAGTGGACTGGAAAAAGAAAATGTGGTACATATACATGATGGAATACTGTGCAGCCATAAAGAAAAACAAAATCACGTCCTTTGCAGCAACATGGATGCAGTTGGAGACCATTATTCTAAGTGAACTATCATAGAAACAAAAAAAACTGAATAATACATTTTTCCACTCATAAGCAGGCCCTGAACAACGGGCAAGCAAGCACAAAGATAGTAACAACAGGCTAACAGAGGGAGGGAAGGCGGTGTGGGGACACACAACCACCCACTGGGTACCACGTCCACTACCAGAGGAGAGATGGCTCACTAGAAACCAAAATTTCACCTGCAGTTTACTTATGCAACAATTTCTCATATGTGCCCCACAACTCTAAAATAAAAAATAAAAAAGAATGAACTTGGAAGTGAATTTTCCTCAGGAGCTCCCAGAAATATATATAGTCCAGCCAATATCTTGATTTTGACCTTATGGGACAAAGCAAGAAATCCATTTAGGCCATGTCAGACTTCTGCCCTACGGAAATGTGAGCTAAAGAATGGTTGTTTTTAATTTCATAAGTCTGTTGTAATTTGTTGTACAGCAATAGAAAATGAATATACCAACTCACAGTTGATGCTAATCCATGCCAATCAATTATTGAGTAATTGAAAGAATGGAGGAGTGGATGGGACATGGATAGAGATGGATGTGTGGGTAATTGAGTGAATGAATGTTTCATTAGGCTCAACATTATGTTCTGAGAACCTCACCTAGTGCCAGGCATACAATTGGTACTCAATAAAGACTGGTTGATTTAATGGTGAAGTAAAAAGTATAACAGGGATGGAGAAGAGTATGATACTCTGTGCTTTGAGTTCTGGTAAATAATCTGTTGTTCTCACTCATAAGTGGATCCTGAACATTCACCATAATACTATAAGAAAGAGATTGGCAGTAGTGGGATACTGCCGGGCGGTGGGGTGGCACATGACATCAATAAGGGTACCTGATTTCAAAACAGGCAAAGTAGGAACCAGAGGGAGGTCTAAACTTTACCTGTATGATGAACTCTTGTATTCCTAATTCTAAGTTATATACCACATTTTTAAAACAAAAATTAAAATCAAAAAATAAGGAGGGACTGGACACCAAAGTTCTCCTATCGGATCCAAGGAGTATTGGCCTTTTACTTATAAAAGTGCAATAATTATTTATCTTAATACTTTTCATTTTTATTGTAAATATTCACTCCAGTATGTTTTACTTCTTTCTTGGGTTTTATTACTCTTAACACAGTAGGTTTAAAAAATGGTTAGAATAAGATTCTTTAGTTGCTTACATTTATAATTCAGCATTTCTCTTCTCACAGCAAAGCAACAGATATGATCATTACTTCTAGTTTTCTATAACCATGGAATATGTAGTGTTTTATCTGACACAATTAGGACTCGCGGTCGGTTTATGAATTAGAAAAGTTGGTTAAAGCAGGAAAGCATGACAATGATAGATAAAGCACTAAGTTTACTTGAACTCATTCTCCTTGGCAGAGGGCCAATTCTTGTTTTTGAAAATGGATCCAACCTAACCACTCCAATATTGCACATACATTGTTGCCTGTTGGAGATCTTTAAAGTAGCTGGAGAATTCAAAGGCCATCTGAGTATAGACTCTTTCTGGAGATTTATGATATTTTTCCCCAGTCTTTACATTTGTCTCACTGAGTCTTCATTCAAATATTTGTTAACAACAGATTCAATTTAATTTTCATAGAAACAATTTTCCACCTTTTCTCACTTACATTGTATTGACTTATTTAGTACTTAAGTAATAGCTCATTTATGTGCTGATGTTGATAAGTACAATCATATTAACAGATTTGGTGATTAACCATCTGACTCTTGGAATGGTTGTCCCCCAACTGATAGGTGCAGCATTGCACAAGCAAAGAGGCACTCATTTGCCAGATTGCACACTCAGCTTGCTGTCGTTATCTGCCATGGCATTTTACAGAGGGAAGGTAGAGTGTGGATTAATCCACTGAGAAGGCTAAGTGAAGACCAGTAAAGACGCTTTTACATTATAACTTCTCAACCTCTGTGACTTTAGTCAGCTCACTTAATTTTCATACCTCAGTTTCCTCATTTGTAAAATGAAATTTTGTCTCACTCGGTCGCCCAGACTGGAGTGCAGTGGCCGCTTCCGGCCACCCCAGCCTCAACCTGCTGGGCTCCGGCGATGCTTCAGCCTCAGCCTTCCGAGTAGCTGGAACTACAGGCGTGCGCTACCACGCCCGGCTGATTTTTTGATTTATTGTAGAGCTGAGGTCTCGCTGCCCAGGCGGGTCTCGAGTCCGCGGGCTCAGGCAATCCACTCACCTCAGCCTCCCAAAGGTGCGGGATTACAGGCTGAGCCACCGAGCCCAGCAGCTCCCATTTTTTTTAAGGCTAATCAAGTGAAGCAGTAGGAGTGCACAAGGAACAAGTAAATCTGTAACTGGCTGTGATCAATTTGTTTCAAACGCTATTGCACTCAGATCAGCCAGCACTTACTTTCATGGGTGTTTGAGACTGTTAAATAAGCAATTACATCAGAAATGCTTAAAAACATGTATGACAATAATAAGCATTAAAAAATTAAAATACAAGGACTAAAAATGACAAAATATTAGATATGATGTTATTTATGAAATTTTGAAATTACCTTTTTTAGTATTTTTAACTGACATATAATAATTGCACATATTTTGGAGTAGGATGTGATATTTCAATACATGTATGCACGTGTAATGATCAAATCAGGGTCATTAGCATATTCATCACCTCAAATATTTATAATTCCTTTGTGTTGAGATCATTAAAAATCTGCTCTTCTCACCTCATCAACAAGGGTACCTACATAATGAACATTTGTATACCTAACCTTGCATTGTACCCCACACCTTTAAAATTAAAAATTAAAAAAAAAATCTGCTCTTACAGTTTTTTTTTTTTTTGAGTTGGAGTTTCACTCCATCACCCAGGGTGGAGTGTAGTGACACACATGCTCACCGCCACTCCAGCGTCGACTTTCTGGATTTAGGCAACTCTCCCACCTCAGCCTTCTAAGTAGCCGGAACTACAGGCATGTGCTACCATGCCTGGCTAATTTTTTGATATATTGTAGAGATGAAGTCTCGCCAAGTTGTCCAGGCTGTTCTTGAACCTGTGGGCTCAGGCAATCCCCTCACCTCAGCCTCCCAAAGTGCTGGGATTACACGCTTCAGTCACCAAGCCCGGCCTCTTCTAGCTTTTAAAAAATGTTATATTATTGTTAATTATAGTCGCCCTGTAGTACTATAAAACACTAGACCTTATTCTCATACTTTTACTTCTGTATCTTTTCACTAACCTTTGTCTGTCCCTCACCATCCTCATTCCTCGCCTTCCCACCTTTAATGACCACTCTTTTCCTCTCTACTTCTATGAGATTAACTTCTTTAGCTTCCACATATGAACACAAACATGCAGTATTTATCCTTCTGTGCCTGGATTATTTTACTTAACATAATGTCCTCCAAGCTCACCTATGTTGCCACAAGTGACAGAATTTTGTGTTTTTTTTTTTTTTTTTTTTTGAGTTGGTGTCTCACTCTGTCGACCAGACTGGAGTGCAGTGGCCGCTTCCGGCCACCGCAGCCTCGACCTGCTGTGCTCTGGCGATCCTACTGCCTCAGCCTTCCAAGCAGCCGGAATTACAGGCATGCGCTACCACACCCGGCTGATTTTTTGACTTATTGTAGAGATGAGGTCTCACTGCCCAGGCGGGTCTCGAACCCACGGGCTCAGGCAATCCACTCACCTCAACCTCCCAAAGGCGCGGGATTACAGGTTGAGCCACCAAACCCGGCTGAATTTTGTGTTTTTTATGGCTAAATAGTAATTGTGTTGTGTGTATATACCACATTCTTAATCCATTCATTTGTTGATGGGCACAAGTTGATTTACTATCTTGGCTATTATGACTAGTGTTGTAATAAACGTGGTAATATGCATATCTTTTCAACATATTGATTTGCGTTTCTTTGGATCCACACCTAGTAGTGAGATAGCTGGATCACATAGTCATTCTATTTTTAGTTTTTTGAAGAAACTAAAATAAATTTAGTTTTGAGGAACTGTCCTTAATGGTTGTATTAATTTACATTCCCATCAATGGTGTAAAATAGTTTCCCTTTCTTTGCAGCCTTGCCAACATTTCTTATGTGACAATGTAGTATTAATATTCTTATTGCTGCTATTGTCATTATTATGTGAACATAGCTGGCATTTAATGAACATTTACTATATGCCAGATTCCATGAGAAGTACCTTATGTTCAGTGTAATCATCACTCAGTATCCTCAGGGAATTGGTTCCAGGACACCACCCCATACTGCAATCTTGGCACATTCAAATCTTGCTGTTAGCCCTGCAGAATCGCAGAATATGAAAAGTCATTCTCCAAGTTTGGCATCTGGCAGATATTATATTTTCGAATTACATTTGGTTGCAGATGTGAAACCCTCAGATAGGGAGAGCCAACATATAAGTGGACCCCAACAGTTCAAATCCACGTTGTACAAGGGTCAATTATATTTTATTTTGTAACTTGCCCAAGGTCACTCAGCTATTGAATGATAGAGCCAAGAGCAAAATCCAATCATTTTGATTCCAGACTTTCTGCTCTTTATTAGTTAGCTTGTTTATGCTATTCCTTTTCCAAAAATAAAATCAAATTTTTCAGAAGAACACATTGAATACAGTATGATAACTTAAATTAGAAAAAATATGATGCTACCAATAAAAACCTAACTCCATAATATCTCCAAACATGTGTATATGAAGTTTCCTGCTTTATGGCAATTCTCAAATCTAATCACCACTAAAGGAAACTTCTGTTTTATAATTAGAAGGCATCGTATTTTGCATTATACAAAAATGTTTGAGGTTACATTCATAGGTGTTACATGTCTTATCAGGAGGACAAATTTGCTACTCATGCTCAAATAGCATCAACTGTAATAAAAGCAAAAGAATCCCGTGAATGCAAGTAGCCATATGACTTAGGTATAAACCAAAATCAAAACTCTAGTGTATCACTGTGTTTATTTCGCCTATCATGGAGATTGATCAAAAGAAGTCCTTTAGTTATGATTCTTATCTAGCTGACTCTTTATCTAGTGATGACTCTATGTTTTATGCCTTTTTGTAGATACTACCGGCCTGGGCACTAAATCAATATGGAAATTAAACTGGCAATCCAGAACACATTGATTTATGAGGTTGTATTTCTCCTTTTCATTTCATAATATTTTTCAGCATTCATAAATTAAACATAAAATCAATTTAAATTAAAAGTTAAGGGGTAGTAGCCCCTCAGGTCGATGCTTAATGGTTTGTTAGTTTTATAAAATATATACAAAATATTAAACTTTATACCGGCGTTATTATTATTTAAAAATATTTTGTGCACACGAACAAGGTATCATCAATTTTTGTTTACTCAAGACCCAATTACCCAGTTTTTGAATTATGTAGCCCACTCAATTTTACAATTAAGCCATTGGCCATTTATTTCATTCTAAGGAAGAAAAATCACATTGTTGTATTTTAAAACTCTTATCAAAACTTAGAAACAGCCTCCTCACTGAGAAATAATTCATTTTAAATTATTCAGACTATAAAAGTCTGAATGCATTTGGAGAATATTGAGTGATACGAGAATATTTATAAAACAAAGTTGTGATAAAGATTATATGTAATATGTCCATAATTATTTATTTCATTCATATTTATTTATTCAACACATATTGATTCTATTTTTAATGGACGTGTTGCATTAGGAATAAAACAGAGAAAAGAAAAAATCAGGGGCATGCCTTCATGGAGCCTGCATTCTAGGGAGAGAAAAATAAGCATAAACAATGAGCTATTTAGTTTTAATTAAGCAGGAATACTTTAAAGTGTTTATCATGCAGGAGCTACTGTTTTAAGTGTTCTGTGTATATTTGCTCACATCATCTTCCTACTGACGATATAAGGGAAATACAGTTATTATCTTCACCTTAAGTATGAGGAAACTGAAGCTCAGGGATGTCAGATAACTTGACTACAGCTAACAGCTGGCATGTGATGATTCTGGGACATGGATCCAGGCAGTCTGGCACCCAGGTGAAGGTGCTGGACCCCTTGGCTGTCCTGCCTTTCTAGTGGGGTGAATTAATCCCAATCTCTAGTAGGATGAACTTAATGCTAGGACAGAGTGTAGGTGATGTCCAGAAAATATCAAGTAAGAACTTCTCCAGGGAATTACAATTGGAATGATATCTAAAGGCTGAATAAGAATGAACAAGGCACTGATGTGGTCAGGTGAGAGATGCTGATGCAGGCAGAAGGACCAGAATGTGCAGAGGAGCTGAAATGGGAAGAGTGAGGGAATTAAAGGAGCTGAGAGAAGTCCAGAGTGACTGAAGCACAGGCAGTTGGGGCATGGGTGGGTATCGCTGGAGGAAATCCCAGAAAAAAATACCTCTGGGTTTGGTTTACATTAGTGACTGTCAGCCATGGCTGCAGTTAGAATCACCTAGAAGGCTATTACACATCTCACCCCAGAGCAGTTGCTTTCTATCAGAATCTCTGGAAAAGAAACTCAGGTATCAATCCTTTCTAAAGTCCCCCAGGTATTTCCAATGTGCAGCTAAGCTTGAGAACCACTGCATTAGATGATCATCAGACTATTGTCTATATTAGTAGAAAACTCTAAAGCCAAACATGTGAACAATATTACTCTGATGATCAAGTTTTGTTTTAAATTTTGGATAGGTGTCATTTGATGAGATGAAGCAGATGAGTATCTGATCAGGACCATTATATGTGTCCATCATGAGACCTCAAACACAGGACCACTTTCCAGCTTAAATGTGGGGCAACTGGATGCAGAACACACATTCTCTGGTTGTGCTGACCTCAGGACAGAAATGTTGTCACTCCTTGGACAAGAAGGGTGACAAAGTTTTAGGTTGAAGCATACCTTTGGTCTAAGAAATCTTGCTTCCCTACACTACCCTAACCACCTTTCTGGGCTGAAGGGTAGAGGTATGGAAATAGATTTGGGGGAGAAAAAATGCAACCCTAAATTTAACCTGAAGGTTTATGTTTCTTGTGCACCACCAGAAAATACAAGAACTGGGAGGGATGGTGACCTTCAACAACCTGCCCTGAGGGAGAGTCCAGTCACAGTGGCTGAGACCATCAGGACCTCACTGATTTACTGCAGATAAGGGTCTCCATCCCCAAATCTTCAGGAAGGCTTTGAGATAGTGCCAAATTAAGACAGACAGCATTTGAAAAAGCTAAAAAGAATTTATAGGTGTCTCCCTTAAAAATAAATAAAATGTTTATTTTTCAGCATAATGCAAAACCTAAGAGTATGCTGAAAGTATCTGACTACAAGAATTTGGGTTACAAAAGCTGAAATCTCTCCTCCTCCTCCTCCTCCTCTTCCTCTTCCTCTTTCTCTCTGCCCCTTGGTAATTCAGTAGTGAAATAAAAATAAATAGTTTTTTTCTAAGGGCAGGATTACATATGTTTTGGTGAGTTTCTGAAGAGCAAATTAAAGAAGGACATAAATATATATTTAAATATCAGTAGGGAGGTTATTTCTGTAGACCTGGTGAGACGTGACAGTAGCCTGGAGTAGGGCTTCATGGCAGTGGAGGAGGAAAAATGGAAAGACAGTAAGGTTTGGTCATCAGCACCAACAACACCTAAAGCAAAGATATGATGACAGATAACTAATAAGAAAGATGACACTGAGATATAAGAAATACATGATTGTGTCAGCTATAACTTGGTTTTCTGCTTTGCCTCCAAATGCTGTTATTACCTTTCTATATTTTATAGTGGTGGCTAATAATGAAATAATGGAATAAATATGTAGTTTACAACTAATTATGCATAAAATTAGACTGAAAAAAAATACTTCCAAATGTTGGTAGTGATTAACTTTAGGCAGCTGGTATTGAGCATTTAAATTATTTTTAAATGTACCATTAAAATTAATATGACATTGAGATGAACAAAATCACAATCCAGTTTATTTCAGACATAAACAATTGTAATGAGGACAAAAATAGTTGCTAAACATAATTTTGTGCCAAGCACAGTGCTAGGTGTTTTACAAGTATTAACTCTTTAAGTTCTCACAATTTATTGTAGTGAATGCAGCAATCATCCCTATTTTGCTAGTGAAAAATGTACATCTTAGAGAGGTTAAATATGTTTTCCCAAGCCATATGTTCTTGTGACTCTAAAGAATCTAAAATTTAAGATAGGAACACAGCAGTCAGTGTTTCAGAACTAGAACCTCACTTTTTAAATCACACAGCACTATAATCACACAGCATTATAATCTCTCATAGCTAATGTCTCATTGTTACAAGGGAGATTGAAACTCAGTATTATACTAGAGTAGTTAGGTTTATATGACAGGTTCCAAACATTTTACGAACTGCAATCAAAGAAAGAAAAACCAATAAATATATTTTATTATGGAAATTCCTAGGAAAATTTCACTGAAAACAGAAGATAGTCATTTTAAGATAATAGTTTTTATTACTCGCCTCTCAATTCTACTATAAGCTTCCATTTATAGTAATTAAATATCAAGAAATTAAGACTGAATCTCAAATGGAACAAAGAACCACATGTTGAAAGAGTGGAAAATTAGGTTGTTTATAATAGGAATGTTTACAAGAATATACATAATCTTAAACATCCAAAGATTAAATTTCAGGAGCTCAAATGCTTACCTGGGCTTTTGGTACTTTTAGAGTATATGTAATCTGTGATATATGATATAGATGATATATCTGTTATATATAATATATATAATAATAATAAAACCTAATAACTTTATCACGTAAATAAGTTCACCTTAAATATATTTTATTGCAATTTATTGCAAAATCATTTTTACCACAGTGATTGTTTTCATTGTTTCAGATAGGAAAGACAAAATGTATAGTCCCGTAACACAATAAATATATATATTCTTACCTCTTGCTATTATATATTCAAAATGTAACTTTTTCGACACCGGGATAAGGATAAAGTTGCAATGCTCAATTCTTAAGTTAAAACTGTCATTTCAAGTAACTCATCACAAAGCAAAGAAGCACTTTCCAAATTTTTAGTATTTTCATTTTTCTTTATTTAATCCCAGGGGCTAGAAAAAAAGAAGTGAATTCTTTTCTTTCTAATTGTCTTTACTTTTAAAAATTAGAAACAAGCAAATACCCGAACAGACTCTTCAGTTGACACACTTCCTCTCCATCATGGGAAGACGGTGTTGAGCAATGCTGAACATTGAATACTGCTCCGAAGAAAAAAGAATGTGCCTGTGTAAAATTGACTTTAAAGAAGCAGATTAATTTATATTGTAAAGATTGAAATTAGCTTATGTAGTCATTGAAAGTTGGACTTGTTCCTTAGAAGACAGATCCATTAAAATGTGACTGCTTTACTTAGAGTTAAGCAAGAGTAGAGGAGAACTGCTCTTAACAGAATTTTTGAACAGATGGATTTTTGTTTGGAAATTTAATAAATTTTGTAACATATCAGAAAACTCTGGGAAAAGAACTTCATCAAAAATCCATGGGCACTGCCTTGTTAAAACTTCATACTACAGACAGGGCAAGTTGAAAAGTAAAATGTTAAGCAATATTTCCTTTGCCATTAGCCAACATTGCGCTTTCATCTCTGAACAAGCACATAATTTATTTCATAATTGTCCTTTGTATATAGGTTTTTTTTATTTTGTCTCTAGGGCTTTTTTGTTGTCTATTAAAATTAGAGACCATGTATCATTCTTTTTTATTATTATTCTTTCTCTTTTATTCTACCTACAAAGCTTAGTGTCTTTGTCTACTTGAGCTGCTATAAAAAATATCATAAGCTGAATGTCTTATAAACAACAGAAATTTATTTTTTGCAGTTTTGTAGGCTGGTGAGTTCAACATTAAATTGCCAGTATATATGTGTCTGGTAAAAGTCCTCTTTTTGATTCATAGATGGTGCCGCCGTACTGTGTCACACATGGTAGAAGGACTGCGGAATCTTTCTTGGGCCTCTTTTCTAAGGGCATTAGCCCCTTTCTTGACAAGAGAGCTTTATTCCTATAAGCTACACTTTTCAAAAGTCCCATCTCCTAATATAATTACTTTGGAAATGAGAATTTTAACATATGAATTTTGGGTGTACATGAACATTCGGACCATAGCACCTAGTAATAGGAGTTGGTCTATTACCAATTGATTTACACAAAAACCAGTGGCCAACCAAATAGAACAACCCAGTTGAATGTGTAGCAGTTAACTGGTGGTCTGTGTCTGTGAGTCATGTGTTTGTAATTATTTAGCTCTGGAAATTTGGGGCTATGAAAAAGGAGCTAGAGATTATCTAGCCCAACTTCCTTACTTTACAAATTGGCTGTGTGAGGCCAAAAGAAGCTAAAAGTGATTTGCTGTTGGTAGGCAGAATTCAAAGATTTTTTTTTTATTTCCTTTCTGTACACATTCTGCATAATCCCCAAGACTGTGAATACAGTGTTATATTATATGACACGGTTGTCCTTAAAACACAGAGATTATTTGGGTGAGCATGACCTAATCACAGAAACTCTTTAAAAGCAGTGTTTTCTTGGCTGGTTGCAAAATTGAAAGTCAGAACTTTGAAGGACAAGATGGATTCAATGAACGATTGCTGACTTGAGGAAGAAGACAAGGATGTGAGAGGTCTCATTGAGCTGAGATCAACCATTGGCTGACAGCCAGCAGGAAAACAGAAACCTTAATTTCACAACTAGAAGGAAATCTATTCTACCAACAACTAGTGAGCTCGGAAGAGGAGATTGTCACACTGGCTTATACCTCGCTTTCAGTTCAATGAGACCATGAGCAGATAACCCAGTTATACAATGCCTCCTTCTGATCTACAAAACTGTGAGTTAATAAATGAGTGATGATTTAAGCCTCTGTAATATGTTGCTCCTCAGTTACAAAAAACTATTACAAGGGAGACCCAAAAAGCCAAGAATTTATTTATAATGAATTGCATATTTATTCTTACATGTTTAAACTTCAGTCACCTTCAAGGTACTCTCCGTTTGAAGCAATATACCTGTAGAGATGCTTTTTCCAGTGAAGCAAAAAAAGTCACTGGGAGCAAAATCTGGTGAATCAGAGGATGGGGTATGGAGATCATTCCATTTTTGGTCAAAAACTTCTGAATACTCAGTTCGGTGTGGGCAGGTGTGCTCATGAATCACCCATCATGAAATGGGCAAATGTGTTGAAAGAATCTCCAAAAAAAATTCACTTAAGCTGAACACAGCCTTTCACAACGCTAGCTGGTACTCTGATGCTGATGTGTTCCTAGAGCACCTATCTAGAAGGGTAAGTCTATAATACATGGGGCCTGCCCTCCAAAAAATAATTCCAGGATTTTTTCGAGTCTCTTCTCATATATTTGTCTAAGTGCCTGTTGCTAATAAATAATGATCCAAGGCCTCCTGACACTCAGGGCAAATTCTTTTGCCTCCTGATAAAGACAGAGATAATAAATAGTGGTTTAAGAATGAATTTGATCAGTTAGCACATCAGTATATAAACAAGATATATCTATTGGGTCAGAAATAGCTAAATTACTATTTCCTAATCAATAAGATAATGCGAAAATTGAGATTTATAATTAGTCAAATATTATTTAGTCAAATATTAATATTAATAAAAAAACTTCTTTGTAGTAAATTAAATGTCTTCTATCAAATTGCATAAATAGAAGCAAAAAAGGAAGTTGTTCCACTATTTCAGTCCTTTCAAATCTTGTGATGCTAAGCTACAAACTAAGAGGGGATATGTGGTGACCAGTCCATGAACTCTGAACATAATCTTGTAAAGCATCATCACCCTAAATAAGACTTTTGTCATGTGCAAAATATCCTAGTCCGTTATATGAAATTACTCTGAAGAAAAAAGTTATGATTTCCAAATTTAAAAAACCCCAATGACATTAGTTACTTGTCCAGTTAGAGAAGTTCTCTCACTTGCCCTTCTTTCTAAACCCAAATTAGAAATGACTAGCTCAGATGGAAAAAGGACTCACCAAGTACTTGTGTCTTTCTCAATGTACATGAGGCCTGCAGTCATGTATGTGCTGGTTTTCAGCATCAATTAGTGCCAATATTCATATATCAGACAGTGTGAAAAATCATGCAGTTTCTACCAGATGTGTTCTAACTGTTGTGAGTGAAAAATCATGCAATTTCTACCACAGGCATCGAACCATTGTGACTTTGTTGATGAGGGAAATGGTGGCTTCGTCTTTCCTGTGGCGTGCCATCTCTATTAGACTTTGTAAACTGCAGCAGTTGAAATCTTTAACCAGCCATTACTAATAAGCATATGTTAATTGTTGCAGAGATCATAAGCAGGTCAATTAGGAGGCAAAGACTGAAACCGAAGGAAACATTCAGCTAGAGGGAAAATCCAGGGCAGGTGTCGGCCAGCGTGGACTGCCCTGGCGGGAGCTCTAAGCATCTTGGGTAGAAGCTCATTTAACGTTTTGATTTGCTGAATTTGCATTTCAAATTTCATTCCTAATAGACAATATAGTCAGTCTTTGTTAATGAGGACTCTGATTACATGTGCCATTATAATTGGGAATTAGCAGACCAGCCTTATTTTGGAGATTAAACCCAAAGCAAATTGGATTAAATATGGTGTGACTGAAACCGCCTCTCTCTCTCTTTTTGTTTTTTTATCTTGAGTCAAAGGTGAAAAAAAATCCATTGGTTCTAGGCATATGGCTCATAACTTTATTATCATTTTAGAGCTTTGATTACACTTTAAAAGATAGTCTTCTTTGGCAGAGTTCATCTATAGTTTTAAAAACTTGTTTATTAAATTTCCATCTATAAACTGAGTAGATTTGAGAGCTGATCATTAAATTTTCAGAATTATAGAATACCTACATATATAGTGGCAGATTTGCTTTATTTTCTGCAACATGTAATATCTAAAAACACAATGAGGGAGTAATGCTGCTAAATGAGCTTTAGGAAAATTGTACCACCTAAATTCACAACAATATCATTTGAAATTACTGTGCTGCAACCTAACAAGTCTATAAAATTTGCTCTGTTACATTTTGGCGTATTACAAAGATAAAATAAGAAATTTTACATTAATGCTATAGATTCACAAAAGACCATTTTTTCACTTTATCATGACAATTACAATGCAATTTTTACATTTTAGACTGTAGATATCATAACCCATAAGTAGCATATAGCTTAGGGTTATGTGGTCTTTCTTTATCCTCTTGGGTCATTTAATATTGTAATCCAGTTACTCTCCAACATTTTCTTTATTAAGCTTAAGTCCAATTCTTCAAAAACTACCACTAATCCCAAGTCATTGGAAAATCATGCTTATTAATTCCCTTGAGATTTAGTTAGATGTTTGTTTGGCTATAGGCCACCTTAATTACACAACAAAGGAAGATCTTCACAAGATGAAGAGAAATTCAAATATTTTCTCAGTGAATATTGGTCTTTGAAGATACACAAATGAGGTTAAACCTGGATACTAACAATTATGAACACTTTTCCAGCCACAGAAGATCAATGTGGGGAGAAATGAAGAAAGGGGAACCTTTTACACAGGGATATTTTTTATTCCATTGTACTGTGTTCACAGAGGAAAGCAATCTTGGTGGAAAGTAGCTATATAAATAAAGGGTAACCTACCATAAGTGTGTCCTTACCCACCTAGAAATTGCTCACAATGGGAACCTGAGAAAGAACATTTTCTAGGAATGTGAATTCGATTATAGGAATATCCGGAATTGTTTCTTCAGGGAAGCTTGTTAATTCTTTAATAACTTGATTTCACATGTACTATCTAGACCAATAATTCAATGAGGTGGAACTGTCATGGCAGCTGCTGAGATATGGGTTTACTTTGAAAATAGAGGGGCTCCTGGACTTGTGCACAAGCTCTATTATTTCTGATGGAAAAATGACTAATTTCAGTAAAAGTAATAGATAATTACAATTTAAACTACATATGAATTTCAGTTTTTTTACAAAGACAGAATAAAATATAATTAATACAGAAACTTCCCAGTTATGATATTAATTTCAATTTTTATTTCTTAAGTTCCATAAGAGTTAATTGCATTCTTTAACATCAATGCTTGATGTGAATGATAAGAATTTTATAGTGTTTTGGAGTTATCAAACAGTAATAAATTATCACTATCAAAGTTTCTTGTTACTGACTAATTACAATTTTTCTCTGCCAGATGAGTTAGAAAAAAAGGATGCTTGAGTTATATATTTAAGTTTACTAGTTTTCTATATTTAGTTAAACACGTTTAAACTATTTTATTTAGGTTTTGATTACAGGTAACAATGCGGTAGGAATAATAACCCATTAGTATCTAAAAGAGTAAATTTAAAATGTTATCATGGTGACAAAAAGGGACAATTTGCTTCTCATTTATCCTCAATAAATTATCTGAAGTAATGATGTTAGAAAGTTTTAAAGTAATACTGATTTTAAATATTGGTGATTCTGCCTGATTAATTTAGTAAATATACTGGTTTTGTATGTATGAAGATTATTAATTACCTTTGTATCTTTGAGATTTTGAAATATTATTTTATTTTTAGGAACTGCTTTCTTGTCTTTATAAAGAAAAAAACTGCTTATGCCTGAAAGCAAAGTCAGTAAACAAAAGTTCAATAAAGACTGTATTATTCAAAAATATACTTTAAAAAAATTACTTGCAAGGTAATTAATTGTTACTTTGACATCAATTAACACTTTGATGAGCAGCCTTCATTACCTTTCTCTCTCTCTCTCTATATATATATATACACACACACATACACATATAAATATATGTTAATATTTTACATACAGTGACTCATAATGGGTATGTATGCTATTCATTAACTTCCTTTTTTATCCATATATTCTATGAAATTTTTCCATGTCAAAAATGAATGTCTGCAATTTAGAAGTACAGTGGATAATGTTTATCAGACCAAAGGTTGTGACCTATTAGTTTAGTGAAATTAATCTGACATTTTGTAACACTTTATGAAGGATATAGAATAGACTGGAATGGAATGGAAAGGGATAGGATATATGAGTGCATTGCATGTAGTAAAGGCAAGAGTTTTTTCATGCAATTTACTTTAGTTGTGTGTGTATGCATATGCAAGCATGTGCTATGTCACAATGTAAAATGTATTTCATACTGTCGATTGCAATAAAAATTAAGTTTGAGGATGCATCCAAATAAAGAGTAGGCCAGGGAACTTTTACAAACCAAATACCTACCCATCCAACAATACAGAAGACCTTTAAAATAAGAAACTCCTAAGCCTGCTGAGTTAATCATTTATGGCACAATCTTCATTTTTTTATGGTGTGATAAAATATAACACTATCAAGACTCCTCAGTAGTAACAATGACAGACTGTGGCAGAAGCTAGCAATGATTATCATGGAGGGAGCAGTGTAAAAGATGGAAAGAGAAAGAAGAAATGGAGGTGAGTTTATGCCTATACTGGCCCTTGATAGGTTCCTTTTATTTTTTCTTCCAAAATCATAGTTGAAGATTTTATTTTATTTTTATTTATTTATTTTTTAAACCTTTATTTTTTTATTTTAAAAATGTGGGGTACAATTCAGGGCTAGGTATACAAATGTTCATTATGCAGGTACACTTGTTAATGAGGTGTACCCCTCCTTCCCCAGGCAGATTGCCACTACTGCCAGTCCTGCCTCCCTATCCCCTATCCCCGCAGTTTCCCACTATTGCCAATTCTTTTCTCATAGTAATACAATAGTTGTTCAAGATCCGCTTATAAGTGAGAACATGTGATACTCAGTTCTTTGTTTCTGTGAAAGATCACTCAGCATTATAGATGCTAATTCCAACCAGGTTGCTACGAAGTTCATGATTTTGTTCTTCTTTATGGCTGCGTAACATTCCATCGTGTATATGTACCACATTTTTTTTTATCCAGTCCTCATTTGATGGGCAGCATGGTTGGTTCCATGATATTGCTGTTGTCAACAATGCTGCAGTAAACATACTTGTGCAGGTATCTTTTTATAGAGTGATTTGAGTTCTTCCAGGTATATTCCCAGTAGGGGGATTGATGGGTTGTATGGAAGGCTGATTTTTAGATCTTTTAGAAATTGCCACACTGTTTCAAGAGCAGGCATATAGGCCAATGGAACAAGATAGAGATTCCAGAAGCAAAACCTCAATTTTCAACCACTCATCTTCGATAAAGCCTCCACCACCAATGACTGGGGAGAGGCGAACCTATTCAGTAAATGGTGCTGGGAAAACTGGCTGACCAAATGCAGAAGATTAAAACAAGATCCCAACTTATCACCATACACAAAAATCAACTCTAAATGGATCAAAGACCTAAACATAAAACCTCAAACATAAGAACATTAGAAAATGCAGGAGACATCCTTATGGAAATTGGAACTGGCAACCATTTCCTGATCAAAATCCCAAGTGCCCATGCCATAAAAGATAAGATAGGCAAGTGGGACCTCATCAAACTGACAAACTTCTGCAAAGCCAAAGAAACCATCAAGACAATGGGCAGACAGCCGACAGACTGAGAAAAAATGTTTGACAACTGTATGTTTGACAAAGGCCTAACATCTAGGATATACAAGGAACTCAAACATGCTGAAAAGTGGGCAAAAGATATGAATAGGCAGTTCTCAAAAGAGGACATATGAGCAGCCAACAGGTACATGAAAAAATGCTCCGCCTCACTAGACATCAAATAAATGCAAATTAAAACTACACTGAGATACCACCCAATTCCAGTCAGGATGGCTATCATCAATAACTCAAAAAACAATAGATGCTGGAGAGGACGCAGTGAAAAGAGAACACTTCTACACTATTGTTGTGGGTGTAAACTAGTATAGCCTCTGTGATAGGTTCTTAGCATGGAACCTTTGAGCCCATAGAATATCCTGACTGATAAAGAGTGTCTTTGTATATCTGAGACTTTGGGTCATTCCAGGGAGTTTATAATAACGATGTGATTTGTGGTGCATACCTCTTTTTGTATGCCTGAGGCTTGGACCATGTTATATCAGTTTGACCTTTAGGGGTCTGGAGACTGAATAGCTAAGGTTAGTCATGTGGGTGCTCCATCAACTGACCACCAATAATGATCCTGGACAGAAAGGCTCAGCTGAGCTTTCCTGGTTGACAGTACTCACATGTATTGTCATATACCATTGCTGGGAGAATTAAGTGCTGTCCATGTGACTCCACTGGGAGAGAACAACTGAAAACTTGGGCCTGATTTCTTCTAGATTCTGCACTATGCATCTTTTTCTTTGATGGATTTTAATCTATATCTTTTTGCTGTAATAAACTATGAGTAGAGGCTGGGCACGGTGGCTCACGCCTATAATCCCAGCACTTTGGGAGGTTGGGGTGAGAGGATTGTCTGATCCCGTGGGTTCAAGACCAGCCTGGGCGAGATCTCATCTCTACAATAAATCAAAAAATTAGCCGGGCACAGTGGCGCGTGCCTGTAGTTCCAGCTACTTGGAAGGTTGAGGCAGAAGTTCAAGACTGCAGTGGCCATGAGCATGCCACTGCACTCCAGCCTGGCTGACAGAGTGAGACTACTACTTAAAATAAATAAATAATAAACTATGAGTAGAAAAAGTTTTCTAAGTTCTATGAGTCCTTCTATTTCATATTTAAATCTAAGGGCAACTTTGGAAATCCCACACAACAAAGAAGTGATGGGCACCATTTTAAAAGACCACAATTATCTCATTGTATGACTATAGTCTAATTTGCTCTACTAACCCATTATTGATGGTCGTTTACTTTTGAGGGTTTTTTTTTGATATTTTATAATATAAATAATCCCATTTGTGCAACTTTTAAAAATTCTTAAAGTTATTATTCTTACCATATCTTTCCAAACGTGAAAAGCAAAAGTATGCCTTTTATTTGCATTTCACTGATTGTAATGGGACTGAATATTAGTCATGGTTTTTTAAAAATTGAAATTAAAATTTTAAATTTTAGATTTGTGGGATACACGTGAGGATTTACTACATAAGTAAGTTTCACGCAGGTGAAGTTTAGGCTTCTATTGGACCCTGACTCCACCCAACAGTGGACCTGGTACCCAGTGTTGCCACATGTTGCCACATGTCTTCCATCCTCGCTCCTCTCTCCCTTCCCTAGCAGTGTCCAGCATCTGCCATTTCCCACCCTTGGGCTCATGTGACCAGTTATCAGGGCCTGCTTATAAGTGAGAACATGTGGCATTCAGTTCTTTGTGCCTGTGATAGTTCACTTAGTCTGATGGTCTCCAGCTGCACCCATACTGCTGCTGATTGGTTCTCTATATTTCTTCTTCTAAAAATTACCTCTTCTGTGTATGTCATCCATTTTTTTCATAGCACATACAGCTTTATTATATTAATTTTTACTTTATTTTGGATGGCTTGAGCAGGTTAGTGAAAAAAAATTATAAAATATTTTTAAAACAAATGTATTTATATTGCTCCTGGTGTTTAACAAAATTTCGTCTAAATGCTAAAAATCTATTGTAAGTAGGACTCTTGCCAAGACTATATTGGAGAATAATAGACTCATATACTTATTTGTATTTAGTGGCTTTGAAAGTGGCTAAAACTATGCCTAGTCATTTTGTTTAGACTCTTCATTTTGGTTGGTAAAACTTTTCTTACTTTAAGGTATTGCCAAAGCAAATTCAGCTCAAGTTTGATAAAAGCACTTTATGGATATTGGTGCTTAACAATAAGTTGACAGATAAAAAGTTATACAATTGTTATATACAATTTCTTAAATAAAATGGCAGGTTGCAGGTTTCAGTTCCTTACACTTAACAATTGCACACAGATTGTTCTTTACCTCCAATTAAAAAGCAGCCTCATCTTAGACAAATGTATTACTATCAGATTCATTGAGAAAAATATTTGCATAATTATGTTAGGCAAAATTACCATGTGCGCCTAACACATATATCTGATTGAATGTTCTGTATACTGTATATCTATGGCAATTGGCTAATTTCTAGAAATGAGAGAGAGAGAAAGAGAGAACACAAGCCTGCTTGTAGTAAGCTGGATATATGCGGAGGAACAAAATCTTATAGGACCCTAGGTCACCATTAATACTAGAGTAAAAGGTAATAATAAATGAAGTGTCTTTCAGGATTATTTGAGAGGTTTTTTTCTCCTTTAAATAAGTTGTATAATATTTTCTGGGGTCAAACCATGCCTTGTATTACTTCTGAAACTGGGATATTATTTTATAAGGTGGAATATATTACTACTAATTTTAAGTAATACTTTTGATATGGCTATTATTGATATAACTCATAGATAAATTTTGTATTTATAGTCTTTTCACATATACAATAACTGACAATTAAGGTCATGAACTCATCCTAGAAAAAAATGCTACATAGCTCATTGCTGAATATCACTATGGTCACTTCAAAGTACTTCCCTTGGAAAGCTATGTACCTTCGCCAGCCACTAGTCCACCAATCAAAGTAATTTTGAAACTTTTTTTCTGGAATAGCCATCAGAGCTGTTGTCGTATGATCCTTGATGTCCTGAATGTCATCAGAATGTCTTCTTTTGGATATTTCCTTTAACTTGGGGTAAAGAAAAAAGTCTTGGCAAGACCTTGTCTTTACAATAAATAAAAATTAGCCAGCCATGGTAGCACATGCCTGTAGTTCTGGCTACTTGGAAGGCTGAAGCGGAAGGATTGCTGGAGCCCAGCAGATTGACACTGGGGTGACCATGAATGTGCCACTGCACTCCAGCTTTGGCGACAGAGTAAGACTCCAACTTTAAAAAAAAAGAAGTCAGTGGGTGCCTGATCAGGAGAGTAGGGAGGGTGTTCCAATACAGTCATTTGTTTCCTGGTTAAAAACTCCCTCACAGACAGTGCGGTGTGAGCTGGTGCAATGTTGTAATACATGAGCTCCTTCAGGACAATTTTTGCACACACCTTTCTTATGCTGAGAACTTCAGTTAATATTTGCCTAATGGTTTCTCTACTGATGTTTATTTGGTCTGCTGTGCTTCTCACAATCAGCCAACAATTTTGACACACAATTTGATGAATTTTTGCAATGTTTTCATCAGTTCTGCTCATTACTGGCTGTCCTGACCTCTCTTCACCGTGGTACTTCCTCTCCCCTCAGAAAAATGTACATTTGTATGTGCCATTTTCTTCATGGCATTATCCCCATAAACTTGGATTAGCATCTTCCTGATTTCACTTCCACTCTTGCCAAGTTTAACAAGAAATTTAATGTTTGTTCATTGCTCTGACAGTCTCATGGCACACAAAAACATGCAACAACAATAATGAACACCGCTCAGGAAAATACCAACACACATCAACACGAACCCAGCTGTGAGACACTGATATACCACAGTTATGAAACCTTGCCAAGTTGTTTGTACAGTGCTGCCAACATAAGCACAAGGTGGCAAGTTCGTGAACTTAATTGTCAGCCTCATATTTTCTCATTGTCACATGTTTATTACTTAAATACTTACATTTCTTTTAGAAACATATAAAGACATTTGGGAGAAGAACCTAATCATATTTTGTAGTAATTTACAGTTTATAAGAAGCCTTCACTTTTGTGATTTTGCTTCTCTCTTATGAAGCTTTCTGCTATGCTTTGTAACCTGAAGTTTTAGCAAGATGTAAATGGTGACTTATAGAGGCTACTTGCTCAACTCAGACTTATAACTGGTACAATAAGTGATAGAGTTGTTACTCTTGATTAATTGATTCCTTCAGGACTCTTTTGAGACCCTATCAAGTGTCAAATGCTGTGATAGATGGTGAAGACCATATTATAAAGATATTTGACCTGTTGTCTTTATGGAATACATAGTTTAGCAGAGGTCCCCAGCATGAAATCATTTAACTAAAATGTATTGTCTTCCTTGGGAATAGAGAGATGAAAATGCTGTTGTAGCTCAAAGGAAGGAATTATTGCATATCTAAGGTGGGATGGAGATGATTATCTATGTCAAGCAGGACTGCAATGCTTAGAGTGATCTGGTGCCCCATAGAGGGACCACAGGACATTTCAGAACAAGTCCAGGAAGAAAATCTGCAACTGTTCTGAGGAAGCAAACTGAGACCAGTTGGTGACATTCCATATCCCCTGTCACTATTTTTAAATATATAAAAAAGGATACTATCACTTTGAGAAAAAGTAATTACCTAAACATTGGACCTAAAACATAATCTCACACTGTGTGATAAGAACATTGGAAACTTTTAATTGGTATTTTAAGTAGATTTTTTTCTGATCAGATAGCAATTGAGTCATTGAACAAAGTTTAGAATTTATAGAAAACAATTTTTAAAAGAAATTAAGCACACAAGCCTGCCGTAGGTATATATGCTGTTTCTTTCTTCCTACACGTATTATTTTATAAACAAGACAAATCTATACATATAATTCATATTATCTTTTTTACATTGTCATTGTAAATCCAAGTTTTTCATTGTATTTTGTCTAATTTGACTTAATTTAGCTATTGTCATGTTGTTGAACATGTCTCTTGTTTATAAATTTTCCTGATTATAAACAATGCTGTTTCTAAGATCCTTTCTGTATTATTTTCCCTCATTATTTTGTTTTATTTCTGAATACTATTTTCCTAAAACAGATCACCAGAAACAGAATTATTGGGTCAAAGGAGTACCAGTTTTTTAAGCTTTTGATACGTATTATCAAGTTTGTCTTTCTGAAAACTGGAGCCTGTTCGTATTCCTCCCAGAACTGACATGTTGGAGTCTCAGCATTTTTAATCAATGAGTATATCATTATATATTAGTAATGGAACCCTTTATAGTAATTTTCTCTAGATTTTTTTTTTTTTTGAGTTGGAGTCTCACTCTGTCACCCAGACTGGAGTGCAGTGGCCGCTCCCGGCCACCGCAGCCTCGACCTGCTGGGCTCCGGCAATCCTTCCGCCTCAGCCTTCCAAGTAGCTGGAATTATAGGCATGCGCTACCACGCCCGGCTGATTTTTTTTTTATTTATTGTAGAGATGAGGTCTCGCTGCCCAGGTGGGTCTCGAACCCGTGGGCTCAGGCAATCCACTCATCCCCGGCCTCCCAAAGGCGCGGGATTACAGGCTGAGCCACCGAGCCTGGCTTCTCTAGATATTTTTATCAGTTTATTTTCTTTGATTAAAGTATATAACTTTTTTTAAGTAGAGAGTTTTAATAGGGTCAAACCTATACATCTTTTTCATTGTTGTGTCTTCCATTAACTTTTTAAAAATATATGCTTAAAAAGTTATGAAGGATTTTTAAGCAAGAGACCTAAAAAGCACCACATATCTCCCATGTCAATAATACAGTCTATAGTTAGGGCCACTGTGGCAATATACTGCTTCGATAAATGAGGGTACACTGGTCAGCAGTCAAAATTACATGCTGTGGATTATAGCACATATGATTTCTAGAAAGGCAGGTATGCTAAGTGATTTTTTAAAAATTAACATACCTGGCTTTCCCCATTTTTTTGTAAGATGCAGGAAATATTTTATTTTTTCAATCCCTCCAAAATAAGGTCAGAGTCTTTATAAACTACTTGTAATAGATGCTACTTTTAGATTGTCTAAAATTGACTGTATCAGTTAAAATCACTGAACAGTATACACAGTGATGAACTTAACTGTCTCTTCTTTTCTTTGGACTAAGAATATGGAATATAGTAATTTAAACAGTGTTAAAAGACTCATTTTAATAAAAACTTATCTTTCCCAGTCAGAATGACATGGATAGCCTGTATTACAAAGTATCCACTCATTTCATCTCACCACTTTTGTTTATGGATATAAGTTAGGACAGAAAATACCTTGTTGGCTTATCAGTGCCTCTGCTTTCTACTGACGCCATTTAGAGTGACATGTTGGCAGTTTTCAGTGATCAGTTCCAAGTCGGCCAGGGCAGAAATAAAACCAGATTTCCACAAACTTCAATTGACTTCTGTGATACTAGATGCCATGGGAGACCCTTTTCTAAGCCAAACAACAAATGTAGGACACTAATTCATAGATCTGCTAAGAAGGCTCTAAACTTCAAATTTTGTTTTAAATTTTTCTCTTGTATCCTGGTGAACAAAATGGATCACGCTTGACTGAATATACATGGATACTTTGTGTGAGTTGGGTCACCAATAATTTGTACATTGAAAATGTATTCTGCTTAATAATTGATATCAATCTAGAAAGAGTTCAACTTTACTCAACATTTTTATCTGTGACTCTGATAATGTTATAAAAGGCTTACTCAACAAATTTATAGTTGGCAAAACGGCTCGTGTATTTGCTGACAACTTCAGAATTTGAAAAGACCTCAACAGGCTACAGCAATGGTATAAAATCTAGCAAAATAAAATGGAATGGAAATGAATACAATATTCTACACTGAGACTCCATAACACTTCAACTGTATATACGATATAAGATATGAGATAGAGTATGGCAACTTCAGATATGCTCTCTGTCTTATGTAAGTATCCCACCTCTAAGTGAGATTATAGCATTGTATTTTATGAATTTTATGAAATTTGATGAATTTTATGAAATCTGGTCCTTTATAATAGGAGTCAAACATCAGAAACATTTCACTTTAGACTTTTAAAACAACACTTAAACTAAGGCTTTCCATCCTAGAGGTCTCTTTTACATGAGAGGTTTGACAAATTGGAGCTCATTGGGAAGAAAGTAAATAAGATATGAGTAGGCTTAAAGTCAACATAGAGAAATAAATGGCTGAGGATGCCTTCTTGGCAGTTTCTCAGTCATCTTTCATTTTCTGAGACCTTGAAATTTTTCAATACTAGCCAGATATTTTGTAAAATGACCCTCAATTTGGCCTTATCTGGCCTTTCCTTGTTATTAGATATAGGTTTATGCATTGTAGTAAGAACTTACAGCAGTGATACAGTGCCCTTCTTAGTGCATCATATCAGGATGCACATGATACTAAAGTGCCTTATTAATGACTGAGTTAACTTCAATCATTTGTTCAAGGTGGTGTCTGCCGAGACTTTCCACTATAAAGTAACTACTTTTTCTTTTGCAATTAATAAGTGTCTTGTGTGGAAATACTTTGAGATTATGTAAATATATGGTTTCTCATCACAGTTTTACCCACTAATTTTAGCATCTTTTGGTGCTTCCTGCTTGTAATAATTATTATGGTGTGTCTGTCAAATGGTGATTTTCTATTTGTGTCATGCCTTTCACAATGATTGATTAAAATCCTACTGTAGGGAAGAGCATTCTCTTTTCCCCTACTTAATTATTGCTTCAACTATTTTTATACCTATATATAAATATCAGCATAGTAATAATTTATTCTGAGTTGTAATCCATTTTTCTCTGTATTTGACCATGGGACTACTTCTTCAGATTAGCTCCTGAGACCCTTCAACATCCTTTTGATGTACACTCGTCTTTTTTTTAAAGAACTTGCTTGATTTCTGGCGCCACAAGTCACCTCAGGCTTATCATGTATTTTTTCCTTGTCCCAGTTCTGGAAAGTCATGAATGATTTTATGGAATTGGTCATTTCTTCAAGAAATCCAGGTTCCTTTTACTGGTGAGTGCTATTTAAAAACCAAGGTCTAGATGTGTCTGTTGGTACTGAGGTATGATTTACCCAAGCCATCTTAGCGAAAGAAGTAGGAAATATAGGTATGTATACTTACACACACAAACACTAATATCAGTTTATCTGTCTATCTGTAAACATTTTAGAAACTGTGATCACACTGATACTTATGATTACAGTCCAATACCACTGGGTTGATTCTAACCCTGTCTCTTCCCTTATTTGTGATTCCTTTTCTGACAATGAGAAAACTAGATCTCATTAGTCATAATATATTTACACATGTATTCAATACCAGATTACATATAAAGTAATCTTAGAATCACTAACTCATACTCCTGTGGAAAACAAATTTAATAACTAGTGTACCATATTTGCATACACTTCTTTTTGTCATTTTCTTTAGTGTATATCATCAGCAGATTGTTTTCTAAATTGATTTAGGTCAGTTATTTTATTCCCTACCCCATTTAGTATGGTTTTGCTATACAATTTGTTCTGCGGTTAGGTTAATTTGTTAGTGTTTAGGTTACATTTATGGTTCCTCTCTATTCGAACTAATTGTAATTTGATTATTTTTTAAAGCATGTGAAACATTATCATGGTCCCCAAACTCATAATTATACCAAAAGTTTTATGCATTCAAAATCATTCTCCCCTCATCCTTACTACTCTATTCTCATTCCCCCATTCCTTTCCCCATATCCATAATCCCTGAAACAACCAATCTCACTAGTTTCTGGTTCGTCATTACTGCTTGCTGCTGCTGCTGTTGTTGTTGTTACACAAATAAGTAGACGAATATTTATTTTCTCATTTTCCCCTTCATGCTTACATAAAAAGTAGCTACTATAGATGCTCTTTTTCACCTTTCATTTTTAACTTATCAATATGTGTTGGAAAACATTCCATATCCATCATAGTGTGCTTCTTAATTTTTTTTGTAGCTACCTAGTATTTCCTTGTGCAGATGCATCATAGTTTATCCAGCCACTCTGTATTTTTGGCCATTTAGGATGTTTCATAGACGTTATAATTATAAACAATAATGCATTAATAAACTTGGGGTGCAGAGAAACTGTTTTGTTGAGGTATAATTACAGAGTAAATTTATATAAATGCTACTGATTGATTCAAAAGTAATTCCTTACGAGGTGTAATCCCCAAAGAAACCATAATTATCTTTTGGAGGGCAGGCCTCTTGTCATACACTTGGAAATTGTTCCTCCAAATCAAACAGTCAACCAAAGATTTTATCTGGAAGTTTTGAGAAGATTGTGTCGTGATTTACAGAAGAAATGTCCCAAGTTGTGGCAAACAGGTAATAATTGTTCCACTATGGCAATGCACCTTCCCACACCGCGCTGAGGGTTCAGCAGTTCTTGACTAAAACTTGTATGACACCCCCATGACCCACCTTCCCTATTCTCCCAATCTCACCCCTGAGTGACTTTTTTTTTCCCCCTGATGAAAAAAGTCCTCAAAGGGAGACCTTTTGCCGATGTGGAAGGAGTGATACAAAAAATGGCAGAAGCACTAAAAGGCATCAAAATTGATGGGTTCAAAAACTGTTTTGAACAGTGAAAAAAGTATCTTGACAGGTGTATTGCATCAAGGTGACTGAAGTTTAAACATGAAAAAATAAATACACAATTTTTATAAATAAATTCTGTTTGAGGGGGTCCCCCTCATGTATAGACTTGCTATGTATTATTAAGAGGCTAGATCAGTCTGCCTTCCAACCAGCAATACATGAGAGTACATATTTTTCCACAGCCTTACCAACAGACTGTGTTGTCATACTTTTAAATGTTTGCCTATCCGGCAGGTGAGAAATAACATCTCAGTGTTGTTTTAATTTGCGCTTTAATTATGAGTGCTTGCACATCTTTCCATATTTTAAAAGAAATTTTATAACTTTTTTGGCAAATTGCTTGTTGATATCTTCTTTTTAGTATTCTAGTGGGTTTTTGCTCCCTAGTCTCTCAAGTTTTAAGAGTTCGTAGTATATTAGGAATAGCAGAACTTTATAACATATGTTGCAAATATTTTCTTCTTGTGTGTTAGTTGTCTTCTGACTTTGCTTATGGTGTTTTTGTCATAAAAAAAGAAACTATGAAGACAAACTTTTATTCTTCTCCTTTTTTGCTTTGGATTTTGAGTCATAGTTCAAAAATATTTTTCTGTAAACAGGAATTCAACCATGAATTTGCCTGGTATTTATGTGTCATCATATTTTAAATTTTGATAGATTTGGAGTTTACTTTTGTGCATGATAGGATAAATGGATCCAGCTTTTTACTTATTTTTTAATGGCTACTCAGTACTGTTATTTTTAAAATTTGTTTTTTCTCAAGTGACTTAAGCTATGACATTTATTATATACTAAATTTACTCATGTACTGGAGTTTACTTCTGAATTCTTTTTTCTATCCTATGTGTTTGTCTTCTTCTGTGCCAATGTAATCATATTTTAATTACAGAGACGTATAGTATGTTTTAGTGTCTGGCAGCTTTCTTATTCAGCATTTATCTAACTATTTTTCCATGTCTGTTAATTTCATATAAACTTTAATATTAACTTGCCTAAATCCCTTTTTAAAAACTTCAACATAGAGTTTTAATCTAAGTATAAAAGTTATTGGGAGACAAAGTTTAGTTCTTAACAGCCAGATCTGTCCAGAGACAGAACCACATTTGTATCGGTGGAGATGTTCAAGCATTGCTAGATTGGACTAGTGTTTCTCAGACTTTAATGTACACATGAACCACCTGTGGATTTGTCTAATTCAATCACCCAAGGATATTACTTAACTTAACTGCCCAAGGTAATTGTTTTATTTATTTATTTTTAATTTAATTTAATTTTAAAGTTGTGGGGTACAAGTCAAGATTATTTAATTTAATCATATGGTAGAGAAGGAAGAATTCGCCAGTCACTAGAACCCATGGGCACAGTCTATGCAAAGCCTTACAATTAATACTAGTATCAAAGTCAATATAGCAAGAATCCTGGCAAACATAAATGTACATTGTTAAGCCTTGTTTTGCGCCAATTGGTTTTTTAATTCAAGTGGATAATAGGGTTTTATGAATTTTCTTGTGAATAACCTTCCTCTTTAGTTGAAGCCTATTAGACCTTAAGTCCCATAGAAAAAGCAAAACACTCAAAGGACACCATTTGTCCTGAAATATGGTGACAAAGCAAACAAGCTCTGGAATCAGAAAACTGGTTTTAAGTCCAGGTTTTGACACTTCTTGGGCAGCTTTGGGCAATTTTCTTAACCACTCCATAACTCTAGTGTTTTCATCTATAAAATGAAAATAATCATACAATCTACTTTCTTTGGCTATTGTGAGAATTAACATCTAGAAATAACTCAGCAAAGCACTTCGTAAGTGGTTGCTATTATTAATGAAAGTTCATGCTCACTTGGGGATAAACCAATTTCACAGATGCTTCTTTTTCAGGTTGTTCCTCTTGCCTATTTGGCAAGGTCTTATTTTCTATGAGGCATTATGCTTCATTGCCTACCTAAGAAGTCTTGACTGGCCACCCATAAGTTCTATCAGAAACATGGGAGCTAGTGGTTTACATTAGAGATCCTCAGTCTCAGATAGCTCATACAGCAGAAAGGTAAAAGCTTTGTGTTTCTTGCATCTAGATACTTATCATTCTTAGTTTAGCATATGGCACTTGGAATACATTTTTTTTCTTAATTTTCATGACGCAAATCATTAAGCAGGAAGAAATTCTTTTCTCCTTAGAATGTGCTTTTCAACCACTGGTTAAGCCAAAATATTCACGAGTTAATTAAGAGTACCAGCTAGTTGTCCTTAGTTTGTAAAGGGTTTTGCATATTATAACTCTTTATCATTTTACTAAATTATGGCGATTTTCATTTTCTGTTCTATGAAGTCTGATGCACAATGCAGGCTAACCTAAAAAAAAAAAAATCACCCAAAATGTACCTCCACACAACAATTTCTGGTTTCTTATAAAATGTACACAGGGACTAACACAGGCGCATGTGTGTGTGTGCACACGTGCGCGCGCGCGCGCGCCACACACACACACACACACACACAGAGAGTTGACTTCTTCATGATACAGTCACATAAGTTTATATCTGATAGCAGCAAGTAATAGGTTATAATAAAGGTGCAACAAATGTTTATTAAAAGAATGGATAGAAGAATTTGGTAAGTACTTAATTAGGTAGAACTGTGAATGAATATACAGCCATATGCTACATATTTTCTACTAAGATCTCTTTAATTGTGAGGGCTACTTATTATTTAGAGATTATTCAATAAAGCTCCCCCTTTTACATAAATATCATTGCTGTTTTAAGCAGATAGGGGCTATTAAATGATTCTACTATCTATTTCTTCCTACAGGGACAGCAGATGTACACAGGGAATCAGTTACTTAATTCCCCTAATCACCCATTTCTTTCCTCCCTCTTCATTCTGTGCTTGGAAACTTCAACACTCCCCAGTGTGCTAATAGCTGACCCTGGAAACTGGCAGAAACCAAAACCTTCTCTTGAAAGCAGCAGGCTCCATATGGTTGCTTCAAGGATGGAGGGTGACCCTGCCAAGTCTCCTGCAAAGGGATTTTACAGAGCAGAAAGGCAAATGTGTCCCTTTAAATATTAGTCACTGAGCCAGAGAAGAAATCACCTTCCTGATGAAAGGCAGTTAAAGTACTTTTCAGCCTGTGATCCACAACCTATAGGAAGTTTTGTACAATGGCGGCTCAATGCCAAGCATTAAAAATAAATGTAATTGTCAGATGATTAGCTCTAAAAATCTTCCCTCAAAAAATGATAGAGCTGTCAGTTACAATCTAACATACAATTGCATATTTAGAAACAGGGAGACCAATAATAACTTTGCTTGTATGAAACCAGGACTATTCTACGTGTGTGAGGGTAACAGAGGCTATGACATAGCATATGAAGTCAATGGTGAAGTTGTTATTATTTATACATGAGTAAAGATTACAAATGCAAGCCCCAGCTCAGATCTCTCACCCCCTGGATCTATGAAACCTGTCACTCAGTCTCCCGCGGTGTGTCTTCCTGTCTCAGAGCCATTGGACCACCTGCTGCCAAGACTCTCATCTACTGCATCGCCCGAAGGCCTCGATGATAACAGCATTGATTCCAATGTACATCTAATTACTTCTCATAATCTATTCATTTCACAATAGTGTAGTGAAACATCTGTCACATCATAAACTCTTTAGTAGCCTTATCAAACCACCAAAACACACTCTGCTGCCAGTTGGCAGTTTCCTCGGTTTCCCGTTTATTAATATGATGCTAACATTTCTAGTCCTTTTAGCAGCTTTAGATGAATTTCCCCAATGACCAGTGAAGCAGAACTGGGTAAACTGCAGTTTAAATGTCTGTATATTACCTATTGAGGGACAAATCCGGATGTCACACAGAAATCAGTTAAAATAGCACTGTTTCCTTGGAGGAAATGTCTCTAAATAAAGTTATTTCATTCATAACAGTGAAAGATAGGGCTTCTTTCTCATCTTCAATGTGTCTGCTTAATTTACTAAAATAAGCAACTGGGACATTATTGCCTTTGAATAGGATATTGCACAGGAAAGCCTTTTACCTTCATATGTTTAACTTCACCTTTGGGGAAAATATGCGCTTCCTTTTTTATCTTCTTTTTAATTTTCTCTCCTCACCTTTTCTATTCCTCCCAATTCCCTTTTCTCTCTACCCTTTTGTATAAATCTGACAAAGAGACCTATCATGTCTTAGTTGATTAGCAAATACTGCTACTATTTGGTGACAAAGCCTACATTATGTTCTAGGCATGGTTCCGATACAGTATCTTCCACAAAAGAGATCAGTCCATCGCTGGGTCCTGATTGTTGATAAACTTACTTCTACTCATCCTTCAAGACCCATGTGATCATCACCTTAGAGAAGCTCTCCCAGAGAGAGTTATTCCATTCTTTCTTTATAACAGCTTGACATCTCTATTCATGCACTTCACATAATAATTGGGAATCTTTGTTGTACATCTCTGCCTTTTTCTAAATGATAAATCCCTCAAGGATAAACAATATGACTTTTTCATGTTTGTATCCTTGGCAATTTGCTGGGTGTTTGGCACCCCAGACAATGTCAAATAGATATAGATGATTTCTAGTTCACTAAAAAGAACTGAAATACTGAAGTTTCAAGAACTACTTTACATTTATTGTGAACAATGTCAGTATCATCTCATAGATTCTCCTCTATTAATTTTCATCAATGCTTACACATGCCCAACACTATCCTAAATGTTTCACATATATCAGATCATTTAGTCCTCACAAGAATCCTCAAGATATATACTATTACGATCCACATTTTAGAGTTAAGGACAAGATGCAGAGAGACTGAGTGCCTTGTCCAGGGTTACACAGCTGGTGAATGGTGGAACTCAGCAGTCTGGCTCAAGATCCTTTTCCTAACTCTTACACTATTCAAACTTTTCAGTGGCTGAATTATCCTCTTGTTTAATGCAGATGGTTCTTACATCATCTGATCAGTTAGAAGGTCTATAGAAATAAAGGGTCAAATGCCCAAGCTTTCCACGTGGGTTTATAGGATTTATATGTGGCCCTTGTCACTCACATGGTATTTTGCCAAGTAAATTCAGCTCTACCTTTTGATATTAAAAGAGAAGAGGCCATTTCCCATGTCTGTAGAGGGGCTTCAAACTTTCTTCCATGTTTGCAGTACAGCTGTGAGGAAATCATTTCTGATATAACTATCAACTCTTATTAACATATTATTTAAAAATATTTCTAGGAAGGCATAGATTAGAAGGTCTTATAAATATATTCCTGGTATCCACCAGTACACATATTTACTTCTTGTGAAGTATTAGATAGTCACAAAAAAATTTTTTTAATTAAAAAAAATTTTAAAAACCTACTTGTGGCCATTATTATTCTGGTTATTTAGTACTAATGATCCAGAGATAAAAGACTCTGTAATATTACAGATTCCCCCAGATAACAATTCCCTGAGTCCCCAAGTTCAAAGCTAAAGGAAAATCAACTGTTTGTCTCTATTGCTTCTCCATATAGCATATATCTTATTGCTACACATATCAAAATAAAGTATCAAGCACTAACAGGCCAGGTCTCCATTTTAGCATATCCCAACAGAGTACATGGCTTTTTGAACTACAAATAGGACTTTCCCAAAAATTATAAAGCCTGTAAAGACCAGGTGTGAGTATAAATGAATGACAGCTTGCTATCATGATGCATCAGGAGGTGAGTTTACAGATCCATCATGAGTGCCACTGTCTTAGACTTGGTATTCACTTGTAACACAAGGAGCTCAACCTATTTTAGCAAGAGGAATATTTGCAAGAATTAACCTAGTCAAAGAGGAGAGGCTATAAAGATCATTGATTAATAGTTGGGATCAGACTTCAGATAAACTCTGTTCTTCCTTTTTCATAAGCCAGTGAATGACCTTCGGTAAGTCACTTCTCTAAATTTCAGTTTCTTGTCTATCGAACAGGCATAATAACAATACCAGTCCCAAAGGGCTAATGAAATAAAACACATTTAAAGAGCTTGGCATAGTAGTCTCTGTCATAGATGAACATTATTTAGTATTGCTATTATCACTGTAGGTGCAAAGCATACTCTTGTGCTATTCATCCCCATGTCAAAAAGTAAGACAAATGAGGGTCAGATAATTCAAAGTTAATACTATAATGCATCCCATTTCTTTACATTTAAAACTAAGAATAAATCTTGAGATTCTTTGAATATCTTACTGGGATCTTTGACAATATTTTTCATCAAAAGGCTCTACTTTAAAAATGCCAGCTTTTACCTTTGAGAGATAACCAGAACATTATAGAACTTAATTCAACTGGTTATTTGTTAACTAATTTCTATTGATGAGTTCCTGAACATGTAGAATGTAAACTAATGAGTCACAGATATTTCTCTGAAGGAAGAGTAAGTCTAGTTAAGAACATTGATGAAACTTCTAGAAAGCAACACAGGTGTAATCAGGTGTAGAGAGGGTGCCAAAGATTATGAATGAGGACAGTGCAGGTAGTGTAGGCTCAGAAAAGGGAGGGGCTGCCATGAGAAATATCCACAGAGAAGGCTCCTAGGAGTAAGGGAGAGGAAGCTGACCTTTGAGGAATGAGCAAGATGTAAATAAAAAACTGAATAGTGAGAAATTCAGATCCAAGAGAACAACTTCTGACTCCCACAACTCTCTAATAAGTGTAGTTGGCTCATTCAAAGCAGAGTGTGCCAGGACATATGCAGCTGTCCATCCCTGCCTATTAATTTTTGCTAATTATTCATGTACAAATTCAAGGTGGATTTGCCTGGAGGAATTAGGAAAGCAATAGACAAAGAATCTATTGAAGCCAGGACTTCTCAGTCCTTATTTATCCTGTGTCCCAGATTTTAAAAATGTAGTCACTAAAGCCTCTAGCCACAGACCAAAAAAAGGTCCCCTATTAAAAACTCAGCAAGACTGAGAAATCTTTTTAACTGCATGCAATGTGGGTGAAATGCTTTTCTTTTGTCAAATGGCCCTTGATTTTGGACATTTTAAGAAATGACAGAATAATATAATTCTCCTATTCATGCAAAATAAACTTTTATTTTGAGGGACCAAATAATTTAGGATCCAGACTTTCATATGCTTTTGATAACCATAAACCAATTGGTATAAATTGATTCATTCCACACAACTCCATTCCAGATCTTAGTGCAGTTGACTTGCCATGCACATACTAGTTACATAAAGACACCGAAATTGACTAGCTAGTGAAAAATTTGAACACATGGAAGTAAAGAGTAGAAAGATCAATAACAAAAACTGGGAAGGGTGGGGGAAAGAGGGGAGGATGAAGAAAAGTGGGCTAAAGGATATAAACATACAGTAAGCTAGAAGGAACACATTCTGTGTTTGATGGCAGAGTAAGATGAAGATACATAACACAAATGTATTGTCCCCAGGTGACAGACACCCTGAATACCGTGACTTGATCACTACTCACTAGATACATGTAACAAAATTTTTCATGCACCCCATAAATACTCACAAATTTTTAATAAAGAAAGAGATTGACTAGCCGATTGAGTTAAAAAAATGAAAACTTGAGGGACTTTGATATTTAGATTGTTTTAAATAGTTCACTGTACTCTTCATATATCTGCCTGGTGATGAAACATTCTTTTATTAGCTCAGCTAGTAGAAGGATTATTGAGAGGAAGGTGTGAGGCCTCATATTATGATTCTTCAGTGTGGCATCAAAAAGACTTCGATGCTGTTGGCTCCTGGCTGTGTTTTAAGCTCATAAGAAGGCTTCTTTTCCATCTTGTGACTCAATTCAAAGACTGCAGGCACGTCATTTCTCCCGATTCCTCCTCCGTGGCTCTTCTCCTATCTCTGTGTCTGTTCCCACACACTTACAGCTAGTTTCTGACACACAGCCTCAGACCACCAGCCTGCTTTGTTCACAACTAGGGAGGGAACACTAAGAAAAGCTACTTCTGACAATCTCCCTTAAAGTACCACTAAAAGGTGGAATAAGACACTAGAGTCCCCTCCAACCACAGAGTCTCCCACCTCCCAATGGAAATAGCAGCAGTGGAAAATATAAATCCACTTCAGACAGACATGACTCAGAATTGTTCAAAAAAGCAAAAAAAAATTGAGAAATTCAGGTCAGAGAGAAAAACTTCCAGGTGGTCAAGCTATGGTGACAGAATTGTGCTTACTGGGGATCGAGAAGATGAAGAACATGCATAGAAGAGTTCAAGAAGAAAAAAAAAAGAGAAAAATATTGGTATTGTGACAAGAAAGGAAAATTGAACAGGCCAGACAAGAAAAATGCATATAAGTGAAGTTCCACCATTTTTAATATTTCTTCTCTACAGTCTTACCATGGAAGAGCCGGGCGCATCTCAGTCCCCCCTCCCTGCTCTGGGTTTCCTGCCTGCCTCACAATCTCCCACTGTCTGGACTGTGCCTTGACTCTGATCCACTCTCCATAACCTTCTATCACTTCACTCCCAGCAAGAACTAACTGAGTATCAACCAAACAATCTACTTCTCACTTGGTGACCTAAGATACTTGAATACTTCTGGAGAAAGTTCCCAACATTACTAAAACCAGGTTTTGTGGAAGGTGTTAGAGCTGGATTACAAGGAGTTATGAATGCCATGAAGAAAACTGATACTTTGTTCTATGTTTTCTATAAGTATGTCTATTCCCTGAAGTGGGGACTGGTATTAATAGACATGTGTTTTGAGAAAGAAACCACAAAAATACAAAGTGAAAAAGATCTTGAAAAACTTTGGTGAGTAGATAGTTTCAGGAATAGAAGAAAATCTGCCTTTATTAAATGTAAAAATCTAAAAGACAGTAGTTAGTGTAAACAAATTAATCATTACTGAATGTCAGGGCATTTCAGCTTAAGTCTTCATCTTCTCAGGCACACAAGCAGATGGACTGTGATTTCCCACTTCATGCCACGGTACAGTGTGACCATAATGCCTAATGGTAAGCCTGTGGACACAAGAAACAATTTCTGGATTAGAACACCATCAAATCCATAAACCTAGACTTCAGCATGGCTAAGGTATGACCATTGAGCTAGAGTAACTGGACTCGGACTGTAACTTACCAGTAAGTCTGCCAGGTCTGGGCCATAAGAAGGATAGAGTAAGGGGATTTCAGGGGATCTCAGGGTGATGAGACCATCACCCCAATATCACGCCCCTAATTGTCCTTCTAATCATCTCTGGGATACATTTTCCTCCTCTTTATAGCTCTGGCCAGAATCTCTGATTTTAAAATTTGTAACCTTAATGCAAGATGTACTCTCTTAGCAAATTTTGAAGTATACATTACAATATTGTTAGCTGTAGGCACTATGCTATACTGCGGATCTCTAGTTTTTTAACTTGTGAAACTGAAACTTTGTACCCTTTGACTAATATATCCTCCCCAGCCCCTGAACCAACCATAAGAAGTAGATTCCACATAAAGTGTTCTTATCACAAAAAAAATGAATGATAAAGAGAATGAAAGAAAACTTTTAGAGGTGGTAGATTAGGTTAATTAGATTGTGATGATGGTTTCACAGATGTGTGATTATCTCCAGATTCAAGTCATATGCATTATGTACAGCTTTTTGTACGTCAATCATACCTCAGCAAAGTGTTTTTTAAAGAGTTAAAAGGTAAATATTAGTAGCCTTAGATTCTAGCTGTTTCATTCTAATTCTGTACCCAACTAAGATGGAATCACCTTCATTTTTCCTTATGATCTATCATATGGTTATAATAATCATACACTGTCTTTGGACATCATCATTCAGTATTCACCTCAGTCTTCACTTCTGAGGCAATGATTCCAGAGTTTATCATTATTCTTCATCTGCAATATCTATAAATCTTAACAACTTTTTCGTTTTCATCAAACATCCTGAATTTTGCAGCCTATGTATCCTCCCTTTGAAACATATATGTTATCCTTAGGTGGCCTACTTGATTAGAGATAGGAAATCATAGCTTTAATCTTGGATGGACCACAAATTGGTAGAAAGAGGAGGCAAGTTGTTTAAACACACTGTGTAATTTTTCTAGCAATAAAATAAGAAAAAGCAAAACTCGTCCTGCCTCACAAGGGGGTTGTGAAGATTATGTATAATGGATTTAAAAGTATTTCCAAAAGCAGAATATGCTTAGCAAATGAAATGTGTTTAAAGAAATAATAATATGGCATCCCCTTCAGGCCCCATCCCACTGTGGAAGCTATTCTGTCTTCTCAATAAATCCCGCTTTCTCAAAAAAAAAAAAAAGAAATAATAATAGTAGTGATAATAATAACAGTGCACTAGTGGCACATGAAATGAATTTTAGCCATTCTTTTGCTCTTTGAATTCTAGGAGTTAAAATACTTCTAGCCGGGCTCGGTGGCTCAGCCTGTAATCCCATGCCTTTGGGAGGGAGTGGATTGCCTGAGCCCACGGGTTCGAGACCCCCCTGGGCAACTGGGCGAGACTTCATCTCTACAATAAAAAAAATAAATGAGCCAGGCGTGGTAGCACGCACCTGTAGTTCCAGTTACTTGGAAGGCTGAGGCGGAAGGATCGCCGGAGCCCAGCAGGTCGAGGCTGCGGTGTCCGGGAGTGGCCACTGCACTCCAGTCTGGGCGACAGAGTGAGACTCCAACTCAAAAAACAAAAAAATAATATTTCTGCCCACCAGTCAGATTCTACTGAGAATAAGGATGCTCTTCATCTTTTTGTGCCTTCAAAGAAACATTTGATTAGCATCTACTGTGTGCCAATCATTGTTCTAGATGCTAGAGATATTGCAGATTTTAAGGTTATTGGGATGAGGTTGGATAATGATAGGTTATGCATTGTAATGATGATTGTTGTTTTCATTATAAAATGAGTTATTTTTATATATTAAAAAGTAAAAAGATATTAAACTTTAAGCTTGTTCAAATATATTCCCTTTATTTGAAAGGATTGCAAAGGAAATCTCCATTTTATCCATACCAACTTTAAAAGAAAAATTTTTATGCATCTATAAACTATAATACATAAAGTGTGTTGTCTGCTTATCTTTGCTGTACTTCACTCATTGTATCTGACAAGAAAATGATGGAGGAGGGAAGGAAAGAAAATAAAGCAAACATCTATTGAATGTCAAAATTGTTCTAGGTGCTTTCACACCCAGAGTCTTACACATGCCCCTCACATCTCCTCTTGCAACATGCTGGATCCCGCAATAATTTTCTCAGTGATGAAGGTTTATGGCTGATCAATGCCTGTGTGGTTCTTTCTTGTATTGTAACTTTAAAAAATACCTTGACATGATTTTCCCATTGAATCCAGGTGAGAGAAGATTTCATTCATGTAAAGCTGACACCAGATATTTTCTCCCAGCAGGCTCAAAGGCTATAGTTTTCCAGAGAGGCCAGGTCACAACCACGGCACAAATCCTGACATTTTACCTCTTTCACTGCTGAGATGTTTCCATTTCTGTTCCCGCTAACTTCTTTCACCCTTGGGTTCAGCGGATGTTCCACACCATCTACCAGAGCTCCATTCTTTTGTTGTTAGTTCTAGAATAGAATTGATTCCAGTTTTGACTCTCATGAACCATACCCAAGAGGATTTTATTTATGAAGTACCCAAAGAACTTCATCAGAAGCTATTTTCACCTCAAGTGCAGACTCAAGTCATGGACTCTCATGGTGTCACTAGGGGAGATCCCTGAATAAAAACATTTTAATGTATTTTTATCATAAACAGCGTATAGATTATTGTTTTGGTATTCAATGACCCTTAACTTAGAAGACATTCAGGAAATGAATTTCAGACATTCTTTTGTCCTTTGTTCTAGGAGTGATGTCTGCTACTACATTCTTTCTTCTGGCCAGAGTCTGCCAAGAATCATGAGGAAGTTCTTCATTCTTTTATGGCTTCGAAACTATTTAATTAGCATTTACTATGTGCCAGACACTCTTAGAGGTACTCAAGATAGTGTCATTAATAAATTAGACAGCAAGGTTCCTGCTTTCATGGAATGTGCCTAGTAGTTGAGGAAGATGTAAAAGAAATAAGAAAATAAGTAAGCAAGATAATTTCAGATACTTATGTAATACACACACACATACACATATACACACAGGTATATATATGCACACACAAGGGATGCAAATATAGTAACTAAAGAGAGCTTATTTTAGTAAGGCCTATCTGTGGAGTTAATAATTGAAAAAGAATCAGAATAACAAAGAACCTGGGAAAGAAATTTCCATGGGTTGGATATGGTGGTTCATGACTGTAACCCCAGTACTTTGTGAGGCAGAGATGAGAGGATTACCTGAGCCTACAGGTTTGAGACCAGCCTAGGCAACTTGGCGAGACTTCCTATCTACAATAAAGCAAAAAATTAACTGGATGTGGTAATGTGTGCCTGTAGTTCCAGTTACATGGAAGGCTGAGGTGGAAAGATGGCCTGAGCCAGCAGGTTGAGGTTATGGTGGCCATGAGCCTGCGGTTGCACTCCAGCCTGGGAGACAGAGAGAGACTCTAGCTCAAAACAAAACAAAACAAAACAAAAACCTCGAAATTTCCAGGCAGAAAGAGCTACAAATGTCCTAAGACAAGAACAAACTTACTCAAGGCACAAAGAGAAAAATTAATAGCATACAAGTAATATCTGAGAAAACAGATCAAAAGAGGTTTGTTGACGTTGGTAAGGTATATAAATTTTACTTTCAGTGTAACAGTAAATAATTGGAGAGATTTTGAGCACAGACATCTAATACTATAATCTACAATTGAAAAAGTTACTATAGCTTTGTGTGTGGAAAATGAAAGCAGATGTGAATAGAGCAGATGTGAACAGAAAAGTTAGTGATGATCCAGGCAATACACAATGGCAGCTTGGCCAATGGTGGTGATAGCAGTGATGAAATGTAGTTGGCTAAGTTAGAATATATTTGGGGGTAGAACTGATAATACTTGCTAATATGTTAGATCCTGAGAGTGAGAGAAGGAAAGAAAGTGAGGATTACTGATAAGTAACTTTCTGTCATATTCTTGCTGTCTTGCCTTTATAATAATTGAGTAAAAGAATCAATGTGTAAATTATTGAATGAGAAAATGCACCACTTTCTTCAAGATAAGTGCACCTTTCTTCTCTTCAGGCAATTACCCAGCTAAATAATACAAAAGTCAAATTGTTTTCCCTTCTTTGGGACACAAGGTAATGTTTACTTCTTGCTCACGTGGGTGCTCTCAGATACAGATTGTTCTTATATATGGAAAGAAAGTGCCACTTGTGTTCCTTCTCACTATCTGCTTTCTTACAACTCCCGAGATGAGAACTCCCAGCTCACTTGTGTTTAAAGTGGTGTTCATGCTTTTGTTTGGAAATGAAGGCAACATTGAGCCAAGTGTATCCAAAGTATCTAGCATAAGCCTGGGTTATAGTAGGTGTATAATACATGGGAGCTACTATTACTCAAAAAATAATCATCACCAGGTCCAGTGCCTGCTTAGTGCTTATTTTAATATTTTAAGGATGTTGATTTTTTTTTCTAGAAAATTCTATTTAAAAGAAACTTCTATGACTTCAATATAATTTAAAAAGTAGACAAGGTGATAGTATGGCCAGCAAATACAGCACTGGAGGATTGGTCACAAAGTAGGAAATGGTTCATTGTGCTGGCCTTCATTGAGCACCCACCATGTGTTGGACATTCGGCTCTGTACCAAGGATGGAAGATGTCTGTGACACACTTCTCTCCCTCAAGAGTTTCCCAGTATAAAAGAAGAAATAGGAATGTAATTAAATAAATGCAATAAAAAATGACACTAATGATGTGTACCAGAATGCAATCCAGAGAGGAGAATCCAGAATGCAATCGATTATGTCTTATAGTGAGGGGTGAGAGGAGAAAGAATGAAAAAGTCTGCATAAAGAAGATGAAACTTGAGTAGGATTTTGAAATATGACCAACAGGACAAGTATGGGCAGGACAGTCTGGCCAGAGGGAATAGCATATGTCAATTTATCTGAGAGTCACTTAAGCCAATGTTCTCATTGATTAATCATAATGCCAGTACTTTATTACCAAAATAGAATTTAATTTCCATTTGGCAACATAGATTGGGGTACCAATGTAAATAGATAACCATTTACCGAAATATTTTCAAAGAATATTCATTGTACTAATTTTTTTTTTTTTTTGAGTTGGAGTCTCATTTTGTCTCCCAAACTGGAGTGCAGTGGCCGCTCCCGGCCATCGCAGCCTCGACCTGCTGGGTTCCGGCGATCCTTCCGCCTCAGCCTTCCAAGTAGCTGGACTACAGGCGCACGCTACCACGCCTGGCTGATTTTTTTGATTTATTGTAGAGATGAGGTCTCGCCAAGTTGCCCAGGCGGGTCTACTAAATTTTAAGAGCTATTGAATGAAAATAAATTCCATACTCAAAGACATTTGGCAAATATTAGATTTAATAAAATTACGCAGTCCTCTAAAATATAGTACTGATGTCCTTAACATGCTAAAAGACTGTGTGAATCACTAAGAGGAAGAGAGAGTATGCAGTGTTTCCAAATATATTGGAACATAGAATTATTTTTTCTATTGATGTTCCAGGAATAACATTCTGAAGAACAGATTTTTAAAGTAACTAAACAAGTTGCTCATTTATGATTGAAATTAATTTTACCTCTAGCTCTTTGAACCTCAATATGATTACCTTAAAAAGAGACCTGGTGATACCTTTTTTCAACTTTTCTCACACTGTTGTCATAGTTATCATTTGTTCTGTGACTGATCAGAAATGTCAAAGAAAGAAGTCAGGTGGCGCTTCCTCCTAGATGTGCAGCCTCGACCATGTGTTAGTTTGCTAGAACAGCCATAACAAAGCACCACAAACCAAGTGGTTTAAACAACAGAATTTATTTTCTTATAGTCTGCAGTTTAGAAGTTTTAGATTAAGGTGTCAGCAGGGATGGTTTCTTCAGAGGACACTCTCCTTGGTTTGTAGATGGCTATCTTTTCTGTCTTTTCATGGCCTTCTCTCCATACATGCCTGTGTCCTAAACTTCTTATAAAAAATACTAAAGAGCCACTCCAATGACCTCATTTTAACTTGCTTACCTCTGTAAAGGCCCTATCTCTAAATACAGTCACATTCTGGAATCCAAATCTATGGATTTGTGGAGGACATAATTCAGCTCATAGTATTCTGTTCCTCTGGTTTACAGAACTCCAAACTCAAGATCTTCAATAACTAAAAGTTGATTCATGCTAATCAAATATATGAGGATTGTCAAGTAAAAATGAGATCATATCCATATATGTAATATATAATAACATTTATATTTATATATAATAAAATTATATCTATTTTATTCAATTAATATCGACATCCATTTTTGTACCACACCCTATGCTAGAAACAGAGATGCAAAGGTGAATAAGACAGACACAGTTCCTGCCTTCACAAAGCTATAGTCTAGTGCTGGCTGTCAGTTACTCCTGGAAAAAGTTCATGGCAAGTCACATAGCTATGTGAAATCAGAGCCAAGGCAGTAGTTGGCAAATGCTGAAGGACTGCTATGTTACCTTCCCTAGCAGTATCAGGTAAGTGGACAATGCATCCTCTCCAGTGAGGATCCCAGAGATCATAATAACATGTTGGCATCCATCTTTCTAGGTTTCATGCCTATGCTTGACTGTTAGTTAATCTACTATTAACATATCTTTAGAAAGCCTACATTTCAGACCTGAATATCCTTTCTAATCACCTTATTCTGTGGACTGAATGTTTGTGTCCCAAAAAATTCATATGTTGACTCATACCTGAAATTTGGGAAGCAGAAGAAGGAGAATTGCCTTAGGCCAAGAATTTGAGGACCAACCTGGGCAATATAGTGAAACCTCATCTCTACAAAAAATTAAAAAATTAGCCAAGCTTTGTGGCTCATGCTTGTAATCCCTGGTACTCTGGAGGTTGAGGCTGGAGAATTGCTTGAGCCCAAGAAGTCGAGGTTGTGGTGAGCAGAGATCATGCCACAGCTTGAGTGACAGAGTGAGACCCCCCCAACTTAAAAAAAAAAAAAACATATTGAAGCCTAAATTCTCAATATGATGGTTTGGAGGTGGGGTGTTTGGGAGGTAATTAAATCATGAAGAGGAGCATATATGAATGAGACTAGTATACTTTAAAGGGAATGAAGAGACCAGAGCACTTTCTCTCTCTCTCTGTCCTTCTTTTACTGTAAAAATACAATAAGAATCTGACAGTCTGCAACCTGGAAGAGAGTCTTTAGCTAACCATAAACTTGACTATGCTGGCACCTGAATCTCTGACAGCCAGCCTTCAAAACTAGGAAAAATAAACTTCTGTTCTTTCTTTATAAGCTACCAGTTTATGGTATGTTATAGTAGCCCTAACTGTGAAACTTGGATGTTTCCCAAATTCCATATATTAATATACATATTTTAGGGCAGGAGACATCTACAAAAACATCTAACCATTCAACACTTTTTGTTGATTTTTTGCTATGTTAATTCTTAGAAGGCAACCATTTTCTAAATTTGTTTCCACATTTCAGATGTGTTTTATTGTAGCCACCTATGTACTCCTTATTTATGTGTCAAAAAAGAGTATTCATATACTGGATGGTGTTAGGAACTAAATGATAAAGGTCAGTTTGGTTAATGCTATCAACTAACAAACCTAGAATCAACAAACTTTTGTTCTGCTTTTTTTCTTTTTGGAACCAACTGAGTATTCAGAGATCACCTGGCATTTATCTATTATGGCAGTAGGAAAAAAAATGTTAGCAATAACAAATATGACTTAGGTCATGTCCTATCCTTTATACTCTCAAAGTCCATTTCTGTTTGGAGCCTTTCAGAAGCTTTCTATCTCTGCCACACATGTCCAGCACCAGTCTCATAAAGTAGGGGAACTAACCATCCTCATTTACAGGGGATGAAGGATTCCATGGGATGTGGGACTCTTATTTCTAAAACCAAGAAAGTTCTGGAAAAACTGGGAATTGGTTATTCTACAAAGACACAAATAAACGCACAGAACACAAATTCCGAGAGTTTGCCTCAGGCACCTGTGGCCTTTTCTTTTCCTCTTCCTCTTTTCAGCTTTCATGACACAGCTCAAATGTAACTTTCTCTACAAAGTTTTTCCTACCCTCTCTTCCTCACCAGTCACAGAGTTCATTGCCCCTTTAGAGCCCTATGACACTTCTTCATTCTTTCCATGACATTCTAATTACCTATTTCCTTGGTTTTCTTTCACCAGGCAAGATTCTCAGTGGAACTGACCACAGCTTGTTCATTTTACTATTCTCAGTACAGCCTAGTTTTGACACTTATTAATAATGGCCTGAATAAATGGATGAATAAGAAGAGAATTTTCCCAAACCGCTATGTTTATTAAAATCATAAAAATTGAAGATTAAAAAGAATACTATAGATAACATGGTTCAATTACCCATCGTGCTTTGGAGTAAATAAACCTGGGGTCCCAGGGCTTTCTCTTATTATCTACTCTCTAAGCAAGTAATTTAGCCACGCTGAGCCCATTTGTTCATATGTGAAACACATATCATAATCATGTCTTCTCAAGGTGTAGGGTAGATTAAATGAGATGGTATTTATAAGAAAAGGATTGTAAACTTGAGAGCACTACACACATGTCAAGTATCATTATTACTATTATTATTGCTATTGTTGTTACTATTATTATTCAATGAAGAAGAAAAATATACTACCGCGAGACATCTACAAAATCTCCTCCAAGTGACTATTCATCTTCTGCTAGAACTTAATCTCTGTAAATGAGGATTTTCTTTATCCCCTCAACAGTTTCTCATGTAATTTCTTATTTTACTATCACTTGTTTTGCTTTTCTTTAAATAATAGCTAATTTGGGGTAGTCTCAGACTCAGAGTGAGCATGATAGTCCAGATGTGATCTGAGCAGTATCTTCTAGATTCTAGACTTTATGGATCTGTTCATTAAACCTCAGTCAGTATCCTTTAGCAACAGTTACTTTTAGCCTTAGTCTTTTAACCTTACATTACTTTTAGCCTTAGTCAAAGAAAGTAGCGGGGATTCTTTTTGAGTCAGTCTTACTCTGTCACCCAGGCTGGAGTGCAGTGGCATGATCACAGTTCACTGTAGCCTAGACCTCCTGGGCTCAGGTGAAACTTCCACCTCAGTCTTGCAAGTAGCTGGGATTGCAGGCATGTGCCACCACATCTGGCTTTTTTTTGGTAGAGGCCAGGTCTCACTGTGTTGCCCAGACTGGTCATCCTGCCTTGGCCAAAAGTAGCATTATTCTTTCTATCTTCTTTCTTTTCCTTCTTTTTTTCCCTGTTGGTTACCTTGATACTCTCACATTTAAAGCAAGGTCTTCCTGCAGCTGCTTTTTCCCTTTCTTGAGTAATTCTGGAACTGATTAAGTTGGAAAATATGAAAAAAAAAATTCTCGAAAAACAAAAACAAAAACCAGCAGTTCACTGCCTTTTTCGAAGCCAAGAATAGAGACTAAATAAACATATATTCTTTGCATTTTCTCTTATGATTGGCAACACTAAGATTCACTTCCTCGCATGCTTGTTTTGAATGTTCAAGTTTGTCTGCCTTTTGGTTCAGAACACTCACTAATGCTTTGATGCACTAAGACACAGTTTTCACTGGAAGGGCTTTTATTAAGTGGACAGCTAGGGTGTCACAGGCAAGATATTTGCACAGTACATTAATTTAGAGAGGAAAAGGTTTCTGTGTAACTTAACCAGGCTGAACAGCTATTTCCACTTTACCTGAATAAAGTATTTTCATGTTTTATCACACTAGTTTGCAACTGCAAAAGCTTCACCCAGTTTTTAAGAGTGGCTATGAACTGTCAGGATACATTATTTGAAATGAAGCCTGAAAGCTCAAGGCTTGTAAGTAAAATACATTTTATTGTTTAAAAGCATTTCTCTGCCACCTCACTTTCATCCCCTTCCCAAACCCCAACTATCCCACCTCCCCTTCTAAGCACCCTTCTCCTAGCTTGAAATGAGATTCACTACAAACATTCTAAACTGGTTTCATCCCCAGTAAATAACCCAGCATGAAGGAGAATCCTAAAGGTGGGCTATTATTTTCTTACACTGAAAAATGAATCATGAAGATTAGCACAGAGTAGTTTACATGTGTGAGAGGAATAGACAGTACAGGAGAAGTTGAGCGTGTTATAGTCTTAGAAGAAAAGAAGACCTGTCCAGTTAATATCTTGAGAAGGATTATTAAACCCAAAATTGCTTGCCCCCCACACTACATGTATTACCACAGTGGTGTCTAGACTTTTCTAAAAAGCCTCTAGTCCGACGGGCCATCAGAAGAAAGGCAGCATAGTGAAGCCCTTCTCTCTACTGCAGGGAACCCTGCAATCTTTGAAATCATCTTTATCTGGTCCCAGATTCTGGTGTTTCTGGCCTTTGACAGAATGTTGTTTGCCATAGAAGAGTTTTTCTAGAATCTCTAAAATTTCCTTGGAGTTTATGCACACCTGTCAGTTATTCTTGATATATTCTGAAGACTGATATTCTAGATGACGTGAGGATGAGGAGGAATGGAGGAAGGCTCATTTTGGCCAATGAGTACTCTTCTCCACCAGAAACTCACTGCTACCTGTGTCTTACCACAGTGTCACCATGACTGAGGAGAGGCAAGATTCTATTCAGAGCATTTGCTCCAGAAAAGAAAGAACTGGGAAAAAATTAACTCACAAATGAAAATCTTTTGTTGTTAATGATATTCTATAATAGACACCTAATCTCCTAAGTATATTATCATCTGGCAAACTAGTTACACATTTAATAAGGTTTTGCTGTATGAATTATAAATGAAATAAACAATTCTGTCACCATGGTGTGCAATGAATACACCACATGTTATATGTAAATATATTAGTCATTTGCCTTTTGTTTATGTGTCACTGAAATCCATTTTCTTTATGGTGTATTTTCTATTCCCTGTGGGTTCCAACCAAAGTCGTTTCAACCATACACATATCGGCCTTTAAAGTGGAATTATGTTGTTATTGTTCTTTTCCTGCCCAGTTTTAATAACACCTGCTTTTGTGCCAGTTTCATTTACTGCTGCAAATTGTAATTCAACAGAGAACAACAACAACAAAAACAACAAAAAACCCAACCACCCTAACAGCAAATGTGATTCCAGAAAGGAGCTGTGTGATATATTGACACAATACAGAAAACATATTGAAACAATTTTTAATCTCATTATTTTTCCCCCAAATTAAATACACCCCATAAAGCAAGTTTACATATTCTGCTTGTCTCTCTCTCAACTAAACCCAAATCCTTGGCTTTTAATGAGATAATTTAAAAAAAAAAAAAACAATCAATGGTTCAGCCTTTCAAGTGGTGGCATTTTTATTTTAAGCAGAGGAGCATAAATGCATAAAGGATGCAAATTTGGGCTCGTTCAATGGCTCACCACAGTGTGACAGCTGTGGATGGGATCAAGACAAAAGCGGTGACTGCTCCAAGAAAATGATGGCTTAGGCATCTCCAGCCCAATCAATAATCTGGCATGTTGAGGTCAATCACTGCATGGCCATATTCAGTTCGAGCCAGTCAAAGATTATTAGTTTGACACCCAGAGGCTATTTCTTTCTGCTGTGGATGGCGGAAAGAGAGCTTGTGTGTATCTCTTCAGAACCAAATGGAGAAAGCCTAACTATTTATAACAATAGGAACACTGACACAGAATTTCCAGAGATTCCATGTTTGTTAGGAGTGATCCCCTACAATATTCTCCAGGCTGAGTAATTCTTCTGAAATGATCACTAAGCTAATTTTGTGTTTCATCCATTCAAAAAAACATGTAAATATTCTTAAGCTGCTACTATGTTCCAGGCTCTGTCCTAGGACCTGGGGAATGCAGTCAGGGATGAGATGCACTTGTTATCATCAGAGAGAGGTCATCTGCAGGATTCTCCAAAGCTGTTAATTCTCTCCAAAAGCGTTAATTCCCCCCAACCTTTGCATTTCCATCCTTGTTATTCTCTCACCTCCCCACCTCCCACCACCCCTGCCAAATTTCCCCCACTCAACCTAAACAGATTTTGTTTCTGAGACAAACAGAAGAGAGACAGCAAGATAATCATTATTTTAGACTATCCGGGGTGAATAGCTTCTAGATCTGACCAAAGAGACGGTGATAAGTGGGCTCTAGAATGTATCTAAAGGCTGTATTAATTACTAAAGGGGCAATAGATTAACTGGGAGAAGCTATTTCTAACTGACATACTAGTCCACACCTGTGGTCCACAGCCTGTCTAAGGCGTTCAGGCGCTGACCGTGGAATTCACATATGCTCACTAACAGGAAACAGTTTGTGGTGAGAAGAGAGCCACAGGAATATATGGAATAGGGCTCTTGCTGCCTAATATTTCGCCAGTCATGTTTTACTGTTTCTCCTGGATGGCATGCCATAGAGTGTAATAAATCTCAGTTTGTTTATATTCTGTGTCTGTATTTGCACTTTGGTGATTATATTTGAATTCATGCAAGATCTCTTTTTTTAAAGAACTCGAGCATAATCTTCTCATTAATCCTGTCCTGTTTGTCTGTTATTAACAGGCCACTGTACAATGTATTCTGCTGCAAAACTCCACCAGGCATGACTAATTCAGATAATTAATTTGCTAGAACATTAACACCATCAAATGAGCCTGCTAAACCGGTAAATTTAAAGTAAATTAAACTTAATTTGCAGGTTATTGCAATTAAGTCTGCCTTGTCTTTCTGAGGGATTTCAACATCCTCAGTATTTAAGAGGCAATCATAATGCATGCAAGTGGGCGGGCTTTTTGGCTAATTAACACAAGAGTCTAATCTGCTTTTCAATTAGGGTGGATGTTTATAATGTGCTGGTGACAGTGTTGCGATTCAGTGCAGCATAACAGGAGTGCATGGCATAATTATAGCTGAAAAGAAAAGCTCATGCCGGGCCTTTTTAGGGGTTAATGAGACATTGGCAGCTTCCAGCTGAGGAGATCGAGCCAGTTTAGTGTAGCTTCAAGAGGAAACCACCCATAGGGGTTTCCTTTGAAGTGTCAAAAGGTCCCCTTGTTCTGGGTGGCTTATGTTTCATTTGTCTGAGTGGCATATCAAAAATTGATGAGCTGCCAGCAGCAGTCCCTATGACATTAATTCACCAATTGTGTTTCTAATAGTTTCATCCTTAAATAAATTTGGATGATGAGAATGGTAAGGAGAGTCAAGGTTCTGAAAACAATGAGAAGGGCCAGGCCGTTGCACGGTTTTTATACAGCACAGACAAATGTAGCAGCAGTAAATGTTAAAGGCATGCCTGACCTGCTACACCCTGGGTTATTAGCTGAGGGAAGACAAAGATGTATTGTGCCTGTTCCCTCTGCTGAACGACAGTCGCTCAAACAGTGATAAAGATGTGGCATTCGCTGGCAACTTGGTTTAAACACTCTTAACTATGCAGGAGAAGAATCTTAGGCTGGAGCTTCAGAAGACAAAGCTTCTATGAAACGGAGACAGAAAGCTCCTTAGAAACACTCTTAATTAGAGCACCTGTACCCCAGGGATAAGGCTAAGAGGAATTTACCAAGTGACAATGCAATAAGATGGTGCCTATACATATTATGTATTTTCTCTTTATAGCAAACAAATAAACCAAGGTGCTTTGAGGTCGCTCAATTTAAAACCAAGCTGTTAGGCCGGGTGTGGTGGCTCAAACCTGCAATCCCAGCACTTTGGGAGGCCGAGACGAGTGGATTGCCTGAGCCCAGGGCTTTGGGACCAGCCTGGGCAGCTTGGCGAGACCTCATCTCTACAATATATCAAAAAATTAGCCAGGCATGGTAGTGCGCACCTGTAGTTCTGGCTACTTGGAAGGCTGAGGCAGAAGGATCGCCTGAGCCCAGCAGGTTGATACTGGGGTGACTGTGAGCGTGCCACTCCAGCCTGGATAATAGAGTGATACCTATACATATCTGATACATACATTGGAATCACTAATGCCATACTCTTAAAATGATCAGGAGAACAAAAAGAAAATAAAGGCATCAAAATCCTGTGCAAAAATAAAAGCCCTCCTCACCACAGTGCTACATGATTTCTTTTAAGAATACCAAATTATAAATGACGGTTATAAAGAGCATTACAAAGAAGACACTACTTTTGGGCTTCATGTAACATGCATGAAGTAAGTTGCAGATGGATAAAACATCACCATCTCACAGATGTAAATAGGGATGTCAAATAAATTATTCCAGTTACTTGCAGAAAGATCAACCTAATTACCTAAATTAATTGTAAACTCTTCTAAACTAGTAGTGTCACATAGACATAGTCAAGGAAAGTTATAACACGTTGCAACAGATGTTGCTGAATGAATTCATTCATTCATTTGGTTACCCTTTGAGCACATATCATATGACAAATACTGCACATTGAGGCTAAGGCAATGACCAAAACAGACAATCTCCCTATATTTATGAAACTTACAAATAAACAGGAGACTATCATTAATTGGTAAATGCAATGATGGAAACCAAACATGGTAATGAGACAGAGTGACTCAATGATACTTTAAGCAGTGTTAGAGTGAGCCTTTGCAAGGAGGTGACATTTATTTAAACTGAGACCAAATAATACTAAAGAGTTCTCTTTAACTAAGAGACTACCGCTTGTAGTTTCAGATCACTTTGGCTGCTGTCTGAAAAAGAGAAGTGGGAAAGTATAGTACTGTAGGAATAAAAGCAATGAAGTCTACTAATGTCCCCCAGAGGCTACCACCCAGGCTAAGCTTCTGTGTTCAAAATACAATTTAGAGGTAGATGCAACAAGTCTTGTCACATAGATCATTGAAATTTTGATCAAATTATTAGCCATTTCCATGCCAATATCAAGTAGAAGATTGGATATATGTCTGGACATTTAGGGAGACCCCAGATCTAAAGATATAAAATGGAAAGGCATCAACATGCAACTGATATTTAAAAGCATGGGTTGGCTGATTAGCCCTGGTAGCGAGTACACTTAAAGTAGAAAAGAAGTCTCAGCATCAAGTGACACAGAGCCACAGTGCTGGAGAAGCAAGCAAAGAAGACAGAAGCTGAATGGTCACCAAGGTAGGGGAAGAAAACATGAATATGAAGGAGGGTGACACAGGAAACAAAAGAAAATGTTTTGAGAAAAAGGGAGCAGCCAGCTGTGTTGAATGCTAATGAGAGGTTGAATAAGATGAAAAGAGACAAATGTCCATTGGATTTAGCATCATGGGGGTCAGTCGTGACCTTGACAAGAGCCATTTCAATGATGTGTGGGGCCAGAAGGAAGCCTAGTTGGGGAGAGTGGAAGATGAGCAAGTGGGGACAGTGTCTGCAGACAATTACCAGGAAGTTTGACTGTGAAAGAGAAAAAAACAGAATGGTGGCTGAACAGGGAGTATGAAAGCCAAGTGAGTATTATTAAATATGGAAAAGAGCTCTTGTACATGTGGGTAGCAATAATCTAGGAAAGAGACACATATTCCCAGATGTAAAAAAGGGCATGGACTCCACAGCACACAGGGAACCAGAAGGCGCCAGAGCCAAAGCCCTTGAAAACTGAATCAGAACATGGGGAAAGATTCAGGCAGGGGTTTGGAAGGAAGAGAAACTTGTGTGAAATAGTCATTTGAGGACCAAAAGCAACCAGTAAAAATTAGGTTCAACTCTTTGTTTAGTTACAGATAAATTCACTGTGAAATAATATAAACACATTAAAGAAAAAAAAGGAAAATAAAGAAAAATGAAAGAAAACTATTGCCCATAACCTGCAAAATAATTGAGTGGTCTAACACTAAGGGGATGAAGTGGGTTTATTTTTCTATGAATATCCCACTATGAGACTTTTTAAAAATTTTATTTTATTTTAAAGATGTGGGTTACAATGCAGGATTAGGTATAGAAGTGGTCATTGTACAGGTAAAGTTTGGACCTACCTTTGGTCCTCTCTTTGCGTGGTTTGAGATCAGGTACCCTTATTTATTTATTTTTTTTTTTTACATATGTAAAATCACCTTTTATTTGCTGTAGATATTTTATAGGTACCCTTATTAATGTTATGTGTACCCTCCCACCCCTGGCAGTTTCCAGCTACTGCCAATTCCTTTCTTTTAGTATTATGGTAAATGTTTAGGGTCCGCCTATGAGTGGGAATATATGATACTCAGTTCCTTGTTTCTTGATTTACTGAATATTATAGACTCTAAATCCATCCAAGTTGCTGTGAAGTCTATAATTTTGTTCTTCTTTATGGCTGTATAATATTCCAATGTGTATATGTGCCACATTTTATTTTTAATCCAATCCAGTTTCAACAGACAGTATAGTTGGTTCCATGTTTTTGCTGTTGTAAATAATGCTGCAATAAACATACTTGTGCAGGTATCTTTTTTGTAGAGTGATTTAAGTTTCTCAGGGTATATTCCCAAAAGGGGGATTGCTGGATTGTATGGAAGGTCAATTTCTAGTTCTTTTGGGAATCACCACACTGTTTTCCATAGAGGTTGAACTAGTTTTCATTCTCACCAACAGTGTAGAAGCATTCACTTTTCTCTGCATTCTCGCCAGCATCTGTTGTTTTTTGTCTTATTAATTTTGGCTATTCTTATTGGGAAAATCCTACAATGAGACTTTAAAAGGAGGAATCTACCTGGTCCGTAGGGACCTATATCCAGGATGCATTCAGAGAAAGTTCATTTGTACTGGATCTTTGATCAAAAACTACCTGTGAATGTGTCATCTGTGCTAATCTCTATCATTCTCAGCATTTTAAAAAATGGTTCTGCCTTAGTGGTCTATCATAGAATGTATCATGTTCATAATTTTCTTAAATTCCAAATTCTCTAACAATTGTTCTAAATATTATATAACTTATACAGATACATTAATTTTTGTTAAAAAAATAAATTTTCACAAATATAATGGAATATTTTAAGAAATTTTTCCTACTAATTTTTTGTCATGGCTGTCATGGAGACAACATGGCTGGACCCAAGTTGAGTCAAGGCTGGAGTCTAGGACACAACATTAAGAAAACACTCTCATACTGTGAAAGTGAGAGTGAGTACCTCCTAAAATGTAGTGGCCTGGGCACCCACCTTGCTTCACCCTCATCCTGACCCTAGCTAACAGGCTTGCTCTTCCACAAGTTATCTCTTGGAGCTACTCTTGAGATGTGATGGACAGGATTTACCAGGAATGAGTCCTGGTATATTTCTTTTCTGCATCATTTTAGAGATTTAGCAACTATAGATATGTTGATTTACAGGTAAAGTAAACAAAACAAAACATGCACAGTCAGCTCTTCTTTGCATTCCTAAAGTTCTATTTTGTTCTCATGTAATCGTAAGTGAAAGACAGTCAATATCAGTCATTATTATACTGAAATTGAAGAATGCAAGGCCTGGCTCATTGGAGGTGCTCAATAAGTGGGAGCTATTATTTTCAAGTGACTATCATCTGATTTTTATTCAGTAATGCATTGTCCTGATTTTAAGTTTTTAAAACACGTCTTGATTTTTTAAATATATAATTTGCCTTTAAGTAGATATTTCCATTGACAATCACTCGTACTTTTGTCCTTTGTTTGCTCTTACGTGAATAGCTACATCTATGTAGCATCTTAAAATTTACAAACTACCTTCACCAATGGCAGCTCATTGGCTTTTCACAACCACATAAGTTACATAGTATTCTCCACTCAGTTGATAGAGTAAGTTGAGTTCAGACAACTAAGAGACTTGCCTGGGACAGCAGCTATGGAAAAGCAGAGTCAAAGACGTATCTGAGAACATCTAACTTCAGATCCCAGATCTTTCTACACTGTGCCATCAGCAAGATGAAACATCTCTTAAACTTCTAAGCCTGAGTGAGAAGTCAGCAAAGTTTTGGGCTTCTGTTTTTATAATTCTGGCAGGTCTGCATCTACCACAAGAGGAAGAAGAGAAAAAGAAGATAAAACAGTGTGTACAATCATGAACTTGAATTGCTTTCTAGCCCATCGACTGTCTATAGAGAGCTCTCCTCAGATATCTGTGAGTCAGGGTGACCTAGAATCTAGGTTATATTGCAGTAATTAACAACCCCTAAAGTCTCAGTGGCTTAAAACAACCGAGTTTAATTCTCACTTACATGAGAATTAATGAGCGAAGTAATCATTCAGGGCCTGGCTCATGTGTCTACAATCACAGAAGCAGAAAAAAAGAGGGACCTGGTGAGGCATGACCTCTTTGCACCTCCAATTTTTCATCTCCCCCAGGCCTCGAGATTGTTCTGTTTAATCAGTAGCATCATCACACCCCCAGACACTAAAGTTCCCAATCTGATGCGCCTTTAAACTCTGTCTCTCCCTCATCCTAACATCTTACTAGCCATTTACCAAATCCTATGGATTTTTTCTTCTCATATCTCTGACTTTAATGTCTTCATCTGAAGACATCTTAAGGTCAATGTATATTGTTTATGGGGGGTTTGACACAAATTCATTTGAGAAAACAGTTCGACTTCAGCTTTTGCTTCAGAAAGACACTAAAAAGGGCATAGACTTTGGAGCCAGGAAGCCCTAGATTTCTGTTCCATAGTGTTCCCTGCATTCTTTTTCAGGCCACTTAATTTCTAGGACCATGAATATTTTTATCTCTAAAATGGAGATAGTAGAATTCTCATCCCATGGGATTTTAGTCAGGATAAAATGTCATAAGTGTAGAAGTACCTTGTAAGTTATAAAATCCCATACACATGGTAGGAATTATCATGATTAATATTAATGTGAGCCAAGCAGTAATAACCTTGAAGCAATTAGCAGCTGTTAATATACTAAACTGGATTTACTTGTCCTAATGAACTATAGAATGGCTTTATTTAAAGGGCAAAGGCAATCATTAATTTATTCAAGTATCCATTAAGCACATATTATATGGTGGCTGCTATGCTGGATACAATATACTTTGCAAGTAAAAAGATGGTTCCTATCCTCATGGACACTAATAGTAATAATCTAAAATAAAACTGTGTTGCATGGTAAAACCAGAGGTAATCAGACTACTGTGAGATATTTAAACAGGAAAAAAAAATTACTTGCAACAGGAGGCATCAAGAAAGATTTAATTGAGGTGCTGAAATTTGAGCTGGACAATTAAGAAGGGGTAAAGTTTCAACAAGTGAAAGAATATCACTGTGTAGTGGAAACATGATCACTATCTGAGAACAGATAATAACTCCAGCTCATCCCTTAATAGCTTTGTGACCCTGCACAGTGACTTAACCTCTCTGAACTTGTAAGTCTGTGGTGAAGAATTAGAAAGAAAATGTGAAATCATTACAGTTCTCAATCCATATCAAGCAAGAAAGCATGGAGAGCTTGTTACAATGCAGATTCTGAGGCTGCAGGTCCAGGATGGCCAGAGATCTTGACTTTCTAGCAAGTGCCCAGGTCACATTGATGCAGTTAATTCATGGACCACATCTAAGAAACTGGATAAAAATCCATTTGTACAGTGCTTAGCACATAATATGTGCCTGCTCAATAAATGTTCCTATTTATACAGCTATGCCCAAATCGCTGAATGACAAAAGGCCGAATTCCCAATGTAGATTTATAGAAACTGTTCACCAAATTTTGCCTGAAATTTTACAGATGTATTATATCTGAATATGTTTCCAAAATACAAGCAAATCATAATCCTGGATACTGGCAAAGATAAAGAAAGCAGTCTTTAACATGGAGTATAGATATTTATAATAACTAACTCTATCTGTACTGAAATGGTTGGTTCTTTAACAGACAGACTGATCATTGGAAGCTCTGGTTCATCATCAGAGTTTTTAAACAATTTGAGAAAAAAAGTGTCAGCAATAGAAAAATGTATTACTATGTCAGCCTCTAATTCATATCAGTTTTCATGATACCATAAAAATATTTTTATTCTTATACAACATTGCTCATTATAGCAATTCTCACGCAACACTTAACTATGTTTCAACCATTAAGATTGTCTTTCCTCGGTGCTATTTCTGAACTTTGTGCATGCATCCCTTATTGCAGTCATTATGTTACATTGATACACACTTTCTCACTAACCTTTCAGCACTTTGGTGACTGTCACATGGAAAGAGTCACCTAACCAATAGGAGACTTTCCTAGCTACGTGGCATCCCACATAGACTTGGACAATTTGACCTTATTTGCATATATTTCAAGCTGAGATTTAATTACTTGCTTAAGAATACTGAGGCATGCTCACTTAATTTAAGTTTTAAGAAAGATAATACAATTTAGAAAAATAGAAGATGTGTAAAAGACAAAATTCTGTGTCTACAGTTTGAGCAACAGAAGGACTCCAAGAATCCTCAGGACAATAGTGTTTAGTCAGATCAGTCAGTGCAAATGATCATGTATATTAGGTAGGGCCATCCACCATAATCCAGAAGGAATAGCATGGCAATTGTTGTGTCCATGTACAGACTCTGCTCATCAGTTTCGTCCAACATGACAGCTGGAACAGGTCTCAGAGCCATCCTGATACTTCCTGTGCAGTCACAAGCCAAGATCACACTTATAATTAGGTTAAACAACTAGTAAACCCTTCTCAAGTTTCATTTTCTAAACATACACAGCACCTATCCTGCTGAGGATCCTAAATAAATTTTTAAAACTTGATAATCACTTACAGAAAATCTACTATGTGCAAATGATGACAATGATGATAGAGATTAACAATAATGTGCTACATATCTGAACGATAGGAAGGTATATAAGATGTTTTCTCCTCCAGGAATTTACAAACTAGGTGACCAAGGAAGTAATATACACATACCCGTGAGGAGGGAATGAACGAGTCTAACATTTATAATGGCAATATAACCAGAAAATCTGGGGTTGAGAATATTTATATGCAGTGAGAATGTTTATATGCCTTTATATCTTCTTTTGTTTTTTATAAAATAAAGCTTTTAAAACTGAAGGAAAAATAAGAGCAATTTAAATAAAGAAATCTACAATACTCAGTGCATGCTTTTGTGGTTTTCTTTATTTTCTTTCTGAAAAGTAGAGCCCAAGGATTCTTCTGTAATATAAATCACCATAAATTCCAGCCTACAAGTGCGTGACTAATCCAATTGTAGGCAGAAGGATCGTTTGCTAATGCTCTCGCTAGAGCTCTGTACTAAACGATTTGCTCAGAGAGCAATTGATGCCCCTAGAAAACTTTGAAAAATGTTCTAGTTAGAAACAACTTTGTCCATGTCATATGTTTTCTGGTTTTATCTCCATCATTTTTATTCTTTAGGACATTCGGATGAAAATTTCATCTCTTTTGCTTGAGGGTTCATGTGCTCCTGCTTATTCCTACCTGAAATCATGAGCTCATTGTGACAGTAGAAGATGCCAAATTGGGTGCCACAAAAATCACTGTGCAGAGTCCCCAGCCCCCAGCCAGTACTTATATTTTTTAAAAAAAGAAGGAAGAAAGGCCAGTAATCTGTCTACAGAACATGAAACTCATTACTTATAAATGACTGTTAATTATATATTGAGATAAATATAGAATCATCATTACTACAAGCTTTGGAAATAGACAAGCTCTTAAAAATTTATTGATGTCCCTAAGATTTGGATGATGTAAAACAATAAATCCCTGGACATGTGTGCAGCCTTTTGAGGTCCTCGAAAAAATTATCATAGAATTGCAAATGCTGACCTGTGAGTATAGCAGTGGCTTCATAAACTCTGCTTTATCTATTCCAGTTGGAAAAAATTACTCTAAGTAATATAGAAAAGCTGTTGACATGCCACAGTGAGCTGCCCATCGCTGCCTTCTACAGGGAGAATGGCCTGACCCATCACTCTAGCTCCTCACCTATCCAGAAACCCCAACTTTCTGTCTCCAGTACTGTTTTTTTTTTTTCCTTTGCTGTAACTTTCTTTTATTTGTTAATAAAAATATTTTCAAGCCGGGCTTGGTGGCTCAGCCTGTAATCCCGCGCCTTTGGGAGGCTGAGGTGAGTGGATTGCCTGAGCCCACGGGTTTGAGACCCGCCTGGGCAGGCGAGACCTCATCTCTACAATAAATCAAAAAATCAGCCGGGCGTGGTACCGCGCGCCTGTAGTTCTGGCTACTCGGAAGGCGGAGGCGGAAGGATCGCCGGAGCCCAGCAGGTCGAGGCTGCGGTGGCCGGGAGCCGCCACTGCACTCCAGTCTGGGCGACAGAGTGAGACTCCAACTCAAAAAAAAAAAAAAAAAAAATTCAAACAAACAAAGGTGACTTTCATGCCATATGCTCAAATATGACCAAATATTTGATGGTTTCCTTTAGTTATGAAGAAAAGTTTTTTCAAACTAGAAATTCTCTCTATTAATTGGAAATTGATTTCAAGTAAGATCTAAAGCAAGACTCCCAAAATTGAATAGTGGCCAGCTAGGTAACATAAGTGAGTGATTCAGAAAGGGTAAGGATAGTGGTGATTGGAGAATACGGCCTAATGTAGTGGTTCTCAAAGCATGACCCTGGAGTCTGCAGCATCAGCATCACCTGGGAACGTAGAACTATAAGTTCTTTGGCTCCATCTCAAACCTACTGAATCAGATACTCTGAGGACGAGGTCCATTAATATACCTTTAATTAAAATGGCAAATTCCTGGTATATCTTGAACATTCAGAAAATTCAAAAAGCTTTACAAAATGGTCTTCAGGCTCCTCCTGACAACAAGTGACTGGAACCCACAGAACCAAACCCATTGGTTTGGGGCTAACCCTTCAGGGTCAATTAAAGGTGGATTAATGGACCTCCAATACTGTTAAGTCTCAGGTCATCTGTACTCAACTTTGGTCTAGCAGAGCCAAAAATAATAAGTGGAGATGATGTGGAAAGAAATTCATACATAGAGCTAAACTAGGAGAAATCTGTAGATTAGGAAAACAGTAAAATTTGAGTTGATTTCATAAGTATATTTGGAATATATTAAACATGGATGCCAGAAGGGTTATCATTGACCAATAAAGAAGCATTATAAAATACTAAATAATAAAAATGAATAAATAATAAAAATTGAATGCAATTTTCCTCTTCATTATAATCTCACTTCATATTGGCTCAGTTTTCTTAGGATCTCAGCTTGCCAGGCCATTTAGAGCTATTTCAGTTGTCAAATGTCACTTTCTAGATATTTTTATTTTAAAAAGAGAATGGCAAAATTCAAATAGTCTGGGTAAATGTAATTGAAACTATCCGAATTTTGAAGGCCAAAGAAGGCCTTTGAGTTTTTTTCTCTCACAAATAATTTCCTATGTTTTTAAAACTATTTTTCATTTACAGTTGGCATTTTAAAAAGTTATCATTGATCAAGAATTCTACAAGTATATATATCAAAGACTTTCAGTCAGATACAGTGGCTCATGCCTGTAATCCATAATTGTCTGAGCCTAGGAGTTTGAGATTTCCTGGGCAACACAGTGAGACCTTGTCTTTACAAAAAAAAAAAAAAATCAAATTAGCCAGGAGTGGTAGCATGTACCTGTAGTCCCAGCTGTTCAGGAGGCTGAAGTGGAGGGTTGTCAGAGCCCAAGAGTTTATAATACTGAGTGATATTTCACAAAAACAAAGATTTGAGTATCACATGTTCTCACTTATAAGTGGACCTTGAACAACTACCGTAATAGTATAAGAAAAGGATTGACAGTAGCGGAAAACTTAGGGAAGAGGTGGGTGGAGAGGTGGAATTGACAGTAGTTGACACTTGCCTGAAGAAGTGGGGGGAAACACCTCATCAACAAGAGTACCTGCACAATGAATATTTGTATACCTAACCCTGAATTGTACCCCACAATTTTCAAATAACAATTAAAAAAACAAATGCTTATTATGCAGTTACCCTTGTTGCCTCCCTCCCTCCCCTGGCTGTTTCCCTCAACTGTCGATTCCACTCCTCCTCCCCTGGCAGTTTCCCACTACTGCCAATCCCTTTCTTATAGTATTACGATAATTGTTCAAGGTCCACTGATAAGTGAGAACATAAATCATCATTATTAATAACAAAATAGATGTGTCTTTATGGTCGTAACTATGGCAAATTGGGAAAGAGTTACACATTTCTGTTACCACAGTCCCATGATGGAAAATAGGGCCACATTTTTCTTTGCTAGTGAATATACGTTCGTTAAAATTTTATTCAAATCTTTCTTGAGTACTTCCATTGTTGACATTCACCAAAGTAGGCAGAGTACCCCCAAATAAAAAGACTTATTTCTTGAATCTCAGTCAGGTGAGAGACGCATACAGAGATATCACTGAAATCCAAAGGAATAAACACAGTAAAAGAGCACAAAAGAGAGAGCAATTAAATCAGTATGAGTGACTAGAAGAAAGATAAAATGTGATTATTTAATTGGTCCTTATTAAGAGAATGAACTTATGTCATAAAATGGAAAGAAAAAACATTTTGGACTGAGTAAATATTATATACAGATAATTTAAAGCATGGAAAATGTGCTCTATTAAAGGAAAAGTATATCTCTGTTTTTTTATTCTTTTATTTTTATTGTTTCTTAAAGCCTGAGTTATTTCACTGGAAGTGTAGGTGACAGATGGTTAGAGAATAGATGCATTATGAGAGGATTTAAATAAATGACATGCTAAAGAAATGTTTTTATTAAATTGTGGTAAGAACATTTAACCTGAGATCTAGTCTTTTAACAAATGCTTAAGTATACAATGTACTATTGTTAATTACAGGCACAATATTTTTCAGCAGATTTCCAGAACTTTTCATTCTATATAACTGAAATTTTATACTCATAGATCAGCAACTCCCCATTTCTCCCTTTTTCTAGCCCCTGATGCCACCATTCTACTTTTTATTCCTTTGAGTTTGACTATTTTAGATGAGTCATATAAGTAGAATCATGAGTACATATTTGTCCTTCAGTGCCTGGCTAATTTCACTTAGCATAATACCCTCTGGGTTCATTTATGTTGTCACATATGGCAGGATTTTCTTCTCATTAATAGGAGAAATAATATTCCATTGCAGATATATGCCATATTTTTTAATCCATTCATCTATCAATGGACATTTATGTTGTTCACATATCTTGGCTGTTGTGAAAAATTCTTCAGTGAACAAGGAGTGCAGGTACCTCTATGAGATTTTGTTTTCTATTCTGTTGGAGATATGTCTAGAGTGGAATCATATGGTAGTTCTAGAAATTTTCATTCATTTTGAATAGCAAGACCATGGAACCAACCATGCTGTCCATCAAAAGAGGACTGGATTAAAAAATTGTGGTACATATACACAATGGAATACTACGCAGCCATAAAAAAGAAAAACCCATGAATTTCACAGCAACCTGGATGGAATAAGAGTTTATAATACTGAGTAATCTCTCACAGAAACAAGGATCTGAGTATCACGTGTTCTCACTCATAAGTGGACATTGAACAACTATCGTAATACTGTAAGAAAAGGATTGACAGTGGAGGGAAACTATGGAGGGGCAGGAAGGTGGGATTAATGGTAGTCAATACCTATCTGGGGACGGGGGGGGACACACCTCATCGGCAAGGGTACCTACACAATGCATATTTGTATACCTAACACTTAACTGTACCCCACAGTTTTAAAATAAAAAATGTCTTAAAAAATAAATACATAAATAAAAAGAAAGTAAAGAGAAAATATAAACTTTTTGAATGAAGGAGTAATTGGATCAGATTTGTGTTTTCAAAAGAAGATGGTAGGCAGTATGAAGGATATCCAAAACAGAAAGCAGGAAGACCATCCAAGGTATTTTTATTTATTTATGGCACACTCAAGGTCACCCTAGCATCGACCTGCTGACTCCGATAATCCTTCCGCCTCAGCCTTCCAAGTAGCCATAACTACGCACTACCACACCCGGCCCATTTAAAAAATTTTTTTAAAAGTAGAGACGAGGTCTCACCAACTTGCCCAGGCTAGTCTTGAATCCACGGGCTCAGGCAATCCACTGGCCTCGGCCACCCAGAGTGATGGGATTACAGGTTGAGCCACCAAGCCCAGCCAATTTTAATAGGTCAATTAGGAACAATGAAAACCTGAACTAAAGCAATAATAATAGGAAAAAATGAGCATGGAATATTGTTGACTAATGAGAAATAAGAGACGAGGGGAAACTACTTTGAGGGAACTCAGTATTCTAACTGAGCAATGGTGAAATGGTGTCATCATAGATCAGAGAGGCCAGAAAAAATGTGATTTAAGAAAAAATATATAATTAGATTTTATGGCTGTAACACACAATCTATAAAATTCCACACAAAATGGGATTGTATCCTACTTGTTTAAGCCCAATTATTAAGGATGGAATGTTTTCTGCTCCACATAGTAATTGAGGAACCCAGGCTTCTTGTGGTCCAGTCATGCTGTTGGATCCTCAACATCCAGAAAGCAAACAGGGGGGGTAGAGAATAGAAGGTAAATTTTAGTTTTATGGGTCAGATCTATACATGGTGTACTTTTTATCAGCACTTTCATATGACAACTCCATCACCTGGTTATACCTAATTGCAAGGAAGACTGGGAAATGTGGTCTGGAGACATAACTAGGAAAAAGAGGGAAATAAAATGATTTGGTTAAAAAACTAACCAGTCTCTGATACAGGACATCTAAGTGAAGACATCCAGACAGCGGGTAGACTTCTGGAATTCAAGGAAACCCTGATGAGACATAGATTTAGAATTCATAACTATGCAGCTGGAATAGTGTGGTCAGGGGACATTTTGTACCATAAGGAAAGAAAATACTACTTTAAAAGTGTCTATTGCACAGGGAATAGATATGGAAATTATCTAATTTTATTATCTGGCAATTCTTCATCCTTGTTCTCTGGGTAATGGTCTTTTGGGGAGTAAAACAGTGTGACCAGATGAAGACACGAATGTGTGAGTGTATGTGTCTCTGATATCTCTCTCTCTCTCTCTCTTCTCTCTCTCTCTCTCTCTCTCTCTCTCTCTCTCTCTCTCTCTCTGTTACTAGATCAATCAACTCAACTCTATCTCTATACTTAAATATTAAATGCCTGGTAAAGATATGACACTATACTAAAGGCTTAGTATCTAGCTGCAAACATAATCCCTGGTGAAGCAAGTGAGAGTGTTACAAACAAATTACTCAATCATTTATATAATTTTAATGTAATAAAAGGAACAAAACAGAAGCACATGATTGCATGAGAGTGTAGAGGAACAACTGACTAATCTTTGTGGACAAAGGAGACTTGTGAAAGTGTTTCAAGAGGGCTGCAAAGATGAGTAAGAAACAGCTGATGAGGGGAAAGTGTTAAGACATTCACATAAATGACTATATTACAAAATAAAAAGCTAAAGTGCCTCTAAGGAACATACACATAAAGTGTTTTTGAGTGTCTAGGAGACAGACATGACTTTTAGAGAAAGAGAAGTTTAAATTGAAAACATTGGTCTTTACATGTTTGTCCAATGGCTACTATGGACTGAAAATGGGGTTGGGCTGAGCTTCCAGGGGAGAAAGATGTAAGGCTAAGTGTAGCTATGGGGGTGGGACAAATGGGAAATATTTAGAGAATAATTTTCCTGGAACCTGTGGAGGGTGAAAGAGGTAGGCAACCAATTAGAAATATCATTTGGAAACAGATCCTAGAGGGATGGATTGGCTAAGAAAGACTAAAGAAAATCAACTGGGCCAAGGCTAGAAGTCACATCCCGACACAGCTCCTGCCCTGGTGTGCTAGAGTACTCAAGGGGAATCTGCTGGTCTCGATTCACTGGTGGGGACCATCAGTGCTCCTACTGCTGCCTAAATTGGATCAGAAACTTATCCTACATGGAAAAAAATCAGGGACTATTTTAATATCCCTCAATAGGTGTAGTGTGTAAGCTGGGTTAGTAGTAGTAGCCACGAAGGAAATGAGTGGAACAGATGTGAATCAGAAGAATTAGAAGCAACAGAACCTGTCCCTTTTTCAACACATATTAACTGAACACCTAATACGAAACAAATGCTTTCAGATGCTGGGGCCAAAGCTCTCTTCTTTTTCTCATTAATGCTTCAGGAAACAAAAGGATGCCCAAGTTATACAGACTTATGTAGTTCTTCCTTTCCTGCATGGCCTTCTGGAGAGTCGTTACTGTTGCTGTTCAATTCTTTTTACTCCACATGTCTTATAGTTATTTTTCTTTTACCAATTTGTCTGAAAATAGCATGCTGCTTTTGCGAGAAGTAAAATAATATCAAGTACTAAGTACACTGAGGTCCACATGTACATAGCTAGGTACAGCCATGTCACACTATATACATGTTTTCTTGGCCTAACAGACTTTATATTTGCACAAACTGTGAACTGGCAGTTGGTATTTATATACAGCCTGTCCCCCAGGGATGACCCATGGGCATGCAAGTCTTCCAGAGCTGCCAGCCCTCTATGAATGCTGATTGTGTAATGCGTTTTTATAGAAACATATCCTAATGTGTGTTTCAAACTTGGACCTATCTGTCTATGTACGCCTTCATTTGAAATAAAACACAAAGATGTTTAGCTGTGCAAATAGGAAAGGTGCTTCCAAATAGGTTTCAATTTGGGCCATTCTCCATAAATCTCTGATATGTTTGCTTTCTGTTTTCAAAAGGAAAAAAAAAAGCTATTGGAGTGCCAACATAGGAGAGTTTGTGTTGGTTATTCACAGTGTGAAATGAACATCACTAAATAAAGCAACTGCCAAATAAATGCGTTCTGGTTACAAAGAGAACCCACTGTAAGACTAAAATCTTAAATCTAATTAAGGAATTTCCAAATGCCATATCTTTGAAACCTTCCAACAACAAGAAAAAATACATTTCAGCTGGGACTTGTGAATTGCGAACTTTGGACATAAAAGAAACAGCTTGTTCTAAAGCAGAACTCCAGTAAATTACAAAGGCAGCGTGTTTTTCATAAGCCTATTATGAGGGAACGTTCCTCTGCTAAAACCTTTGGATAGTAATGTCTGAAAGCACTGCTCCCTGCTGGTGGATCCTTCCGTAAGGGGTTGAATAAATATCATGCACATTCTGAAGTCATTGTGTTGCTTTCAATTCAAAATCTGAAATTAAAATGGTTGCTGAAAGTTCTTTGTACGTGACTAACTAGAAAATAAGGGCTCAAAAGATGTAATTTGGCCATAGGTTATCTTCTATACAAGGGTAACTAGCCTCTTGCTGGGTGTACACATTTTCTAAATCTAAGATGGAAATCAGACTGAATATAGAAAAACAAAGAAGTTTTCTCTGTACTGTTCTAGAAAAAAAGAAGCTTAATATGTTTTCACATAAACAAAGAACAATTTTTTTTCTCATTCCTCCTTGGATCTATTTTAAAAGGTATAAGGAGAAAAGAAAATTTTGGAATATTCTTTAATATTATAAAATAGGCATGGACAAAAAAGTGAAGAAAATAAGTTTATTTCTTGTCACACTCCTTAGGCTTTGTATCTCTGTACATTTGGACAACTACTAAAAACTAAAATATCTAGATGGGATAAACATTCACCCAGTTGTGCAATATTTGGTCTGCAAAATAATGTCAATATTTGACATGAGTAAGAGGAAAATATACAAATGTCATTATTTCTTTTTCAACTGTACATTTTACCATGTAGTAATAACCTAGGACCCAATGCCCTAAAATTCACTTTTGCAACAATACTTTCCATTTTTGTAGGGGGGTTGGAAATGGGTTTAGGCCTATTATATGAATGGTAATTTAACTCTGCATTTTACTTTGTGTACCTGTGCATAAAATAAACCCTTAATGCTGTTCAAGTGTATGAAGGATTGTGCTCTAAAGACTTCAAATATTTTAGAATAATTTTTATTTGTATATATTCAACTTTAAATTTTTTAAAGAAATATCACTGGAAATAATTTTACCATGTATTGTTTTATTTTACATTTTTAAACTGCTTTGACAATTGAAGAATTAGAAAGTCTTTGTTAAGTCTTTGCATTTAGTGAATAGTTGACATGGACATATGTTTGTGTCCATATATTTCATATACATGTTCATATGTGTATGTACACATCTATACACATATGTATATAATTTATATGCACATATATACACCTGTAAATACTTGTAAGCTTATAATAAACACAGACTCATATGAGTGCCTTGTCGAATTCATATGAACAGCAGCCAATATGCAAGCTTGGCCATTTTTTCTCTTTTTAAACAAAGAGCCAGTTTTGCCTCTGGTCACAGTGTATGTTCTGTAGAACATACGTCCAACTTCAAAAGGTCCATGTAAGCGATGACTTTTAAAGCTAGGCAGAAGGCATATGTCTACATGCCTTTAGGCACGGGGAGGTCAACCAATGAATGCCCTTATGGTCACAAAGAAGGTGCATCTCTGTGATCAAACTAGCAATGAAGAATTTTGAAGTACCTCATCCTACCTTACTTCTGTTCACACCGTTGAATGCTAATTGCTTTACAAAAGCTTATGGGCTAAGTAGGTAGCTCACGGGGTTAATTTCCAAAGACAGTTAATGCTAGTTACCCTCTACTGATGCTTACTACAGGCCAGACCCTCTCACATTATCTATCTGTTTAATTTTCATAATACCATCATGCAATATGTACTATTACCATTCCCATTTATTGATGATTTTAAATCAATTTAATCCTTGTCACACCTCTATGAGATATGTTCTGATATTATTTCCAAATCATAAATTTAAAATACAATGCTTACAGAATAACTTGCCAGGATTATGCAAATAATGAACAAAACAGGAGTTGGAGCCAAGATTTTTGTGTCTCCAAACTTATTGCTACCTTTTAAAAAATCCGAATAGTTGCTATTTATTGAACATTTGGCATGCATTATATGTCTGATACTCATCACACTATGAGGCAGAGATTTTTATTGTCCTCATTTTACAGATGAAGAGAATGACCCATAAAGCACTCTTAAACCCTACGTATTCAGCATCTTCCATAGAATTTGTATATACCTCCCTCATCTGAGTTGGAGACAAAAGCAGAAAGCACACTACAGGGCACAGTTAGAACACATTCTATCAATTTCTGTCTTCTTCCAGGTCACTTTCTTTTCTTTTTTTTTTTTTTTTTTTTTTTTGAGTTGGAGTCTCACTCTGTCGCCCAGACTGGAGTGCAGTGGCCGTTCCCGGCCACCGCAGCCTCAACCTGCTGGACTCCGGCGATCCTTCCGCCTCAGCCTTCCGAGTAGCTGGAATTACAGGCATGCACTACCACGCACGGCTGATTTTTTGATTTATTGTAGAGATGAGGTCTCGCTGCCCAGGAGGGTCTCGAACCCGCGGGCTCAGGCAGTCCATTCACCTCAGCCTCCCAAAGGCGCGGGATTACAGGCTGAGCCACCGAGCCCGGCTGTCACTTTATTTTCTATGAGTGCTACTGGGAATCTGCATCTAAGTAATCTTAAACAAGAGACAAGCCCCTCAACAAAAATTGATGGGGAAATCTCAGCTGCAGATCATCTTTCACAATCAACACGAGCGAGTGCATTTTACAATATAAATCTGTGTAGTTCACAACATTGCTCACATCAAGCCAATTTGTCTTGCTGCATGTGAAGATTGTGCATAGCCGTGTCTGTGAAGATGACTGAAACCATAGAGATTGGTATGCTCTCCTTGTCAACCTTGCCCTTCAAGGCCCCTCTTCTGTGTGTACAGTGTCTGGAACTTAGCAGCATTCAACCTTTGTGTCTTCATTGTCTTCAAACCAGGGCTTCCACCATGAATATAACTAAGCATCATCTTAGAGGAGAATACGTGGAGTACTGTGCTGCTGAAGAAAGCAGCTTCCATGTCTGCATGACTACGCTGTCATCTTTCCAAACCCCATTCACTGGAGACCATCATGCCAGAGCTGCTCGGCTATCCTCCACACAGCTTGTGGAGCCTACGGCATTCTCGGCAATGTCTGCGCAGTAGTGCTCCAGTCATTCGCCGGCTTTTCACCAGTCAGTGGAGCTGCATAGTCAGGTTTTTGGCTGATTTCACAGGCTTGCCATGGCCAAGGCCTGGGGCTTTCCCAGAGCTGTGTCCTATAGTCAAGCGTCGTAGGCACGTCACTTGGGGCTCTGTAGCTACAGCTGGAGTCTAATGCTGTTCACTACTTTCAGTGAGGACACACACTACTGCACTACTTTCAGAGAGGACACACACTTACTTTTAGCAAGAGAGCAGTCTACACTAGTAATGTCTGGCTTAGCTTCGCCCACCAGTCCCTGAAATAGGAAAATGTCGATTGGCCACTTGATGTATTAAAGCTGGACTCCAGGAAAATTCCCACTTTTAGTGACTTTACCTGCCTGGAGGAAGCTGCCTGCTGTGATTCTTAAATTCTCCATTGTCTTGTTGACTAACTTCCCAGATTTAATCAGTTATTACCAAGGACCTGATTTGAAGTACACGACTCCTCTTCTCTTGCTTTAACACACACACTACTCCAACTGCACAAAATAAAATAAACTATGCCTGATTTTTCTTTGGCTACACTGATAATTTGTTCATGATTCCTGATAACATTTGTCCAGTGTATGGAAATATATGTAAAAATTCCTCATTCAAAAAAGTGAGTCTGAAATGATGCGGTGTGTGCATATGTGCGTTTCACTTTTCTGTGTAACCATTTATCAACAGCCTCCATTATCTAGTGACCTACTGAAGCAGATTTCTGCATCCTCCAGTCCAGTCTTACCCCTTTGAGACTGCCTGAAAATGAAACAAAGAGGTGGAATTACCTCCCATTATATCTTCTTCCAAATTCTAAAAGATGGAGTTCCCGCCAGCCCATTTTTTTCCTTAATAAGTATTTACACTTTAAAAACAAAACAAGGCAAATCTTAAAATCTCATTCTGTGACATACAATAGAACATCATTTTAAGAGCTGTGGTACCTGTGAAAACGAATCTGCCTTTCTTCTCATTCTGTGACTCAACAGAGAGCAACAAAAGGAGAGGGGATAATGTTATGAGTACCAATTCCTCTTTCTGTGAAACCCTAAACAAATAAGAAAAAGAAAAAGCCACAATAGAATAAATATTAAAAATGTGACATCTTGTGTACTCTTGAGCCTAGATTGGGTTGGATACCACTCTTCTAAGTGATTAAATTCATTCTTTGAATAAACACATATTCGGTATCCATTCTGCTCCTGACTTGCTAGGCTCATGATGGGAAAAGAAGGCACATATACGGTTCCTGCATTTAAGGACCTCAAAGTCTAAGAAGAAGATGGGCAGGGAAAAAATATATAGCTCTCATTTGCTGAGTTCTTATAGTATAACGGATATTAAACTTAACATCGATTGTCAAATTAAATTCTCACAAACACCTGCACAACAGATAGACCTACCCTCATTTAGAGACAAGAAAACTGAGGTTCAGAAAGTATGTATGTTTTATATGACATCTGTTCATGGTCACTTGGCCAAAAGGTAGCAGCACCTAGGCTCATCCCCAGGTCTGTCCAGCTCCAGGCTCATACCTGTCCTGATGCACCAGAAGGGCAGTGACAGAGAAGAATGCGTGTTTCTACAGGAATACAGCTTGATCTTTAGGATGGTCTTTTCTTTATAGTTGCTATGCCCATTTCATCTCCCATAATTCCAAGAAAACTGAGTTGACTAAGCTTTCCCTCTAGCACTTCCTAGGAAAAACTTTAGGACAAAGCCCTTTATGAATAAACTCAAGCGAATAATCAATAGCTCTTCCAGGCTCTATCACTAACAGAGAGAAGAGTAGGTGTAGCTAGCTGGTCATGAAGTAAAGAAAGTTCCCTCCCACCATGCCTCACACTCTTCCTTCCCAACTTGGGCCTAAAAGAATGGCTGCCGCAAGAAGGATGACGAAGTTATGCTGCCACAAACCAAGGAACACGTGGGCAACAAGGCAAGACTGCATCTATACAGATATTTAAAGATTAACTGGGCTTGGTGGTATGCCCAAGCTATTTTGTCCCAGCTATTTGGGAGGTGGAGGTAGGAGGATTGTTAGGGCCCAGGAGTTTGGTAAGCCATGTGGTGAGCTATGATTGTGCCACCGCACTCCAGTCCTGTTTCCCCACCTGTCCCTCCCAACCAAAAAAAAAAAAAAAGAAGAAGCAGTAGCAGGAAGAGGCAAGGGTGGATCCTACCCTAGAAGTTTTGGAGGGAGTATGATCTTGTCTATACCTTGATTTCAGACTTCCAGGCTCCACACTGCATGAGAATAAACTTCTGTTGTTTTAAGCAAAAAAAGAAGAGTTGTTTTTTGCCATCAACGTGATAGTGACATCAGAATATACCATCAACACTTACAAAGGCCTTCCTGGGGTGGGCTTCAAAAAGCTTGTTCCTCAGGCACTCTAAGAGATCTGGAAACTCACCATGATGAAGGTGGGAACTCCAGGTGTGCACACTGATACCAGTCTCAGCAAAGCTGTCTGGGCCAGAGAAACAAGGGATGTACTATGTACTGTATCCATGTGTCATTGCCCAGAAAATGTAGTGAGGATGAATATTTGCTAAACAAACTCTAAACATTGGTTACCTACATGCTTGTCATCACTTTCAAAAATCTACGATCAGTGTAAATGAGAATTAACCATTGATGGTTCAAGTTATAAAACTGCAAAAGAAAAAAAGTAGTCAAGGGAACATCCATTTAGCACTGAACACCTGACACATAGGAGGTAAACAGTAAGCAGTTGTTGGTACTGAAAATCAACATGGCCAGGTGGAATTGGGTGTGATGAGGGCATATCAAAAACTAGAACTACCCTTTATTTCTGTGATAGGCAGGGCACAGTCCAGGCTATGTGGTGCATAAAATACCTATGACTCCTAGAGCAGCAGCAGCAGTTGAACTTCAAAAATAAAAAGTGGAAAAAGAATAAAAATGGGGGCTGACACAGGTAACTTGTATCTGGGTCCTACCTCATATATACACATGAAGCCAACTTGGCTATTTCACATAACAATCTTTCTTTGATCTGGGCCCTGAAAACAGTCAGGAAATTATGGTCCCTTTTTCTGCTTTGTATATTCATAGAAAATATCTGGATGCTAGCTTGTTCGGCTACAGTTACCTTCTGTGTAATTTTGTTTTCATCACTATCACTCGCAAATTAAGTGAATACAACACAGAAAAGGGAAAAAGGAAAGAAGGAAGGAAGGAAGGAAGGAAGGAAGGAAGGAAGGAAGGAAGGAAGGAAGGAAGGAAAGATAGAAGGAAGGAAGGGAAAGAGAGAGAGAAAGAGACAAAGAAAGAACACTTGCCATTATAATCCTCAATAGGACATCCAACACTTTTCCTTTGTATAGGGCAAAATAAACCAAGTTTATTCATTTATGAACAAACTTAGGGATCAAAATTTTAACTCTCTCCCCCATCTTTTAACACTTGAATCACCAAAGGGTACATGATTTCAATCAACTTGGTCTGTGAAATGCAGGAAAGTTATTTTGGAAAAAAAATTGATGTGATCATGTTTTTTAGAAAGTATCTAAATTGCTACTTAAAAAGCAAAGGTAACAGATGGAGCATAGGATCCTAAAACTATCTTCCATTTAAATAAATTAAAGAGCAATGAGAAATGGATCTTGGGTTAAATTTATGGCTTGAAGAAAAAAACAGATTATGGGCAAACCAGCAATGAGCACTGTTTTGTCTCATTTTTCAGATCATTTGAAATAGCCATAGATCATAAAATAATTTATTGCTATTTTAAAGAAGGATTTTTTTTCTGGTTCAGATAAGTATTAAAGGGTTCAATGTAATTTTTGTCTCAGATGCCATCTTTTCAGGAATAATCATTTGGGAAGCAGAGGGACTCCGAAGAAAAAAACTTTTGTATCCTCAAACTCTAATTAAATAACTAATTACCAATAGATGATGGTAAAGGACATTGCCGACACCAAGAGCTATATAAAATCTTAATAAAATGGAACTCCAGTGCCCCACTAAATGCATTCCTGAAAACTGCCACTAGCTTCCCTTTTATAAAAAGGAAGTAAGTAGAAAAAGAAGACAATAAAAGGCAGTACTCTATATAGTCTTGCCCAGAATTTCTTTATATTTCTTAAATTGAAAAATAGAAACACTAGTTCTCACCAGTGCCTAGGATTGGTAAAATCATGGTAAGACAGTTCTAAATTTCTGAGTTGCAGATGATATTTATTATAATGCACACCAGTGAAAGTCCAAGTCTTGTTTGCAGATGGTCTAAAAGCTTTGATAGTTTTGAATTCAGCCTCCCTTGGCAAATAATTTTATGCCACCTGGGGTGAATATAAAACTGTGGATGTCAGAAGTCATAGCAGCTAAAGGGACAACTTTCTATTTTTATCAATAAGTCATACCTACATTACTTTGGTACCTACTGCTTAAAAGAAGAAGCAGCTAAAAGCCATCAATGATAGATAGATAGATGATAGATAGATAGATAGACAGACAGACAGACAGACAGACAGACAGACAGATAGATAGATAGATAGATAGATAGATATAGTTGGTGGGGGAGACAGTGTCTTTTTTGGTTTGTGTTTTAGCAACCCAGAGCTAAAATCAAATGAGAAAGCAATTCAGTTAAGACTGTTGAGGATTACTCTGGTGAGCACTAAATACAATACATGTGGTTCTTGCCATGAACACAAGTGATTTATATTGATTTTTTCAGCAGCTCCGAAGAATAATGAACTCTTCTCAGTGTCATGTGGACTTTTCTGTTGCTATTTATTTTACATAGGTCTTCACATGTTCTGCTGTGTCTGGCAATATGTGTTGATGGATTGATTTATTTATCTTGTTTTCCAGTTTGTAATGACAGCTTTCAAATTAAGATACAGTTTTAAAAAGTGGCAAATAAATGGATAAGAAAGCCCCAGTAGACAGAAATGATATTATTCAAGATCCCAGCATGAAAAGCCCTCCCTGAGCAGTTCTGCAAAACCAATATGAATAAGCTTTAAAATATCCTCACATCCTATTTCACCTGGGCTAAAACGTAATTTAATGGAATGATTCCATAAGTGGAATGACCTGAATATTCCCAACTGGCATCCATGAAAAGTAAAAATCTCCATAGAGTTTCAACTAAAATGCCATCAGATAATTAGAGTGAATACTCGCTGGCTGAATACATACTCAATGGTTGTTAGTGGAAAGTTGTTTTTACTAATTTTTTTCCCATTAGACATAAAGAGCTCTTTTTTTCCTTTTATATATATATTTTTTAGAGTGGCTTTAACAATAACACAGGCTTCTGGGAATGAGGTTTAAACAGGAAAATGGTTTAGTAAAATGCAAGGCATCACATACAGCAAGGGAAAACATCTCTAGAGTGCCCTGATGAAGAATGTGTACTTTATTTCACAGCGGAATCCTGAGAAGTAATTTTTGGAAGAGTATAAAAATAATAATTAATTAGTTAATTAATTGATAAAGTGAAACCCAAGGGGAAACCTCTAGTTAACTTTTCATGTCACTTTGGTGGTGATCTAGTTTAAGATTAAAAGAAGACCAAAGCACTGTGATGCTTCTGTTTTCCATTGCCTGTCGCTTCTTGGCACCTCCTGTTCACCTCAAGCTTTCTATAAGCCTCTTTCATGGCTGACTCCTGCGATTTCACCATTTTGTCTCAGCAGTCCTGTCCCTCTTCCTTTTTCCACATGTACCTTCTTTGTAATACAAATCTGTTTTGTTCATATTTGCATTAGGTGTTATCCTATTCTAACACTGTCCATGGGATTCTCCCCCTTTTTTTGTCACTTATAGTTCTTGAAAAGCATTTTTTTTCATACTCCAGAGGATAATCTATCACATGCATTACTTCTAACAGATAAGAATTTTAAATCTTTCCTTATTGTTTGTCTTAGTTTTACTTGTAGTTGGTCCTCACAGCTCTAGAAGCAATCTCTTGTGTTTTCAGTTATGCAGATGTCTGTAATGAAAGAAAACACTTGGGAGCACCACAGAGAAAACACAGCTATTCTACCATAACCAGAGCCACAAAGTTAAATGATCAGACAAATAAAATAAAATACACACTAGTAAGCAAATTTAAAGAAGTGAAAGCCTTGTGTTGTAATTCAAAAGAATTTATCAGATGAGGCATTTACAAGGCCATGACATACATAAACATAAGTACTGAAGTGGTCCCCATAACACTCATGCTCTGAAGCAACTTGTACATTTCCTCTTTGCTAATATGCTTCAGCCTGGAGTAACTTATTATGATGTGGGTAAGAGTTCTAACAACTTTTTATCTTTACATGTTGGTGAGTGTTACATTAAACAAGAAGTATGCCACTTATTAAGTGAATGGACAAGAATGATACTATGGTGAAGAGTTACACAAAATATTTTCAGCTTCCAAAACCCAATTAAAAGGGATTGATTCATGCAATTGTCATCACAAAGGCTTTAGAAATTTATTCACTTTTCTTGTGTTGTAGACTAGATAAAACGCAGTTACTGACTGAGTCACTTTCAAAACCCAGATCTAGTGCTTTGGCTTTGCAATGTCTCCCATCTGGCCATCATCATTTGGTATCTAAAACTTTCTAATCTAACATATTATTACCCTTTTCTATATATTATTTTCAAATAATAAAACATATAGCTCTATTATTTTAGAGACCAAATATTTGGACAATTTGGTAAACTTACTCTTCCACATGTATCCTTCCAAAATTATTATTCTTTTTTTTTTTTTTTTTTTGAGTTGGAGTCTGTCGCCCAGACTGGAGTTCAGTGGCCCCTCCCAGCCACTGCAGCCTCGACCTGCTGGGCTCCGGCGATCCTTCCACCTCAGCCTTCCAAGTAGCCGGAATTACAGGCATGTGCTACCACGCCCAGCTGATTTTTTGTAGAGAAGAGGTCTCGCTGCCCAGGCGGGTCTCGAATCCGTTGGCTCAGGCAATCCACTCACCTCAGCCTCCCAAAGGCGCGGGATTACAGGCTGAGCCATCAAGCCTGGCCAAAATTATTATTCTTTAAGGTGGTCTGTGAGCACACAAGTTAGATTTCTTGAAATTTCTGAATTACAGACACATTTGATGTTTCTCTTTGGGATTTCTTTGTTTGTTGTCATAATACCAAAGAAAATTATTTGAGAATCAAATAGTGTTTAGGTAGAATTATGAATGTGTATGAATAAAAACAGTTACTCCTATTTATTAGATGTACTGGTCTATTCCATTAGATATAAAGAGTTTTTTCATATTTTTTTTCAGAGTAATTTTCTTAGTAATACAAACCTGTTTGTTGTTCATATTTGCATTATGAATTCTCCCACTTTAAAAATAATCACCACATCACATCTACTACAAGTAATAATACCTAGACCATTAATTAGGTCTAAATACCTTTTAGATATTTTGAAACCACAAATATCTAAAAAGAAATTTGGAAATAACTAAGATTTTAAAATCATGCTTAAAATTATACAATTTTAAAGGGCATTTAAAAAATATACTCTCATGAAAATTGAAATTATTTGAACTCACTAATACCAAACATTTTGTGCTCAGAAATATTTGAGGGATAACAATCTAAATGGTGCTTCTAGCTATTAATACATTAACATTATTGTTGCATCTTAAACATGTTTATCAAAATAAAATTTCTAATCCAAAAAATCAACACTAACGTTGCCTTTGAGAGACATGACTACACTTCTAGGCATACTTATATAATGTGGCCATAGTAATTACTTTTCTATTCAATTAAAAGCCAATTAGGGCCCTAAACCATAAACCAAGTGCATATATCCTGCCTACAAAAAAGTATTTGCATGTAACTGGTGAATACATCAGTGGGTTCTTTAATCTACATGGATGTGAGCCATCAACATGCAATGTAATGAGAAAAATGACTTTCTTTGTAGTTGGTTTATTTTCTGGTGAAGCAATAATAGCTTTTGGTCAAAAGAAGACCTAGGGTGAATTTGTGAAATTGATCTCATCGCCCACAGGCCCAGTTTGAGTTTAAGGGACCTTGTGAGTGAACGTGTATATTTCCATTTCTCTGTGGTGATTCTTAACAGATTTGTGTGTAGGTGATTTTTCTCTCGTCAATAGATAGGAAGTAAGTGAAACATAGAGGAAATATATTTGTCTTTACTAAAAAGACAGTGTTTGCTTTGAGTAGAACTTTCCTTTGGTAAAGAAATTTAGTCTTAGAAAGAACTCCCAATTTTCTACACATCTATTCTTTAAGAAACATATAAGGCACTTTCCATATAACTTATGTATTTAATACATAAGTTATGTATATTTAGTTAATAATTTGATAAAGAAATAAAAAATTCAATGTGGTTACATTACTTGTTTGTTAAATGAGTGACGTACCATACAATTTAAACTGCTGTGAGGTTGAAATGAAGAACAATATATAATATATAAAGTGCATAGTTCAACCCCTGACATATTTAAAGTTCTTTTAAAAAATATTTGTTACTCTAAGATCAAATGGCTACCGGGAAGTTGTATGTAATTGTGGTCAAGGGGGCCTGCTTAAATGTGAAACTCAACGGGTTGAGGTCATATCCCAACTCTGTCCCTTATTATTTATAACCTTGAGCAAGACAACAGCCTCTCCATGGTTTGATTTCCTCATTTGTAGATGGAAGTTATAGCTTGATATCCCTCATTAAGCTGTTTGAGGATTAAATGAAATAACACAGAGAAAGCATATTACTGGGCACATAAGAAGCATTCATTGGGGTATACATGGACATGTCATGTAAAGCACTTAATTGTTCTACTTTATTTGTCTTCTTTTAAACATATAATCACAGACATAATGCTAAAACAAGATTTTCTGAAAACAATTATTGTCAATGACACATAATTCAGTGTAATAACAGTACTTTATCAAGAAGAATAGTAACACAGTTCAACATAAGGAAGCTATGGAAGTAATACGACACTATTTTATAGTGGATGCACCACACACAGGGCCCATATTTTAATTCAAAAAATGTCTTTGCATTTTTTTCAGATTATAAAAAATGTTCCAGAGACCATGTATAAAAAGTCCATTTTAAATGTGTTCCAGTAATTACCCAGGCAATCTCAAATTGTTATGATTGATTAAATAATTGGTTGCAGCCTGCCAACTGTACCTTTCTTAATTACAAAATACAATTTCAGTTTTGTGCTTTCCAAACGAAGGTTTACAAAAGCTAAGAGAACTCTTCTGCTCAGTCTCTGATTATAACAGCAGTGCCACTTTTTCAGGTCCTATCAGATTGGGTTTGGATGATAATTACTTGGGAAGTGTTTGATCTCAATGATGAATACATGATTAGTTTTTCATGAAATCAGTCAACCACACTGCACAGCACTACTCATGTGAGACCTTGTTGATTTAGCTGTTAGAAAGCACACATCTTTCCTCGGTTCAGAAACAGGACATCAGTCTTTGGGGAAAAGAGGGTGAAAAAAGGGCAAGTTTATAGGTAATGATATTGCAGAGTCAGATATTTAAGATTTGCTAATTTTCTTCTCAATTATACTCATCTTTTACCTTGTTGTCATGCCTACCATATGACCACAGATTCCATCTCAGCTGTGGAATATATATATATATTTTTTTAAAAGAAGGCTTTATGACACCATTGTTATCTCCCAACCCCTTAGAGGTTTTTGCTCTGATGAATAATATTTTATATGTGAAATGTTTATGTGATTTTTCACAGAGTGATAACCCCACTACCGCTTAACTTTGATGCATTGCAATCACTGGTTTTCTTCACTAAAGTGCTTTTACACACCCCTCCCATAAATTGACTTAAGAGTTAGAAATGGAACATTCAACAAGACTTGGATACTCAATGGAAAATTGTCTAGGAGAGTATTTTATGTTAGGTTTACAAAATAATGTATACACACACACACACTTTTTTTCTAAAAGGCCTCCATTTGAGAGTGCTGTGTTTCTTTGTTGATTTGTGTCTATGTATACCTGTGTGTTTTTCTAGGATATAAGCTGTTTCTCTAAGAGTCAATATAACTTGCATTTTCTTAAATTTCAAGTGATCATTCTTAGAGATCAGATAAAAGTCAGTCTTTAGGCAGTATGCAATTGTTTAAAGCAGTAGAAGGATTGAACTTTGAAAGAAAAAGAAAATAAATTCTGTTTATTTCCTATATTTGTCTGATGGTACTGACATAAGAAAAGTCCTAAAATAAGAATTCTTTAGATTATTTTTAAGGAAAAATGCTTTATAAATCTAAAGCTTCAAATTTTCAGCTTCATTTTTGTAATTAAAAAGTCACTTTGAAGGAAGATACCATATATTTCTATTTAACTTGGATTATCCACTGTCAAAAAAAATACTCATCACACTGTCAATAATATTTTGGCCAAGATACTTTAAATAGTCTGTCTAATTTTTTTGTGATTAAGGGAGGTAGAGGTTTAGTAATCCTATTTAAATATTTTGAAATCTAAACTAGTTTCATTAAATAACTGAGACAATGGAATATTTTTGACCAGATTTTCTCAACCTGGAAACTATTGGTATTTTGGATAAGATTATGATAATTATTGTTATGTGGGGCTGTCCTGTGCATTTTTAACAAGCAGCTTCCCAGGCCTCTACCCACTAGATGCCAGTAGCAACCTCACCTCAGTCCTAGCAATCATAAATGTCTCCAGATGTTGATAAACGTCTTCTAGAGTCAAACTGCCCCTGACTGAGAATGACTATTTTAAGCAAAAAAAACTGAGAGAGATGGGCTTAGTTATCCAAATAATTTTCTTTACTTTTACTTTATTTTTCTTAATGAGGAGTAGTGGTGAAGAATGCTACAGGCTTGTATCATTTCTTTAACAGAAATCAGTCATTAGTGTATGTTAATGAGTCATATTTTTCCAGCAGATTAAGAACAGACTCTGAATAATATGCAAATGCCAATGGCCAGTTACTGCCACAACCTCTCTTCATTTATAATAAGGCAGTTCTACAGACAAAACTTAGCATTTTGAATAAAAAGAAATGGAAAAATATAAGTTAAAAAAAGCATAGGAATTAAAAGAGTAGACAGTTCATTTTTATCATAGTTCTGAATAAAATTAATAATTCTAACATTAAAATGAAGTTATTTGTTGATATCAACTCTCTAAACAGATTCTTATTGCACTAGGAAAAGGTATGATGTCTTTACAACATAGTGATTATGGCCAAATGTATAGAACAGCAAAAACTCTGATGTAATTGAAGAGAGATTGTCCCAATGCTGTAAAATCTTCATTGACTCTGACTTAGCTATTATCTCATTAATCTTTTCCAAAGGAAAAACACAGTTAGCTGACAACACAAACCAACAAATAAAAAAGCATACAGTATAGTACAATTTCTGTCATTTGGAACTAAGGAATGCATTTCAGTATTGAGTAGCAATGACTCTAGTAACAACACAAATGCCACTGATTTGGAGTACTAAATGTTAGGACACGGCAGACTTATATTAGTGTGATAAGCTCAAACATTTACTTCACATTTTGAAAACATGTAGCTAACTCTAGACCATTAGAGGTACCTGGGCTTGTTTTCTCCTCCAATAGAGCCATGTGGCTCCAATAGAGCCTTTAAAAAGGAACCTACAGTATGTATTTAAGTCTAATATGAAACAAATGCAACCATGATGAAGAAGTACTTATTACCATTACCAAAGATATGCCTTGGCTATCAATGCAATTATTTATGATGTTGACATCATTGGCTTAAAGAAGTTTTTCTAAAAATAAATAAAATGAAAGAGCCAAGTTTTCCAATGGCCTACTCTGGTATTTCTTCAAGATCTCCAAATCAGTCTGTTGGACAGCTGAGAGAATGATTGAATAATAGTTAAAACTACTAACATAAAATGAGTTTTACAGTGTACCAAGCAGTGCTATAAACTCTTTATACATATCATCTAATTTAATCTTAAACAACCCTATGAGGCATGTACTTCATTATTATCCTTATTTGTAGATGAAGAACCTGCAGTGAAGAGATTAAGCAATGTTTCTCTTAGTCAACTAGAAATGCAACTGGGATTTGAAAAAGAGGAGCTTCTCCAGAATTTGCTCTTTTAACCAGTAGTTTACATATTTCTTAATGTGTGTTTTGTATTAGTGTATATGGATTAGCTTTCTTTTTGTTAACCTGTCTGTAAAATAGGTGGTTATAAAGTGATTACTTAAGTCATGACTTTGCTGAACTGAGGCCCGGAAAGATCAAGTAATCTGCTTAGATCAAATAACTAAAACAGACCAAGTTGATTATGGACACAATTTATAATTCTTTACTCATAACTAGAATGCCACTGACCTACACTTTGGAAAAGAACATGCATCTGTATTATTCTTCCAAGTGGCTGGAATGGTTTTATTTTGATCCATACCCACTTCTTCCTGGATCCTGCTCGTCTCTGAGAGTGCACTTTGTGAATTGTCACCCATAATGGGGTTGGGGCTAAATTATGGCCTGGAAACACAGTAAAGCTGACTGGTCTATGCATAACCAACTACTGTCTTGGCCTTGTTAACCATAATGCTAAAGTAACTGGCTGCAGAGAAGTGAAAGTATACTAAAATAGGGAACTAGAAAAAAAAGTAGTGTAGAATGACAGCACACCTTCTTCTTTTGCTGGGTTATGTTTTTTTCTTGGTTACTAATCACAAACTGTAATGGAATTCTGATTTCTAACTAGATTCTTAGGGAGTAACTCCAGGTCTTAAAGAATTACCACCATGACACTGAAATCAAGAAAAAGATAAAAGCCACCAAGTCTTCTAGTATCAGTATGTCCCAGGAATGAATACCAGCAAAACTAGCAGTATGACAGCCCACTCCCATGTGACAAGAATTTACTGCTAAGCTAAACGCTCCTTTTCATCACATATGTTGAAAAACTTTGTGGACAAAACTGTATTTCTTTAGTTTGGCTCACATTTAAATGAAGTGCTTTGGAATGACGGATGGATTCATTGCTTAGGGTAAGGAGGCAGCAGCTCGGAGCACCATGACTGGAGGGCTGGGACTGTAACTACTTTTGCCAGGAGATGTTCCCCTCGGGCATTGCAGATCATTTCTGCACAAGGAGTTGCCTTGGGTGGTAGGCTAATAAGACTAACACCAGGGTTCCCATGACACTGTACATGTAAGTAAGTCACTGGAGACAGATGTATTAATAGAAACAATAAGGAGGGCAACAATAAGGAGTTCGAGAACCAGAAGAAAAAGTATGTTGGCAATAATTTGAGGTCTCCAATCCAGACCAGGGAAAGAAAGATTTGTCTTTAAATAAGAAAAATCAGGCTTTCTGTATTTATGAGGCCATTTAAAAGTCACCTTTTTTTTTTTTTTTTTTTTTTTGAGTTGGAGTCTCACTCTGTTGCCTAGACTGGAGTGCAGTGGCATGCTTCCAGCCACCGCAGCCTCAACTTGCTGGGCTCCAGCGATCCTTCTGCCTCAGCCTTCCAAGTAGCCGGAACTACAGGAACGCACTACCACGCCCAGCTAATTTTTGATTTATTGTAGAAATGAGGTCTCACCAAGTTGCCCAGGTGGGTCTCGAACTCGCAGGCTCAGGCAATCCACTCACCTCAGCCTCCCAAAGTGCGGGATTACAGGCTGAGCCACTGAGCCCGGCTTCACCTTTCTATAGGAATTTTAAATGTTTACAACCATAGGGGATGAACACAGATCTCTGAATCAAGGGCAGGTATGGAATATAAGAATTGCTTAAGTAGCCAAAAAAAACAAGAATTTTTTAAATTAATTTATTTATTTATTATAAAGATGGAGGGTACAATTCAGGGCTAGGTATACAAACATTGATCATGCAGGTACCCTTGTTGATGAGGCATGCCCCTCCCTCCTCTAGCAGCTGCCCCCAACTGCCAGTCCTATCCCCCCTTCCCCTGACAGTTTTCTGCTACTGCCAATCACCTTCCCACAGCATTATAATTGTTCAAGGTCACCTCATAACGTATAGAACTCAGTTCTTTGTTTCTGTGATAAATCACTGAGTATGATCGATTTCAAACCCATCCACTTTGCTGCAAAGTCCATATATTTGTCCTTCTTTATGGCTGCATAATATTCCATTGTGTATATGTACCACATTTTTTTAATCCAGTCCAGTTTCGATGGGCAACACGGTTGGTTCCATGTTTTTGCTATTGTGATAGAGCTGCAACAAACATACATGTGCAGGTATCTTTTTTGTAGAATGATTTGAGTTCCTCCGGATATATTCACAATAGGGGAATTGCTGGGTCATATGGAAGGTCAATTTCTAGTTCCTTCAGAAATCGCCACACTGTCTTCCAACGAGGTTATGTTAGTCTGCATTCCCACCAAGAGTGTAGAAGTGTTCCTTTTTCTCCATATCCTCGCCAGCATCTGTTGTTGTGTGTTTTATTAATGATGACCATTCTTATAGGGGTTAGTTGGTATCTCAATGTGGTTTTGATTTGTGTTTCTCTGATGATGAGTGAGGTTGAGCACTTTTTCATGTGTCTGTTGGCCACCTGTATATCTTCTTTTGAGAAGTGTCTATTCATGTCTTTTACTTTTTAAAGGGGCTGTTTGTTTTTTTTCCTTTCGGCGGGTTTGAGTTCCTTGTAGATCCTAGATGTTAGGCCTTTGTCAGATATACAGTTGGCAAATAATTTTTTCCATTCTGTGAGCTGTCTCCCTGCTCTCTTCATGGTTTCTTTGGCTTTGCAGAAACTTGTCAGTTTAATGAGATCCCACTTGTCTATCTTATGTCTTATGACCTGGGCACTTCGGGTTTTGGTCAGGAATTGGTTGCCGGTTCCAACTTCTATAAGAGTGTTTCCTGCATTTTCTAAGGTTCTTACAGTTTGAGGTTTTGTGTTTAGGTCTTTGATCCATTTAGAGTTACTTTTTGTGTATGGGGATAGGTAGGGGTCCTGTTCCAATCTTCTGCATGTAAGCATCCTTCTGAGCCAGCCATGATTCAGTTAAGGTGCTACTTCTGACTATTAAGAAAATAGGCCTAAAATTACAGTGCATAAAATAATCTTCACATAATAAAAGGATGGGGAGGTCTCTTCAAGCTGTGTGAGGATGGCAGAGACAGAATCAGCAGATCAAAGAGAAGTCAAAACCAGAGAGAGAATCAGCTTCTATGAAAGGTAACATGGTGACTAAGGATTATGCCAGTCATTTACAGTAAAATCTCCTTTTTTTGAAACACAGGAAAACTAAGATTTTTTAATTAGCTGAGTTTTAGATTGTCTTTTTTTAATTGAAGAACTCCATAAAAATCACCTTGAATTTTATCTTGTTTTAAATAAAACAATTTTGGAGTAATGGTGTCTTAACACATTATTTCACAAAGTAATCAAAGTTTCCCCAAAATACTTTACCCAGCTTCATTTCTTCATGCATTGTGAATTGCCTACTATGTATCATTCTACAGGGTTATTGGTCTTCATGGGACTGCCTTACTTTCTGAGGGAAAGACTTCCCTTACAACAGGAGAATGGTGACTCAGAATAGAATTTGATGAAGCTGAGGAAAATTTCCTTTCTTTTCCTGACCTGACCAAACATTAATCATAGCTGTTTAAAAAAATTATTCACAGTATTTAGGAACAAATTATTGCCAAAAGTTCTGTGCTTCAGAAAGAAACAATGGAACTTGTTATTTTTACTTTCTTTTCAAAGCCCATGTGGCCCAGTGACTGACAGGAGAGTCTTATCCAAGGTCTGGTTCTTGAGGAGAGACCTGAACAAAGTTTCAGCAGATGAACTACTCAGAAGTAACCATAGGGACCCTCTTAGAGAATCACCACTAACAACTGCCAACACCAGTTCAGACAGGTTACATTTGAGGAAAAGATACCATTATGTTGCCTGAAGAATTCTATATGCTAGTTAAGTGTTCATTTTAATAATCATTCTTGCTTAAGAGTAGAGTGGCAGTAAAGTTGTAATTACGTTAATTAGAAAATAAGCAATAAAAAATAAAAATCTAGGTATCTGTGAGACCTGAACAGTTCAAAACAATAGACGCACGTGACTATCCAACCACTTGGAATGTGACTACTCCAAAATGATCAAATGCACATCAAATTGCAAAGACTTGGAGAGAGGGAAGGTGGTGGCAGAACCAGTAGAACTATGTGAGTCCCTGTGTAAGCGAGTGTATGGACAATTCTGCATACGTGTCTGTGAGTAAGTGGGCGTGTGAGTGGGGACTCAGGAGCAAATGGCCAGGGCTCTCCTGGTGAAGCTGCTAGTGCCGCAGGTGCTATGCTTGGTCTCTATCACTTCCCAGAGCACAGAAGACAAGTGCTATCTTTTAAAATCAGCAAAGCCCTTCCTGGGAAGAAGTTGCCAGGAATGACTGTTTGTTCCAGGCTCTGCCTCACCACCACAGCAGATGGCTGGACATTGGCAGTAGGGGCTGTGGAGAGAATGAAGGAAGGGAACCAGAAGCAGAGCCCCACTGGATTTACAAAACAGGCACTCTGCCACCATGTTGAGAATGGGGGCAGGGAAATACTCCAGCTTGCTCACCACAGTGCAACAGACCAGATCTCTGTGACCAGTGGATTAACTACTCAGGAGTTGAGTGTGATACAGAGGGAATATCCTGAAGCCTCATCCACTCCACTACCCTCTCCTTCTTCCTAGGCTGAGCACTGGGAAAATTTTGATGATCCCACAGCCCCACAGGAGACATCAGGGGGCTTACCTATGAGCAACTGAGAGGAACGATTACAGAACCTGCAGCAAAAGGGCACTTAGTGCCCAGAAATTTTTTTTTCTTTGTGCATGAATGTGTATGTGAGGATTCAATTTTCATTCTCCCTCTTTTTTCTCTTTCTTTTCTTCTCTTATTTTCTGTTTGCTGTTTATGTGCATACATGAATGATTGAGTGTTCATCTTTCAGTTAATCTTTTTTTTGGTTCTTCTCTTTTTTTAGTTTAATGTGTGTGAATGTATTTGTGAGGGTGCAATTTGGTCTCTGCTTTTATTTTCCTGTGGTTTTGTTTTATTTTGTTTTTATTTTATTTTATTTTATTTTTGTCCTTCCTATTTATTCTACTTTCCTCTGTTCTTCTCATTTCTATTACTTTATATTGGACTCAGAGAGTACACACATGCACCCACTGCATTGTCATATAGAGTGGTGTTGGGGAGTGGATCTCAGAGAACCTATACCCAAGTCAGCAATCATTGTGATTTCCAAGTAGTTTCTGAATACTAGCTCCCCATCCTCCAACTTATTTGACTCTCAAAACTACAAGAGATAGCAAAGCTTCCCACCTCCATTCCTGTTTCAAAACAGAACAAATTCAGAGCCCTGATCAGGGAAAGATAGAGAACCAAGCAAACATCAGAAGTCAAAGCCCTTCCCACTGCCACTGAATAATGGAACTCAAGAGAAAAGACAGAGGTCTGTCACAAATGAGGAAAATTCAACAGAAGACCACAAGTAATTCCCAGTGTAACAAAGAGACAACGCCTGAAAAAACAGAACTCAGAACCCAAACAATGGAAGTCACCAACAACTGGTCCCAGAATACAACAGGAAATAAGCAATGGAGCAAAGAGTGAAAAAGACACAAAAAAGACAAGATGCAACACTGAAAGAACTTGTAACATAGATTTTGGCCACAAAAAATTTCATCCAGGAAAAAAATAACAAGATGACAAGCATGAAAAGCAGAATTAATCAAGCAGAAGAAGGAATCTCAGACCTTGAAGATCAAAACATGAAATTAACCCAATCTGTAAAAAACATAGAAAGAAAATTCAGAATGAAAGAACAAAGACTCCAAGAGATGTACGGTTATACCAAAAGTTCAAACCTACACCTGATTGGTATCCAAGAAAAAGAAAGGGAAATGGAGAACACATTGGAATAAGTATCCAGGAGGTTATCCAAGAAAACTTTCTCCATCTCACCAGAGATGTGACCATCCAAACACAAGAGATACAGAAAACCCCCACAAGACATAAAATGAGAAGACCAGCCTCTAGACACATAGTAATTTGCCTACACAAAGTAGTACAAAAGAAAAAGTCCTAAAGAGAGAAAGGCTAGATTACCTACTGGGAAAGATCAATCAGAATAGCAGCAGACCTATCAGCAAAAACACTACAAGCTAGAAGGAACTGGAGTTCAATTTTATCAAAGTCCTCAAAAATATATACAATTTTAACCAGGAATTTCCTACCCAGCTAAGCTTTGCTTCATCACCGATGGAGAATTAAAATCCTATCCCTAAGAGATAATGCAGCTTCCAGACCAACTCCTATAGAGGAGATGCTTAAAAAGGTATTAAACACAGAAGAAAGAAAAAAAAAAAAGAATGACCACACACTTCCCAAGAGAACAGGACACAGAATCAACAGAAACTACATCATGATTGCAAACTTGAAAACACCCACAAACATCAACCCAAAAGTTAAAAGAAAACAAAGAAAAAGGCTTTTTTGGGGGGTTTTTTTTTTGGTTTTGTTTTTTTTTGAGTTGGAGTCTCACTCTGTCGCCCAGACTGGAGTTCAGTGGCCGCTCCCGGCCACCACAGCCTCGACCTGCTGGGCTCTGGTGATCCTTCCGCCTCAGCCTTCTGAGTAGCTGGAATTACAGGCATGTGCCACCACGCCCAGCTGATTTTTTGATTTATTGTAGAGATGAGGTCTCGCTGCCCAGGTGGGTCTCGAACCCACGGTCTCAGGCAATTCACTCACCTCAGCCTCCCAAAGGTGCGGGATTACAGGCTGAGCCACCGAGCCCGGCAAGAAAAAGTTTTGTAAGAACATCATAATGGGAATAAACATTCAAATTTCAATAATAAGCCTGAATGTGAATGGATTAAATGTACCACTGAAAAGGCATAGAATGAAAAACTGGATTAAAAAACACAACCTGATAATTTGCTACATCCAGGAATCTCATCTCACCACAAGGGAAAGTTAGAGGGTAGAAAATGGATTTCCAGGTAAACAGATCACAAAAGAAAGCAGGAGTCAAAATCTTAATATTGGACCGACCAAACAACCTTTGAACTATCAAAAATTTAAAAAGATACTGAAGGACACCACATAATGATAAAATGTTCAATCTATCCACAAGAAATATCCAACACAGGAGCACCAGCATTTAAAAATCAGCTACTAAGTAAACTAAAACGAGATATTGACTCTAACACTATCATAGCTGGGGACTTAAATACCCCACTAACAATCTTAGATAGATCATGAGGCAAAAAATCAACAAAGAGATCTGGAACCTTAACTCCATGCTTGACCAAATGGACTCAATAGATACTACAGAACATTCCACCCAAAACCCACACATTCCATGATCGATCACATTACTGGTCATAAATAAATGTCATAAGGTTGAAATACTGCCATGCACCTTCTCAGACCACAGTGGAATAAAAATAAATATCAACACCAACAAAATTTTCCCCAAACCCATAAAGATATGGATACTAGACAGCCTGCTACAGAATGACTCCTGAGTCAACACAGAAATCAAAACAGAAGTTAAATGATTCGTGGAAACAAATGAAAATGAAGAAACACCTTACCAAAAGGTATGCCATGAAAACAGTACTAAGAGGGCAATTTATATCTCTATGAACACACATCAAGAAAATGGAAAAATCACAAGTTAATAGTCTAACAAATCTCCTAAGGGAAGTGAAAAGACAAGACCACCAAAACTCTAACTTTAGCAGAAGAATCCTGATCACCAAAATAAAAGCCCAAATATAGGACATAGAAGACAAAAACATCGCAGAAAAAATCAACAAAACAAAAAGCTGGTTCTTTAAAAAGATAAACAAGATTGATGAACCCCTTCAAAATGACCAAGTAAAAAAGAGAAAAAGTCCAAATAAACACAATCAGAAATGCAAAAGATCAATTCACAACTGACCCCAAGGAAATACAAACAATTATAAGAGATTACTATGCACAGTTGTATATCTGTATAGAAACAAATTCAATAACTTAAATGAAATGGAGGACTTTCTGACATCATACAAACTTCCAAGGTTTAGACAAGACATTGTTGACATTAAATAGACCAATAACAACCAGGAAATTGACTCTTACATAAGAAAACGTCCTACAGAAAAAAAGCCCTGTACCAGATGGCTTTCCAGCGGAATTCTATAAAACATACAAGGAAGAGCTGATACCAATCCAATTGAAAGTATTTCAGACAATTAAGAAAGACAGAATTCTCACCAAATCATTTTACAAAGCTTACATCATACTGATACCCAAATCGGGTAAAGATCCAACAAAAAACAGAGAATTACAGGTCAATATCCCTGATGAACACAGATGCAAAAATTCTCAACAAGATTCTAGCAAATTGGATCAACAACACATTTCAAAAATCATCCATCATGACTAATTAGGCTTCATCTCTGGGATGCAGGGCTGGTTCAACATCCACAAGACAATACTTGCAATTAAATTCATCAACAGAAATAAAAACAAGAACCACATGATTATATCATTAGAAGAGGAAAAAGCTTTTGATGAAATCCAGCATCCCTTCTTGATAAAACCTTGAACACCTAGACATAGAAGGAAGTTACCTCAAATAGTAGGTACCATCTACAATAAACTCACAGCCAACAAATTGCTAAATGAACAGAAACTGGAAGCATTTCCCTGAAAACCAGAACAAGACAAGGATGCTCACTCTCAGCTCTCCTGTTAAATATTGTGTTGGAAGTCCTAGCTAGAGCAATTCAACAAGAGAAGGAAATCAAGGGAATCCAAATAAGAAAAGAGGAAGTTAAGTGATCCCTTTTTGCTGGTAATATGATCCTGTATCTCAAAAATCCAAGAGAATCTGTCCAAAACTTCCTTGGAATGATAAAGGACTTTGGCAAATTCTCAGGGTACAAAATAAACATGCAAAAGATAGTTGCATTCTTCTATACCAACAACAAACAGGCAAAGGAAAAAAACAGAAAACAAAATTCCATTCATGATAGCCACAAAAAAAGAGAAATACCTCAGCATCTTCCTAACCAGAGAAGTAAAAGACCTATACAATGAAAACTACAAAACACTGCTCAAAGAAATCAAAGATGACACAAACAAATGGAAAAATATTACATGCTCATTGATTGGAAGACTCAACATTGTTAAGATGTCCATCCTACCTAAGGCAATTTACAGATTCAATGTAATACCCATTAAATTACCAACATCATTCTTCTCAGACCTACAAATGACAATATAGAAATTCATATGGAAACATAAACAACCATGAATAGCCAAAACAATCCCCAGAAAAATAAACAATGAGGGAAGTTTCATACTTCCAGGCTTTATACTTTACTATAAGACTACAATAATCAAAACAACCTGTTATTGGTACAAAAGCAGACATATAGAGCAATGGAACAAGACAGAGATTACAAAAACAAAAACTCACATTTTTCAACCAACTCATCTTTGACAAAGCCTCCACCAACAACCACCGGGGAGAGGATACTTATTCAGTAAATGGTGCTGAGAAAACTGACCGATCACATGCAGAAGATTGAAACAATACCCCTATCACCATACACAAAAATCAACTCTAAATGGACTTAAAACCTAAACATAAAACCTCAAACTATTAGAATTTTAGAAAACACAGGAGACACTCTCATGGGAATCAGGGTAGACAGCCAATTCCTAATCAAAACTCTAGTTGTCTATGCCATGAGAGGTAAGATAGACAAGTGGGACCTCATCAAACTGAAAAGCTTCTGCAAAGCAAAAGAAATCATCAAGAGAGCAAGGAGACAGCCCACAGAATGTGAAAAATATTTGCCAACTGTATATCTGACAAAGACCTAACATCCAGGATCTACACGGAACTCCATCATGCCAAAAGGAAAAAAAACAAACAGCCCCATTAAAAAGTGGGCAAAAGACATGAATAGACACTTCTCAAAAGGAGATATACAGGCAGTCAACAGACACATGAAAAAGTGCACAGCCTCACTCATAATCAGAAAAATGCAAATCAAAACCACATTAAGATACTACCTAACCCCAGTAAGAATGGCCATCACTAATAAAACAAACAACAGATGCTGGTGAGGATGAGGAGAAAAGGGAAAGCTTCTACATTGCTAGTGGGAATGCAAACTAGTTCAACCTCTATGGAAAACAGTGTGATTTCTAAAAGAACTAGAAATTGACCTTCCATATGATCCAGCAATCTCCCTTCTGGGAATATATCCAGAGGACTTCAAATCATTTTACCAAAAAGATACCTGTACACAGATGTTTGCTCTAGCGCTATTCACAATAGCAAAAACATGGAACCAACCATGCTGCCCATCAAAACTTAAAAAGTTTTGATTAAAAAAATGGATTAAAAAATGTGGTACAAATACATGATAGAATATTACACAGCCATAAAGGACAAATATATGGACTTCACAGCCACTTGGATGTATTTAGAATCTATAATACTCAATGATCTATCACAGAAACAAGGAACTGAGTACCACATGTTCTCACTCATAAACAGACCCTGAACATTTACCATAACACTATAGCAAAGGGATTGGTGGGGACCATATGACATCAATATGTGTAACTAATCTCAAATCAGGCAAAGTAGGGACCAAAGGAAGGCCCAAACTTTACCTGTATGGTGACCACCTGTATACCTAATCCTGAATTGTACCTCACATCTTTAAAATAAAAAAGAAATAAAATAAAACAAAACAAGTTGTAAAGATTTAGTATAGAAAAGAAGTATAATATCTCAATAATTTTTGTATTGTTTGCATTTTGAAATGGTAAGATTATAGATCTACTATATTGCGTTAAATAAGGTATTTTTATTACATTTTATTTCATCTGTTTCTTTTAATAAAAAAAATTGCAACCTGTATCTGTAGCAAACATTATGTTTCTATTGGATAACATTACCCAGAAAAAATCCAGGAAACATAGTCCACTGTGTTTCTCTATTCAAAAGAATTCATTGTCTTATTAAATTCATAATACAATCCATTCCACATTTTGTAGGTGAGAAAACTTAAAGAGGCTATGGAAGCTGCAATAAATTACACAACTAGTAACTCATAGAACCAGGCCTTTCTCACATTTGAATCCATGTCTGATTGTCAGCCTCATTCAGACATGTCAGTAATATTCTATTGAGGTAATCGTTCCTCTTAGAAATGAATAAAATGTGTTTAAAAGAACAGAATATTCTGTGTGGAATTAAATACATACAATTTATTAAACTCACTTAAAAGAACTGCAAACAGCACATAAATATAATCAGAGTGATATATCAGTGTTTTCAGCAAACTACCCTTCATGAGATTTTAGGAGGGACTAGAATACATGTAAAGAGGGAGTCCAATTATGTGTCTTGCACATTCTAGGCATTTTCCGTAGGTTATTCCTAAACAACTCATGCCTGTAATCCCAGAACTTTGGGAAGTTGAGGCAAGAGGATTGCTTGAGCTCAGGAGTTCAAGATCAGCATAAGCAACATAGTGAGATCTCATCTCTACAAAAAATTCAATATACCTAAGGTATGATAATGATACCTGATAATTACTGGAATCTCCTGATTGCCAGGGACCATATGGATGTGTGACATAGTCACAATCCTCAGAGCTGTCCTATAAGAGGTACAGTTAACTTGAGCTGGGAGAACTGAGTCTCAGAAAGGTGGATAAAAACCTCTCTGAAGTCACACAACTCTAGGAATTAGTGGCTTCGCAATTGGCTCTGGCTGACTTCAGAGTTTACACTATAAATCACTCTGCTGTCACACGGGGTGTATATATGGTAGTAGCCAAAAATAAGGCTATGAAGATTGGTTGGAGTCAAACTGCAGAAGAACATGATTTCCAGACTGTTTTCCATTTGTCCTCTGGGCAATGAAGTCAAACTTGTGTGGACAGCAAAATGGCACACTCAGAATGTGTTTTAGGGTGATTCAGTTTCAGTTTTATTGAATTTGTTTTTATAGGATACACACACTAAGATCAAGAGCTCTGTTAATTATAGTATGTTCTTCCATTAAAATTTAATTCACAGTGACATTATCTGTCATAGATTACCAAACACCTGGCAGTTGTGTCGAAAGAGCAGAACCCAAGACTCTACACATTGTTGATTTTTATTCTTCTTTTAGAGGCCGTTCTGGATGTGGGAAAACTTTAAAGTCAAGTTACTATTGGAAGATCTTAAACTAGAATTGTTCCTGTGTCCTGTATTTTCTATCAATCAATGACAGCATTTGCTATTTTGTTTCCTAAGTCAAAAAGATCATGAAAATGAGCCAATTCTAGTCTTTAAAACTTTAACATATTCTTGTTAGATGAAAAACGATATAAGTTTGTGCTTATTTTTATGTGCTATTACAATAGAGAAATATCTGGAAACTACAAACCATATATTTTGACTTTGTTTTGCTATAGAGATGTGGGGTACAAGTCGGGATTATGTAACATAAGTAATCTATGTGCAGGTGAAGTTTGGGTCTCCAACCGGTTCTTACTTCCCTTGGTTTAAGACCAGGTACCTTTTGTTATAAGCCATATTTAAACAATAATGCGAGGTAAGTAAAATAGAAAGTCCTAAGATTTCATGACAGACTTTTTCCTATGGAATTTCAAAGAAATGTCAAACACATGAAACCAGATAACAACTGAAATGTGTACATGCAAGACTTTCAGACTTCAATGATATATATAATGCTTTTTCAGATAGGCTTTGTCGTGTGGTTGTTTGAAATTATTTTGTTATTTGTAACAAATATCAGGTTCAAAAAAATATCAGTTTCATCATAAGAGCCTATACTGTAATCCAGATATTGTCCACTCATTAATTCATTCACTCATATATTTGACAATTATTTGTTGAAAATGATATAGATGCTAGAACACCAGGAACAGTATTGTAAGTGCAAAGTTACATAGTATTGAATAAGACAAACAAATGCTCAAGATCATGGGGCTTTCACCTATGATATCTGTAGGGGAGACAGGTATCTCTCTTGCCCAGGGCTTGTTCAATATATGAGGTAGTACTACTTACATGCTTTATTCTGATGGGAATAACAGAAGAAATGATGATGATGGGAGAGGTAATTAAGGTGCAGAAGCCTTGACTAGGTAAGAAAGGAGGGAATTAGAGCATTCATACCTTTATCTGACTGCAAAACTTAGATCCTTTAACTTCTCCACTCCACCACTGCAACAATTGTTAAAGAAATTTAAGTATTTGAGACTTTAGAAAAAACATATGTAAAGTGCCAAGGAGAATGAGTACAGAGTGGCTTAGCCTCTATTTCAAGAGGGATGCTGTTGGCACACATGAAAAAGAGAAAAAGCATATGTTAACTTTGGAAGAAACCATATGAGGGCCTAGATGGGACTCTGAGAATGGAGAGGAGAGGCGCAGTTCGGAGAAAGCAGAGGAGACATTGAAATGAAAGGAGAGAAATGCTGATGACAAAACCTCCTTAAACTGGAAAAGTTATTGGCCAGAGTGAGTCATTTACCAAAAGTCTATTTATTTACAAAGGACCACAATGATGTGTTTTCAACAACAAAAAAAATCTTTTCAAAACATTTATCTTCTCAAAAGGCATATACTAGTAAATTAGGCATAAATCTTTTAGATGCAAGAAGTCATTTTAAAGAAAAAGTTGTAGACTGGATGACTGTATGATTTATGCATTCGACATTTATATATAACACGTACATTGTATATAACATACTCATTTGAATTGATACATAATCATATGAATGTATGATTTGCTTTTTAAAAGTCATCAAAATTCTATTATTATGTTTATGCTACCTAGAAATGAAGATTTTAAAAAATTCTTCATTTTCCAGATAATAAAGGCAGTACTGATCTGGATCCCTTGATACCAGAAAAGCTTTTTGCAAGATTAAATGGGATTACCACCAATAGGTCCACAGGGTGTTTGGATTTGAATTAAAATATAGAAACCTTATTAACAAAATTTACATTCCTCCCTTAACTTTAATCTAATTTTACTGGTATCTTGGCCTCTAACATACAGCAATTCTGCAGAATGTCACATGGCTTATAACCCATTTTTGTCATCCTAATCAGAAGTCACTGATCATCACTCCAGAGGAAAATAGATGCATGAATTTTAAACTGGTCATCACGTTTGTATTTTTTAATGTATTACAAAACAATATTTTATTCATGAAAACATTAAATATTATATTACTGGCAAAGCATTTTCTGGTACCTTGAAATTTATTCTAGACCAGATAGTTTTCCTTTGCTCCTTACATAAGTGCTGTTCTTTAGCTGACTCTCAGTTCTCCAGACTCCCCAAGACCAGTGACAGTAGCTTCATTCTCTAACAAGAAAATTTACCTGGATCCTCTGCAGACAAGGCCTTAGCCCCAAGGAATTGTATTAATGATGTTAATTTTATGCACTGACATTGGCAATGGGCTTTGTGAGGAAGACAAAGAGATCTTGGAGTTTCACCTTCTCTCATAAAGGATCGCTTTCTCTGTCATTTGCCAGGACATAAAGGGTGGGGCCCCAAGGTGAAATATGGAAATAAATTACTTGCAACATCCTCAGTGATCCATGCTTAGTTACTAAAATGGTCACTCATATTTAAATGGCAAAGCAATTGACACTTGAAGCAGGGGAGAAAGGCCATGTAATTTGGTCCAACATGTTCATCCTCATGTATTTGAGTAGTGCAAAACAATACATTGACTGTTATGGCCGCAAAGTTAATGAAAACATATTCAATTTGCAATAAAATAAAACAGACATGAATTCCAATACAAAAGTCCAATTCAGAAAAATTTGTATAGGGTGTGGTTGCTCATGCCTTTGAGAGGCAGAGGTAAGAGGATTGCCTGAGCCCAGGGATTCGAAATCAGCCTGGTGAGACCTCATCTCTGCAATTAAAAAAAAATAGCTGGACTTGGTAACACGCGTTTGTGGTTCCAGCTACTTGGAAGGCTGAGGTGGAAGGATCACATGAGTCCAGCAGGTTGAGGCTGCAGTAGCCATGAGCATGTCACTGCACTCCAGCCTGGGCGACAAAGTGAGACTCTTACTCAAACAAACAAGCACAACAACTTGTATAAAATATTTTTAAATGTTTAAAATATATCCATCTGGAATTTTCTATGACACCATCCTATCCAAGCTTTTATAAAACTAAGAAAAATAAGATAGAAGATGATATCCTTGGCTTGTTTATTCTCTAGGAAAGAGGATAATTGTGAATATTCTACTCTTAATTTATGGCAGAGACAGAAATTGCAATTCATCTTTTAATTTTTTTAGATACATGAAATTGAAGGTGTATATGTGAACTAAAAGAGAAGTAAGAGTGCTATGTGACCAAGTCCTCTGGTTATGATGTTATATACTGCCTGACTCTCAATGGAGAATTTGGAAGAAACGTTTTTTTGTTTGTATTAATAGTATTAAAAGAAAACTTCTTAGGTTTTATTACAAATAAGTTTTACCTACAGTGAACTCAGAGGAAGAGTATGAGGTCACAGGAAAAATTTTCTCCAAGAGTTGTCAGAGCAACTCCATCTTATTGTGATGTAACAGAATAGTGCTGCCAAGAGAAATATCATGCAAGTCATTAATGTGAGTCACACCTAGAATTTTGTATGTTTTAACAGCCACTTTTTAAAAAGGAAAAAACATATAAAATCACTTTTGATAAAATATTTTATTTAATCCAATATATTCAAAAGTGTCATCTTAACATATAATTAATATAAACATTATTAGTAAGATAGCATTTTTTTTACACTAAATCTTCTAAATACATTGTGTATTGATACTTACAACACAGCTCAATTTGGGCTAACCACTTTTCAAGGCCTCAGTAGGCACATGTGGCTAGTGACTGTTAACATGGATAGCACAGTCTTACAGTATAAACACACAAAGACTTGCTCTTTATAATGTTCTTCCTTATCTTCCTGCCTTCTTTCCTTTTTTCCTTTCCTTCTTCTCTTTTCATTTCATCTCCCTCCCTCTCTCCCTCTCACCTTTCCTTCCCACTTCTGTGTCTGTGAGACCTGGACTCTAAGTCATTAATACAGAGATTAAAAAAAATAAATTCCATTTTAAAATACACAAAATTTTATATACACTAGTTAACATTCAGTCACAAAAATGACTACAAGCTTTCTAGCCAGAAGAAAGGGAAAAGCATGATCAATTACACACAGTATGCAGAGTCACTAAGCTAACTCAAATGAGTTACTCCCAACAAGAACTATCCCATTCTGATATTATAAATCTGAACTCTTATAACAAGCTAAAATATGAGTACAAAATGATGAACTACTCTATAAAGGGTACATGTGTTACTTTTTCAGACTTACTTGAAGAAATAAGAGTCTGCTCTGTAACATACTAGAAACCAGGGTTCATCTTTCAGCACTCCCTCATGCCCTCTCACAATACCTAAGTCAAAAGTTGATCTTTATAAGAAGAGTTGGATCCTGAAAAAATTAAGAAAAATTAAACTGGTAGAGTTGTTTTACTATTCCATACATTTTATCTCATTCAAGTTATTAACAATGAGCCCCTTACCCTATAACCCTGAAAGAAAACAATATTATAGCACTAAAACTAAACCTTGTGAATATAACATGATGAAAATACATTAAAAATTTAATCCAAAAAAATCACTTTTTCTTATTTATAAATAAAAAATTATAAAATAAGAATTTTATAGCCTCTTTAAGAAAGCATACTGTATTTTTAATTATATCAGAAAAATTTTATGTAAACATCATCAACTTCACCAAATGTGAAGATTCAGCAATACAATACTTATGTGTCTTGAATGTCTTTGAACCAACATTCAGGTTCTATAAGACATGAAGCTCATCTTTTATGTGACTCAAAGGGAAAGATTCATAAGGGTTTGACTATCAAAAGTACTGAAAATATTTTTGCCACATTATTTATTTATGCTAAAGCAATATTTTTATTTAAATTTCCAATCAAACTACATTAAACATTTACTTCTCTAATCAGCTAATTGAGGCTAAATGTACAATTGCTTCAAAATGCAGATCGGGACTGTACCTTCCTTTAATACAAAAAGTGCAACCCGCCCATTAATCACACTTGCACAAGGGAGGGAATTGGCAGTCGCTGGACACTGCTAGAGGAGGTGGGTAGGGTATATAACAACACGAAGGGTACTTGGTCCTAAACCAGAGGAAGTGAGGACCAGTTGGAGGCTCAAACTTCACTTGCATGCAGCCCCCTTCTGTAGTTAATCCTGACTTGTACCCCACATCTCTATAATAAAATTTTTTTAAAAGGTGTCTCAAAATAGATAATCTTTGCCGTCCCTCTGGAAGGACAATTTTAGGTTTTACTAGACCCTAAGGTCCATAAAGTGTGGCTAGTTATGTCAGTCTCTCCTGGCATCCTCCCTCTATCCCAAACACTCAACAATACATAATGGATTACTCTACGTGTGACTCTAGTTTTATCCAAACGTGAGAGGGACAAGAGAAAAGAATTACAAGCACTTTTTTTAAAAGAATGTTGATATTATGCTACTTTTATGTTCACTAGAAGGCACAACTAAAATATCCAGAGTCCCTGTAAACTAAATGATATGGCTAAAGAAATATTACTAAGACACTGGAATAATAATTCACAACTCTTGCAATGGAAAGGGTCTTGGATCTTTCTAAAGCAGGAGACAGATATACAGAATACATAATGATGTTCAAACTGTGTGTTGTGGAACATACTTGAATAAATAGACCTGAACCAAATTTATTCTATATCATTTTGCTTATTGTTGTTCTCTTATTTCCTATAAAATATTGAAAATTGTAATTAGCTACTTTGAAATTCACTGTGTAGCCGGGCTCGGTGGCTCAGCCTGTAATCCCCCGCCTTTGGGAGGCTGAGGTGAGTGGAATGCCTGAGCCCGCGGGTTCGAGACCCGCCTGGGCAGCGAGACCTCAGCTCTACAATAAATCAAAAAATCAGCCGGGCGTGGTAACGCATGCCTGTAATTCCGGCTACTCGGAAGGCTGAGGCGGAAGGATCGCCGGAGCCCAGCAGGTCGAGGCTGCAGTGGCCAGGAGCGGCCACTGCACTCCAGTCTGGGCGTCAGAGTGAGACTCAAACTCAAAAAAAAAGAAATTCAGTGTGGAGCTGCAATTGTAATACGTCAACTTGGATTGACAAAATATATTTATGGATTGGAAAATTTATAAAAATACATGCAGGATAATTATATAGGAACTCGTATATATATATATATAGGAAAATTGCCACGCCCTCTTTGGGAAATTATGATTTTTTTTCTCAAATAAAAGGAATTCTTGTAATGACTTTTTTTTTCTTTTTGGTTGAGAATTATCTCCCTTTTCTGTAGAAACTAATGGTCAAATAATGGATCGTGCCAATCATTATGAGCTTCATTCCAGCTGGGGACCTATAACTTTTATTGTGGTCCATTATCTGGCCATTAGAGGCCACAAGTGTCCTCAGCACAATTGTGCAACATTTTGCTGAGGGAAAGGTGTGGAAACTGTGGAGGCAGCAGGTTTTCTAGTATCTGAAGTAATGGAAACCCAAAACCTATATTGAGAACATTCATTTTCCTTATGCTGAAAATTTTATAGTGTAGGCCTCTTGGATAAAGTTTCTTTATCCAAGCCTGTCAGGAAACCAAATATTCAACTTATTACTGATGTGAAAACAGTCTTCTTTTTCTTTTCTAGAAGGAGTTCTGATGCTAAGAAGGGTTCATTATATTTATTTAGCTTATAAGCCCTAAATAGCTTAGAAATAATATTTTTGTTTACTTCTTGTTTTTTTATCGAGCCATGACTGATATACAAAAATTGCACACATTTAATGTATATATCTTCCTGAGTTTGGACATACGCACACACCCATGTTACCATCACTAGACTGATGGTACTAGCGTAACCATCACCTCTAAAAATTTCCTTGTGTTCTTTTGTGGGTTGGTTTGTTCGTTTTTATAAAATCACTTAACATGAGATGTATCTTCCTAGCCTATTTTAAAATACACAATATCATACTTTTAACTATGTTGTTCAGTAGATCTCTAGAACTTATTATAAAAAAGAAACTTTATTCCCATTGAAGAGCGATTCTTCATTTCCCCTTCCCCAGCCCCTGACAATCATAGTTCTACTCTTTGCTTCTATGAGTTTGACTATTTCAGGTACCTCACATACATGGAATCATGTAGTATTTGTCTTTCTGTGACAGAGTTTTGTTCAATTAGCATAATGTCCTCCAGGTTCAGTCATGTTAATGCAAATAGAAAGATTTTTCTCTTTTTTAAGACTGAATAATTTTCCATTGTATGCACCTACTGCATTTTAAAAATTCATCCATTGATGAATAGTGGGGTTGTTTCCATATCATGACTATTGTGAATACTGCTGCAATGAACTAGGGAGTACAAATATCTTTTTGTGATCCCAATTTCAGTTCTTTTGGATATACACTTGAAGGTGAGATTGCTGGTTCATATGGTATTCTTAATGTAGGGGGAACATCCAAGTTGTCTTCCATAGCGGCTGCACCATGCCACATTCCCACCAATATAAGGGTTCCAATATCTCTACATCCTCACTGACACTTATCTTTGGTTTGGTTTGCTTGTTCATTTGTTTTTGATAAAAGCCTTCTTAACAGATGTAGTTTTGAGTGGCATTACCCTGAAGATTAGCGATGTTGAGCACCTTTTCATATACCTGTTGGCCACTTGTATATCTTCTTTGGAGAAATGTTTGAATTGTAAATATATTCTGATCTTATAGAATACTTACTTCACTGACCTACTATAAATGAATAAGTTAGAAAGATATTTGGGATGCTCAGGACCAGCACCAAATACTCATGGCCTGCCCTAAGTCTTGATGACTCCTGAAAAGATAAGAGAAACTCAAAGTAACATTAAGTGAAGCTTCTTGTTTATGTGAGTTTCTTTGTTGAAAGAAAATAGGACCATAAGAGATAAGATAGACAAGTGATACCTCATCAAACTGAAAACTTTCTGCAAAGCAAAAGAAACCATCGAGAGAACTGGGTGACAGCCCAAAGACTGGGAAAAAATATTTGCCAACTGTATATCAGACAAAGGCTTAATATCTAGGATCTACAAGGAACTCAAGTGTGCCAAAAAGAAAAAACAAACAGCCCCATTACAAAGTGGGCAAAAGATATGAATAGACACTTCTCAAAAGAAGACATGTGAGCCGTTGACAGATACATGAAAAAGTGCTCAACCTCATTAATCAATCACCAAATAAATACAATTTTAAAACCACACTGAGATACTACCTAAATCTGGTCAGGATGGCCATCATCAATAACTCAAAAAACAACAGATGCTGGAGAGGATAAGAAAAAGAAACACTTCTACACTGTTAGTAGGAGTGTAAACTAGTATAACCTCCATGGAAAACAGTATAACAATTCCTAAAAGATCAAAAAATTGACCTTCCTTATGACCCAGCAATCCCCCTTCTGGGAATATACCTGGAGGAATTAAAATCACTCTATGAAAGATATCTGCACTCGCATGTTTATTGCAGCATTATTCACAACAGCAAAAACATAGAACCAACTGTGCTGACCATCAAAAGTAGACTGGATAAAAAAATATGGTACATATACATGGAATATTATGCAGCCATAAAGAAGGACAAAATTATGAACTTCACAGCAACTTGGATTGACTTAGAGTCTATAATACTCAGTGATCTCTCATTTAGAAACAAAGAACTGAGTACCACATGTTCTCACTCATAAGCAGACCCTGAACAATTACCACAACACTATAAGAAAGGGATTGACAGTAGTGAGAAACTGCCAGGCGAGGGAGGGAAGGAGGGAGGGAGGGGACACTTCATCAACAAGTGTACCTAATCTCAAACCAGGTGAAGTGGGGACCAATGTGAGGCCTGAACTTTACCTGTACAATGACAATTTGTATGCCTAATCCTGAATTGTACCCAACATCTTTAAGATAAAATTTTTAAAAAGAAAGAAAATAAGTACATAATTTGAGCTACTGTTCCCATGGTTAGCTATTGACAAGTTCTTTGCTACATCTGCCAATTATCAACATCAGGATTATTTTCTACTTGTGCTATCCCTCTAACCATTACCACACACCTTGATTGACTTAAAAAGAAGCATATTTTAATATGCTGCATTTTTATGCCAATCGTGGCCCATCTTTCATCTGGAGAATGGGAAACACAGGTGCTATATTTCTTGAGCATAATATAAAGTATACAGAGCTCACAAATAGCTCAAGTCCTCCATGAGTAATAAAATAAAAGCTTCTCATTTCTCTTGTCATCTATTTCCCAATCCTCTAATAATCTTGAAAAATCCTTATGACTCACAAAAATTGGTGGTTATTCCCACCTTAATTCTTATATCAAGCTCACATCTTCTATTAGCAGGAGGGTGGGTGGGAAATCTTTAGGTTAAACCCATTCTCTGTAGCTCCCTGACCCAAGGGCAAAGAGACCATTACTGAAACTGCTCTAATGGTTTTCTCCTGCTGTCTGTGAGGCTAAAAGTCTAGAATATTAATTAGGAAAGGGCCAAAAGACCACTTCATGGGCATTCCCCAAAGAGGATAATCTGTGTTTTTACTGTCACATACTATCTATATGCCAATGTTTATTCAATAATATTTAATCAGTCACATTTACTAAGCATCTACTATGTGCCAGACCTTGTTTTAAATGTCAAGATACTGTGTTAAACAAGATAGATGAAAATTTGTACTTTGATAGTGTTTTATTCTCATGAAGAAAAGCATAAAAATAGAAATAATCAGACAATAAATATCAGTACAATTGCTATGAGAAGTATAGAATTATTGTATTGTGGAATGTCCACTTTACATTGGGCGGAGAAGGAAAGGCCAATGTCTGAGATTATGACATTAGTTTTTAAGAATAAAGCTGCCATAAAAGATCTGAGGGTGAATATTCCATGTAGAAGGAAGTTGGGAAAAGGCTCCAGGACTTTATGAATTAAATGTCCTCAAAGAATAGATTGTGTGGCAGGAGCAGAGAGGTCAGACATGAAAGCTAAGGAGGAGCAAGCAATGAAGTGGGAAGAAAACTAGGTGACATGGCATCAGATGTGGTTAACCAGAAGATCAGGACCCCCAAGTTGGTTTTTATTGTAGCTAAGTGTAACTGAAAGGCTTCGGAGTTTTCAAGTAATTATTTTCCCTTCTAAAAAGAGCAGTCTGCCCACCTTGCAAACAATTCGTTATGTAGACAGGAGATAGTTAAGAGTGGATATAAGGATCAGTTAGAAGTCCACTGCCACGATCCAGGCCCTACTAAACTCATCCTGGTGTAAACTAGGGTAGAAGTGATGAAGATGGAAAAAAAGGGAGAGGTTCAGGATATACTTCAGCTGGAGAGTTGAAAGGACTGCTAGAGTTTTAGAAGCAGATATGAGAAAAAGAAACAGGAAACCAATTATAATTTGTCTTTAATAACTTGGCAGATAGTTTATTGAGAGGAGGGGAAGAGTAGCATGGAAGTAAAAATCATGTGCTTTTACACTCCACTTTGGGTATACCCACACCCACATTCCCCCAACCAACACACACATATACATACTCCATTATGGCATACATACTGTATATAATATGGTATGCATGTATGTGTGTATATTATTGGTATGAATATATAGATACACACTTTCATAGAACCCTAGGTTTTAAGACACTTCTTTTCTTAAAGATGCACTTACAAAATTTAATGACTATATTAGTGTTTGGTATTTTATTAATTATCATATGTATTATTCTACATAGTAGAAATTAAAATTATTATCTGATGAGAATGAGAAGCTATTAAAGAAAATTTTCTGACAATTGCCTTCAGAGCCTCTGGCATAACACTGAATACATGCTTCCTAATCACTTTTACTTGGTATAAAAATGCATGAATAAATTATATACACACAAAGCTGCATATATATAGAAATACATACATACTCATATGTATATATGTATCTGATGAGAATGAGAAGTTATAAAAAAAATTTTGCTGACAACTGCCTTCAGAGCCTCTGGCATAATGTGTATGCATATCCATGTGAGTATATATGCATTATGTATGCTTGCATGTATATATGTATAAAATCCCTTATTTAAAAAAAATACACTTTACTATTAGACAAAATATTTTTTACTTACACGCTATCTGATCCCTTTCTATGGTTCTGTACAATTCCTATCTGTATGCTTTATGCATAATTATTACAGTGAGCATAAAAGATATTTTTTGGAGAATGTTCTTGTCTTCAAGAAAGCATGCTGAAACATGAGGTTTTCTCATATTTTGCTGTCATAACTAGTAAACTGAATTATTCACAGCCATCAGAGTAACTTTTCTAAAACAAATACCCAATCTTGTTCTCGCCATTAAAGCTCTTCACTGTCTTACTGCCCTTGAGACCAAGTCCCAACCCTACTGTGTGTTATATAAAGCTTTTACTGTCTGTCTTGGTCTCTGGCTAATTTTCCAGCCCCTTCTATCATCAGACAACCAAATATCCTATGTTTTAGTTGTGAGCATTCTATGCTGCCACTTGTGCCTACTTAAGGATGCAGATGCATTGTTTTGTTTTATACATTTACCCCTTTACTCAACACTACTACTCAGAATGCCCTTCCCAAAACTTTGTAATTTACTACTCATAGCTTGTTTATCCGTGTCTTCTCAGGACCTCGGACAGTTCCTGACCCAGAATATGACTTTTGGTATCTGTGTAGTCAGCCTTCCATATCTCTGGGTTCTGCAATCATAAATTCAACCAACACAAAACTGAAAGCATTCTGGAAAAAAAATTCCACAAAGTCCCAAAAAGGAAAACTTGAATTTGTCTTGCACCAAGTATTAATACTGCATTGAATCAACGCAAATGAAATGATATGTAGGCATTGTGTTAGGTATTATAAGTAATCTAGAAGAATTACTATATAATATTGGTATAAACAAACTCAGTGTCATGTCTTCCATGAAGCTTTTGATAAATCTCCTTACTTCTGAAATGAATCAACCCCTCCATCCTGTGTCCTCACTCTACCATAAGGCAACAAAGCACTTCTAATCACAGTGAAATATTTTTTATTAGTCTACAAATTCCTTTAAGAAATCTGGACGAGTTGCAGTGGCTCATGCCTATAACCCCAGCATTTTGAGAGGCCGAGGTGGGAGAATTGATTGAGGCCACGAGTTTGAGACCATCTTGAGCAACATAGCAAGATCCCATCTCTAGTATATATATATATATTAGTGGGTGTGGTGGTGCACAGCTGTAGTCCTAGCTACTCGGGAAGCTGAGACGGGAGGATCGCCTGAGCTGAGGAAGTTGAAATTGCAGTGAACCATGATTGTGCCATTGCACTCCAGCCTGGGTGATAGAGCAAGACACTTTTACGCTGGTATATCCTGTGCCTATAACAGTACCTAGTGCAAAGTATCATGGAAGACAAAAAAATAAGGAAATGCTTCCTCAAGGAAATAATTTGAAGGTCATCAGAATCAGAATTGAGGCAACATGAATATTTTCAACTGCCTTATGTATTTAACAAATATAATAAAATACTTAAAATATTTAATCAGTAACCATCTTTATATTAGCCTTTCTATTTGGCACAGCTGTAAAAAAACAAGCAAAAAAACCAGGCTGTAACAACTAAATTCATTCAAGCAAACTGATCACTTTTTATACATAAGCTGTGACCTCTGGATCCAAAGAGATTGCAACTCAAAGAGTGAGACGTGTACCCAAATCACCATGAAACAGGGGTCATATGATAAATATTCCTGGAAGACTAGAAAAGTTCAGAAGATGTCAATCAAGGAGAACATGGAAGGCCAAGAACAAAGATGTCCTCTGAGCCTGGCCCAGAAAGACAATAGGAGTTTTTTTCATTTTTTATTTTTTGATGGACATTTTCCTTCCATTTTATTTATTTAGGGGCAGTTGAGGTTCTGAGAGTCAAAGAAATGGAAACAACAAGATGTGGAAAGCATTTCAGAAGGAAAATAGAACAACAACAGCAGTGGCCGAGGAGAAGGCTATTGGACTTGAAAAGAAAAAATGGTCATCTATATTTTTGGCATGGTTCTAAACCAGAGATTGAGCATGCATCACTTGTGTATAACCACATGCCCAAGCATCCCACGTGGATATTTTATTTTATTATTTTTTTAACTTTTAACTTTTTTATTTTAAGCATGTGGGTACAATTCAGGGTTAGGTATACAAATGTTCATTATGCAGGTACCCTTGTTGATGAGGTGTGCCCTCCCTTCCCCAGGCAGATTCCCATTACTGCCAATCCCACCTCCCCGCCCCCACACCACAGTTTCCAGCTACTGCCAATCCTTTTCTTATAGTATTATGATAGTTGTTCAAGGTTCGCTTATGAGTGAGAACATGTGATACTCAGTTCTTTGTTTCTGTGAAAGATCACTCAGTATTACAGACTCTAAATTCATCCAGGTTTCTGTGAAGTTCACCACATAGATATTTTAGAACAGAAGAACTAGATAGAGCCAAGGATGTATTTTTTGATGAAGTACAACTGTGAGATTCTGAGATCAACACTGCAGACAGTGTAAAAGACAAATAGAGGCCACCATGTTGGAGATGGAGTTGATGACCTGTACGGGCAAGTGTCAACTCCTGTTTCTTAGTTGACAAATTAAATATATATATATAATGTATACATTGTGGAATTTCTAAGCCAAGCCAATTAACACATATATCACCTCACATACTCATCATTTTTCATGGTGAGAACACATAAAATCTACTCTCTTGGCAATTTTTAAGTACACAATACATTATTATCCACTAGATTTTCCATGTTTTACAATAAAACTCCTGAACTTATACCTTAAATCTAACTAAAATTTTATACCTCAGTATAAAATTAGAACCATTATCTTATCAATCCTCTTCCTTTGACCTCTGGCAACCACCATTTTACTCTTTACTTCTATGAGTCGAACTTTTTTAGATTCCACATATAAATGAGGAATTATGGTATGTGTCACATATGGTTTGCATCTTTCCATGTCTGGTTTATTTCACTTAACCTAATGTTTTCTAGGTTGATCCACGTTGTCACAAATAAGTTTCTATCTTTTCAAAGGCTGAATAAGCTGGGCTCGGTGGCTCAGCCTGTAATCCCGTGCCTTTGGGAGGCTGAGGTGAGTGGATTGCCTGAGCCCGCGGGTTCAAGACCTGCCTGGGCAACTTGACGAGACCTCATCTCTACAATAATCAAAAAATCAGCCGGGTGGTAGCGCATGCCTGTAATTCCGGCTACTCGGAAGGCTGAGGCGGAAGGATCACCAGAGCCCAGCAGGTCGAGGCTGCGGTGGCCAGGAACAGCCACTGCACTCCAGTCTGGGCGACAGAGTGAGACTCCAACTCAAAAAAAAGAAAGGCTGAATAGTATCTCATTGTGTGCATTTATACCACATTTCTTCATTCATTCATGGCAAGCATCTACTTTCAAGCTATGAATTTAGGATCTTAAATTGGGAACCGTCATTCCTGCAGAAACTTAAAATCTAGTTGGAGAATTCAGACACTAGAAGGCAAGCATTGCCACACTTCAGACTAAGTGCCAAATGAGAAATCTAGACTATGAATGCTGTGGAAATTCAAAGAAGAGTTGATTTAAATAGGGAAGATTCCATGAAAAGGTACTCATGAGTTCTGCAACATTAAGTCTGGGGTGGCAACTGAGCCATAACTCCTTCCCAGTTCATACTAGATGTAGGTAAGTATGAAAGATTCTTTCCTATTGCACCCAGACTGAGCATCAGAATCCTTCCCACACACCATTAACCCATTCCAATTGGGTAGAATTGGCCTACAAGATAAAATTGTTTGCCATCCCTGATATAAATAGGCAGAAAGGAAGTTAAGTGCATTTCAAGCACGAGTAATAAATGTAAGCCAAATGAAGGCAATCAACTTCATGGCCTGTTTTCAGGCTGAAAAATAGAAATCACACAGAAGAGAGGTGAGAGAAAAATTCAGAGTGGCAGATACAAGTCTGTGACATATTCTCATTTGTATACTGATATCTGATTTCTAGAGTACTCTTATCCAGTTACATATTTGTTTAGTGTTCTTATATGCATGCTCATCTTTATTATTTATTTCCTAGACTATTATTGAAGCTCCATATAAAGAAAAAAATGCGCTGTCCTCTTTCGTCTTTGGCTTCTTATTTCTGCATTCTATTTTTTTCTACAATGGTACTACCCCTCCACGCAGTGCCTCCAGAAATCTTCCCCTTCCCTTAAAGCCTCACCCTCAACCCATCAAAAATTTATGTTTCCAAAAGTAAAGGAAAACTTGGCGGGCTCGGTGGCTCAGCCTGTAATTCTGAGACTTTGGGAGGCTGAGGTGAGTGGATTGCCTGAGCCCGCGGGTTCGAGACCTGCCTGGACAGCGAGACCTCATCTCTATAATAAATCAAAAAATCAGCCGGGCGTGGTAGCGTGCGCCTATAGTTCCAGCTACTCGGAAGGCTGAGGTGGAAGGATCGCCGGAGCCCAGCAGGTCGAGGTTGCGGTGGCCGGGAGCGGCCAATGCACTCCACCTGGGTGACAGAGTGAGACTCCAGCTCAAAAAAAAAAAAAAAAAAAGTAAAGGAAAACTCACATAAAAATATAAATGACTGAAAAGAGTCAAAACATTAGTACTCCCTGTTTCAAGGAAACTGGGCTTTTTTTCAATTTTATTTGTACAACTGTATGGGATACATGTGCAATTTTGCTACACACACAGATCGTACAGCAGTCAAGTCAGAATTTTAAGGGTATCCACCACTGAAATAACATATATTATACGAAATAACATATATTATACCCATTAACCAATAATTCACCATCTTCCTCCTCTCACCACTTCACCCTTCTGAGTCTTTGTTGTCTATAATTCCACTTTTATGTCCATATGAACACATTTTTATCACACACTTATGTGTGAGAACATGTGAGAACACATTTTTCTGTGCCTGGTTTGTTTAATGTAAGATATGTAAGATAATGACTTCAAGTTCTACCCATGTTGCTGCAAAAGACGTACTTTCATTCCTTTTAATGGCTGAATAGTACTTCATTGTGTATACATATCACATTTTCTTTATCCATTCATCTCATGATGGAAATTTAGGTTGATTCCATGTCTTTGTTACAGTGAATTGTGCTGCAATAATCATGCAAGTATAGGTATTTTTTGATATAATGATTACTTGTCTTTTGGGTAGATACCCAGTAGTGGGATTACTAGATTGTATGTTAGTTCTATGTTTAGTACTTGAGAAATCTCCATACTGTTTTCCACAGAAGCTGTACTAATTTAAATTCACACCAAGAGTCTATAAGTGCTCTGTTTTCCCTGCATTTTTTTTTAAGTTGGAGTCTCACTCTGTCTCCCAGGCTGGAGTGGAGTGTCACACTCACGGCCACCCCAGCGATGACCTGCTGGGCTCCAGCAATCCTTCCACCTCAGACTTCTCAGTAGCCAGAATTACAGGTGTGCACTACCATGTCCGGCTAATTTTTTTATTTAGTGTAGAGACGAGGTCTCACCATGTTGCCCAGGCTGGTCTCAAGCCTGCAGGCTCAGGCAATCTTCTTCCCTTGGCCTCCCAAAGTGCTAGGATTACAGACTTGAGCCGGCCTATGTCCAGCCCCTGCATTCTTTTCAACACCTCTTTTTTACGTTTTTGATAATAGCCATTCTGACTACAGTAAACCTCATTGTGGTTTTGAATTGCATTTCTCTGAAGATTAGTGATGTTGAGCATTTTTTTCATATACCTGTTGGTCATTTGTATGTCTTCTTTGGAAAAAATGTCTATTCATGTCTTTTGGATGCACTGGCATTTTAACAGAGAGCTAGTGGCCCTAAGCTAAACAGTTTCTCAGCCATGGCATGATTATATTTTGAACCATGTAAGTCTTTGTTGTGGGGCTGTCATATACACCTAGCCTGGCTCTCTTGCCCATTCTATGACAGAAGCAACCTCCAGTCCTAAAAATCAAAAATGTCTCCAGACATTGCCATATATTCCCTGGGCAACAAAACTACTCCCAGTTTAGAAGCACAGAGCTAATGCAATAGACCTCATAATATGCTATTTGTCATATTTGGATACTCCTGAAATCTCTTTACTAGGCAACTAATAAGGCAACTAACAAGACCCACACTGAAAGACGGTGGCAAGCAGTGAGACGCAACACCCTTTAAGGCCAAGTGATTTAATGGGGGTGAGCGCGGTGGCTACAGAACCTTAGAATCAGATTGCAGCATGGAGGCAGGGGTGTGACAGGTTTTATAGAAATTTAAAGCGACCTGTCGGTTACCTATTGGTTGGCAGGTGAGGTATTTTGGGGATTGGCAAGGGGTTTCGCAGGCGCGGGAACGGTGGGCTTTGATGTGGAAGAAGAACCCGGAGAGCCTTGTCCGAGCCTCCATGTTAGTTTGTCCGGGCGCCTTCTTAGGCGGGAGCGCCATTTTAGGTGGGGGCCACGCCTAGGCTTAACCTTTGGGGGGGGCGCATTCCTCGTGGCTGGCTGGCTTTCACACACTATATAGACCAACAAGTCTTATTGGTTGTCAAACTACAACAGCCAAGGAAACTTTAAAAACTCAGTGATTTTCTTTTGAAAGGGTTTCCAGGTATCAATTCAAATAGAAACAAATGTAAATTGACATTCTTACTGACATTCCATGCATTATCGTTGGGTTAACATCTGAAAAGCCAAGTTTTGCAAAACATTGTGGTAGAAGATTCTTTGTATAAATAAAGACAAATAGAGGGTTTCAGGCGAAACATGAGGACTTTGTCAGTATCTCCCATGAGCCATAAATGGTCTGACATTCTAAGCTGACAAAGGAGAGTCTAATATCAAATATATTTCAACATGTGTTTGGGAAGTATTTCCTATGCTTTTAAACATCAGACAGTATGTTTGCTACTTTTCAAGAAGGGCAAATATATATACTAAAAACTATTTTTTTTCCTTCCTATCCTTCTCTTTTTATATTTTTTGGAGTTTGACACACATTTCCAATGGTTAATTAATAGAATGAGACATGTGTTAGAAAGAAATAATGATTTCACTTGTAGTGTTCAAATTTCTTGCTGGTAATTATCAAATTTTATCACATCAAAAACCTCTAAGAAGTAACAACCCTGATATGTATAAAATAGTTTTAGCCTCTTAACTGTACTTTTAACAATATTTTAATTCTGCCTTCTACATTCCAGGTATTATAGTAGAAATATTTGATCACCCTAAATAAATACATGCAAGTCATTTTTATACTTTAGTTTGTATTATGAATATACCATAATGTCTGTGGACTGGTGCTTCAACATTTAAGATAAGGATTTGAACTTGGGGTTTAAAGCTAGTGGCCATCTTTCCTCTCAGCTTAGACCCTAGTTAGAGAGATTGGACACTATACGAAACACATTATCACACTTAGGTAAACATCTTTACAATGGAGATGATAATAAAACCCACTTCTTGGGGTTATTTGAGAAATAAAAATAATAATTCACATTAAGTGCATGACACCATGCCTGTTGGTAGTACTCAATAAATGTGACTTTTTGGTGTTTACATGTATATTAGAAACAGGGGGGAAAGAGTAGAAATAATTTGTCTTCTACAAACATTTTAGCAACTAATTATTTAGTGCTTTTTTCATGCTTGGTGGTTAGGAACACAAAGGTGTACAAGACATGATTGCAGTCATAGGGAGCCTAAGTTCTGATGAGCATTCTCAAAGTTCTAATAAAGTTCTCTAAAATCTGACAAAGGTAGAAGTTGTCAGAGAGTGGATTCTGTTCATTTGTAGAGAGCTCTATCAATAGTATCTAATCCACTTATGGCTCTCCTTTTTGTTTCTAGTGCTTCTATTCACTCATCTGTTTGTTTATTACTGTGACTGATATTTATTAAACATCCTCTCTGGCTCAAATATGGCACTAGACAGGGCAACAACAATGACTAAGACAAAGATAGCCCTGAAACATCAGAAAATTAAAATCCAGAAAAATACATGGTTAAATGAACGCATATGTGCATATTCTGGGATTACTGGAAGAAAAGAAGGACATTCCCAAAAGGAATATGAGTTTGGCTAGTCACTAATTAATAGTCATGTAATAAGTGAAGAGGGGATGCAGCAAACACTGTTTCCATCCTTGATAACTTTAGAGATAAAATAGTATTTGCTGAAAGTAAGTCAATTCTAGAATGAAGTCCCCTGAACAGCATTCAATCACGACTCTTCAAATGCATCATTACGGAGTCAGAATGGCTTAGTTCTGGCTCTGCAATAAGAAAATTCGACCAGAAGACAGGATGTCTGAGTTCTAATTCTGACTCTGACATTAATTATCCCTATGTCCTCAAACAATCTCAAAGCCTGTGTGTACCTTTGTTTTTGCATTCTTCATATAGGAATAACGACATTTGGACACTATTTCATAGGACTGTTGTAAAGGCTCACAGATGATGCATAGAAATGTCTTTTAAACACAGTATAAATGAAAGCCACCAAGACATTTTCATTAAAAAGGTTATATTAGCAAATCCACAAATGGAAATACAAAGGTATTACTTGAAAGATATAATTTTTAAAAATTCAATTATAAGCCACATATTGGTTGCTCATGATCTAAGTAATACTTTCATTCATGAGTGTTCTGTGTACTCGTGTTGAAGCGAGGCCAACATTGTAGGAAATAGCACCTTCTATGCCAGGTAGGGTTTACATTTTCTTTAATGTAGAGGAAAGCAGCTGTAGCTTCCTAGTGCAAGTGCAAGGCTGACTTTTGTGGTGCCTGGCAACATTAGCAATCTTCTTTTCTTCTCTTCTCCGAATGTTGAGTGATCGGGGATGAAACACTAACAAGCGCCTGTCAAATGTGAAGCTTCAGCTTTTCTGACAGAAGGTCCACTGGACTTTCTTATCAAGAGAGCCTTTATAAGGAAACTGGAACTCACTCTCTCTCTCTCTCTCTCTCTCTCTCTCTCTCTCTCTCTTTCTCTCTCTCTCTGAAAGAAAACAGAGCTCATCAGAATCTCTGGACCCTTGACTTAGAGGGCATGCTGTCTCCTATGAAGGTCTTTTTTATTCAGATTTGACTTCACATTATGGCTAATCAATACCTCGCAACTGTCCATGCTTCAGTCAGATGCATGTCTCTCCATCAGGCAGGGAGGCCTCCTAATTGAGAAAAAGTCAGAGACCCAGGTACCAAGCCCTCGGGCCATAGTCCATCGCCCACTCTCTCTTTTCATAGCATTCTAGAGATGGTGGAAATAAAATTTAGAGACATGACAGGCACAGCCAAGGAGGATCAATTCCTGTCACTTGCCACCAGTGTTTACTGCTTTCCCAGGTCTTCAGAGGGTGTTTTTCTTTCATAGCTTAGGGGAACTTAACCTTTTAAAAATGGGAAGAGGGTTTCTTCATGAATTTTAAATTATTTTTATCTCATGTGTCTAGGATTGTTGATTAGATTAAAATGATTATTTATTCTTTCCCTCCCTACCCCTATCATACAAAATTTTGTTCAGTCAGAGCTGGAGAAAAATATAAATGGTAGTACTAGTGTTACCTACAGATTGAGGAAACAAACATATTAGTAACTACTTGTATAATAATGTACCTAAAGAAAAGAACATATTCCCATAATCCCAGTTTTCAATAAGAAATAGAGACAACATTTTATTTTCAAATTTGCCACTGATATTAACCAAGCTACTTATTTAATCTAGAAATTATTAAATGAGGTCAAGTATCTTGAAAAACTTAAAAATATCTGGCCATTATTTTTTATTTATTTCTTAATATCCAAATGCTGCATAATAAAATAGCTACAGAAGTAGGACCTTTTTTTCTTTTTTGTTCAATTGTTTGAATATCTTTCTAGCATGTCTTAATTTCTCTATAATTAAACCAATAGAGAGCACACAATTTTGAAAGCATTGTGAGACATTTACATTAAAATTCCTGGATTATTAATTAGTATATGATTTTCTGCATTTTTTTCATGACCAGTAAACAAAATTTTTACGAATACTAATATTCTTGGTTTATTACAGTCTTACAAATACATAAAAATCTTGTCTCTTCAACCCCAAAACTGCTACTCTTCCCCTCTATCATATATATATGCTTATGAAGATAACTAAACTGTTGGGTATTGGGTGAGTATGGGTGTCGATATTTTCTAGCTGACAAAAATGTTTTACAAAGCAGCTTTCTGGCAAATAAGATGCAAGAAGGAATTTAGGCGAGGTCTTCATTCTTTGCTCCTAGCCTAAAAAAAAATTATTACTCACACAAAGCCACTTGCATTTAAAAGACAGAATTTGAGGCTGAGTGGAATTAACCAGAATGTTTAAAGAATTACATATCTCGATGTTGGGGTTAAGTAATTAACCAGAGTTTTTATTCCACTCAAGATTTTTAGCTAGGAAATCTTTCTAAACCCCACTATACATTCCTGCTTTAGTTGGAACAGTATACTGAATGAAATCCATTCTTCTTTGATGAATCATGAAAGAATTCAAAGTCCTCTGAGCCTGGGGATCATTATTTTTAAGATCAGTTCTCCCTGAACAGAAATGTAGGTATAAAGATCTAAAAAATTTAGTAGCATGGATATAATCCTCAGGACATATCCTATAAGCTGTTTTTTTATTATTTTTTTTATTAAATCCCTATTGTCCACTTAATTTCTTTTCATTTGCCTCTTTCTCCTAGATTGATTGCAAAAAATTCAGTTGAGTAAAGTTTCTGGTTAACTTGATACTCATCAATCTAGAATTTTCCTATGCTATGAGTCTACATTTTAACCAGCATTTGTATGAGCTGAGCAATTTTTATAAGTCGAAAAAATATATAGAATGAAACTAACTTCAAAGAAACCTGACTGTATATTGGACAAAACACCTTCTGGGGAATGGAGTGCTCACTGACATAAGATAGCTGACCTTGTGTGCCCTGTTCCAATGATTCATAGAAGATACCACACTTAATAGAAGCGCTTCTTCTTGAAGTCCTGGAATAGGTCATCTACCTCCTCTGGGTTTAGGAAAGATCTGTGTATTCTAACTCAAGTACCTATCATTATTCTCTTACAGAAACTTCTACATGTTCTTTAATTTTTGGAATTGTTGCACTGCTTAGAAGAACAATACAAAGAGGCCTTTGGTAGCACAGTGTTGTTACCTCAATACGGTTACCTTCCCTCCCCCAGTATGATTTTGATACTTGGTTTCCTACTTAGCTCTAGATTTTGGAAGACTGCATTGTGTTTGGAGGCTCTTATTATACCTGTCTATCTTTTCAATAAGATTCCATTAATTATATTCCATTCTTTCTACTTTGATATCTCATTAAAATCTTATAAATGATCATGCAGTGACCTTGAAGGCTATGCATAATACATGAAAGTAAACCTGCAGTAAAATGTATTCTTTCACTCCTGACTGGCTACATCCCACACTTCTTTTTCTCTCCCAAGTGACTCCAATTGGGAGAGCTTTGCTAACCGAGCCAAGGTATGCAGGGATATGCACATCTCCCAGCTTCAGTATCTTTCTTAGTCATGACAGCTGCAATATGTTAATGGCTTCTGTTTGGATGTGATGGCCTGGTTACTACTTAGGGCACTGTGCTAATTAACATAGGATGGCGACAACAGGTGCAAATGTCATTTTACATCAGCATCATACACATGCAAAGATAGCCAGCAGCCCAGAAGCAAGCCAAGAAAATGTTAACTTGAGTCAGCAGCCTTGCAGCCTCTGAATAGATCGCCTTTAATGCCCGTGATTAAAGGATTCACAGGCTGCTGTTGCTTTTTTTTCTCTCTGCAAGAATATTTCTGAATATACGGTGATGTCTTCATAAGCTTTTTAAAGTTATGTTTCAACAAAATGCACTTCTAGGGCAGATCAAGTAAAATGCACAAAGTCTGTATTTATGAAGCTTTCCTTATTGAATAAAAGTTCTGCTGAGCCACATTTATTGCACTGAACATCATCTGAAATGAACGTGGTTTTGCACAAAGTGAAATCATATCAGTTGGTGCTGGGTAATTTTCCCGGCAGAGTTCTTGCATTTTGCTTTATTTATTTGTGTTATTTGGAGGTTTTTTTTAAAGTCATATTCTTTTTACATTTTAATGAAATTGAATAAAAGTAGAAACAGAAATTTCTCTTATTTAAAGCATTATTGCATATATTGAATTTAACAACGTAATGGGTCTTTACCTCAGTAAAGGGAAAATTCACATACTAATATCATAAATAAGTAACAGATATCTTTCATTCTCTAAAATATAATTGGTCATAACTTAAACCAAATGATTTATTCACTAATTTACTGTACAGTTTGTCCCCAAAGATATTTGTTAGTTTAATTTTCTTTAACAATTCAATTTCTGAGATTTATGTAATAGATACGTACAATCCAAGAACACTAGAGATTAACAAAGAAAGGTGAGGAAATCCTAGTGATGACACAAATATACCCTTTGGATTGAATTGGCTACCTTGGTCCATCACTCACTAGCTGTGGAATCTTGGCCACATCACTTTGTCTCTGAGTCTCAGTTTCCTTATCTGTATAATGGGGGGTGGAGGTTGGAAATATGTCACATGTTATGGGATTGCAATTGAGATTCTGAACTGAGTTAATTCAAAGGATTTGCATTTTGTTTGTATTTCTGTCATAGCAGTACTAAGTATCCCACGATTGTGTTTACGTGTCATTGACATGTAAAGTTGCATTATAAAGTTACATATCATTGACATATAAACTTTGGGGCTACTACAGGGGTAGACCTATGTCAGATTTACCTTTTTATATTCGCTATACTTACTAGTGCAGTGCTTTAGTCTATTAGGTGTTCAAAAATACACTGTGAATGTATTTTTGAATAGGTATATCAATGGTTTCCAAGTCTTTTCATTCGGGAAACAAAAGGGTTTTTATTTGTATTGGTATTTACAGTACTATAAGTTAAAGCTGAGAAAATTAAAGAACACTAATTTATTAAGTCATTTAAAATAACAATGAACCCATTATATGGTAACATAGCATTTATATTAAAAACTATATTTTCTAAAGAAAAAAGTGTAAGAAAAGAAGCAGTTTTAAATTTTGCAAATCTCTTTAGCATCTATTTTAACAGATAACAGCAAAGTTTTATGTCTGCTTCTGCAGACATATTGGTTAGGGACTTCTCAGACCTCTTAAAATTGTCTCAGGGACTTTCAGAAGCCCCCAACCACATTTTGAGAACTGCTAAGCTACGAATTTCTAATAAGCAGAACCTAGAAAACACTGTGTGCTGGCAACTTATATAACTGCATCTCAGGTGCATTTCAAATCACCTAAAAGCATTAAAAAAATCATGTAGAATAAATCATTAGCCATATCACAGAGCAGAGCACATCAATCCCCAGTACTTGCATGGTTCCAGAACTTTATTATTAAATACCATTAATTAATACCTTCAGAAGGAGTATTATATAGAACTAAAAGATGTGAATTTTTACATTGGATGCAACTGCGTGCAAATCCTGTGTCGATCACTGTGTGACTTACATAAGCAACTTAACCTCTCTCAGCTTTGCTTTACTTTTTAGAATGGTGGAAATAATAATTTCTGCCTCAAATTACTATTGTAAAAAATTAAATAAGACTATACAGATACTTATCACAGTGCCTGGGATAAAGTAAACCTCAATAAATGTTACTGGTCAGTAAAGAGAGGACGCAAACGTGGACCCTTCCTATATAGAATACTCATTCATTTATAATCCTTTCTTTATAACACAATAGAGCCCTGTAAAGCCATGACTACTTGAAAAAATTCAGTCCAAACACAAAGAAAATATAAAGAAACACCAAGCTATACCGTTTTTCACTGTCTTTTACAAGGCATTAAAGAGAATTCCGTTTATAATCAGCAGCTACACCTCTCATATCTCTTACTTTTCCTAGTCATTTTTTTTTAATCTCATATGCTTGCAAGCCTGTACTCTCCAATCACCACTCACCACCCAGTTCTGCTGTCCATTCAGCCTCTGACTCTCTCTTCACCATTTCTGGTACACCAACTGTTCTCTTCTTCTATAATCTCTGCCTCAACCTCCAACCTCTTTGATTTGCTCTTGTCCTGCCTTGCTCTGTTTTGGCATTCCAAACTTCAGAAACCACTCTGGCCTAGACAGATCTCCTTGGCAGGGAGAAAAAGAAGAGAAAAAAGAGGAGGCAGGAAGATGAGCAAAGGCATGAGGTTGAATTGAATGAGGAAGAAGCAATAGGTCTGTGAACATGCCATGTTCAATAATTCTGTGCTCTTTCAATTTCCACAAATATTCATTGCATACCTCCTATATGTCCATCACCATGCTAGGTGTTGGAACGAAACAGGTACCATCTCATTACTCAAGGGATTGAGTGCAGTAGGAAATAAGCTGAAAACCATACAATGCGATGAGGTTTTCCTGAAATTCATGTAAGTTTTTTGAGTTTCAACTTTGATATTAAACATGAAAATAGCAGAAGAAAATGGACAGAATTAAAGATAACAAGCTGTCAAAAACCTTGAAGCACACTTAGTAAAGAGCTTATATATATTCAACCCAAAGTAGAGTAAACTATCCCTACACATTGCTGCTTTAAATGAGGCAAGATAATATTTTTTGAAATAGTTTCTAATGTATTTTTCATAATCTGTCAATCTTGTCTTCTTGTGAGTTCTCATTCATTGAATCAGTGGCATTGCTCACTATAGAGATCAGTGGCAGTCTAAAATAAAGCAGTTCTTGATCAGTGTTGAGCTTCCAATTAGACTTTTTTTCTAAGATTATAGCCTTAAGACTCAGATTCGTTGGGGGAAAAAAATGGAGTGACTAAATTGCAACAGCTTGAGCATGTTACAAATCCAAAACGAACTTGGGAGATCAGGGCATATAGTAGCTAGAGAGGTGGGAGGTATAACTTCAGACCCACTTTCCTGCAATAGCAAAAGGAAATAAAAGTTTAACCAAACAGAAGACTAGAGAGGGAAACACTCTTAGATACTGCCTGGGTCAAGAAAAGACCTATCTGAGTGCCCTACACCATCCTTGCTTCCCAGAGAGGTCACGAAAGCTCTGCCTCTCTGAGCTTCCATTTCCGCTTCTGTAAAGTGTAGAAAAAAATGAGTTTGAACTAATACATAGGATTATTGTTATGAGGACTGCATTTAGATAATACATGTAAAGTGCCTGAAACATTGCCTGGCATCTATTAATCACTTCACAAATATCAGCTGTCATTATAAACAGCATTACTATTGTTACTGTTATTCTCATTCATATTCACTTGTGACGTGTCATCAGCCTCAGTGCCCATATTGAGAAGAAAAATTGGAGACTGTGGGAGGATAAATCATAAGGCACTGGGAAAGGAAACTAACAAATTAGAACATACTGTTCATTTATTCAATCAACTGAATATTATTTCAGCAGTTCACTTGTTAATTCAACTGAATATTATGAAATATCTATTAGTACAGGTTCCTGTCCAGGGTGCAAACTTAGTGAGTTCAAATAGCCAGCTGGAGCCTAACAAAACCCTTCTGCCCCTGACAGAACAAGAATACTCCTGCAGACTACCAGTAGCCAATGCTGCTTTCTTCCTCTCACAGGAGCATTTACTTCTAGTCTGACCAACATTGAGAACAGATTGTATAAAAGTTGTGATGCTGCAGAGATATATTTAGAGGTAATCATGAGTTAGGCTAGGCATTGCAAGATATTTAAAAACAAGACAAATTTTAAGCCTTTTTGTAAAATTTGGAAACTTCTTTATAAGCAGGGAAAGTTTAACACAAATATTATTGCAAATGAGTTTTAGCAGTTTTACTATTTCCAAGCACAAGTTTGAAAATACAAGACTGGATCAGGACCTTGCCTGTCATTGCTGATTCCTCACTTGTACAACTCTTAAGTCTGTACTCCCTAATAGGTGCAGTAACTCGTATTACCATTCCAATTTTAAATGGCCACATAATTTCACCCAATCCACTCTTCACTTGACTATTGTATAAACAATGCACATAGGATTACAGGGCCCTCCAAGTCTGTCTGTGGAAGCATGGGAATTACCAAGAATGCAGGAACATTTCTGAGAATTCTTTTCTTTTGCAGTTTACGTCATCTTACACTTCTGTTTGCTGCTCCAAACTATTTATTCCAGATAGAATTCTCTTTTTTTCACTAAATGTGTGTATGATATACTGAAAATTTATTACTTTGTTTTTCTGCTGAACTTCTCTAGTCATGAATCTCTCTGCCATCATCAGCATTAGGCACTGTCATTTTCAAAATATTTTGTAAAGAGAATTAACTGGCTATTTCTCATCATGACTTACGAGGTAAAATAGATAGTTCATGTTTATTTTAAATACAAGCAACATTTCCCATGATCAGATACATGGATGAGGGGCTGAACAAATATCACTTTCACTTCACAGTTGATCACACATGGCTCAACACCACAGAAGCGAGTCAGCACCTTGCAAAGGGGCACTGACCAGGAGGAGGGAAAAGAAAGGAGAAGAGAAAGGAAAAGAAAAAGAAGAGTAAAAACGAAATGGAAGCAGCCCCATCCTTATTCATATATTTGGCAAAATGCTTGTTGGCAGAACTCAGATTACCTGTGTTCCAGAGGTACTCTGGACAATGGATTTCCTAGTCTGACCAATTTACTAATATGATCTTTTAAAAATGGACTTTTGTATAGACATTTGTATACTTAACCCTGAATTGTACACCACATCTTTAAAATTAAAAATTTAAAAAAATCAGAAACTACTAAAAAAATAGATCTCGTATATACTTTTTAAGTTTTAGTTTACTTTTAAATAAAGAATGTTGACTTTAAAATAAACAGTGACTTTCTCCCTAGAAAAGAATTAAATATCACTGGATTTCAGAAATAAGTAACACAACAAACTTATCCCAAATGAACTCTGTAATATAAGATGATACTTCCTGATTGTTTAGACTTGAACATTTTGTCTCAAGTAACATGTTGATAGTTCTTGCTACTATTGCTCTGTAGCAAATTACAGTTGTCCTTCCATATCTGAGGGGATTGGTTCCAGGAATCCTAGTAGGTATCAAAATCCATGGATATTCAAGTATCTTAGTTTAAATGGTGTAGTATTTTATACAAACTACACGCATCCTCCTGTATTCTTTAATCATCTTTAGATTACTTAGAATATCTAATAAAATATAAATGCTATGGGAATAGTTGGTATACTGTATTTTTATTTGAAACTTTAAAAATTTTTTTCATATGTTTTCGATTTGCAATTGGTTGAACCCAAGAATGTGGAATCCATGGATACAGAGGATTGACTATAACCCAAAACTTAGTAGCAAACACTTGCACTTCATTGTGCTACTGGAATCTGTGGGTCAGTAATTCAGACAGGACTCCATGGGAATGGGTTGTCTCTGCTCTGTGATGTCTGGGCTCCCAGCTAGAAGACTCAAAGGCTAGGGGTGAATCAATAGCTGGGGGCTGGAGCCACCCAGCGGCATCTCCACTCACAAGTCCGGTGGTTAATGCTGGCTGTCACCTGGATGCCAACTGAATGTAAATAAAAATAATACCAATAGCAATAATAGTAATGCTGTCTGTAATGACACCTAACATTTGTTAAGTGCATATCAGGTGCCAGATGTCATTTCAAGCACTTTACATGAGAAGCACCTTGTGCCTAGGTTTCTATAGCATGGAAGCCTCAGGGTGATCAGACTTTTACATGGTGGCTCAGGGTTTTGAAAATGAGTGTCCCAGCCAGCAAGGCAGAATTCACTGTCTTCTTTGACTGAGCCTCAGAAATTACACTCTACATTGCTAAGCAATTCACAAGATGCCCAGACTCAAGGAGAAGATAATTTGATCTCATTTCTTGAAAGGATAGTGGCAAGGTTCTACAAGAACATGCATAACGGGAAGTCGTGTTGCAGCTTTTTTTTGGAAAATGCAATCTGCCACCTGGATATAAAAACCCACTAACTATGTATAATGGGGAAGAAATCATTTGACTCATTATCCATCATGGTATATAACAATTCTGGTTGATTTACTTAATTTTTCACTTTTCAATCAGTTGTTTGGCCCTTAGAAGGCCCAGTAAAACCTCCTTTCTCCCCCTTTGTAAAAATTTTATTTTACATTTTTAAAAAATGTGATGGGAAAAGATGAAAAATCTTCAGAATAACTTGACCAGGGAAATTGTTTTGTGGAAATACAATCTGAAAAATATATTTTAAGATTTTGTGCTAGTGTCATGAAAGGTCAGATTCAGGCTTTGAAGTCTGTTAGCAGGGCAGTTATAAAAGACTCTAGGGCCGGGCTCGGTGGCTCAGCCTGTAATCCCGCACATTTGAGAGGCTGAGGTGAGTGGATTGCCTGAGCCCGTGGGTTCGAGACCCGCCTGGGCAGCGAGACTTCATCTCTACAATAAATCAAAAAATCAGCCGGGCATGGTAGCGCATGCCTGTAATTCCAACTACTCGGAAGGCTGAGTCGGAAGGATTGCTGGAGCCCAGCAGTTCGAGGCTGCAGTGGCCGGGAGCAGTCACTGCACTCCAGTCTGGGCTACAGAGTGAGACTCCAACTCAAAAAAATAAAATAAAAATAAGAATACTGTACTAGTAAAACGGTAAATAAATTTTATAAAAATTATTAAAATAATATTAAAATATTGTGTGCCCTCTGAGAAGACGCTTGGCTCTGTGTAATTAACTAATCTTTGCTAAGTTTTGTAATATTTTGCCTTTCAGATATTATTTGACAATATAACCTTAAATATTTAAGGTTGCCCTTTAATTTTTCATAATTACACAACTTTTAAAGTGATCATTTAAAGGGAAAATTGAAAGATGTGCTCTACACTTCAAATTCATAGCACATTAGCAAATACTTCAGAGTCAAAAGTTAACTTATATCATATCCTAGAAAAATGTTGCCCTTTAAAGCATCCTCCAATTCCAAATCTTAAAAATAAAAATGTGTTTTCTTCTCAAAGAGATATTTAGCTAATAGAATTATAACTCCTTGCCTTGACTCATGAATTGTGCCTGCTAAATGAAGCTTTCTCAGAAATCTGTGCAACATTTACAGGGCTTTTAACTCCAAAAAGCCAGACCCTGGCTGGGCCCACTAATACTGGGCACATATTATTTTCATGCACTTCCATTTGCGTGTGCAAATACCCATATTTGCTCATGGAAATTGCCCAGGCAAGCAGATGCTAATTTAGAAAAAGGACAACCCTCTTCAGCATGCACCAGTGCATGAAGAAATACACGCTTTCTGTGCACAAAGATTGCCCAGTCTGTGGGTAGTTCAAAAAGAAAAAAAAATTAATGTTCTTGTATGCTTTGAGAGTGAATTGACAAATAATGAGAATACCCTTAAAGAAGGCTGCTAAAAGTTAGCATTATTTCACAGTAATTTTATTCTAGGTTTGCTTATATAATTCATGACCATTTTTCAGTTTGGAGGGGAAAAAAAAAAAAAGAAGCCGACACAAGAATTAACTACTCTATTTCCTTCTCTTTAATTTCCAGTGTCAGATTTCATGGTTATTTTTGGTTCCTGTTTCTGCCTCCTGTGAATACATGTATGTGAATAACTCCTTTTTTACTTAGTTGAAATATATTCGGTAGTGTGAAAACCAGCCTCTCTCTCTTCTGCTACCTTAATTACCTTTGTTAATACTGTTGGCTCTTTTTTCCTGATATTTTACAATCTATCTTCTTCCTTATCAAAATTGTGACTTATTTTTCTCAGTGTAGCACTCATTATTCTATCTTTTTAAAGAGTGCACTGAATGAAAACGGGATTGGGGACTAAAATATTGATGCAGGGCACATTATTGTACACTGCTTCTGTGTGGCTGACTTCCCTCAGAAGTCACGCTTATAGCAAGTGAAGTCAGTTTGTAGTAATGACACAAATATCACTGTTTTTCCCCTCCAGTCATTCAGCCCTCTGCAAAACTCCTCACCTCTACATATTTCAGGGGTCTTTAACTAGCTCACACAGAGGTGTGGTAACCCAGCATGCCACACCTGCTGTCTGCGAAACCACGCCATTTTCTCTTTGCAGCATGCTGCTACCCCTGCAATACGTACATCCTCAGCTGCCAGACTCTGCCTGGTGGATATCACCGGTGTCTTTGGGCACTGTTGTCCCCACACACACACCACAGCTTCGTGCCACTGCTAATACATTTGACCCCATGAAGAACTAGCGTCATTGGTTGTTGGCCTGTGAAGTGGATAAACATGACTTTCTCTCCTTGTGCATTACTCTACATTAAATAGCTGCAACCAAAACAGTATGCTCATACCCCAGTAGTCACATTGTCAAACAGGTCTTTTTCCTTTCACTAACAGATCCTGCCCACAAGTCTCTATAAGACTTGGATGTAAGTCTAATTGGTGTGGGGGGAAGAATTTACTGGACTAATGGAAACTGTCACCTGAGAAATGCCCAGTCTCTCTTCCCTACAGGGTTCTAGGTGTTCTGATTGGTTTAATTTTCTTATGCACGGCAACCTCTTCACATAAAATTAGTTATTCATTAGTAGGATCCCCAGTCCCTCCCACTAAAAGACAGTGGGGGGGCCATCCCCACCTATCCAGGTGATAGGCTCATGTATCTTTGAACCTCAGCAATCAGCACAACGGGCCATAGCTAAGACCCCTGCCACACTGTGTATTCATTCCTATTGATTCTTCTGTCTATAGTGATAATTTATCTCATTGGTTCTCAGAGGGGTGGGGAACAATATTAGCTTCAAAGTTCCCAGGAGAGTTTTGTCACTTTACAAGTCATTAAGAATCACTTTTTTTTTAGCTAAAAGAAAAGAAAGAGAAAAAGAAGCAGAGAGAAAGAAAAAAAACCAAAGGACAGAATAATTAACTATATAACAAGAATTTGGCAGAGCCAATATTAGGAGCAGTGACCTCGCAGTCACCCGCTTTGAGGAAACACACTGGGCCAGAGTCACAAACCACTTCAGGAAATGGGGCAAAAGAGAACCCATTTAAGTGTCAGTCTCTAAGTTTACTCTTTTGTTAAAATAGTTATTTTGTATGCTGAATTTTTGTTTATCTTATTAGATAACACTGGGAGTGGGAAGATAGTCACATATTTCTAAGAAAAGGGACATAAGACAGGAAAGCACTCAAAAGGTTAGAAAAAGGAAGAAGGAAGGATAAAAGAGAGAGAGGTTAATATTTTTTAATAAACTATTCACTCAAAAATGTTGAGATACAAAAACTGTACTATACATAGAGCAACTTAGCCGAGCGTGGCAGTGCCTACTTGTAGCCCCAGCTACTTGGGAGGCTGAGGTAGAAGGAACCCTTGAGCCCAAGAGTGCAAGACTGCAAAGCTGTGGTGAGCTTTGATCAGGCCACTCACTGCACTTCAGCCTGGGGGACAGAGTGAGACTCTACACCCCCCCGAAAAAAAAAAAAGGATAGCCATTAGACTGGTTAAATTATCTGAGATTAAAAGGGAGAATGAAAACAAAAGATAAAGAAATAACTTATTTCTGAATCAAAAAATAGTAATTTTTTTTAGTGATCTTTAATATAAGAAAAGTTATAGTTCGTAACCCGCCTGGGCAACTTGGTGAGACCTCATCTCTACAATAAATCAAAAAAATTAGCCGGGTGTGGTAGCGCGCACCTGTAGTTCCAGCTACATGGAAGGCTGAGGCAGAAGGATCGCCGGAGCCCAGCAGGACGAGGCTGCGGTCGCCGGGAGTGGCCACTGCACTCCAGTCTGGGCGACAGAGTGAGATTCCAACTCAAAAAAAAAAAAAGAAAGAAAAGTTATAATAATCCAGCACATTGAAAGATTGAGACAGGAGAATTAATTGAGGCCCAGAGTTCGAGACCAGTCTGGGCAACATAGCAATACTCCATCTCTAAAAAAAAAAAAGTTTAAAAAAATAACTGGGCATGGTGGAACAAATTTGTAGTCCCAAGTACCAGCTACTCTGGAGGGTGAGGCAGGAAGATTGCTTGAGCCCAAGAAGTTGAGATTGCAGTGAGTCTTGATTGCATCCTATAACCTAGCCTGGGCAACATAGTAAGACCCTGACTCTAAAAAAATAAATAAATAAGTAAAAAGAGAACCATAAATCCTAACTTACTAATGTGTTAATAAATCATTCATTTTTTCAATTTTTAAATGTTATTAGAACATTTTTATTTCTTCATTGATTCATATTATATGAGTTTTCATGTGCATATGCAGCTATAAAGTATAAAAAAACTTTCTCAATTATCCATCACAAGCTATTTTCTTCCATGAATGGAAGTGTAATAAACTATTTCCAGCCGGGCTCGGTGGCTCAGCCTGTAATCCCGCGCCTTTGGGAGGCTGAGTTGAGTGGATTGCCTGATCCCCGGGTTCGAGACCCGCCTGGGCAGCAAGACCTCATCTCTACAATAAATCAAAAAATCAGCCGGGCGTGGTAGCGCATGCCTGTAATTTCGGCTACTTGGAAGGCTGAGGCGGAAGGATCGCCGGAGACCAGCAGGTCGAGGCTGCGGTGGCCGGGAGCGGCCACTGCACTCCAGTCTGAGCGACAGAGTGAGACTCCGACTCAAAAAAAACAAACAAACAAAAAAAAACAATAAATAAACTATTTCCAACTGACAAAAAGTAAAGTCCGCTATATCCATCTTTTCAAAATTAAATTTTATTAAAAACAAGGAGAAATGAAAAATCACCTCTTTAAATCATGTTTTATTTACTATTCTTAATTTGAAAAATAATTTTATTTAATTATAACTGCTCATTTAAAAACTATGATATGGATATATATCAGGATATAAACCATTTCAAATTTCTTCTAATGAAAACCATAATTATTTTGGCTGCACATAATTTGTTCTAACTTTGATGAAAAGTGTGTGTGTGTGTGTGTGTGTGTATGTGTGTGTTTTAATAAAGTCTCTATCATAGCTCTAATATTAAAGCTAAGACTAAAACAAGAAACACATAGCTAATCCATAGGTAACTGGAAAGCTTATTTCATACATGTGAATATTGTTTAACTAGACATTATTTTAAAAGTAACTAATTGAAGGACTCTGTCATTTTCCAATTGGCGAACCATTATATTCATCACATGCTGATACAGCATATAAAATATTTACGATAAACTTTCCATCTTTACATACAGCTTGCTTTTGAACAATCATATAAATCACTTCTAATAATACACACACACACACACACACACACACACACACACACCGAAATATGTTTAACCATGCTGGATCATTTGCATACATTGAAAAGAATAAACAGTGAATTACTTTTACTTTTCCCCAATTGCTCACTGTTTAAAACTGTTTAAATCAATGAGGCTCTTTTTTTTCAGATTTAATTTGCTCATTTTTTTGTTAATTGGGAAATGTTTCAAAACATCAATCTCTGGTTAAACTTGTATAGCTAACAGGCTACCATTTAGCTGCTTAAAGTCTAGTTACTCCCTGTGTATGCTACGTGGCCTATGTCTGGGTAAACATTTAAAATTTTAACAGGGTAATTTGTTCATATTACAATAAAACCTTTACTTCTTTTAACTTGAAGCATATTCAGCATGGGTCAGAGGGTAATGAAAGTCAAGATGAACATCAAGGTTAACTTCAGCTAAGCTGTGAAATCTGAGGCCCAGGACTATATGCCCTTCTGTAGCTTTTTTTTTACCCATGTAGTAAAGTTGCAGAATCATATTTCTAATTAATTATAAAATTGATTACAGTAAGAAACTGTCTCATTTTTAGTTTCCCCTCTAAAAATCTACAACATTTAAAATTTTCTGTGCTTTAACCAGGCAAATTCCCTTGCACTCACTAGAAATGCCAATAATCTGTCTTTCTTAATACCTAGCAATAAGATACAGTAGACGCCAAATTAATATTGCATGAATAAATGAATGGAAATATCCTCCTTCGAGGCTAAACAATTCCTTCATAAAATTTAGTCCAAATTTCGTTAATCATATCTTCTTTATTTCTCCTGAGTGATTTTTAGTACCTGAGTTATGTGTTAACAGTGACTCTGAAAATAAAATGTTATTACTATCTTTATTATTTTTCTGACAGTTTTCTTAAGAATTTGTTCAAATGTTTTCTTCTCTTCATGACAATTTCCTACCAGCCCTCTCTTCTGGGGCTTGAACTGTCCATCCTCTCAGTACCATCCTCAACTAGAAGACCAATCAATGCCTATTTTCCTTAAAAGGTAAAAAAAAAAAAAACCCTGCTTAAAAAGAACACACTCTGTTTCCATTTATCCCCATAATTCCATATGTGTAACAATTTCATGATCAAAATGTCAGTTCATATAAATTCTCTTTGAAGAGGAAAAAAATTTAAAGGTAATTAAATCTTTTTATTAATCCACTTTGCACTCTCTGATTCTTCTTTTCTAAAATCAGAAAGATCACATAAAAAAGTTTTTAATTATAAAATACTACATTTCAAATTTATTCATCTATAAGTGACACCAAAAAATAACTAATTTACTTTATTTTTAATATTTTATAACATAAGCTTAATTGTCTTTCTCTCAAAGTGAATGTACAAATGTTATTTTTTGCATCAATCATTAATAACCCCAAAGAAAGACCATGGTTCTGACTAGTAAGCATTCATCTCTTGCATTACATTGACCCAAGTTCCGATAAATCAGTTTAATATTTCTCTAGAGCCAAGAGGGTCACACCTAGTTTGACAGTCATACAAAAAGAACCATTCCCAACACATCTGTTTTATCATAATTCATGCAAAATTATTGTTAAGAGTAAGATTTTTTTTTTAATCTTTGTTTTAAAGATGTAGGGTACAATTCAGGGTTAGGTATATATATAGTCATTGTACAGGTAAATTTTGGATCTCACTTTGGTCCCCACTTCACCTGATTTGAGATCAGATACCCTTATTGATGAAGTGTGCCCACCCCCCTGGCCTACCAGTTTCCCACTACTGCAAATCCCTTTCTTGTAGTATTATGATAATTGTTGTGAGTCCACTTATGAATGAGAACATGATACCCAGTTCTTTGTTTCAGTGATAGGTCACCAAGTATTACAGACTCTAAATTCATCCAAGTTGCTGCAAAGTTCATACGTACCACATTTTTTTTATCCAGTCTACTTTCAAAGGGCAGCACAGTTGTTTCCATGTTTTTGCCATTGTGAATACTGCTGCAATAAACATGCATGCACAGGTATCTTTTTTATAGTTCCTCCGGGTATATTCCCAGAAGGGAGATTTCTGGGTCACATGAGAGGTCGATTTTTAGATCTTTTAGGAATTGCCACACCGTTTTCCACAGAGGTTGTACTAGTTTACAATCCACCAACAGTGTAGAAATATTCCCTTTTCCCAACATCCTCTCCAGCATCCATTGCTTTTTGAGTTATTGATAATGGCCATCCTGACTGAAGTTAGGTGGTATCTTTTAAAAAGATGAAAGCATTTGATTTTCACCAGCACTAGGAACGTTCTCCTCCCATGCCCCACAGATGCGCATTCACACATGTACCCCAGACCTGGCCTGCAAGTTCTGAGGTTTCACAAACCTTCTGAAGTTCTTCCTTCTGAAGTTAAACCACAGGTTTAACAATTTGTGCTTTAATCAGAGGATAATGCAACACAAGACAATGACGTAAAACTTGTAACCAGATAACTATGCCAAGCGATATGGAGATGTTTAGAAACGTCTGCTATATGACTGAAGGAACTCATTCTTTCAACAAAAACTACTACAGAAAAGACTTAGGGATATAGCAGTGAACAAAATAATCAGTTGTTCTCATGTAGTTTACATTATAGATTAAAAAGACTAAGATTAAGGCATCTAAAAGAGAGATGTTAAAAGAGTAAGAATAACATGGTAAGAAATGCATAGAAATAGACTGAGAGATTTGATTGGGCAGACTCATTGTACCTTTCTATGAAAAAGCTAAGGTTAAAATAAATGTCTTGGAGGACCACAGTCACCAACAATGTGCTGTGGGCTCAAGAGTTGGCTTCTTCCACTAGAGGAATGAAAGAAATCAAAGGGATACTGCCTTTACCCCAGTGTCTTCTCCAGGGGCTGAAAGACACCAACTTTGTAGTTAATCCTTGGGACTTAAAGTCTTCGTGTTAAGGGAGATGGAGGATATTTTTCCTATGCCAATATAAATTCATTTTTTAATCAAAAACAGTTTTGCAATATGCATCAAACACCTTAAAATTCTAAGAATTCATCAACGCTCATGTGTGTGCAAAAAGCCATATGTGTAAGAGTGTTTGTTGTTGCTGTGTTTATCTCAACAAAGGAGACAAAAACGGCCTAACTCCATCACCAACCCACTGATTACATCCGATTTCATAAATTCATACCAACATTACTATATGGCCATGAAAAAAACATGAGTTAGATTTGCATGTTCTGCACTGGAAGAAGTGCCAGAATACTTTTTTAAAAATTACAACTTCACAATAAAAAAATAATAATAAAAATCAAAAAAAATTACAAAATAAAGGTATAGAATAGTATATATGCATCCATTTGTATAAAAAGAAAATGATATACTACATGTATATGCTCCCATAAAACACTTCCAAAGAGCCACAAAAGAGATGCTTAACAGTGGTTGACTATGGGAAGAACTAGGAGTCTCAGGTGGAAGGGGAACTTGTTTTTCAATATATATTATTTGAGAATTTACACTGGTTATTCATTTCTGTTTTAATAAAAATAAGTTAGCTCAAAAAGTGACCAAGGTTTTTTATGCATATCTTTGACTTGGAGAGTTAAGAAGTTCTCAAAAATGTTTTGACAAGAAACAGATATGTACTACAAGAATTTCCTATTAATTTAATAGAGAAAAATGGGCAGCAATTTACACATTCAGCAATATGAGATTATGTCCATAAAGAATAGTTTATTCATAAAATGGAAAACTTTCCAAGTTCAAAGAAAGATGTTATGAAAATACATTTACCAATTTGAAACATTTTAATTAAATATTATTTAAATGAAGAAAGAAAAAAATATGTGTATGTGTATGTATATACATGTGTGTGAGTGTGCACGTGTGTGCATATATGTAGTTAAGGGTGGTTACTGGATGGAGAGATTAGGAAACTTTTTATGCTCTTATGAATGATTACCTGTGTTTTCTCAATGTTCTACAACAAGACATATTTATGTACATCTGATTAGTGAAAGTAGAAAGGCACAGCATATTATAGTAAGATCTCCTGTTAGCACAATTGCATTAGTAAACACATGTGCACAGTTTGATTCTGGAATCAACAAATAATCTTTGGATGACAAAGTTCAGAATCCAAGGAAAGGAGCTAAAGATAGACAAGGTGTGATTGAACATTACATAAGGACACGGGTCATAGCCCAAGATGAGGACCTGTAGGGAAAGGTCTTGAGCCACAGAGGCAGTGTGGGGTCACTGGCAGCCCTGGTGGGAGAAAAGAAAATTAGACATAGCAGTCACCAAGAGAAAAAAAGGACTCTGGAAGGGTTTTGAAAGTGCTCAATGAGTTTTGCCTTGGCTGGCTGGCCTACATATCACCATGTATGGGCAGCATGAGAAGAATGCAGGGTTAGTTTTCCTTATAATTACACGAAGGGTCAACAAACTTGTGAGCTACTTTCCCTGACATGATATCTCTCATTGACATTGTTCTACAATCATGATGTAAACAGTACATTTTATCCTGATATTTTCTTTTTTCTTTTTGTATTTTTGAGTTGGGGTCTTACTCTGTTGCTCAGGCTGGAGTACAGTGGCATAGCTCACTGAAGCCTCGACCTCCTGAACTCAGGCAATCCTTCCGACTCAGCCTCCTGGTTAGGTGAAACTGCAGGTGCGCTCTACCATGCCTGGCTAATTTTGTAGCAACGAGGTCTTCCTATGTTGCCCAGGCTGGCCTCAAATTCCTGGGCTCAAGCAATCCTCTTGCCTCAGCCTCCCAAGGTGCTGAGATTACAGGCCCCCTCTGTGCCCGGCCTCCTCATATTTTCCAAGAACAAAAGGTAATGTAAAATCGCAATTTTTGACCAGAAGAAAATGCAGATAATTATTTTCTTTAAAAGTTAGCTTGCTTGGCAGACATGTATATATAAGCTCCAGCAAATCTACTTAAATCTGCTATTTGGAGATTCATAATACTTGAATAAGTCATATTTGTTCTGTGGATGTTTTATCCCTCAATCAACCTTCAAGATTATTTTATTTCTTTTCCTCTTTTAATCTGCTTAAGGGGTAGGGGAGAAATAAGACCCCATAAGTGTACTATTTGTCCTTTTCTTCTCTTTTCTAAGAAGCTCATAAATCAAAATGGAAAAAAAATAACCCATTTTGGATTTTTCCACATTCTTCCCTCTCAGCGATATTTATTGAGGACTCAGAGTGTGTACACAGCTCAATTTCTCAAATACTAAAAAGATAAATAGTAGAATTATCCCTTTCCACAAGGCACTTAGAGAAAGAAGTAAAAACAACATGCTCCACAGGCCATATGCAAAGGATACCTAAAATATAAAATCATTTCACCCTGTGTGGGGATTATATATTTCCAGCTTAAGACACCATCCCCTATCAGAGAACAAATATGAGCCTAAGACAAAATCTATTTCTTAAATTGCATTTAAAATCTGGTCTCTGGCAAGATTCTCATACAGGAAATAAGCAGAGCATAAAAAAACAAAGCAAAGTAAAACAGAAGACATCTGCTGTCAAGTGCTAAATTGCACCACATAAAAGTTAATCTCATAGAACTGACAAAAGTGAGATCAGTCTGGGCTGGGAGTATTTATATTTCCTTGTTTCATTGAGGTAGATATGGTAGGCATGTAATAAATGGTAGGAATCACACTAATGGGCACACAGCTGAATGGAGTTGAACACGTGCACTCCTATGTTACCAGCACCCACATCAAGATCTACAACATCCCAGCACCACAGAAGGCTCCCTCTTGCTTCTTCTCAGTCAGTACACAACCCATGTCCCAACTTCATCACTGTCCATTTTGTTTGCGATCATGTGTCCCTCTCATCTTAAAACTATGTTTCTTAAGAGCTGGAATCCTATTTGATTTATTTTCGTATACCCCAATTCCTAGCAACCAAATAGAAACAAACATATACATCCTTATATTTGTCGTAACTGAGTTAGTTGAAGGAAGAGTCAGAAAATTAGTGGTTCAAAGACTTGGTTCTGCATCTTATTCTTCTATCATTATTGGAAGACTTTAGAAAGTATACATAGTTTTTCTTCTGTGTCTTCATTTTACTCTCATTTACTACAAATTGAATTTGATGATTTGGCTCAGTGGTATACTTCCAGGGCCTAGATTACTTCCTGGCACTTAATTAAACCCTTATATTTTCTAATCATCGGGAGAAGAAAGTTTCTTTCTGAACTTGACCTTTCCCTTTCCATGGAGACTTTCCTGTTCCTGCTGCCTGCATTTCAATCTGGTCCATGGGAGTGAATTAGGACTCAAACCTGTCCAAAGTCCCTTTTCTATAGTTTCTCTTTGGAGGTTTAAAAGAAACTGAACTGTTCAAGGAGAACTTGCTTGCAATTCAATCATTCTTGAACCAATTACATAAATCTGTGTATTTCAGAGAGTTGAAAAAAATAAAAAGATATATGTTCTAAGTATCTGAATGAGTGAATGGATGAATAAAAACCTTCCCTTACACAAGGATTATAAGATAATTCCTCCTTGGTCTCTCAACTCTGGTTTATTTAAATTATAAGAAGCTATAAATACCCAGCTGCTACTTAATGCATTAGACGTGAAATCAAATGTAATAGAAGAAGAGATCCATATGTAACTTATTTTGAAAAGATGCATTTCATCTTGTGTCACTGTTATCACTGCCATTATTGCATTCCTCCATTTGTTATACCTCCAGATCTTGAGGGTAAGCTACATTCTGAGTAACTTTCAGAGGGGAAGCCATGCAATGATAACTCCTTTCAGCTTGAGGAAAAGGTAGACTAAGAGAAATTAGTCACTGTTTTGACTCCTTGGTTTAGTGTGCTTTCTCTCTCTTGCTCACCTTGCTCATATGCTAATTCTCCTCATGTCTGCACTTTCTTCTAGGGGGTTTGGCCATTTCCAATTCATTTCTGTAAATCTTTTAATTACACAATGCTAGTCCTCATCTCATGACAACTGCCAGCTCAGTGTGTGTTTTAGTCTGACCCTGTGTTCCCCTCCCATCCTGGGCCAATTTTGCCTACCATATCTAGGTTTTGACCCAGGCCTCTCAGAGTCTTTCTTCCATGAGGGAAAATATCCTCAACCCTTTCCTGTAAGTTCCATCAACATCTTTAATTAGTACATGCCCCTCCTGATTCTCACGTAGCTTTTTCTAACACAAACATAGTCACCAGAATTTCAAGCCAGGAAGCAGATTCAGAAGTCTCTAGTTAAGCCTACTGATTTAGAAAGTTGTTTTCCTCTTCTCTATTTCTATGGTGCCAGCCCAGTCCCCAAGATTTATATGATTGCTTTATCTCCATTCTTACTCTACCTCCAGTTTGTCCTCCACCTTGCTGCTGCAGTGACCCCAAATCTGACTTCTGACCCAGATGACACATTGTTCACATATCAATACACTAATTTCATTCCAAATATGGAGTAATAACATAGGCTGTGTGTGTGCGTGTATATGTGTGTGTGTGTGTGTGTGTGTGTGTGTGTACATATATACATACAACCAGATAAAGGAGAGGAGATGGCCCTGGTGTAGGGGCTGTAGCCAAGACGAGGATTTCAACAGCAGTGACTGACAAACTATTGAAGTCCCTAGGGCAATGAAACAGAATTTTATGAGAACATCGTAGAGGCAAGAAAACAATACCATGGAGGCCATGATGCCATGTCTATCAAGTCGAAATCTTCTGACAGTCATAAATGTAAGTAAAAAAGAGAATATGTCCTAACATTCGGAACACTAACAGACATGCTAAGTGACCCAGTGCAGTTGTGGAAAATGAAACCATCAGAGTCAATTTTTGAACTATCCCTTCACATCTGCTATTCAATGTATTTATTTCATCTGTAAAGTTTGCTATACTAACAGCTCCACTGAGAATGCCAAATTCTCCATTGCACCTGAACTTACATCAGAATTGCTGATGGCTGTGAACTTCCTAGAATGTGAAATAAAATAACATGTAAGAAAAATGCCAATTTTTTAAGCATTTCATTTCCATAATTAGAAATTCTTTCATATATTTCCTATTGCCTGCATGTAGTTGAGAACTGTGAAGTTTATGGAAAAGCAGATTACTGTCAGAGTTCAAATTTGTTGACTGTATTAACAATTTAAAGATATTTTCACAAGCTAAAAAATTAACAAACATGCTTATTTGTAGGTGGTTACACCTTATCCTTTAGATGAGACCTTTTGAATTATGGCTGTAGTCACAAAGTAAATGCTGAGATTTCAGTTTAAATGTGTGTGTGTGTGTGTGTGTGTGTGTGTGTGTGTGTGTGTGTATAAAACATTGGAACAACCTTTTGACATGTTTTAGTACTTTTTAAAATAAACTTGCTCTAATGTATTAGAGTTATAGCTATCATTGCTTACATTATACAGATATTTCTGTATGAATATGTTTTAACCTCATTAAGATATTTATTTTTAAGACACTCAAGTACATAAGGACTGATCATTCCAAAGTGTCATTTGATTAAAATAAAAAGGGATGGTCAAGACACACAAATATTGAGAAGAGTGTTATTATCATTTATTTTCAACATTGTTCTGAATATCCCCAACAGCATGGGAAGTAAATAAATAAGTAAATAATCTTCAAAAATAAGAGTAAGACTGTCTGCCGGGTTCGGTGGCTCAGCCTGTAATCCCGCGCCTTTGGGAGGCTGGGGTGAGTGGATTGCCTGAGCCCGTGGGTTCGAGACCCACCTGGGCGGCGAGACCTCATCTCTACAATAAATCAAAAAATTAGCCGGGCGTGGTAGCGCATGCTTGTGATTCTGGCTACTTGGAAGGCTGAGGCGGAAAGATCACCGGAGCCCAACAGGTCGAGGCTGTGGTGGCTGGGAGCGGCCACTGCACTCCAGTCTGGGCGACAGAGTGAGATTCCAACTCAAAAAAAAAAAAGAATAAGATTGCCATTATTTGAAAATAGTATGGTTGTGTATATAAGAAATTCAAGAGAATATATAAAAGTTGTTAGAATTAAATATGAATTTAGAAGATTCAAAAACTTACTAAAATTGTTAAAGCTGGATAAAGAACATATAGAGATTTATTACACAATTCTATTTTTTGTACATTTAAAAATGTCCATAATAAAATTTTGGGAAAAATAAACTTAGTAAAATTTATATATAAAGGCTAATATACAATAATCATTTAAATACGTATATACTAGTTATACCAAAAACAAAATTTTTAAATGTGGGGCCAGGCACAGTGGCTTATACCTATAATCCCAACACTTTGGGAGACCGAGATGGGAGGGCTGCTTGAGCCCAGGAGTTTGAGACCAGCCTGGGCAATATAGTGAGAACTCATTCCTACAAAACAATAAAAAAATTTGCTGGGTGTCATGGTGCACACCTGTAGTCCCAACTGCTTGGGAGGCTGAGGCAGAAGGATCATCTGACCCCACAAGGCCAAGGCTGCACTGACCTGTGATCATGCCACTGCACTCCAGCCTGGGTGACAGAGTAAGACCCAAATTTGTTTTAAAAAATGACATTTACAATAACAGCAAAATATATCAAATAATTACAAATAAATATTAGCAAATACAAAATCTCTAAACACAAAACTATAAAATAATATTGAGAAAAATAAAATCTAAATGTTTGTAGGATAAATAATTCATGCTCATGGATTACAGGGTCAGTATTATAAAGATGCTAGTTCTTTCAAAATTATCTATAAATCCAGTGTAATTCTAATCTTCCAACAGCTTTTGTGTGTATATATATTGACAAACTGACTCTAAATGTAATATTAAACTTACATTTGGATGTACAAAAGATCAAGAATGACCAAGATAACCTTAAAGAAGAAAAAGCTAGGACAACAGGTTCTATAAGGTATCAGTGATTATTATAAGGTCTAACAATTCAGATGGTGTGTTGATGGCACACAATAGACAAACAGACCAATGAAAGAGAATAGAGAACATAGAAATTGGTCTTTGTATGTATAAATGTTGATTTATATTAAAGGTGCCACTGCAGAGCAGTGAAAAAAAGAATAGCTTTTCAATAATGTTAGATTAACTGAATATTCACAAAGAGGAAATGATCTCTGCATTATATTATAGACAAAAATTTATTCTAAATGGTTTGTAGATGTTTATGTAAGAGGCAAATAATAGAAACAAAAATGATGATAAAAATAATGTAGGAATAGTATCTTTATAAACTTAGGAAAGAAAATGATCTCTTAAACAGGTAAATAAGTGAAAGGATAATGAATTATACTATAATAAATTAAGAACATCTGTTGATAAAAAAGAAAATAAACCATCAAGGGTAAGAAAAAACAAGTTAGCATGGAAGAAGCTATTTGCAGCAATTCAACCAACAAAGAGCTCACATCCAAAATATATAAATAACTCTTAAAAATCAATTAGAGAAACATATAGACAATGCAATGAAAAAGTGATATGACACTTGATCAGGCATTCATAAAAGATGGTATCCAAAGAATCAATAAATATATGTAAAGGTACCCACTTCAAATGAGGTATCACAGTACAGCTACTAACATGGTAAAAACTAGAAACAAGTAATAATACCATTTGTTGGCAAGCATATGAAGCTATAAGAATTCTCATATACTGCTAGTAGGAATGTAAATTGGTAAATTAACTCTGGTAAACAATTTGACATTAGCTACTAGAGCTGAAGACATTCATATTATTTGAGCTAGCACTTCTACATATTTATCTAACAGAAATGTATGCCATGTGCACTGAGACATGTACAAGAATGATTATAGTAGCATTATCCACAATAAATCCTGACTATAAAAATTAAAAAGTTTATTAACATTAGAATTGATAATTAAATTGCAGTATATTAATAAAATTAAACACTGAATAACAATGAAAATCAACGAACTATAGCTCTCAGCAACAAAATAGAAGACTCTCACAAGCATAATGTTGAGTGAAAGAAAATAGATTCAAAAAATATAATCTATTACTTTGATTACATAAACGCCAAAAGAAGGTAAATTACATGATGGTGTTAGAATTCATAATAGTGGTTACTTTTGTAGAAAAGATGGGATGATGATTAGGAAAAGGCCTAAAGGGGCAATCTGGAATGCTAGCAATGCTTTATTTCTTGATTGCATGAATGTTACAGAGGTGTTTGCATTGTGATAACTGGGTTATACACGTGTGCATTATAAGCTCTTAAAAATGTTAGAAATGGAAAAGAAGAACATGATTTCATTCTTTTTTGTGGTTGCTTGGTATTCCATGGTGCATATATACCACAGTTTCATTACCTACTAATCAGTTGATGGGAATTTAGGTTGATTTCACATCTTTTCAATTGTGAACTGTGCTATTATGAACATGTGGATGCAGCTGTCTTTTTCATATAATGACCTTTATTCCTTTGGGTAGATACATAGTAGTGGGATTGCTGGATCAAATAGTAGATCTACTTTTAGTTTTTTGAGAAATCTCCACACTGCTTTTCTTTTCTTTTTTTTTTTTTTCAATAATCAATATTTTTTTATTATGATGTTGTGGGGTACAGTTAAGGGTTAGGTATACAAATAAATTTCATTCAGGCACCCTATTGATTAGAAGTGCTTCCCCATCCCCAGACAGACATTTGCTCATTAATCCTATCTCCCTCCCCGCCCATAGTTTCCCATTACTGTCAGTCATTTTCTTATAGTATTAGATTGGATGTTCAAGGTCCACTATATGAGTGAAAACATGTGATACTCGGACCTTTGTTTTTGTGAGAGGTCACTCAGTATTATAAACTCTAGTTCCATCCAGGTTGCTGCAAAATTCATGATTTTGTTTTTTTTTTTTTTTATGGCTGCGTAGTATTCCATCATGTATATGTACCACATTTTTCTAACCCAATCCTCTTTTGATGGGCAGCATGGTTGCTTCCAGGTTCTTGCTATTGTGAACAATGCTGCGATAAACATATGTGTGCAGGTGTCTTTTTTGTAGAGTGATTTTTGTTCTTCCGGATATATTCCCATTAGGGGGATTGTGGGGTCGTATGGGAGGTAGATATTTAGAGCTTTTAGGAATTGCCACACTGCTTGCCACAGAGGTTAACTCCAAATGGATCAGAGACCTAAATGTAAAACCTCAAACCATAAGAACCTTAGAAAATGAAGGACATACCCTCATGGAAATCGGAACTGGCCTCCAATTCCTGAACAAAACCCGAAACCCACAGGCCATAAGAGATAAGATAGACAAGTGGGACCTTATTAAACTGACAAGCTTCTACAAAGCCACAGAAACCATCAAGAAAGCAGGGAGACCGCCTACAAACTGGGAAAAAATATTTGCCAACACCAGGTCAGACAAAGGCTTAACATCTTTGATCTACAAGGAACTCAAACATTCTGAAAAGAAAATAACAAACAACCCCATTATAAAATGGGCAAAAGATATGAACAGACACTTCACAAAGGAAGACATCCGAGCAGCCAACAGACATATGAAAAGATGTTCAACCTCACTAATCATCAGGGAGATGCAAATCAAAACCACACTGAGATACCACCTAACTCCAGTCAGAATGGCAATTATCAACAACTCAAAAAATAACTGCTGCTGGAGAGAGAGTGTAGAAAAGGGAACACTTCTACACTGTTGGTGGGAGTATAATCCACACTGCTTTTCATAGAGGTTGTACTAATTTACACTTCCCCAACAGTGTATGTGTCCCCTTTTCTCCACATCCATGCCAGTATCTATTTTTTAAATTATTTAATAATAACCATTCTGACTGGAATAAGGTGGTTTTTCATTTGCAACACAGGTGGAGCAGAGATCATCATCCTAAATGAACTGACTCAGAAATGGAAAACCAAACACCACATGTTCTCACTCATATGTGGGAGCTAAATGGCCACAAAGGTGGAAATAATAGACACTGGGGACACCAATAAGAGGGATGGAAGAGGGAGGTTGGGCTTTATACCACATACAGGGTACAATGTTTGCTATCTGTGGAATGGGCCACCTGTCCCAATCTCCGTCACTAAACAATATGTCCATGTAATGAATACAATGTATACCCTCTGAATCTAAAATAAATAAATATATTTTAAAAAATCAGTTCCACAGATGCTAAGTATTATGTTAAATAATTTTTTAAACTATAGAACAGAAATGAAAAAACATAAAATCAGGCAGAAATAGAAAAAATAACAAATTGATATTTTAAAAACTTCATAGATATCTTAGATTTTTAAATTTTTATTGAAGTTTGCTTTAAACACAAAGATGAGATAGGATCTAGACACCAAAAAATGGCACCATGAAAATTATCTTTAATTCATCACAGATAGACAAAATGAGAAACTTCAAAAAGTCATAGAGGATAGAATGAAGATCTTCACTATATGTTTAGTAAGCATTCCATAAGAAAAAAATGATTAAAAAATTGTAAAGAAATATAGTCAAAAAATTTTCTAATTTGAAGAAATATCTGAGTCCCCAGATAAATAAAAAAAATTCCATGTTGAAACACATGATAGGAAAGCTGCAGGATATCAAAGATAAGGATAAAAACCTTACAAGATGCCAGAAAGAAAAGAATACCAACAAAAGAGCAACGAATAGTAGATTTCCCGTAAGCAACAGTGTATGTCAGAATCCAATCACATTTCTCAAATTTCTGGGGGGAAATAAGCCAACCTGAAGTTTTATACCCAAAATATCATAACCAACACAATAAAGACATCAAAGACATAAGCATTTCCTTCACCACAAACTTCCTTTAGACTTCACTTCTCATTTTATTTCTTATTGTGTTTGCAACACATTGTCTATCAAGTAAAGAATTCTATCAAATAAAGAATTCTCTCTCCAAACCCCTTAACATGTTGCCTTCTTGTCATGTTCCTGAATTCCCCTAGATAATCAACAGTCCTGTATGAATGCATATCACTTGTCTTTCTGCTCTTGTGACCAGGCTGCTGAATATTGCTGAAAAAATAAAGGAAGGAAGAAGGAATTAAAAAAGGGAGGGAGAGAGGAGGGCAAAAAGGAAGGAGAGAAGAAGAGAGAGAGGAGGGAAATCTGCTAATTGAGCTATCAAATTATACACAATCAGGAGCTACAGACTGCTTAATACTGCTGTTACACACAATCATCTTCACTTTACATTCCTCATGTTACTTATTCCACACTTATTGTTTATCTTTGAGTCCTGCATATTACTCTTTTTTTGTCAGCAAAATGCCTCTTACTTCTCAAGAAATAAACAATGTCAAGTTATCTACTTCTGTAAGATCAAAATCAAAATGAAGGCAAGTGACAGTACGTGTCCTTGTTATTGAAGCCATTGAAACTAATTCCTTGGTAGATCAGTGCTTATAATTTCAGTGCTTATAATTTCATGTTTGCTCCGTACCATCATCATCATCATCATCATCACATAAAAATAACTGTAACAATAAAAATGCAATTTTATCTGAAAACAAAGAGCTTCCACAGATATTCTCACTGTTAATAGGACAGGTTATTATCTCTAATAAACAAACAGAGAGTGAAAATCCCCAAATCACAGTTATTTATATGCAGAACTGAGACTAAAACTTACGTCCTTCATTTCCTAATCTAGACGTTTGTCTACTGCTCTATATTGCCAGTGTATTTAGAGACACTGATGTTTTATCCACCTGTTTCAGGACAGAATAGCCCTGCAGGTAGTGTGTTTAACATTTCCTATAAAAAGGTCAGGTGTGGTGGCTCGTGCCTGAAATTCCAGCATTCTAGGAGGCTGAGGTGGGAAGATTGCCTGAGCCTAGGAATTTGAGTCCAACCTAGGCAACATAGCAAGACCCCACGACTACAAAAAGTCAAAAATTAGCTGGACATGGTGCTTGCACCCCTAGTTCCAGCTAACTAGGGAGGATGAGGTAGAGTTCAAGGCTGCGGTTAGCCCAGATTGTGCCACTGCACTCCAGCTTGGGGAAAGAGTGAGAACCCTACTCACTAAAAGTTTCCTATAAAAAGTATCCTATTAGAGAAAATATGACTTTACTGTATTCGTCATTTTCCTAATAAAAATATCAGTCAGAAGAAATGATACAGTAAACAGCTATTTATAAGTTGCAACGCATATTTGATTCCCCTTTTCACTCCAGTGAAATCCTTTCTCCTATTCTATATTGCTTGTTATCTTTGATGCCTATAGCCACGCTTACTCATTTACAAGAGAGCAGTTTCGAGTCTACTAGCGAAATGGAGAAACTCTTTGCTCTCAATTTCAGTCATATTATTATACTTGACCCAGCTAGCAAGAATACTTAATGTTGATACACTCTAAGCAAACATGTCATTTTTGTTGTCTCCCGCTGTAAATAAACAGGAAATTAAAACTCTTCAGGCTAGATTCTATCCCTGGATTCTTGACTCTCACTGAAATCAATGGGAACTGTATGTTCCTTTATAAAAGGAAATTTAGCTTTTTTAATTTAAATGAAATAGCAAGAGTCCTTTTAAAAAGAACTTCTTGAGCAAACTGAAAATAATTCAATCAGTTACTTTTTTTAGTTAAAAAATGTTTATATGGCTCATTAAATTGTTGGTCTGATCCCATTATGATAAACAACTGGCAAACCGAAGGTAGGAATAAACAAAACAAAACACAAAATTATGAGACACAGGATAGCATTGGGAGAAATGAATGTGGTTTTGAGGTTATATAGACCTGGTTATAAATCCCAAGTATGAAATTACTAGCTATGTATCCTTAGCCATAATCGTAATAAGAATGTAGCCATTTAATAAGTATGTTTTAGCCGGGCTCAGTGACTCAGCCTGTAATCCCGTGCTTTGGGAGGCCAAGGTGAGTGAATTGCCTGAGCCCGTGGGCTCGAGACCCACCTGGGCAACTTGGTGAGACCTCATCTCTACAATAAATCAAAAAATTAGCCAGGCATGGTAGCGCGCACCTGTAGTTCCAGCTACTTGGAAGGCTGAGGCGGAAGGATCACCGGAGCCCAGCATGCTGAGGCTGCAGTGGCCGGGAGCGGCCACTGCACTCCAGTCTGGGCGACTGAGTGAGACTCCAAATAAAAAAAATTATGTTTTATATGGTAGACAAAGGTTAAACATTTTACTGAAACTCAGAAAATTGGTACTACTATTAGCCTCATTGTTTAATTGACAAAAATGAAGCTTGGAGAGATTAAGTTACTGAAAGCATACTCAATAGGGTAGAGATGATTCAGACCCAATGCCTATGGTCTTAACCCAAAGTTTAAAGACTAGTGGCCCAGGTGCCAGAATTAACCCTAAGCATGTTTCATTATCTTTGAATGATGTTTTTAAGATGAAAACATCTCACTGAAAAACTGGATTTCTGGTTTCTGATAAATTGGAGACTCAAGCAACAGCAAGCTGATATTTGAGTGTGGCAGCAGTTGCCTGACTGGGTAGAGGCTGCCCCAGCAGACAAAGCATACACTCACTGGTCCCCACAACTCCACAGTGTACTATACCCACTTGCTTTATTCACTAACATCACTGGACTCCTGCAGGCATCACTGGCTGTAGCTCTACACTCGCTCCAAGCAGGTATATCATCTCTCTGAGTCTTATTGTCACAATCTTATGAAATGTGAATATCAAGATCTACTATGCATTGCTACAAGAAATAAATTCAGCAATGTACATAAAGGAATACTGGAAACTTATTCAATAGTAATTGTTTCCTTAATAAAAGCATGAAAAGTAAGTAAAATTTTTAACCAAGTAGTCAACTTCAGGTACCTTGCAGAGGCTACTGTAGTAACAGCTGACAATTAAGTTGAAAATGTGCTGATCTCTGAAATCAACACTTTCTAAAACTAACTTATTACCAAACAAAACACCAAAAGACAAAAACTACTGCCCACTTATCTTGCTCTGTGTGGAAAGCACATCATAATATAGTCAGTACCCTCGAAGAATTTTTAAAGTAGGAGGTAGAGGCGGAATGTAAGCAGCTATTTCTAACAATCAACTGTAGAAGTACAGAGAGTATGCATTACTTACATATGTATTTATAGCTAACCTTTTCCCAGAATGTATATACATACAAGGCATCAGACTAAAATTAATAGTCAATCCAAGTCAAGAGGATTTAAGGGTGAGAAAAACCAAAAATGGCTGAAGTTAGGTACCATCCACCTCTCTACAGACAAGGACTGCAATTTTGCTCAGGATGTCCTAGTAGCCAAAGCTAAAGAGGAAACACAATACCCTATAAGATTCACAGTGCCAGTAAGACTACAAACTCACCATTGTCTCATGAGGAAGCACAACTTTCCTGATACTAAGATCTGAGAGAAATCTATTCTCACAATCGGACTTTTGATAATGACTTAATATTGGAGAGTTTGCATTCTTGGTTCCCGATAGAATTCTGGATTGCTGTCAGGAGTGGGCAAATTTTTTCTGTGAAAAGCCAGATAGTGAATATTTTAGTCTTTATGAGTCACACCATTTTTATTGCCACTACTAAACTCTGCCATTACACTGTGAAAGCAGTCATGGACAATATGTAAACAAATGGCATGGTTGTGTTCCAATAAACTATTTTTTAAAAAGCAAGCAGCAGGATAGATTTGACCTACAGACTGTAGTTTACTAGTCTGTGGTCTATGCAGTCCATAAAATAAAAAAATAATAATAACAATAACATTATCATTTTCAGTTACCACTTTAATGCTGGATTTCCTTTAGGTGAATGTTTTCACTCCCATATTGACAAAATCATGACACAATCCAAATAAACTTGCCAAAAGCTGCTTCTTCAAAAAAGAAAAAAACAAAAAACAGTGTTATCATTTTCAAAAGATATATTTTGATAGTTGTATTAGTGAAAAATAAGAGCTATTTTCCAGATTGATGATTGCTTTATGGAGCTAACTGCCTCCTTTTCATAGCTTGGTGCAGAGTGTAAGAATTGAATCAAAATTCCTATAAGCGTTAAGTAGTGGTACATCTTGCATCATATAGATATGCTGGCCGTTACCTACAGCTTTATTACAAGGAGCAACTGAGATTGAGGGGCTCTTGGCTCAGGTGGCCGTGCAGAGTGAGATCAGGCATGGACTGTGTCCGTTTGACACTGGAAGCCCCAGAGCTTATACAACTGTGATAAAATAATGCAGCATCTAAAAAGACCTATGAGACAAATTATTAATACGTGCCCTAGAGCAGCAGAGCCTCACTGGAAGTGGTGCTCACAGTTTTCCAGAAAATCTTCCAAAAAGTTCTGAGAAAATCAGAAACTTTAACAAACAAGAATTTTTGTTGCTGTTGTTTTGTTTTTATCAAGAGGAATGACTAAAAATGTCCTTCATCTCTACGGTCATGCCCTCTTCTGACAAGTCAATAGTTCAATAATTTCAGAATGCAGTAATACTCTATCTCAATTTTTTAAAAAATCATCTTCTCTAGTCTTTTTGTCAAATAAAAATTCAAGAAATGCTATCTATGAAAATGATTATTTTTGATAGAAGCCCATTTGGTTCCATGCTTTTGCAATGGTGAATAGTGCTGCAATAAACATGTGTGTAATCCTGACTGTACTCCACATCTTTAAAATAAAAGAAAGTGGTTATTTCAGTACCATGCACTTAACAATCACCAGAGAAAAAACTGTTGAATTTGAATCTGTATCTTCATAGAGAAGCAAATGTAATCTCAGCTCAACAAAATTACTAAAATGTGCAGACAATGAAGTAATGAATTGAGTTTGGAGAGGTTGGGAAAGGTTCCACTGAGGAGATTACATCTGAACTCAGTCTTAGCGGAATTAGACATGCACCCAATAGGCAACGAGTGTAGGAACTTGTGGGCAGCAAGAGGATATGGCTAGAAGTGACAGCATAGGCAAATGCATGTGGCATAAGGAGCACAGAAGGATCTAGAATGGAAAACACTTTGTTTTAGCATATGTAAGATAGGAAGAAGGAAGAGGAGAGAGAAAGCTGGAGAAGGAGGCAAGACACTATCAAGTTAAAAGAAATATTGCTATTGTGAATAGAGCTGCAACAAACATACATGTGCAGGTATCTTTTTTGTAGAATAATTTGAGTTCCTCCGGGTATATTCCCAATAGGGGAATTGCTGGATCATATGGAAGGTCATAAAGAAGGACAAATATATGGACCTCGCAGCAACTTGGATGTATTTGGAGTTGATCATACTCAGTGATTTATCACAGAAACAAAGAACAGAGTTCCATATGTTCTCACTCATCAGCGGACCTTGAGCAATTATAATGCTATAAGAAAGCCACTGACAGTAGTGGGAAACTGTCAGGGGAGGGGGGTGGGACTGGTAGTTGAGGGAAATTGCTCGGGGAGGGAGGGGCATACCTCATCAACAAGGGTACCTGCATGATCAATGTTTATATACCTAATCCTGAATTGTACCCCACATCTTCATAATACAAATTTTTTAAAAGAAGAAATATTGAGGCAGAATAAGACCAACAATGGGAGCCTTCATCAATGCGCTAAGGTTCTGTGGTAGACTCATCCTGGAGAAATAAGTCAGACAATGATCAAGGTGTGTGCCCATATTTGGGGTGCAGGCCAGCGAAACAGACAGAAAGGACCGATAGCAGGGGTCTACACATCACCTTGTAGTTCCACAACCCCAAGGGCACAGCTTTGGGAAGGAGAAAGTTTCCTAAATCCCATGAAAAGATTCCTGCAACGTAAAGAGGGAAATGTGTCATTGTTCTACTGGCACTAAAGATCTTAGACCTAGCGTTGTTTAATAAGCTACCCGGGTACCAGTGCTTGGGCTTTCCGGAGTCTTGAACCTTGACCAGGTTTTCAAGTAAGCTGGAGTAAATTGTACTTATTTTTTGCCCAGAATGAAAAAGTGAGGTGGAATGGGATTGAAAGAAAGATAAAAGTCCCCCTTTGTTTTCCTCACTTCCCCACTGGGTTCTGGATTCATTAGGAATTGGTCACAGTTATTGGCGCTTCCCTGGAGCTGGCTACCCTGGCTTTTGCTGCTGGCCTCCGCTGTAACACAAGCAGCCTGCAGCCCCACTCTGTACTCAGCTTTCATTCATGCTAGGAAGGCCTTCTTGCCTTCAGAAAATTCACACCGTTGCCCGATCCAAATGAGAAGAGCTGCCTTTGAAATAACATGAAGACTTTCAGATAATAATCACTCTAGCACTTGAAAACATAATGCTCATGTTTCATTGTGATCTCCTCATTGGTTTCTAGGCCTCAGACTCCCCAGGGAATGTCACAAATTCACATGCTATCTCTGAAAATAGATACAGTACATGTAGCTCTGATTTACCTAAAAAGAGGTGCTTGAAAAAAAAAAGAAAAAGAAAAACAACATAGTCGTGTTGCCAGACAGCTCCCTGTCACTGACACAGATGAGAAAGCTTAAACTGTAAGTTATTCCAGTAAAAGGGTGAACATTTTCTATTAACAACTTGCTTCCTCTCTGATTTTTTCCAGGGAGCTTTAGAATAATTTTTACCTATTTCCTTTTTTACTAAGAAATTTGTCATCAGGCAAAGTAGCCATATGGTAGTGGTGAGTACAATGAACTGTTCTAAGCAGTGTGGTATAATGGTAATTCAACAGACCATGAGAGCAGATAAAGCTGAATTTGAGACCTGCCACTGGTAGGTGGGTGGTCTGAGTGAGGCCCTCAAACTCCCCGATGCTCTATTTCTTCTCACCATAATTAGCTCTTAAGATTAGAAAGGTTATTGGCCAGGCTCGGTGGCTCACACTTGTAATCCCAGCACTTAGGGAGGCTGAGGTGAGAGGATTGCTTGAGCCCAGGAATTCAAGTTCTTGTCTCTACGAAAAAATTAGAAAATTATTCAGGCATGGTGGTGTGTGCCTGTAGTCTGTTACTCAGGTGGCTGAGACTGTGGTGAGCCAAGATCGTACTACTGCCTCCAGTCTGGGAACAGAAAAAAGATTTGGAAGGTTAAGTTAAATAATGTCTTGATTTAGCTCCTCCAAAAAGCAGGCATCAAGAGGGTTCATCTGGGGAAACACACTATGAGGCACAAAGGGGAAGAAGAAGAGGAAGGCTGGGAGGCAGTCAGACCACAAAGAAACCTGGTCCCTGGAAGGGTGAAAAGGAAAGAAGGAAGGTTGGGTAAAAGGGTCTTGATTGCTGTTCTAGAAAGTTCAGAAGGTCAATGGAGCATACTCAAGCTTAAGTCACTCACCAGAATTCTCCATGTCCCAGAAACAGACCACCCCTAGCATCCCTGCCAAGTTCAGTCATCGGCTGGAAGCAGCCCATGGGAAACTTGGCCTCCATGCAAACCTGGTGATGGATTTCATAGCACAACAGCTGCAGCCAGACAATTATTCTCCCTGCTGAAGGAGATTTGAGAGACATGTTCTCACAACCAATAACATATGAAAAGCCCTTGGCAGCTGTAATTGGCATGAAGAAGTCATTCAGTACATTTATTTTCTCCTTAGATGTCAAACCTTTTTTTTTTTTTGGACTGGGTCTCACTATAATGATCAGGTTGATCTTGAACTCTTGGGCTCAAGTGATCCTCCCACCTTGGCCTCCCGAGTAGCTGGGATTACAGGCATGCACCACCATGCCCAGGATCGTGGCAGACATTTTGTTGAAAGCCTTCATGGTTGAAATTGACTTTGAGATCTAAGTTGATCTTTGACTTATGAAATACAATATACAAATTGGGGACATCTCATTCAAATTTGGGGAAAAAGGATATTTTTCATAACTTTGAGGAGAGAAGATGAAAGGTTAGCACTTCCAGTGGACACCAGTTGTCCATCCCTACTGGCCATCAAGAGCAGAGTTTCCAGGATAGCAGTATTATCTCAGATTTCCAGGTCTGGGAGCAAAATGTTTCTTACCAGCTTACACAAGCTTGCAACGTGATCTCTATGCTATTGTGTAATAAACTGCCACTCTTGTGGACTCTACATGTTGCTAAAACATTTCATTCCTTGATATACAGGAAAATCCTCTGCTGCTTCAGATGTTTATCCTCTAACATACTATGGCTTTCAGCTCCGGAGACCTCAAACTTCAGCCTCCCTTTTTTATTGAACAAGGTTTCCCTATTAAACAAGAATCTACATTTTCACACCTTTATAGCTTCCTGATCCTCATGTAAACATCTTTATGTGGAAATGCATAGCTACTGCATAATTATATACAAACTTGGTTCCAAAATTTTCAGTGCAGGATTCTGACTAGCTTTTTGACCTTGGAAACCTTACTTAACCTCTGTGAATCTCAGTTTCCTCATACACAAAATGAGAATAATGATACCTAATCTTGGCATGTTGTCAATAGGTTCAGAGACTATGTAAAACACCTAGTATAGTGCCTAATTCATAATAGACACTTAATAAATTAAAACTAATAATATTCTTTTAGTCTCTTAGCCAAAACCTACCCAAAAGCCATGCAACTTATCCCCCCCAAAAAAATTACAACAGTAAACTCCTAATTATTAATGCAATTATAACTGCTTAGTAAGTATATAATTATGGGTTGATATCTAGCTTAAAATAGTAAACATAAAATTAGAAAATAACAATAAATTTATAAAGCTCATAAAGCTAGGAGCAGGGTTGTTCTTTGTCATAGATCCAGCCTCATACAGCACACTTATTGAATTGTATACATAAATTAGAAGATCTTAACCGGGTGTGGTAGCGCACGCCTATAGTTCCGGCTACTTGGAAGGCTGAAGTGGAAGGATCGCAGAGCCTAGCAAGTCAATGCTGGGGTGACCGTGAGCATACCACTGCACTCCAGCCTAGGCGATGGAGTGAGACTCCAACTCAAAAAAATAAAGTAAAATAAAAGGTAAATGATACAAAGTATTTGCTACCAGTTGCTTCATAGCATCTTCCAGATCAAAGCATTGTTAATCTTTACAAACTAGGAGTAGAGTCAGCATTAGCTATTTTTGTTACATCTTCTTGAATATTTTCTTAGTTTATTTCATACTTTGATTTTGCATGCCTGAGTCTAAGTATATACTCCTTTTCAACCAAATTGACTTATTCTTTCCCCTAGGAAACAGGGTCTTCTCTGAAACGTATGGATCTTCTCCTGCCAAGAAGAGAAAAGTCTTCCTATCTTAATCGGGTCAAGGCCCCTTCTTGCTAGGCCCAGAGGTTGCTCAGCAGTAGCCGATACAGAGAATGATTCCCGCTCTGCAACTGTCTGTTACCATGGAGACATGCTAATTAGTGGATGATGAGAAAGCAAAGGAGTTCAGGGTCTATAAAACCATAAAAAAAGAAATAAATGGAAAAATATGGACAAAGAGAAATGAGAGGTTCTTGTGGGGCAAATTGTAGGTAAAGAAGTCCTGGAATGATAGGATCATAATGAAAACGTAGAAGAGGGTTATGAGAGAGAATATCAATGACAAAGACTGATAGATTATGAGTTTGATAAAGTGAAGGGTGAAGACTGTAACTTAAGAGAAGAAACGGAAAACTCCAATAGTGCTGAGTACAAACTCACAGAATCACAGAACGTTAAAGACTTGAATTTTAAAGGTGTTGAAGGACTGCACTGTTTTTTTCTAAAGGGAAGAAAATGTGACATTCGGGGCCATCAAAATAGATTGTGAATCTCTGTAGACATTTCTCTGCTATAACTTGAATTCACATTTACCAACCCATCGTAATTTGCTGGGTGAGGTGTCAATTGCCACTGCATGAGAATCCTGTCCAATTCCCTGAGCCAAATGTGCTCGTGGCTTTCTTTATCCAGAGATAAAGGAAATCTCCAAGGAATAACAGCATAGAAAAGGAATGTGGTTGACAATTTCGGGAGCTATGTTTGGAAAAGATAATATAGGATAAAAATGCTATACTTAAAGTCATATGAGTATTTACATACCCAAGGCATTTTAAAAACTTGACTGGGTGATATCTTCTGAAGAGATAATTTCATATTATGTTAATATAGGTGCTTTCTATTTTATTTTATTATGCATTATATATTTATTACACATTATTGCTGTATTACACTTGAGCTGTTAACACATTTTACAAGAGATATTTTATGTAAACATAAAAATATTGTTGACAGACTAATAGGCAGAATAAGTAAGCCACTGCTGAAGGCCAAGTTATTGTGACCAGAATAAGACTGGGAGTGGAGGGAAAAACTGGCCCATTGTATTAGTTTGAGAAGAGTTATGGGGATAGGTGAGTCTCATATGCAACGTTCTTCTCATTTGTTCATGCAGATGAGTGAATTCACAGCATTTTAGACCTTAGAAGTTCTTCCCTAACCTTGGATCTTTTTTTCTTCCACATACCCATGCTGTCTTCTACCCTACAGATTTCTTCTCACCCTTCAACTCTAAAGCGAATACTATCTCCTCATGGAGATCTCCCTAAACTTTCACAAGTAGTTAGTACTCCTGAAAACCTTTGCACTGTCTTTTATAGAGCTTAACTCCTGACATTCTGGCTATTTTTTTAGATAACTGTCTATCCTAAATTATAAACTCCTTAATGATAGAAATTCTATTTCACGTACCATAATATTCTTCAGTATTCCAAGCACCAAGTACAGTGCTCAGAATATAGAAGTATTTGTTGAATACTTATTTAATAAGTTTTATAGAAAATTTATGATAATTAACTAATTTGTAGAGTGATTTATATTTTACGAACAGTTTTTATGCCTCTAGATTGTAAGCTACTTAAATGCTTGTGTCCTATCTCCTACCTCTATCTTCTGCACACTAACCCAACAGGCGCTTCATTAAAATGTGTTTAATGATTATTCAAGTCCAGAATTATTCAGGAACATGGCCTTCCTTTTAAAATTAATAATTCCTCAGCAAATGTCAAAATATCTGAAAATGTCCCCCTTCTGTCAGTAAAAATCCAATTCTGCTAATATGCATATATTAAAAGGTAAGCTTTCCTAGTCAATGAATTTTCCTCTGGAGCTGACAAATACTAGAAGTGAATGTCCTAGAAGTTAGAAGAGTTTCCAGAACAGCTTAGACTTCAGTCAGTTGGATGGGCTCACAGTTAGTCCAGAAGTCATTCCAGCTTCTAATGTCAGGGGTAGCCTGACTCGGGGTGTGGCCAAATGGGGTAGAACCCACTTGGCTGCTTGGTAAGGAAACAAGAACACGGACTCTCTCCAGCCTGTTGACTTCATTCTTTATCACTCTGCTTTCTCTACAGTCGTCTTTTTGTCATGGTGCTCAAAATTACCACGTCAATGAAAATCATGCTGAAACTGATTTTTGAAAAACCATTTTGAGGAAAGGAGTGTCATGTGCTCCAGAGAAATCAACTGCTCTTCTTGCCTTACCCCCAGTCACACTTCTCAGTTAGCCTAATGTGTAAAGGAAGTATTTGGATTTATGGACATGATAAACATAAATTCAAATCACTCTCTAACCCCAAAACATCTTTTCCGTCAACCCTACAAGAATATCTGAAACACACAATGCCAATTATTGTAGATGGATAATTTGATGACTCACATTTTTTAAAAAATCATATTAGCTCCCACCATCTAAAAATACTTCGTATGGAACACAGGGAAGAACCACTTAGGTGTTGGAGCAGAGGAAAAGATCTGGAGTCTAGGACCCTGGGAGGAAGGGAAGGCCCAAGTGGTGATGCTTTAGTGTAAGATTCTAAGCAACCAGCAGACAACTTGAGAATACTAAGTAATTGAGGACCTCAAGGTCTGGGCAGATGAAAGGAAGGGAGCAAAGAAAGAAAAATGGAAAGAGCTAAACACAGATTCACTTCTCACATAGTTTTGACTCACAACAACTATGGGGAAAGTCAAAACTAGGTCATCTTGCTCCAGGCCATTACACACAAAAACATGGCATGGTTCTTTGAACATGTGTTGTAGTGCCATGCATTAGACAATTTCCTGTTACCAATACGAATGGCAGTAATATAACTGAAAATATGGGGGGGTGTTTGTGTGTGTATGTGTGTGTGTGAGTGTGTGTGTATTTTAATGTATCCACTCAGTTGATAAAAAAATATATAGAGAGGTCCTCCCAAGGGAAATGCAAATCAGAAAGTCATTCTGTAGAACTATAAATGAAAAAATTCTAGGAAATTTTAAACGTTATTCTCATACATATAGTATGTTTCACATCTGCAACTGCTCCGTTAATTTGGTCCAGACATTTTGGAGGTTTATTCAGTCACAATAAGAGAATATAAGAGCTCAGGGTAAATTCATTACTTCAAAGCACAAAACCCCAGATTATCATTACCACAATGGTATTATCCTACATATTTCAGACAGTACATTTAGTGTCTGGCTATGAAGAGACTAGTTTATAAAATATCTAGGTATGGCATAATTATTACTCTAACTCCATATAAAGTATATTTGAAAATTTTCAAAAAATTCCTCTTGTCAGACTGACAGAATATTTATATTTAAGATGTAGCATATTTTTCCAGATAAAGAAATGCTATTAATATTATTTAGTCTTAATGTTGCAAGCAGATTTACTTAATGAATATACTCTACACAGACCCATGTCTAAAATTTAAGTTATAATTTACTTTGTAATCACAGAAATTATAATTTTGGAAGTATTCGAGAGTATAAAGTCAGTGATCAGTACTGTTAGTTAATCTCCCTCAAATCTCTCTTGCCCCAAGGATTCAGAATCCCGGATTCTTCCATCCCAGTAAGAGCAGAAGATCCTTCCTCTTCCTCCTCTTGCAGACTGTCTATTCAAGTCTGGACTCCTGGCATAATGCTGCTATCTGTGGTGCTGGTTCTATCTCACCACTCTCGATGCTTCTCACTGGTTTCTGGAACTCTTCCAGGCTCTTTAGTTTTTCAGTTTTTATATTGTGTTTTGAATAACAGAAAGATTATACAATGAAAAATACAAAAAGCCTCCCTACCCACAAAGGCCCTCCATCACACCAAAGGCTAGGCTCTCACTTCTTAGTCACCCTATGGAGTAAAGAAGGAGAGAGAGAAACCTGTAAAGAGTTTCACAGTGCAAAAATATTAACTGGAAAGTCAATGTGTGTGTTGACTGTGTGTGTATGTGTGTGTGTATGTGTGTGCGTGTGTGTGTGTGTTTAATGTGTTCACTCAGGTGATAAGCCCAGGGATTCTCACAAAGGAAATATGAATCAGAAATTATTTGAGGTTCCCAGTGAGCAATAAACTAGCAGTAAGTTAATAGTATGATACTGTAAGTTTTATAATACAATTTTAATATTAGGGTGCACAAAAGTAATCATTTTCTACATATTAATCAGTTCTATGATACCTTTATCAAGATGCACTGCCCTATATTAGGGTCTATAAAGGGGAAAAAAAGTATGAGGACCAGACTCAGAACATGCCACCAGATGATGAAAATACTGGGGACAGTTCGGAGGAGGTTTAATTATTGTCTTCAGGTGTATAAGGAGCTCCCACGCAGAGTACAATGGCCACTGAAGAACAGAATTGAAACATCAGACATTGGATTCAGACCTAAGGAACATTTTCTGGCTTTCAATATTATTGAATAATTGATTCAGACAATGAAGTGGATTAAGAACTTCCATAGGTTTTTCAAAATTAGTTTTTCATCTCTCTAAAAAAAAGGGTAAGATGGTTTTTCCAATTTATCTAGTTCAGTTAATTCTTGATTATCTGATTTGTTAATTATTCAAACAATTTAGAGAAAAGCAATTTTTTTTCTGCAGAGCTGATAGCAAAACATAAGATACTAGATAACATGTCCTGGTCTTGCTTTGGGCACTTTTCAATTGAAAGGCATCACAATATTGATATTATATTGTCAACAATTCTAAAATAAGTTTCATTTTGATAGATCCAATAAGAACTTACAATTTGTACTGAACTAGAAAAATACATTCTTGTTTAAAGAAAACCAGTCAAAATGAAGATGTTCTGGTTCCAATGACATGTTTCATGCTCCCAACCCACACTGACTCCCTTTAAGCAGGTGAAGTGTAGTCACTCTTCACAGGGGCACAAGCAGGACCCAAGCAAAAAAAAAAATGTGAAGTAACTGTATGTCCCAATGGAGCTTTTCCTTTAGAATTTCTTAATCTTTCTTTCTTTCTTTCTTTCTTTCTTTCTTTCTTTCTTTCTTTCTTTCTTTCTTCTTTCTTTCTTTCTTTCTCTTTGTTTCTTTTATTTATTTATTTATTTTGAGTTGGAATCTCATTCTGTCGCCCAGACTGAAGTACAGTGGCACACTCATGGCCACTCCAGCATCAACCTACTGGGTTCCGGTGATCTTTCTGCCTCAGCCTTCCAAGTAGCCGGAACTATAGGTGCACTACCACGCCTGGCTAATTTTTGATTTATTGTTGAGAAGAGATCTCACCAAGCTTCCTGGACTGGTCTCAAACCTGAGGCCTCAGGCAATCCACTCGCCTCGGACTCCCAAAGTGCTGGGATTACAAACTAAGCCACCAAGCCCAATCTAAATCTTTTTTTTCAATTGTCAAGGGCAAATTACCTAAGGAGGTGAACTCCTATCCCCTTGATATTTCCTCTCAACATCTAACAACTCATACTGTGAGGTGTTGCTTTCCTCAAAAGAGGTAAAAACAGAATGTATGTAGTTCATCAGGATATCTCTGAAAAAGACTGTGTTGTTTTCTTTTCAATGTTAAAATAATGTTTTATGTTCTTCAAATGTCTAACGCTTACACTTTCAAACAAGATTATGATATGAAAACAGTTTCTTTTTAAAAGGCAAGGAATACATAACTCTACAAAGATAAACATGGAAACCAGATTACCTTTAGAACCACTGCAAAAAAATAAAATAAAATAAAACAAAGGCAAAATGAATGCAAGAAAACTTAGAAATAACACAAAAAGAGAGAACTGTAAGCATTTTTGGAAATAGTGGACTTGATCATCTTTCCTATTTGTTTAACTAGTCGTAAATGAGAATGTATACTTAGTATTTTACATTAAAAAATGGGAACATTAGAAAATGTTACCTCTGATAATGGTTTTAAAAATATAGCAATTAAGTATACTCTAGAGCATTCCTCCAAAATTTCAGACTTATTCCATCAATGTCTAATAAAAGGTTACTTTCCCCAATGCTAACATACTAACATACCAAGTAACTGGTAATGCTTTTTACTTATGAACTTGAACAATGTGAAGGTTATAAATAAATTTTAACATTTTATCAAGAGGAAACTACTTTCACGTGTATATTATGCCTTATATATTTTCCTAGGTAAAAAAAATTTTTAAATGTGGTACACATGCACAATGAAATATTATGCAGCCATAATGGACAAACATATGGACTTCACAGCAACTTGAATGGATTTAGGGTTGATCATACTCAGTGATCTATCACAGAAACAAAGAACAGAGCACCATATGTTCTCACTCATAAGCGAAACTTGAACAATTATAATTCAAATTTCTCTATAATTATAAAGAAAGCAGTTGGCAGTAGTGGGAAAGTGTCCGGAGGGGGTGGGATTGGCAGTTGAGGGAAACTACTAGAGGAGAGAGGGGCATACCTCATCAACAAGGGTACCTGCATAATCAACATTTATATACCTAACCATGAATAATTGTACCCCACATCTTTATAATAAAAAAGAAATATATATACATATATATGCATATATATATAGCTGTGTCTGTAGTGAAAAAAATAACATAATGCAGGATGGTATTAACTAAATTATGCAAAATACTGAGTTACTATGGCTATTATTTTTCCTTATGTGGATTATTATATGCTTTTATAGATTTAACCTAGAGCCTTATATGTAGTAAATGCTCAGTAAATATCAGTGATTTATTTGGGAAGAGGGAGTTGTCTAAATCACCATCTGTCTATATTCTTTTACTTGCTAAATTCAAAGAGGCTCAAAAAACTTACAAATTTTGCCCTTTGAAAGATTCTGCTTACAAAATGATGGCATAAATCCCAGACTGGGAACAAGCATTTGCAACATATACATAAGATAAAAACCTAGACCCAAAACAAATAAAAAATTATCACAACTTGGGTGCAGTGGCTAACACCTGTAATCCCAACACTTTGGGAGGCCTAGATAGAAGGATTGCTTGAGCCCAGGAGTTCAAGACCAGCCTGGGCAACCTAGTGAGACCTCATCTCTACAAAAAATAAAAAAACTGGCTAGGCATGGTTGCGTGCGTCTGTAGTTTCAGCTACTCAGGAGGCTGAGGCAAAGGATTGCCTGAGCCTACAAGGTTGAGGTTGCAGTGAGCCATGGATGTCTCACTGCACTCCAGTTTGGGTGACAGAATAAGACCCTGACTCAAAAAAAATAAATTCTTACAACTCAATAAGAAGACATATTGCCTAATTTTAAAATGAATAACTATTTGAACAAAATAGATTTATGAATGGTATAAGAAATAAACACATGGAAAAGATGTTAGCCATCATTAGTCAATAGATAAATGCAAATTAAAACCACAATGAGATACCACTTCATACTAACCAGAATAGCAAAAAATGTCTAGTTGACATACTAACTGTTGGCAAGGATTCAGAGCAACCGGAACTCTCATTTGCTGCTACTGGAATGTAAAATGTTCTAACTACTGTGAAAAATAGTTTGTCAGTTTTATAAAGTTAAACATACATTAACCATTTGACCTATTACTCCCATTTCGAAGCATGTGCCCAAGAGAAATGAAAAAATATGCCCACAAAAAGACCTGTAGATTAATTTTTAATAGCAGGCATATCATAATTGTTTTTTTTTTTAAAAAAAAAACTGGAAACAAATCCAAATGTTCATGAACCAGCGAATGGATAGACAGATTGTGCTATGACCATACAATAGCATATTACTCAGGAAATATAAAAGAACAAAATATTGATACATGCAGCAACATAGATGAATCTTAAAAGCAACATGTTAAGTGAAAGAAGTCAGACACGCAGAAAAGCTCCATATAATTCAATCTATATGATATTCTGAAAAAGGCAAATTATAGGAACAGAAGACAGATAAGTGGTTATTATGGGTTGGGACTGAGAAAGGGACTGACTACTTAGAAGCATGAAATGACCTTTAAAAGTGACAGAAATATTCTATATCTAAACGATTCTATATCTAAACATTCTGTAACTAAATTCTATGTCTAAATAAATTTAGATTATCTAAATTACATGATTATGTATTTTTTCAAAACTTCAACAACTATAAATCAAAAGTGGGTAATTTTCACTTGATCTAAATTATACCTCAGTAAACTTGAGTTTTGCACAAAAAAAAGACTATATGTGTGTGAGTGTGTGTACTTACTTGTGAGACACAAACACACACATACTCAATGATGGAGTCAAGCAGCTTGTCTTTCAGTGGTGATGGGAACAGGAAGGAAGATTAGGTCATGTGCCACAATTGCATTCCATTTCACTAGTTGATTCCAAGCCATTAGGGCACTTTTAAAAGGAACAATCACCACCCACAACTGCTATGAATCAGCACTGTCATCCCCAGTCAGATAACCAAGCTTTTATTTGATTTAACTTTTTTTTTTCCTGAAAGTGTTAAATTGTCAAGCTGGTGTCCCTACCACCCCCACCTGTCCTAACATGTTTCACACACCCTTTATAGGATCTTAAACTTAACCAGAGTTCTTTCCTAAAGGGCAATAATGGAAATGTTATGGGCAGCTTGTAGTGCACAGTGCATGGTAAAGCTTTTACTTAAATGGATCCTACCCGTGAAAGTAGGAACCCTAACATCACCACAGCAGGCCCACCGCGGTGATGGCTCTGAGAAAAAAAAATCGTCAGGAGGATTCATTTCCATCTTATTTTAGACCTTTTGCTGAAATTCCTTATACAAAAATCTTTTTTTTCTTGACCATTAATACTGATAATTATATCTGTATTTCTTAAGAATATTATGAGTTGCCATTTCTGCATAGTAGCAGATTGAATTTATTCACCTTACGGATATATTATTATCACAGATAATAACTGCAGCATGATAATTATCATTAATTATTCATTTGGATTAAGAGGCAAATAGGCTTGTATTCAAGGGTCTTCCAGAGCACCATTCATTGTTCCTGAGCCCTGTGTGCCAGTGTGACTAATTCGTACTCTTTTCTGAGCCACTGTTGACATCTGACGTGTCCCATATGTATTTATTTGAAAACATAATAAAAGGGATGAGTGTGCCATCTCAGATGGAGTCGCTAAAACAGACGTATGGTTTCTTTTTTACCCTTTAAGTGAGGGTATGCAGTTGTCTGTTAGACTCAGGCTGCCGTGAGCACTGCTTTGGTAGATGTGTATGTATTTCCTCTCTGAGCATCCTCGTCTCAGACTATTTCGGCTCATAGAAGCCTGTATATTTACATAATAGCTTTCTGCAAAAATAATAACATGGTAAGTGATATGCTTTATCCTTCATTGTGCAAAGTGTTTCAGCAGGGTAGTTTGTGCTCTCATCTGAAGCCGACTTAAGTTTAATATGAAAAAAAAAAAAGCTTTTGCAAAGTTTAGGAAAATCTCTGGAGAAATCCAGAATACAAGAGAGATGGAGAAAGAAAAAAGGATGATATATCTTATAAACATGAATGTTTTTGGTAATTTCTTTTTAGCTAACATACACCAAAATTAAGATATGGATACATGTGTAGAGTCTCTTTTGTTTCTTCTTTTGGTCTCAGTCTCTAATTTTGTAATCTACCATTTATATTTATATTTTTTTAAGTAGATATAAAATGGCAGTTTGAAAATGATGCACTAGTATTGAAGATAGGATGCAGTTCTTTGGGATCCCTAACATGGTTAGTGCTGCATTCTGAAATGACTAAAGGATTTCTTTTTCTTTATTTCTTTCTTTGTCTCTATTGGTGATGCAAGAAAGGGGCTAATACATTGTGCTAAATGTTGTGCATTTTTCCTTTTCTTTTTTTTTTGAATCAGAGTCTCATTCTGTCTCCCAGGCTGGAGTGCAGTGGCATGATCACAGTTCACTGAGAAACCTCGACCTCCTTGGGCTCAAGTGAGCCTTCGGTCTCATCCTCCCGAGTAGTTGGCACTACTGACATGCACCACCATACTCGGCAACTTGTTAACTTTTTTGTAGAGACAAGATCTCACTACATTTCCTAGGCTGATCTTGAACTCCTGGCCTCAAGCAATCCTCCTACTTCACCCTTCCAAAGTGGTGGGATTACAGGCATAAACCAGCTAATCCAGCTGAATGTTGCTTTTTTAAAGAGTTGTTTTGCTATTTGTCAATATATTTTTGTGCCTTCATTACTTCCCGCTGACGTGCCGTAGGGCAGCTAGTATTTCCACTTATAGATAGGAAATTGAGTCAGCAGCAGATTAAGTAGTCTTTAACTGGGAGCACACAGTGGTGAGACTAAAATCAGGAACCCATGTCTCCTGACTCTCAGTTCCTCTTTCTGCACCTCCAGGGGCACAGCTGTAAAAGTCTGATGTGAATGATGCAGAAACACAGGAAAAACTTTGAAAACTCAGCCAGATGGTACTACACTGAATTTCAGAGCAAGAGGGAGCCTCAGGAGTGGTGGCTATGAGATTCTGCTAGTGTTATTCGATATAGCTTTTTAAAAAAGTGAATAGTGCTGCAATAAACATGCGTGTGTGTAGTTATCATTTTGTAGAATGATTTGAGTTCCTGCCAGGGGATGAGGAGCACATAACATGAATAAGGATACCTGATTGTTGGGAGCCGGCCACAGAGACCCACTGAGCGTTAGGGATCAGGAAGGGCCATTGACCCCAAGACCACTAGGATGCGTTCGGGAGCTATTGACCCCATTTCCTCCCACTTTCTACTCAGCACTAACCAGATTAAGCTCCTGTGAGCTCAAAACAAAAAAACTCTGAGACCAGGACGAACACAAGCTAACTTTAGAAGCTCATTGCTCCCATTCTTTTGAAACTGCAGTTTTGGCTTTCACACAACTTATAATTCAAATTCGTGTCACATCTAAGAGCCTTAGTATTGGTCACAGGATTATGGGTCATGATCTTAGGATTTATTGAAGGTGTAAATTGTAGAATATAGTTTTAGAAGACAGCCATTTTGTTGAAAGAATGCGGCTGGGTTACTTGCAGGTAGCCCACTGTGAACTTTGGACTGGGCCACATTCCAAACATTCTGGGATGGGCCACTTTCGTTTGTAAAGTAAATGCTTAAGCTTCTATTGAATTGTTTAACTTGGCATAAATCAATCAGTTTAGGATGAAAAAGGTTTATAGAATATGTCAGTCACAGATTAGGTTATCCTTTGTTATGGGATTTTAAGATTATCATATGAAAAGGGTTTAAAGGCAATCATTGATTAAGTTTTCATGGATTAAGGTTTCTGGTGGGTGGGGACGCCCCTCCCACATCTGACTTTGTGTATAAAAAACCAGTTGTAATTCCCAATAAGACTCACATCGCTTCTGCACTAGACTGGAGTCCAGTCTCTTTCTTTCTCTCTCTCTCTTTCTTCTTCCCCCCAATCACCGACGCCATCTCCACCTTTGGGGTACCCTGAACCCGGCTGGAGCTGGTCTCCGGCACCTGATCCCAAACCAGGCGAAGTGAGGACAAATGGAAGGCCCAAACTTCATCTATACGATGACCACTTTTGTACTTAACCCTGAATTGTACCCCACATCTTTAAAATAAAAAATACAAAAATTTTATTGTGGTAAAAGCACTTAATAAATATCTATCCCTTTAACTAATCTTCAATTGCACAGCACAGTATTTTAATTTATAATAATAATGTGCAGCAGATCTCTAGAACTTACTCATCTTATATAACTGAAATTTCACACCCGTGATTAGCAACAGGCTCAGTTATTCATTCCCTTTTCCCACCCTCACTCCCATTTTTTATTTTTCAGGGTTTTCTTTTTGTTTGTTTTTTGGAGTCAGAGTCTCACTCTGTCAAGTGCAGTGGCACGATGATCCTCCTGCCTCAGCCTCTTGAGTAGCTGGGACTACAAGCATGCACCACAATGCCTAGTCAATTTTTTTTTTTTTTTTTTGTAAACACAGGGTCTTACTATGTGGTCCAGGCTAGGCTCAAACTCCAAGCTGGCCTAAGCAATCCTCCTGCCTAGGCCTCCCAAGTGCTGGGATTACAGGCATGAACAACCGCCTCCAACTTCACTCCCGTTTTTGACACTGCTAACAATCTGACTGTGGTCATTTAAGTTTGACAGAGGGGCAATGATCAGAAATACCTTTGTGAGCAGCATATTCATGCTGTTATCATGCAGGCTATCTTCTTGAGTAGAAATCTCATTTTTTAGCTTTCATTCTAACAATAATTAGTGTTTAATAAACACTATATGCCAATAACTGCACTAAGTAGATTATATACATTATTGGCAGAGAAAACAGGTGCCCAAGCAGCTTTTCCTTTTCAAGGGATTTTTCAGAAAAAAAGTCTCAGTCAATTTTTAAAAATGGTTTATTTGACAATTAGCAAAGTAGGAGAATGCCCTTAAAACACTTCTTGGGGCTTTGGACTTCCAGTTTACTATCCATTTACTCACTGTAAGTATGTATCGAGTGCCCACTATGGTATCCGGCTCTGTTCTAGGAATCAGGGGTATAACTGAATGGCACAAAGCCCTGCCTTTGAAAGGTGTCAATTCTATTTTTATTTTTTTAAACCATGATAGCTGTGAGATTCTTTTATTTTATTTTATTTTATTTTTGAGCTCATGTCACTCTGTCACCCAGGTTGAAGTGCAGTGACATGATCATGACTCACTGCAGCGTCAAACTTCTGGGCACAGGAGATCCTCTGCCTCAGCCTCCCAAATAGCAGGGATAACAGGCATGTGCCACCACACCCAGCTAATTTTTTGGTAGAGATAAGTTCTTGCTATATTGCCCAGGCTGGCCTTGAATTCCTGGGATCAATGGCCCAAGCAGTCCTCCTACCTTGGTCTCCCAAAGTGCTGGGATTACAAGTGTGTTCATTTTAGTGAGGAGGACAGAGGCTACACAGATATTTCATAGCAGTGGATAATGTTGTGGGGGGGGAATGGTAGAGCAAAACAGTGAAGAGGGACGAGTGTGGCTGGGGGCAACTCCTTGGTAGAATGTGGTCAGGGAAGGCTCTGTGAGCTGATGTGAAATGAGCAAAGCTGAGAATAAAAGGAAGAGTGAGGTGGGTAGATGCCAGGGAGCATCCCAAGCCTAATGCCAGCAGATGCAAAGATATTCACATGAGTGCATGTTTTCAGAAAGGAATCAGAACCCACAAAGCATCTTGCATCAGATAAAAATGTTCTTGCCGACTATATTTAATTTGTTGTCAGCCTCTTTAATTTTCCTCTGAACATTTTTTTCTCTCTTGCTCTGAATATGAGTCTCTTCTGGCTGAGTCTCTTTGATCTGATTGTTTATGTATTTCTTTTTGGCCATGTTATGTTGGCATTTCTGTCAACCCCCTAAAATCAGATTCTAAAAATGGAATATTCTTCTAATAGTCATGATCACTTGAATATAAAATAACCTGGCACCATGAAAAACAGAGTGGTGGATTACAGTTGCTTTATAGTTGAATTACAATACGTTTTGCTGGATTGGAAGAAGAGGTCAAATCACAGGAATTGTCTCTCTTGATGCTTCTCCTTTTTCTGAAAGGAAAACTGACTTTAACTCAATCATATTTATTTTTTTTAAAATAGCTAAAAGCTAGCATTTCTTGAAAACCTACATTGTACAAAGGGCTCCGCTAAGTACTTCACATGTTATTTCTAATCATCACAGTAACTCTATGCGTTAGGTATCCTTACCCCCATTTTCAAGAAAGGAAACTGAGGTTCAAGCTAATGGACTGTCCAAGATCATCCAGCCAAGTTTCCCTTGAACCAAAGCATATGCTCTTATTTATCATCTCCTATTTACAGTGAAATTTGACAATGATTTTAAAATAGGCGGTGATACAATCAGATTTCTATTTCAGATAAAGAATTCTGGTAACAGTGCAAAGAGTGGGTTGAAAAAGGATGAGTGAAAAGGGATGAGTGGGTTGAAAAGGAGTTAAGAAAAGAAGATGATTTCAGTTCTGGGGAAAGACCAATAGGCACTTAAACTAACAGGACTGTCAATAGTGATTATGGTAACAATCAGTTACCCTCTGGAGGATGCCTATGGAATCTCCTATCCAAATCCAGGTGACTATGGGTAGAAATGTGATTCAAATAGGCCACAGGACAATAACTTTGCCAGGTTTTATGTTATCTCCCTATAGCAGAAGAACACTGCCCTCTGTTGCTTTTTGTCTTGAGGCTCCCAAGGTCCAAATGATACCAGCAAAGGAACTATTATCCCTCCTGGGGCACAGCTGTTGAGAGTGTGAAATGGGCCATGAGATGACCCAGAAAAGGATCCCAACTAAACTGCCAGTTTGCCACTAGCACTCAGAAATCTCAGCCAGTCCTCCCACAGTAAATACTCACTTTAGCTCTTTGCCCCCAAAAGAAGTAATGAAGAGACTCTGAATGTTTGTACAACTACACCATTGTCAAACTTTTATTGGAAATGTTAGTAACTGTAATTCAGCTCCTTAATCTAAATTGCCATACAGAACACATCTAATATACTTTTTTTGCCTTGCTCTTGAAAAGATAGAATAATCATGAATCTAAATAGCGTCGACTTCCTTCATGTTAAAAAATACATTATATACATATAAGTCAAACGGAGTAAAAGGGAGAAATAGATGCAGTGTAATAATGATAAGAAACTATTATATCTGCATGGAGGTAGGCACAAAATTGCCAGTCATTACTCGAATGGGGAGAAAGTTAGTAGGCAATTAGCAACAGAAATGCCAAGTGGAAGGATAATTTGTAGGACAACAATAAACAGAGTCTATACCCAATGAGACAGAAAGAAAGAGCAAGCAGAAGTGCCAATAAAACAAGCAGAGCAGCCATGGGAATGACTGCATTTACACAGTGAGAAAATAAAACGAATCTTCCCCCATTCCTCATCATAACTTCCAGCATTTTCGGTTTCCAGCTTATTCTGGACTAGCAGTGGCAATAGCCAAGTTTAGAAAATTATAGTAATAATAAGCCACATGATGTGGAAAACTTGTTTTCAGCAGAAAAAAACATCACCCGCACCTACTCACAGGGAAAGGAAACTCCTGCTGAAAAAAGGAGCTAACACATAGAAAGCCCTGGAAAAGCAAAGAACAAATAATTTTGTGATCACGAAGAAGGTCCTAAGGGATATAAATCAATCTACTCAGCTACACTCATATACACAGGAAGCAAGTACCCGTGAAGAATTTTAAAAATAAAATTTTAAAATAACTAATGATTGAAAGAAGATCTAACATATCAACTAATTTTCAGTATTTACAGGGCCCAAAGCATTAGAGACCAATTAAAATACGTCTTAGTTTTGATAATCTTTAGAGAGACTTTATTAGTTCCCTCAATAATCTATTCATTATGCAAACAAGCTTTTTACACATGTGTAGGCATGCCTTTTTATGTGTGCCGTAAATACAATTGGGTGAAGGCTTCAAATAATAGTGTAAACATTTCTTAGTGATTTAAGAAATTCTTAAATGTGTATTTTAAGATATGTCATTTTATACACATGATCTCATTTAATCTTCCGAGCCCTATAAGGTACATACTTTAATTAAATATCTTATACATGAGAAACTGAGCCTTAAGGCTTTGTCTTGCTCAAAGTGATGCTAGAATTTATACCCAGATCTGTCAGACTGCAATTCTGGTAGCTACAGAGAAGAGCAACATAAATTATAGTTTAGAAGAGAATTCTGGAAAATAATAGGGACCCAGAACCAGTTCAACTAAGTTGAAATTCTGCCTCTGTTCATGCCACTCTCTTATTTAAAGTCATGCAACAGTTTAATTCACTTAATTCTCATAATAGCCCAGTGAAGGAAGAATGATGATGATGGTGGTGGTGGTAGTGGTGGTTAAAAATGTCAGTGCTGTTATGAAGATTAGGAGAAGGAAGGAAAAAGATTATAATAATAATGATGATAATGAAAAAATCAATTTTACAAATTAAGAAAAATAATGATAGGCTAATTTATCTGTTCAGAGTCACCTAGTTAAACTAGAAGTCAAGTTAATCTAACTACAAAGCCTGTGACTTCAGGTACTCTACTTAGATCCTGGGACTTTTTTTCCCCATCTAAGTACTATCTTCTACATCTCAGTTGTATGGCTTTCTATTGCTGTATAACAAATTACCACAAACTGAGGTTTATTCTCTCACCACTTCCTTGAGTCAGGATTCCAAGTGCAACCTAGCAGGGTCTTTTGGTCAGAGTCTCTCAAGCCTGCAATCTAGGTATCATCTTGTTCACATTCCTTTCTGGAGCCCAAAGTCCTCTCCTAAGCTCATGAGGTTGGTAGAAAACAATTCCCTGTGATTGTAGGACTGCAGTTTCTGCTTTTTCACTGGCTGTCAACCAGTAACAACTCTCAGATTCCAGAGACCCTCACAGTTCCTACCATGTGGCCTACTCACAGGCTCTCTCACAACATGGCAACCTACTTCATCAAAGCTAGGAGGAAACTCCCTCTGACCTCTAGTCTTTTTTAAAGAGCCTGCCTGATTTCATCAGACCTACCCAAGAAGATTTCCCTTTTGGGAAACTTAAAGTAAACTGATGAGAAGCTTAATTACATATGCAATATCCCTACAGCTTTGCCATATAATGTAATATAATCATACAAGTGATATCATTTTACCTTTTCCATATTCTGTGGTAAATTACAAGACTTCTCCACACCCAAGGGAAAGGACTATATAAAGCCATCACTCTCTGGAGATCATCTTAGAATCTTGCCTTCCACATGAGCTTTAACATTACTTCCTCCAGGAGTTATTTGCTGATCCTCAAAATGGAATTATTCCCAACTCCCATGCACTTTCCTGCTCTTACCAATCACAGAATTGATCCCACGGTATTGTGATGGCCATTCCTTACTAGACATTTAGTCCTCCCAGTCAGAGACTGTATTCTTGCCCCCCACAGTATCTCCGGAATCTTTCTCAGACCCTCACACTTTTTCAGCATGTGACAAAGGGAGGAAATTATTATTCAAACAGCATTTCTTCAGAAATATTGGTGCTTGTCAATAAATATCATATCACAATGTAAATGACATATCATCTTGAATTTTTACTCAATTCTCACATTCAGTCAAAATGACATATATAACAACGCAAAAACCTACATTATACTCACAAGTCATACTCCTCACATCACCACAAACAGCAGATTTCTGTTTTATTTTCTCTGCTTTCTGAAACTGATGCGCAAACATTTGCAACGCCAATTATATCTTCTAGTTTCACAGTACATTAAGAAAGCACAACTTTGGCTGGGCATGGTAGCTCATGCCTGTAATCCCAGAATTTTTGGGGGGTCGAGGCAAGAGAATCACTGGAACCCAGGAGTTGAAGACCAGCCTGGGCAGCACAGTGAGACCTTGTCGATACCCAAGTAAATAAATAAATAGGAAAGGAAAAAGAAAGAAAAAGAAAAATAGTTGGGCATGGTGGCATGCACCTGTAGTCCCAGCTACCAAAGAGGATGAGGCTGAAGAATCATCTGAGCCCCATAGGTCAAGGCTGCAGTTAGCTGTGATCATATCTCTGCACTCCAACCTGAGCAACACAGTGCAACCCCAACTCAAAAGGAAAAGAAAAAGAAAGAGAAAAGAGGGTGAGAAAGCAGAAGGTCAAGCTAAATATTTTTTGACATTATATAAATAGATAAAGAAAAAGTTACCTAATTGAAAACTGAAAAAATAATACTAAAATTCGGAGTTAAAAGTAGAAAAGGGCAGCCGGGCTCGGTGGCTCAGCCTGTAATCCCGCGCCTTTGGGAGGCTGAGGTGAGTGGATTGCCTGAGCCTGCGGGTTTGAGACCTGCCTGGGTAGCAAGACCCCATCTCTACAATAAATAAATTAAAAAAATCAGCCGGGCGTGGTAGCACACGCCTGTAATTCCGGCCACTCGGAAGGCTGAGGCAGAAGGATCGCCAGAGCCCAGCAGGTCGAGGCTGCGGTGGCCAGAAGCGGCCACTGCACTCCAGTCTGGGCGACAGAGTGAGACTCCAACTCAAAAAAAAAAAAAAAAAAAGAGAAAAGGGCAAATCACAGAAAGATTATATTAGCACAATGTTGTAAAACACCTACAGGCAAGAAAATCTATGAGAAAAACAAAATAAAATATTTTGTAACAAAGTAGAGGGCAAAGTTTAATAGAAAACAGATCCATGGTGGGGAGGAGATAGATTAAAGTTTCAAATCATAATTCCACAAAGAGTAAGCACTCTATCTAGATAAGCAATTCAACACTACAGTGGAAACTATAAACTGACACTTATTATTCACTTAAAAATCTGCAATGCTGTGTCTCTACATTCACTGGTAATTTAAATTCCATAATATTACCCTTTAAAAATATGTCTGAATTTTACCTTAATGTCTTCACAAGTAGTGGTACAGGATAGTTTTCAGATTATAGCTGAAATTTCCTAAAGTTTGAATTATTTTATGTTAGCCTTTATGCATGTTACAGAACCATTATGCGGAAAATATTTTAAGAGTCCTTAGCTGTGTTTCTGGGTGAGTCTATCACCGGGATAACCACAAAAATGTGCCAGCACTATAATTATTAAACACTGGAATTTTAAAGACATTCAAATGATGGCCCACAGCAGTCTTTTTAAAAGTTCTTAGGAAATTCCATAACCAGTTTATTGCTCCATTAAAGAAGGTACCTTTCTCTGACATGACTGAAGGATTCTTTCTTAGTGAAACACCTAGCGTCAAAATTCCCAAGAAAGCTTGTAAATCATGCATGAAAACAAATGGAAGTTTAAATGCTTTGGGTTGCTCAGAGTGGAGAAAGGAACAAGGGATGGAGAAGAAATTCTTGGTCCTTTAAAATGTCAGACAATAAATAAATATAAGAAAGCAGGCCTATCTATCACAGAAACAAAGAACTGAATACCATGTGTTCTCACTCATTAGTAGGTCTGGCCATTTATCACAATACTACAAAAGAGAGATTAGTAGTAGCAGGACACTGTCTGAGGGTGGGTCACATAACATCACTAAGGGTATCTGAAACTAAACCAGGGGAAGAGAGGACCAATGGGAGGTCAAAACTTCACTTGCACATAGACCACTTACGTATCTTACCACATTCTGATAATGAAATAAGGGAAGGAAGGAAGGAAGGAAGAAGGGGAAGGAAGAAAGAAAGGCCTAAATAACAGTTTCTTTCTTGTGTTGTGCCTTGTCTGTGTTTAAAGGCATACCAGGCACATGCTCTGTACCTAGCCAATTGTGCTCTATTGCCCTAGTAAGAAGACCAAGAAAAAGGCAGACATGCAAGGGCCAACAAAGCTTTTGCAGGCTGAAGAGAAACTGGCAGTATAATGATTACTCAAATCTATATTTGTCAGTCTCTTACAGTAAACTCTGCTTTCTACTGTCTATTAATAGTTGGCAGATCTGCAAGTCTGTAATTCAAAGATAGTCAGTGCCCATAATGATGACCAGAGGGCCGCAAGAGCTTCCTGCCCTGTCAAGAAGCATCTCGTGCCCCTTGAGCCCTGCACGCCAAGCATTCCTGACGGGCTTGTGTTATTTGGCAACACTGTCTGGGAGGAAGCCTTATGCCTGTTCTAGGGTCTCTTCTAGTGGCTCGGAATTCCTTCCCTGCTAACATAACAATAAACCCAGAGTAGGGGGTTCCATAAATAACTGCAGAATTAATGAGTGGAAGTCAGTGCTATAGCAATTTTTCCCCTTAGGCATATCTTAACTCTTCAGGCAATAGTGGAAAACACTTTTTTCTCATGCATATTGGTGATTTTCCTCTAAATGCTCATGAACTTCATCTTTCCTGAACACCCCATTCTAATAAGTCTCTACTTTGCCTGAAGGTCTCGCCTCATTTCTTTCACACCATATCGTCCCTTATATCTCCTTGCCTACAACAGTATCTGGCATATAGGAGGTGCTCAATACATTGCCTTTCTACGATGTTTTTCGTAAGTTGCTATGTGTGGGTTCATTGGATTCACTACTCATATTCATATATTTTGTGCTAAACTGTTTTAGTCATTGTTTTTCAGATACGCCTTCTTCCCTGTTGTCCCTTTCTTCCTAATGTCCTCCATGCTTGAGCCCAACAATGGACATTCTTTTTATCCTCAAAGGCCTAGTTCAAATGCCACTTCCTCCAGGAAGACTTCCCAGATAACCTTGCCTATCAATGGTCTACCCTACTCCAAACTTCAATACTGCTGAGGCTGATCCTGTACTCCATTAAGTCCCTTCACAAAGAAGACTCCAAATTAAATGCAAGAAATTTTAGGAATTCTAGTGTCTTATCTTTAAGCTAAACCTGACTTTAGATTTAATCATAGAAATTTGGGATATCTGGAGTAAGGCTGCTTATTATACAGTAAAAGCAGAAGAATAAGAGGTGATTATACAGAAAAAAGGAACAGTAACAACTGGACCTTGAAAATCTATCGAAATACTATAAGAAAAGATTGACAGTGGTGGGAAACTATGGGGGGGAGGGAGGGGAAGGGAGGTGGGATTAACGGTAGTAAATATCTGTCTGGGGACGGGGAGACACCCCTTATCAACAAGGGTGCCTGAACGAAACATATTTGTATACCTAACCCTTAACTGTACCCCACAATACCAAAATAAAAAATATTGATTACTAAAAAAAAACACTGCAAAAGTTTTGAGGCAGTTTAGTAATTGACTGAAATAGGAGTTCCTGGAATGCAGATGAAAGCCCCAGTGTAATTTTTAAAATAGCTTTCCCAATGCTACATAGACGAGGTTCGAAGCTTTGGATTTCTAAACAGATAGCACAGTACTCCGTGTTTTTAAAATCACCCAATCGATTCGATTAGTGAATGTTTCTTACAAGGTTTGTAAACGGCACTTGCAACAAGGGCTGTATTTTCCCCCAAAGATAACCTAGTTAGGCTTGACAGCTTGTTTACAATAGTACCCTGAAGACACATTCTACAGTGCTCAATTATATAAATATACATTTGAGATACACACTCTGGCTCCTAACATTTGTTAAACATCTGAAATGTGAAGTCAATCCTGTTAGAGTGTGTTTTTTGTACCTCTTTAAATAGTATAAAGGAAATGAGTCTCTATACCTAAAAGTGCATCTATAAAATCTTACTTCCATTGGGACGTACTACTATAGAAGTCAGAAAATAATGTAGCGAACCCAGTGAAGAGAAAGAGATGAGGGGTCCAGAGAGACATCATGAAAATACGAGGCAAGCAGAGATGGAACACTGGTTTTGAGAAATATGAGCGCCTCGGGAAAAAGGGTCCTCTGCTAAGGCATACTCTTGTAGGATCTAAATTTCTACTACTAATAACTCATCTCTTTGGCCAAAGCATCTACAGAAATCCTCTGTTAAAATGAAAACATTAACTGGTATATCAATACATATCAACGATCAGAATCATAGGCTCACAACAATGGTCAACATCTCCTGTAAAACCAAGAAGAATAGATATGACTGAAGACTTGTAACAGTAGTGACAGTCTTGAATGTTTATGGATCTTCTCTACCAATTCCTTAAGAGCACCCACTCTCTTCAAAATCTTTGGAAATTGATCTGGGAATTCCCAACGGGGGCTTTCATCTGCATTCCAGGAACTCCTATTTCTGGTTACCAATGTGCACCTGCCATTTTGGTCATTTGTAGCTGTGGATAACCAAAGGGACAACTGTGCTATGAGACCACCAGAGGCTTTATGATGAAGAACTCTGCCATTCAAAGATTCCAGTACCTCTGTCAGTGCCTTCAATGCAGTGGCTGCTGATACTGGATGCCAAAGGAACTCATGTCTTTCCTAAGAAGCCATCTTCCCTCTCAGCCAAAGCTCTAGTCAACCAATACCTGTTATGTCTTAATGTGTAAGCACTTTACAAGTTTGCTCACTATTTTATTACAATTTCTGTGGCCCAGAAGTCTGACTTGAATCATTTGAAGTAAATCATGAGAGAACAAGCTTGGTGAGAGCCAGGTGAGAACCTCTGGCATCCCCCTCCTCTGATGCTGGTCCTTTGCATCTGGGAAACACCTTGTTCTCCCATATAGAGACAAATAGGGAGACTTTCAGGTAAAAATGGAAGATTTGGTATATGCTTTTAATTTTTTTATCTCCTAAAACCACAGAAATTTGAATTGTTTTAAAAGTCTACTTTTATTCTTGATCCTTTGTATAGCCAATTGTTTTGTGTTTTTTTCTCTCTGAAAGAAAAATTCTAACAAACTTGTTTTCCATCCTATAAAACTAGATAGAGTCAAGCTATCAATAAAGGATGAGATAAAAGAAAGGCGTTTTTAAACATGGAACGTCTCAAAAAAAATTATCTCTCTCAGATGTTTTCTCAAAAAGCCGTTAGAAGTTTTACTACATTAAAACAAAGCAGTTATACAATAAAGATAAAAATGAGAACCAAGAACAGGAGATCTAACTCAGAGGCAGGTAGAAAATTCCCAGGATGAAGAGATGTTTGCAAAAGTCTAGAGGAGCCAGTCTAGGATATTACCAGGTTAAAGGTTGTGGGAGAGATATCACCAAGAAAATAAAATTGTTGAGGTGAGTGAAAGTACTGAAAAGAGATTTAAACAACCAAGAGCGAATCTGTGAGAAGAACATAGGAAACAAGGGAAATAAGAAAGTTATTCTAATTGCCAGAAATAATTGTTTTAATGTGTAGAAAAGGAAAGGTATCACCGTTTTCCCCATGTCTTCACACCGCATGATACACAGGATGAAAATGATGACATACTGAATACTTATCTAATAAAAATTTTGAATAACTGCTTGGGAGAATGGAGCATAAGAAGTGGGCATTCATGTATATCAGAGATAGAGACAAGGGAGGGAAAAATGCTATTTGCTAATCGTCCACACGGCAGGTCAAAATAAAATGACCGGAACTGGAAAAATCAAGCAGTAACATAAGCTTGTTATTTAGAAATGTGGGCACAAAGACAGACAGACTCAGCTTAAAATGTAAAAAGTGATGACCTCTGAAGCAAGGGAAGTTGGGGGTGGCGGGGAGAAATGCTGTTGACAATTGATTGTCAATAGAACATATAAACCTGGGTGACTTTTTTAAAGTATGTGCACATAAAAGGTTAATGAAAAATAAAAGTTTAAATTTTTTTTAATTTTGAAGATGTGGGGTACAATGTAGGGTTAGGTATACAAACATTCATTATGCAGGTACTCTTGCTGATGAAGTGTGCCCCCTTCGCCCCCTCACTGGTAGTTTCCCACTACTGCCAATCCCGCCCTCCCCAACTCCCCTGGCAGTTTCCAACTACTGTAAATCCCTTACTTATCGTATTATAATATTCTATTGCGTATATGTACCATTTTTTAAAATCCAGTTCTCTTTTGATGGGCTGCATGGTTGGTTCCATGTTTTGCTATTGTAAAGAATGCTGCAATAAACATGCACGTACAGATATCTTTTTCATAGAGTGATTTGAGTTCCTCCGGGTATATTCCCAGTAGGGGATTGTGGGGTCGTATGGAAGGTCATATGGAAGGTCGTATGACCCCGCAATCCGCTACTGGGAATATACCCGGGGGAACTGGGAATATTCTCCAAATCACTGGGAATATTTCTCCAAATCACTGGGAATATTCTCCACAGAGGTTGTACTAAGAGAGTTAATCATCAGGACAGTCAGCTTTACAAGCATACTAAGTCTCAGGAATGGTGCAAGACTAAAACGAAGGAAGCTGTCATTAGAAGTGCTCCCACTGATATGATGGCCCATTTCCTTCTGAAAACAGTTCTCTAAAGAGAGATATTTGTGTCACTGCCCTATAGATGAGAAAACTGAGGCTTGGTAAGATTAAGTGACTTAGCCAGGCTCGGTGGCTCAGACTGTAATCCCGCACCTTTGGGAGGCTGAGGTGAGTGGATTGCCTGAGCCCACGTGTTCGAGACCCGCCTGGGCAGCGAGACCTCATCTCTACAGTAAAAAAAAAAAAAAAAATCAACCAGGCGTGATAGCATGCGCCTGTAGTTCCAGCTACTTGGAAAGCTGAGGCGGAAGGATCGCCAGAGCCCAGCAGGCGAGGCTGTGGTGGCCGGGAGTGGCCACTGCACTCCAGTCTGGGCGACCGAGTGAGACTCCAACTCAAAAAAAAAAAAAAAGAGTAAGTGACTTGCCTATAATCACAATTTACCACTCATTTACTTATCCAACAGATATTTATGGATTATCTCTTTTGCACCAGCCAGTCTAGAATCTGGCCACACTTTTCAAACACTAGAGTCTATGTTCTTTCCCCTAACCCATTTTATCTCCCATGAAAACAGATTCTCAAAATTAAAGAATTCCCATAGGCAGACACATTAAAAGAATATGATTCTGAAGTGAAGGACAACCTTTAAAAATATATAATTCTGACTATGCAAGTGAGACTAATTTAAGTGAGAAGGAAATGAGATTGAAGGTCAAAGCACCCAAAATAGCTACAAAATTATCTCTCTCATGAACTCAGATTTTTTAATATATCAAATGAGTCAAAAAGAGCTCATAACCAAGAAAAAGTACAGAAAATAGGCACAAACCTGTAATATTTTAGTCAGAAAGGTAGTGAACCAAAACAAGATAAAGTCTTATAAATGCTCACCAAAAAGGGCTAGAAATAATGTGGAGAGGGAGCTGCTAAAAGATGCCATGATGTGAATACACATCCAAGAAAGAGCAGAGCTGTTCTTCCATCCAATCTGTTACTATATTCTCCATGGAGGAAAATGGATTCTAAACAGAAAAGCAAAAAATAACTATTGCTGAAAAGTGGTTGAACATCAAGCATAAGCAGAGAGAGTGAATCAATGCTTGAAGAATATGCATGGACTTACATAAGCTTACTTCTCCAAATCCAGTAGAATTGCATGCAAGTTTGTTAAACTTTTTTCTGTATGTTTAACAATGGAGTCATCTATGAAAAATGGAAGCCTTCTGGAAAAATAAATACTGTTGAAATGGGAGAAAAGGTAAATTTCAGAAACTAAAGACTGATAAGATTAAATAGGTCTAGATCAAATTGTATAGCTCACCTCTTTTTTCCTTTTCCTTTATTCCTCACATCTAATCTTTTAGCAGGATATATCTTAAGTCAATCTTCCCATCTCTGCTGCCACTAACTGGTCCAAGCCTTTTCTTATCTCACTTAAACCTTGTCATGGAATTCTAAAATGGGTCTTCTTTCTTTTGCTCCCTCCTATCTCCAATCCATTCTTCATACAGCAAAAAGTTATTTGAAAAATGCACACTAGCCCATGTTGCTCCACCACGTGAGATAGCTCAATGGCTTCCCATTGCACTTTATGTCAAAACCATAATCCTAACCTGCGCTCATATAAGCCCCTGCATGACAGGACTCTGACTCATTCTTCAAGCTCCCATTATGGGACTAGACTCCCCTTTAGTGCACTCTGCTGCTCTCTGGAACTCACACTAAGCCATTCTGGCTGCAGGGCCTTAGCTGCTCCTTCTACTTGGAATCCTCTTCCCAAATCCTCTTCATCATTGTTCCTTCTCATCTTCCAAATTTCATCTTTCAGTCACTTCTCAGAGATGCTTCCCTGGCTGTTCTATATAAAGTAGGTTCCATGTAGAACTCTCTTGAATCACCCTACGTATCTCCTTTATAGCCCCATCCCAATTGTAATTATATTGTTTTATTTTGTAATTATTTTATTTGTTCCTCAGAATGCAAACTCCATGAGAACAAGGGCCTCATCCATTTTAACCTTCTTTGTATTTTCAACACCTAATATAATGGGTGCTATTTGAAAGAGGCTCAATTGATACCTGTTGAAAGAAGGAATGACTAAATATTGAATATATTCATTTTAGAATGACAAATAACAAACTGCATGTGGATGTGATGAGCGTGGTGGTACAATTAATCAGATTCAGAACGGGGATGAAGAAAATGTATATCAATGGATTGATAGGATGATGCAAGGTTCTGTCCTACCCAATACCTTTGACAGTAACTTGAATGAAAAGTAGAAAATTTGTTTTTAAGTATGCATGTGGCATTGGACAGAGAGGGTAGCTGGAGTTCTGGAAGACAAAGAGGACTTGAGTAATCTCAGGAGGCTAAAGTGACATCAGAGTTGAAGTTGGAAAAGTGCTTGAAGATGTTTAAACTGATAAGGGCAAGCAGAACTCTAAGTGGAATCAGAGAATCATCTAACTGAATACATGATGAAGAAGCACTAAACTAACAATAGTTTGTGAGTGGTGGTCATTATGGTTAGGATATTCATACAACTCACTTAGTACTCTGTCTACTGTGAATAAGGCCACCTACTGCCTAGAACACACGATAAAGAATGGTTATTAGAACTGGAATTGTGTAACTCAGGAAGATAAATTATTTGAGAGAGCCAAGAGGCTGTCTTCCAATATTCTGAAAGTGCTAAGCAGCAACTTGTCATAGTCACTTCAGAAGTATTCTGAAGAACAGGACTGGGATGCACAAGCGGAATCCAGGGAAGGGAGATTCCACCTCCAAATGAGGTACGCATTCTAACAAGGATCTATGACTTCTCTATGGTCTAATAAAAGATGGACCCCCCTAACAGAAGGGTGAGCCACTGTGACTGGGGTATACACACATATTCAGCGGGACCTTCTGAGGTACAGAGAAAGAACAAGTGTGCAATGGGAGGCTGGTGCCTTTAAGGTCCCTTCCAACTCCAAGTGCAGCCATGCTAAGCCAGGGGAGAGGCCACAGAGGCCCAACTAGTATAAGTCTATATCTAACATCTGTTAGAAAGCACACAAGTTGGGTCACTTTCATGTTTGTCCTGAGGTTTACTTTTGTGCACTTATTCTCTGTGGAAATTAGGGAGCTGGTGAGTGCAACATTCCTCATACAGCTTTCCTCTTATCATGTATCAGGCTACCTGACTGGTGATCATAAATGAATAAAAACAGATACAAATGCCCAAAGAAGCAGACACTCAGTTCTGCTTTTATTTGCATAAATGCAATTTTCCTCTGCTACATCCTGTGATAACAGAGGAGATTTTAGATGATTAAATAATACAGATGATTAAATTGAGAATCATTTTCTTAATGAAAGGAAGTGGTGATTACATATTTTTCTGGAAGTCTTTAGTACTTCTCATAAGCAATCTTTCTCCCATCCTACCTACACACCACACACACACACACACACACACACACACACATACACACACACACACACACACAGGAGTTCTTTTATAGAAGTCAATTGAACACATAGTTGAAGAGTATTAACTGATGTCTTCATCCCAGCACTCACACTAAACTTGCCCTGGTAAAAATGTTTTTATTAATAACTTAAAAATTTAATGAGGGCCCTATCTTTAAAAAATATCCACTGCTCCTTTTACACTAAATTTATAATGAACCTTTGGGAAATTTCTGAAGTTCTTACACACGTATTAATTCCCATTAATTAACTTAAAGGCTAAAATGCAAATAAAAGTAGTTTTGGTCTTTAGAAAGGGCAGGGCTTAGAGTAAGAGAAGAATCCCTGACTCAGAATATTTTCCGTGCTTGACTGAGTTGCTGCCTAATTCTTGATTCTAGCTCCCTGCTAAGACCAACACAGGGCTACAAACAAGACTTAAGGAAGTTTCCCAAGAAGCTGGGGCTATTGCTCCATAGTAGCTATCAGGCAATGCATGAAGCCTATACAGAGGCCAAGTTCTAGTCTCTGTCATATTTTCTATGGCCTCATACAAGTTATTTATTTCAACATGAAAGTGAAGAGGTGTAGCACAAAAGCAACATAAATAAGCAGTTAATGGTGCCTGCAAGGGTGTTTTCCTGATTCTTCTTTCAGCTATCTAAAGAATCCTCCAAGTTCCATTTATGAATTGGCAAGAATGACACTTCTCCCTTTTTTTTTTTTTTTTTTTTTTTTTGAGTTGGAGTCTCACTCTGTCGCCGGGCTGGAGTGCAGTGGCACACTCCCAGTCACTGCAGTCTCAACCTACTGGGCTCAGGTAATCCTTCTGCCTCAGTCTTTCAAGAAGCCAGAACTACAGGCATGCGCTGCCACACCCAGATAATTTTTTTGATTTATTGTAGAGACAAGGTCTCACTATGTTGCCCTGGCTGGTCTCGAGCCCACGGGCTCAGAAAATTCTCTCGCCTCGGCCTCCCAAAGTGCTGGGATTATAGACTTGAGACACCTTGCCCGGCCCACTTCTCCCGTTTTAAACTAAAGAAAATGCAGAAGAAAAGTCCAAAAAATGTCTCCCAAATATAAAGTTCTGAAATGCCCGAAATATCATTTCAGGAAAGAAACATTTTTAAAATTTGCTATTATGACTATGATGTAAGGATGCTCTAAATGTTTCCCTAGGTCCTTGAGATCATTGGGAACTGGACTGTGGCAATGTTCATTGGGATCTATTCTCAGGAACGTGCCCCTCTTCAAATGCACAGCCACACAAGCATCACTCAAACATTAGATGAGGACAAATGGCCAAGTCAGAATTTGAACCTGGCATTTTAAAGCTGATGCTTGAGCCGCTAAATCTCTCCTCCAGGATAATAGCCTCATGGAAGGAGAATGCTGGCAGGCATTCTTCATCATCTGGAGTCCAAACGCTGCAGCTTTCTGATTGTCCTACAGGAAGCTCTGCCACCAAGGGGGAGTAATTATATGCCCAAGGAAAGCAGAGAGTGTACTCAGTATACTTACAGAATGTGAGGAGATTACATGGACTATCGCTGTGTTAGAACAAGTCTCTGGCAATCTACTCTGTCACGATGCAGGAGCCTGGCACAGCCTGGTGAGTTGCAGCAAGGAGACAAAGAGCTTCACTGCTTTACTTTGGACCCAGAGAAAAAAGCAGGCAGAGAGAGAAGAAAGAGGAAGAAGAGGAAACTGAAGATGGGTTTGTGTTTTTTTAAATGGAAAGTAGTTACAAGTTAAAAGACTGCTTCAGGAACACAAGGGAAAAAGAAGACATATACGAGCTTAATTAATAGAATTCAGATGAAAGAAGGGTGAAGCAATTAAATATTCATTACAGATCCCATAAAACTATGATAGAAAACAAACTCTCAATCAAAAGATGCATTGGAGAAACAAAAACTTTAAAAATTAAGAATTTGGAAGAAACAAGAAAAAATAGTAAGCTGTTCAAATTGAAATGTTAGTGTATGTATGTGACAAAGTATTCCATGGGCTTTGTATTTATTTGAATGATTTTCAAGTGGCAAAGCAGATATTTGTGAAAGTAGACAGTGTGGATAATGGCAGATATTTCAAAATAACAGCTAGACAAGAGGCTAGGTCTGCATTCAATTTTCTCCTTAATGAACCCAAAGAAGAACATTTTAGAATGAAGGAGAAAACAAAACAGAGTTGAGGAATAAAAATAATGTGATGGTAACAATTATAAAAATAGCCAACATTTTGCTATTATTAAAAAGCCAAAAACAACAGATGTTGACTGTGAATATAGAGAGAAAGGAATGCTTATGCACAATTGGTGGGACTACAAATTACTACAATCCCCATGGAAAACAGTAGGGAGATTTCTCAAGGAACTAAAAGTAGGTCTACCATTTGATTTAGTGATCCCACTATGTAACAAAAGAAAAAGAAGTCATTATACAAAGATGGAAAATAAGTCATTATATACCTGCTCTGGTATGTTTATCACAGCACAAATCAAAATAGCAAAGACGGAATCAGCCCAAATACCCATCAACAGATGATTGAATGGAAAATATGTGATATATATGAGGGGGAACCCCCCAAAATGGAATTTATTTATAAAAATTGTGTATGGCTGGGCTCAGTGGCTCAGCCTGTAATCCCGCGCCTTTGGGAGGCTGAGGTGAGTGGATTGCCGGAGCCCGCGGGTTTGAGCCCTGCCTGGGCAGGCAAGACCTCATCTCTACAATAAAATCAAAAAATTAGCCGGGCATGGTAGCGCGCACCTGTAATTCTGGCTACTCAGAAGGCTGAGGTGGAAGGATTGCCGGAGCCCAGCAGGTCGAGGCTGCGGTGGCCGGGAGCGGTCGAGGCGGCGGTGGCCGGGAGTGGCCACTGCACTCCAGGCTGGGTGACAGAGTGAGACTCCAACTCAAAAAAAAAAAAAAATTGTGTATGTATTCTTACATGTTTAAATTTCAGTTACCTTCAAAGTACTCCTCATTTGATGCCATAAACCTATCGAGATGCTTTTTACACTGCTCAAAACAGTTTTTTGAACTTGTCAATTTTTGCTATTTTTGGTTTCACCTCTTCCATATTGCATGTTTCCCTTTGAGAACTTTTTTTTTATCTGGGGAAGCAAAAAAAAAAAAAAAAATGTTGCACGGGGTGACATGGGTGAATAGGGAGAGTGAGACACAGGTCATGCTGTTTTTGATCAAACACTCAGCACTCGTAAGTCACCCAGCACTAAATGGGCAAACATGTTGAAATAATCTAAAAAAAAAAAAATCACTGAAGCTGAGTGCAGCCTCTCACAACAACGCTAGCAGGTACACTGATTCTGACGTGTTCCTAGAACACTGACCTCATCAGGGAAGCCTGCGCTACAAAGAGCCTGCCCTCCAAAAGATAATTCTGTGGTGTTTTTTTTTTTTTGGTTTTTTCTCCCCCGGTACATATATATGTACACACACACACACACACACACACCATGGAATACTACTCAGTCATAAAGAAATAATGAAATTAAGTCTTTTGCAGCAATGTAGGTAGAACTGGAGGCCGTCATCCTAAGAAAAATGACTCAGAAACAGAAAGTCATAAACCCCATGTTATCACTTACAAATGGAAGCTAAACCATGAGCACCTCTGGGCATACAGAGTGGAATAGTAGTCATTGGAGGCTGCAAAAGCTGAGAGGGTGGGAGGAAGGTGAGGAATGAGATTATACCAACTGGGTGCAATGTTCACTATTTGAGTGATGGGTACACTAAAAGCTTAAATTTCACCACTAGCTGGGGTCGGTGGCTCAGCCTGTAATCCCGTGCTTTGGGAGGCTGAGGTGGGTGGATTGCCTGAGCCCGCGGGTTCGAGACCCGCCTGGGCAACTTGGCAAGACCTCATCTCTACAATAAATCAAAAATTAGCCAGGCATGGTAGTGTGCACCTGTAGTTCCAGCTACTTGGAAGGCTGAGGCGGAAGGATCGCCAGAGCCCAGCAGGTCGAGGCTGCTGTGGCCGAGAGTGGCCACTGCACTCCAGTCTGGATGACAGAGTGAGACTCCAACTCAAAAAAAAAAAAAAATTTTCACCACTAAGAAATATATCCAGGTGCTACAACTGCACATGTATCTATAAGAATAGAAAAGAAAGGAAAATAATAATAAAATAAAATTATCTAACCTTTTGTAAAATATTCTCAGGCACCTGACAGCATGTCAGGCATTTTAAATGTCTTATTTTATTTATTCCTCATACATAAAGAATAAATAAACACTAAGAAATAGCTTCCATTATCATCCTATTTTACATGTGAGGAAAAGGAGATTCAAAGAGACAAACTTGTTTGAGTACACAACATTATTACATGGCAGAAACAATATTTGAATCTGATCTCTGCTCAACTTTAGTGTTTAAGCTAATAAAATGATATAAAATTTCAATAATTGTGTACCTTGTGTCTTAAGCTTCTCTTTAAAAGCTCTGTAGGTACATGCATTTTTAAATATTAGTTTTTAATTTTTTTCAAAAACTGTCCTCTGAAATAATAAGTAAACTGAAAACTTACCGCACTTATGGAGGAAGAGGGCGTGGGGACACCTAAAAGATGGGCCGAGAAACCAAGTTACAAATTCATATTTTAAAAGATTGAGAAAGTTTTTCTTTGATTTGCATTTTTATCTGAGCTAATTGATGCTTTGGAAAACTCAGAATATTTCAAAGAGCTAGCTTTTTCAAGTCCAGGCAAATCCTCTCATGTTTCTTCCCAGATCACTCATCCACATCTCTCCAGCTCTCACAAGACATTAATATGTAATCTCCACCAAGCAAAGGATCCAGTCTAGTTGCATTGTGAGTCACAGCACCATAGTAGCACAACTACTTATTGGATGGAAGAATTGATCACACTCCTCCCGTCTTCCTCAGCTGCACTTGGGGTCTTATTTCTGCAAATCAAAGAAACTTATTTGTGAATCATGTGGTGTTCTCTGTGTGATTCTAAGAGGAAAAAAAAATCCCCTCTCCCATGATAATCATCAAGAATCTCAACTTACAGAAAGTAGGATCCACAGAAAACAGACACCCACAAGGAAAAAAAGGATGTTGCAGTCCCAGCAATCCAGACCATTCTGGCAAAGTGGCTTCAGAAGAAGCTCAAATTATGACTTCACTGCGGCCCCAGATGTCCCTCTCCATCCCTCTTCCTCTTGTGCAGAGTCATCCCATCTTGTCTAGGAAAGAAAGATATCACCAAATCCACTAGGTGACTTCAGGCCAGCTCTGAAAGTCTTAAAATTGTCATCCAACTCAGATGCTTGCAAGATTAAAAATAAGACAGGAGTGAGAAATCCAGTTTGTAGATTCAAAAACTCAAATAGCATAGTAATCATCAGATGTTATAATTATCATGCTAAGTATTTTGCTCACACCCTTCTCCTGACCCTTCTAGCCAAGTTCCTACAGTGCCATCAGCCCTTCATTGATCCAACACCTCCATCCCAACTTTGGCCTCTTCTGCAAAGAACCCTACTTATTAAGTAAAATTCTCCAAGTACAAGTAAGAATATTAACTACTCCCAGGAATTAGGGCATCGATAGACTGAAATAATTAAACTTATACTGGGTGATGACGATGTGTTCATCACCTTCAATGGACCAAAGAAAATCAGTTTTTTAATCTCTGCATTTGGCCCTGAACTGAAAGAACAACGTCCCCAGCTCGAAAACATTAGGGTATCTGTAAACACTTGGCATGCTTTTCCCGGGAATCCATTCCTGCCAACGTCCTTTAGGAGGCCCCTGATCACTGGAAGCCACACTCCCCACTGCTGCCTGGTCCTTAAGAAGATGGCTTTTCCATAAATAGACACAGAGAAAAGAACCACAGAATTTAACAATCATTTGTACCCTTGAAGATTCTACTTTTGCCTGCATTTTCTCCAGGAGCCAAAAATAAATGAGTACATTAACCTGGTTCATTAAATTAAGCCATGAAATATATTTCAGCCTTCCTCCTTCTGGCTCAGGCTCTATTGTTCCTTACGCATTTGCTTATCATTTATTGCAGTGTCTTCAGAAGCACATAGAACAACCCAAAAATTCCTACAGAAAGAAATAGCTGTAATAGGGGAAAATTTTTTTCCTGATATTTCAGAAATCTAAGTTTAACCTCTTTGATGTTCCGCCCATGATCTTGAGTAGTTCATCACAATCCCTTTTTTTCCTTATTATATATAGTTTTAATACCCTGAGAAATAAAAGTGCTGAACTCTATCTGATATTTTACTGAACTCCTGAACTATTCTGAGTTAAGTATGACAGATGCCCTAATGCTTGAGCTAGGGAAGTTGTTCTTTTAGTTCAGGCATGGAACATTTCCATTAAAAACCAGAGACCTCAGTTCTAACCTTGGCAATGCCTTCTCTACATGATTAATTATTCTTATGTGCTCTGCAGTCCATTAGAAAAGTGTCAGTGTGCCTGAGGATGCAGACACCGTTCCTTGGGTTATCTTGCCCATTTTGTCCTCTCCTCTGTCTTCGTCCAGCAAAACACAGAATCACATCTTCCATATTTTTATTTCAGACGTTCTTTAAAGTTTTTTTTACAAGTTTTGCATATTAAACTGTGCTATTCAGTACTATCCTCTTGAAGAATTCTGCTAGTATCACTGAATTTGTCTGAACATAAAAAGTTAAAATTAAAAATGTAATCAGTAAAATCTGGGGGGAAAGTAACATGCAGTTTTTTTGTCATTTGAGAATCATTATGACTTTTCTTTTTATATATTTCTATCTATATACTTCTATTTATATAGACAACTTGATCTACTTCAGATATGCCCATGGGTCATTAAAAGATATTTTTAGAATTTTTGTCTGTTTGGTTCCAATGCTTTTATTTACCCTTCAGAAATACATTGTTGAGCTGAACCCCATGAGAAGGGGACAACTGGTGATCTCTTCACATATTATTATTTGAAGGTACAAGTTTTATTGTATGTTTGGTAGGATATTTACAAAGAGGTAAAGAGGTGAGCATGTTAAGTAAGATGATATTCATGGGTTTATGGTTGAGTTAATGAACAAACTCACTGCATTTTCTCATCTAGTTCTCATTTGAAAGGCAAAGACTGCATCCCTGGCCAGCATGTAAATATATACAAATACCTTTCATTTTTTTAACTTTTATCTTGCTCCTTGAAACAATAGTGGAGACTCTCGGTCATTTCGTTTTCCAGCTACAACTGTGTACAAGGTAAAAAGTCTACAGACATTTGTACCAGCCTCTCTTCATTTTGGTCAATATCGCTAATTTCTTTTTAAATGCTTATTATTCTAAATTAAGTTTTTGAAGCTGTTACATTAATTGTGGCTCCTACTTGCTCATGGTTCTCTTGATGAAGAAAAAGAGGAGAAAGAAGGAAAAGAGGAGGAAGGGGAACAGCACATTATAATTTATAAAGAACTGATTATGTGCTAGGCACTGTGATTGGTATTGCTATAGACTACCTCTAGTGCTCCCATCAACCCTGTCAGTTGTGTCATTTGCATTTAAGGAAATAGCGACTCAGGAAAGTTAACCAATATATCAGAAGCCACAGAGCTGCTATGTGGCAGAGCTGAAATGATCTTCGTCCACGTTCTGGTTCAAGCCTACCTAGAGGATATTAGCAGCTCTTGCGTCAGCAGCTGTCATAAGGTCATCAGAATTTAACGCTAGCCTCCCAATGCTACACTGATAAAAAGGCACCAGTCACGCATTCCCTACAAAGTTAATATTAGAAAATTACTCCAGCTTAAAGCTTCGAGGGAATCATAATTCAAATGTTCTGAGAAGGAGCAAAGAGAGGGACCTTTAGTGAGTCCTTATTGGATACCTGGTATATTTTCATCTCACTCTTTACACCCAGATGCAGTTGAGCCTTCGGCCATCATAAAACTTTGGTGGTGTGAACCAACATTCTGAGACAGGCTTTGGTGAACGAAGGGTGGACAATACTAACAATAATAATAATACTTACATAATTCTTTCTAATCATTTTTGTGATCATTTGAAGGGGATAGTTAAAAGTTTGAAAGTAAACTGCCGTTGGTCAAACACTACCCAAATTAAAGGGCTCTTTAAATCCTTTGTTATCTGTATTCCCTCTGAAATTCTGTGAACATACGTACAAACATATATTTATCAAATATGAAAAACGCATAATAAAATCATAAATACCACATCCCCAATCCAGCCAACCTCACCCCAACTCCAAGAATAAATATTTTTAAAGGATTTTAATTCAGTTCAAACAATGTTTATATATGTCCCAACAGGTTAAGCTCTGAGTTTTGTAGAATATGTAAAGACGGAAATGAAAATTTAGTGAGAATGCAAATAATATTCAGATTGTGTTGACCAGAAAGGTGACACTAAAGAATAAATAAGACAGTAAAATTTAGAGTAATATTTGTTTAAGGTTCAAAATATGGAAGCTCTAGTTTCCAATTGTTAGATTGCAATGTTCATAAACTTTTCTTCAGTGTAACTCAGAAATGCTCACGACTTGTCCCATTTGGTCCATAACGCATCTATTAAAAACCAAACTGCAGCTTCTTTAAAAAAAGGATGAATTTAGAGAAATGAAAACAAAATCAAAGGAAATACTTTAAGCATCTAGTATGATTCAGTCCATTTACAGGCCACTTTCTATCTTAATTTGATCCTCAAAACCACACTCATGTTAATTTCTGTTATCTACATTACACAGATGAGAAAACTAACATTAAGAAGAGAGCAACTTGCCCAGGGCCACAAATAAGGGATAGAGGTGGAAGACACAATTTAGACTTTCTATCTTTACATCTCACATACATAATACCCAGTCTTTTAAAAATGTTTCTCTTCTATTTGGAGGGCATCGAGGGAAAGGAAATTAATTTGGATATTATCTTATATTTGAAATCACTGACCAAACCTATTACTTATTATACTACTTATGCCATATTCTGAAAATTTCCATCTTGCTTAAATAATTAGAAACTATAAATCACTTCTATTTCATATGTAGACTTTTATTTCAAAAGACTCAAAACTTAATGTATTTATCACAGATTAGTATGATCTTTACAAAAATAAATAAATCCCAGATCTGATTCTAGCCATTTAGAGAATTGATTGGAGAAATCCTAATTTTAAGCAGGAATGTTTCATAATTCCTGAAAGGCCATGTCACGTGAAGGAAAAGAAGAACAGTTCAAAATGACTGAAGTTTCACAGGCAAGGAAAGCAAAAATAAACAATGGGACTGCATCAAACTGAAAAGTTGCTGCACAGCACAGGAAACAACCAACAAAATGAAAAAGGCAACCTATGGAATGGTAGAAAATGTTTGAAAACTGTGTGCCTCTTAGGGAGCTAGTATCCAAAACATATAGGGAACTCTAGAATAAAAGCCACAAACATTTAGGGAACTCATACAGCTCAATAGCAAAAGAACAAATAACTAAATTTAAAAATGGGCAAAAATTCAAACAGACATTTTCCCACAGAAGACATGCAAATAGTCAACAGATATATGAAAAGATACTCAACATCACTCATCTGGGAAATGAAAACACATTGAGATATTGCCTCACACCTGTTAGGATGGCTATGACCAAAAAGGCAAACAATAAGGATCAGCAAAGATATGGTAAAAAAGAGCCCTGGGAGCACACGAGCACTGTTAGTGGGATTGTAAATTAGTACAGTCATTATGGAAAACAATATGGATGTTCCTCAAAAAATTAAAAACAGAACAACCACGTGACCCAGCAACCCCACTTTGGGATATATATTTAAAGAAATTGAAATCAATATCTCAATGAGATAGCAGCACTCTCATATTCATTGCAACATTATTCACAAAACTGAGATATGGAAACAACCTGAGTGTTTGTTGATGAGTAAATGGATAAAGAAAACATAGTGTGTGTGTATATATATATATATAATTTAGCCCTTAAAAATAAAGAAATCCTGACATTTATCACAACATGGTTGGGCCTGGAGGATATTATGTTACAGGAAATGAGCCAGGCACAAAAAAGACAAGTAACTGCATGATCTCACTTATACATGGAATCTGAAGAAGTCAAACTCAGAAACAGAAAGTAGAGATGGAGTTGCCAGGGGTTAGGGTGAGTGTGTGAATTAAGAGGATTTGGGTCAAAGGGCACAAATCTTCAATTATAAGATGATTAAGTCCTAAAGATCTATATACAACATGGTAACTATAGTTGATAATAATATATCATGGAGTTGGGTGCAGTGGTTAATGCTTGTAATTCCAGAGACTTGGGAAACTGAGGCAGGAAGATCTCTCTAGGTCAGGAGTTCAAGACCAGCCTGGGCAACACAGTAAGACCCCAACTGTACAAAAGAAATTGTTTTAAATAACCGGATATAGTAGCATGTGTCTGTAGTCCTAGCTACTCGGGTTGTGGAGACAGGAAGAAACACAGTTGTAGACAATCATCAACAGCAGAAAGATCACTTGAAAGGCTGCAGTAGCAGCTCAAGCTACAGACTGTTCAAATCTAGGTCATTACAGAGAGGAAATGAGAGAACAGACTGAGGAGATACTTAGAACATATATAATTTTTTAGTTGGGGTTTTACTCTGTCACCCAGCCCAGGCTGGAGTACAGTGGCATACTCATGGCTCACTGCAGGCTTGACCTCCTGGGCTCAAGTGATTCTTCTGCTTCAGCCTCCCAAGAAACTGGGTCTACAGGCACATATCACCACGCCTAGCTTATTTTTTATTTTTATTTTGTACAGATGTTGCCTTAGTTGGTCTCAAATTCCTGACCTCAAGCAATCCTTTTACCTCGGCCTCCTTACGTACTGGGATTACAGGAGTGAGCTGCTGCACCCGGCTTGGGAAGAATTTTTTTTTAATTAATTGGAGTTGGGAGTTGAGAGAGCAAAAGAAGTAGAGAATAATTTTTGTTTTATGGAGATAGAGACTCTGAAGAGGAGCCAGATTTGGGAAGAAAGACAAGGAACTTGGTGTGTGGTGTTTGATTTGACTGAAGAACATATAGATATACGGGGGACTGTCCAGAAGAAAACTGAGTATGAATCTGAGGTTCAAAATAAATGTGTGTTGAATAACTAACTTAGCCCACCTTTCACTGAAAAGAAGCCCAGCTGTTCATAGACTTTTGTAAAAAGGAGCTGATTCGTTCTCTCTTTCAGCATCCTGTGTTCACATTTCATTCTTTTCCAAACAATTGATCACTCTATATATTAGAGGAGATTTGTTGTAATTAGAGCATTTTCATGAATATTTTACAGTAGCAGTAGCCTGAAGATTATAACATCTTCTAATTTAAATGTTCTACATGAGAGGAATAATTATATTTCAATACGCCATGTGTAAAGAACTCTATGTATTTAAAGACTATATTTCTGAGTGCCTGTTATGTGCCAAGCACTGAGTTAGGCACAAGAAGTATAATAGTATGCAAAAGTGAATATAAATTAAGCTTAAAGAACTTTCCAGTCAGTGGAAGTAGACAAATTTTATGCAAATAAACACACAGATGAGATTTGGTGCCCTCAGAAGAACAATACAGTTCACAATTGTACTTGTATGGACTATTGTATGTCCATATAAGTGAGATTCAGGCTGTCATCTCCCTGGTTATGGAGACAGCTTTATGAGAGTTGTTCAAGTGACAATGGTGCAAGGGTTGACCACTTAGGAATCTATGCCTAGGGGAGATTGTACAATGAGAAATGTGAGGTCATCAGAGTCTAGTTCTCGTGCTGCCATTTTCAGCTATAAAAATGGGGAAATCATTTAAAATCTTCCCACTGCAGATGCCTCATCATTAGAATGAATACCTAACAATAGACAGGTGCTGCCCTTTTGTCCTTCTGACTCTATTTAACAAATAATTTTAAAGGGGTAATTCTTAAATTAAACCACTATGTATTTTTACAGGCAAAAATTGCAGACACAATGAAATTCATGTCTCTAGATTCTACATTAGAGCATGCAGACACATACTCTAAAATTTAATCCATCTGCCTTTTATGTTTAATTTATCGTTGGAAATTAAACACACACCCCACATTAGCTATTTTTTAGCTTACATACTTTCAAATGAGTCTTTGGGTTCTTAAAAATCTTTAAAAGTTACACTTATTTCCTTCCATGTAAACTAAGTAGACAATTTATTAACTGATAGATTTATTGGTAATTTTTTTCATAATCTTGAATCCATAAGGAATATGTAGCTAATTTAAGCTTCATGGTATTAAATTGTAGAATGCACCATAAAATACTGATACAACAACTTGCCGCAAACAAGTAAACATTTGTTATGGGGACAGTAAAATTTACTTTTCACAAAAGGAGCCTACAGTAATAATGCATTCAATTCTATTTCCCAGAATGCTTCTTAAGTATGTTAATAAAGTCTTTATTGTGTCTGCTTATAAAAGTCGCCACCATTTCCCATTAGAAAGTCTCTGTTTATTCATCAAACATTTACTGACAGTGACTGCTGGGAGCAGCCTCAGATTTCCACTCCATTACACGTTTGTGGCATAAAGCACATTAATTATAGATATATTACAATATTCAACTCATTGAGGAAAAATTAGATGATCAAGGCTCATTTTCCTTGACAATAAGCAAGTTAATGAAAATACTAATTACCTGATGATGAAGTGGAGCCTTCAGGATTGAATGCTTAGCATCTGTAAAAGAGTTCTGCAAATCTAGCACAGAATATTAAAGCCAGAAGCATTGAAGTGTATGAGGTGGCCCTTGCAAATGTCCAGTACCCTTCAATCAAAGGAAAAAGGAGTATTCACTGGGGAAGCAGAGTTTTATCAATCATTTAAGGAAAGTCATTGAAAAGTTATACTCCTTACCTAAAATTTTTAAGTTAGTATTATCTGGAACACAAATCAACTTCACAATTGTAAATTATCATAAAAGAATGAGCTCATTGTCAGTAAAGACACTGCCATCTCCTAATTACCTGTTGTGTAATAATGTTAGAATTTTTTTCAGCCATTTAAACATTGTATGGGATAAAACATTAACTTAATTTCTTTCTCTTTTTTTTTCATTTCTAGAAGTTTGGGATGAATAGTAAGAAACTCCCAGCTCAGGAAAGCCTGTTCACAACAGATAAGGAATTTTGAGGTCCTTAAAAATAGGACCTTTTCAAATAAGCACATGAAAAGATGTTCTACATCCTATGTTAGTAGAGAAACGCAAGTTAAAACAATAATGAGACATTGCTACACACCTTTTAGAATGGCTAATATCGAAAAATTGGGCATGACCAATGTCTGACTAGGATGTGATGTAACAGGAACACTCATTTACTGCTAATGGGAACATAAAATGGGACAGCCACTTTGGAAGACAGTCTGGCAGTTTCTTTTGAAATTCAACATAGTCTTAACATACTAGTCAGCAATCGTGATCCTGGGTTTGTACTCAACTGATTTGAAAACGTATGTCTGCATTAAAAACCTGCAATAAATATTTGTATCAGCTTTTCCACAATCATCCAAAACTGGAAGCAACTAAAATGTCTTTCAATAGATGAATAAGCAAACAAACTATGGTATTTCCATATAATACTATTTGACAGTAATAAATAAATGAGTTATCAAGCCACATAAATACATGAATCAATATTAAATGCATACTATTAACTACAGCAAATCAATATGAAAAGACTGTATTCTATATGATTCAAATTATATGACATTCAGAAAAATGCAAAACTACAGAGATGGTAGAGATCAGTGGTTGCCAGGGATTGAGAGGGAAGTAAGGATTGAGTAGGTGAAGTTATTCAGCTATTAAGGCAGTGAACTATTGTGTATAATATTGTAATGATGAAGTCAAGACACTATGCATTTGTCACAACCCAGAGAACTTTTCAGTTCTAAGAATCGACCTTAGTTATGCCACTTAAAGAAATTATTTAGAGTGTTGGGGATGCCAGAATGAAATGCAGAATGTGATGAAATAATCTAAATGTATTACCAGTGTATGAAACAACTTAACTGAAGAGGATAGAAGAAAAAACGGCTAATTTAAGTAACTTTGAAAAAAAGTAGAGTCTCTAAGACTAAAAACAAAAAGCATTACACATAAGCCCTATGTGCTTGTTGATAAAGCCATTTTCCACAAGGGTGTGGGTAAACAATTCTGGAAACACAATACACGTGCACTGGATTTAAACAATTCTGAAAACACAATACATGTGCACTGGAATTAAACAGATAATGGGAGCCAAATTCCCACCGTTGGAAGGGAAGGCTACAGATAATCAAAAAGAGGCAACTAAAATAATCCATGTGATAATGGATCAGCTAGATACATCACTAAACATGCATGTTTAGCTTAAATATAGATGCAGACAATTCCATATATAAACATATTGTATATATATGTTTATTGTATGCTTGTAAAATCCAAACCACAATAATAGGGGTATGTTAAAGGGACACAGGAGCTGATTGAAAGAGCTTCCAATGACAAAATCTGGAACAAACTGAACCAAAAAAGAAGTAATATGGATCAAAACCCAGAGTATAAAATAATAATCTATGAGTCATAAATAAATAACAAATCTCCCATGCAGAAGAATCTTAAGTAATGCATATAGCTATTCCACTTTCAAGGAGGTGGCATGTAACTGCACATAAAGACTTCCTTCCAAAGAGTATAATATGGAAAGAGGAGAAAAAAACTAGCTTTGCAATAAAGAGTCCCTCAGCCAGGTGATCAATGCTAACATCAATAGTGAGAAGTCATAATGTTCATAGGTACCCCAATATGTAATGAGAACTTTACCTCTATAGTCTTCCTCCCTAATTGTGGTCTTCATTCCAAAATTACTCCAGTTGAAACAAGAAAAATTCCGATTCAGAGACATTTCACAATATATATGTCCATTAGTCCTCAAAACTGTCAAAGTTATCAAAAACAAGGAAAATCTAGAAACTGTCACATCCAAGAGGAGCCTAAGGAGACCTGACAACTAAATGTACTGTGGTATCCTGGATGGGGTCCCAGAACAGAAAAGTGACATTAGGCAAAAACTAAGGAAATCCAAATAAAATATGGACTTTGGTTAAGAATAATATGCCGATATTGACTCATGGGTTGTCACAAATGTACCATAGTAATGTAAGATGTCAGCCAGGTGTGGTGGCTCACGCTTGTAATCTCAGCATTCTGGGAGGCCGAGTGAGAGGTTTGCTTGAGCTCAGAAGTTTCAGACCAGCCTAGGCAGCATAGCAAGACCTCGTCTTTCCAAAAAAAAAAAAATTTTTTTTTAAATAAGCCAGACATGATGGCGTGTGCCTGTACTGCCAGCTACTCCAGAGGTTGAGGTGGGAGAATCACCTGAGCACAGGAGGTCGAGGCTGTGGTGAGCTATGGTTGTGCCACTGCACTCCAGCCTGGGTGACAGAGTGAGACCCCCAACTCAAAAACAAAAAAAAAAGGTAGGATGTTATTAATGGGAAAGATCAGTGTGCAGTACAAAAGAACTCTGATCATCTCTACAATTTTTCTACAGATTTTTAAAGTGTTCTGAAAGAAAAAGTTTATTTTTTAAAAAATAGGCCCTTTCCACACATGCCTGAGTTATTTCTTCCATTTCTCAAACTGGCAGTCTAAATTAGAATAAGCAAACTGCTGAGTATATCTTCTGATTTCATTCCAGCATCAATTTGTATTTTCCACGCTCTTTTGAATTCAACTAATAGCTCTGCACAGCCTCTCCTTTTTCCTGTGCATTATCCATTGAATGAGTTCCAAATCACTCTACTGTGGAGTGGCCAAAGATCCCATTTGATGGATGGTCATTTTGCACACCTGTATTGGGGTCTTTGATTGATGGGCTGGCATACATCTAATATAACTTCTCCTAATAGGGAAGTGAGGAAAACACACATTTGTGCAAGCTGCAGTCCAGTATGCAGCTCATTCAAAGGGCTTAATTTAGAAATAGTTACTTAATAATTCAACATGGACAATTCCTTGATTCCCGTTGACTTTCAATTCAATCAGTAAAGCTGCCTCTTGGATTTTCCATTATTATGAAGACTGATGTATTTTATAAGAGCAAACAGCTGCTCTGGCAGATTAATGTTCCTTCTTGTCACCCTGCAGTGAAAGCTTACTTGGAATTCTTCTCTTGTGAAAAGTAGTGTGGATCCAAAGAATTTAATCGGCTGACCACCAATGACGTTAACATACTCCTCTGTCCTGGGTCAGCTCTTATAACCCTTGCTGCCAAAGTTTAGCAACATCTTCAGATAGATGGCTCGCCTGAATTAAATGCCACATGTAGTGAAATGCAACTCCAAGCACTTGGAGTTGAAAGAACTGGGCTCTGTTATTTCACACTTCCGGACAAGTTACTTAACTCTTTTTTTTTGAGTTGGAGTCTCACTGTGTCGCCCAGACTGGAGTGCAGTGGCCACTCCCAGTCACTGCAGCCTTGACCTGCTGGGCTCTGGCGATCCTTCCGCCTCAGCCTTCCAAGTAGCCGGAATTACAGGCATGCACTACCACACCGGCTGATTTTTTGATTTATTGTAGAGATGAGGTCTCGCTGCCCAGGTGGGTTTCGAACCCGCGGGCTCAGGCAATCCACTCACCTCAGCCTCCCAAAGGCGTGGGATTACAGGCTGAGCCACCGAGCCCAGCTTAAGTTACTTAACTCTAAAGGCTTTATTCTCCTTCCATTACATAGGAACAAATGATACTTGCCTGAACTGTCTCATAGGCATACGGGACAGTTGAGACCCACTATGTTGCAGGCAATGTGAAAGACACTGAGGCTGTAACAGTTGAGGAAAAAAAACTGCTGGTATTGTGGAACTTGATTTCTAGTAGAAAGAGGCAGAAGATGAAAGATAAAACATACAGTATTTTGATGGTTTTAAGTGTAATATAAAAAACAGGAAGAATACTAAAATTCTTGGGGAGGAGAAAAGTTCATTTTCGATATGGCGATCAAAATAGGTCTCATTGAGAAGTGACATTTAAGTGAAGGTATGAAAGAGGTGAGAATATCTAAAGACGAAGCATTTCAGGAAAAGGAAGCAGCAAGTGTAAGCAGCAAGTACTCCTTACTCCCTGAGGCAGGAGTAAACTGAAATGTTCAAAGAGCAAAAAGTCTGGAACCAAGGAAGCCATGTGAAGAACAGTGAGAGGTGCAGTCAGGTAGGTAGTGGAGAAGACAGTCAGCTCATGTGGAGATGTAGAGCCTTGTATGCCATCATCGGGAACTTTTTGTTTTATTTGGTTTTGGTTTCGGTTTTTGAGAGTCAGGGTCTCACTCTGTCACACAGGCTGGACTCAGTGGCTTGATTATAGCTCATTGCAGCCTCCACCTCCTGGTCTCAAGTGATCCTCCAACTTCAGTCTCTTGAGTATCAGGAACTACAGGTGTGACTAATATTTTATTTATTGTATAGATAGGGTCTTGCTATGTTGCCCAGGCTGGTGTTGAACTCCTGACCTCAAGTGATTCTCCTGCTCAGCCTTCCATAGTGTTGGGTTCCAGGCATGAATCACTGTGCCCAGCCCATCATCAGGACTTTAATTTTTTTACTCCAGGTGAGATGGGAAGCCATTGAAGATGAGAGACCATTTTGAACAGGGTAGTAACATAATCTATTTTTATGCTTTAACAAGATCCCTGGAGAATCAATGAGGTGCAACAGTAGAAACAAAGAGACTAGTGAGGTAGCAATTGAAGCCTTCTAAGAAGGAAATCATGGCAACTTGGGCTAGAGCCCTGGCAGGGAAGGTATTGGAAAATTATTGGATTCTAGATATATTTTGAAGGTATACTCAATAGAATTTTCTGAGAGATTTGTTTTAAGATATGAGAAAAAAAGAAATTCTCTTTCCAAAATTTTTGTCTTAAACAATTGAAAGGACAAAGTTGCCATTAACTGACATAGGTAATGGGATGTCAGAAATAATTTGGGGAGACAGAGAAGAGAAGAAGCTCAGTGTTTGAAATATTATGTTCAATGTGGATGTTAAATATGCAAATGAGGATTAAAAGTAGACAACTGTACATTTGAGTCTAGAGTTTGGGGGAAAAGTCCCAACTGGAGACAGAAAATGTGTAAGTCATCAGTGGATAGACGGTATTTAAAGCAATGAGAATTGATCATCAAGTAAGTCAGAACTGTAGAAAAGAGAAGAGGTGTCTAGAGATTCAACTCCAAGGTCCAAAAAAAATTAAAAGGGAACCAGCAAAGAGCACCAGTAAGAGAAAAGGGTTGAAAATGAAGCTTATAAAAGAAGAGTGGATTGGTAGTGACCCAAATCCAAGAGAAGAGGTGTGCAGGAGGAGGTAATGTTCCAACCTATGAAATGCTGTTGATAGATCAAATAAAATACAGTCTGAGAACTGACTTTTTCACTTAATGATGTGGTGACCACCATGACCTTGTTTGGGGTCAGGAAACAGCATAAATGCAATGGGATCAAGAGAAAATAGTCATCAATTTTGATGACTGTAGTATGGTTATGGAAAATGTTAACATTAGGGGATTCTGAGTAAAGGGAATATGGGAGTTCTGTGTACTTTTTTTGCAACATTTCAGTAAATCTAAAAATGTTTCAGAATGAAAAGTTGGAAAAAATACATGAGAAGAGAACAATTGGAGCCAGTAGTATAGGCAAATTTTTCATAATCTTCTTGAAAAGGTAAGAAAAAATGGACTCGAGAAGACGAGGTCAAGAAGTGTTTGTGTTTATTGGCCTTAGCTTTTTTGTGTCTTAAGCAAAAACAACAACACCATGTTTGTATGCATATGAGAATCATAGAATGATGAAAACTGGTGATGCAGGAAAGAGATGAGGTTCACTGAAGCAATGCCCTTGAAGAAGAGAGAGGCAGCCTCGCATCCCCAGGGAAGCACTGGCCACAGCCATAGCAGGTGGCAGAGCACAGACACTGTGTGCAAGTAGAAGTGCCTATCCTTGGCCAATCACTCCATATTTCTCACTGAAGAAAGAAACAAGTTCTCAGATGAGAGTGAGGATGGCGGCAGCAGTGCATGAGTGTTGGTGTTTTAAAGAGAGAATGAAAGGAGTGAAATAGTCACCTCTAGAAAGCAGAAGGAAGAACTGGTGGTAGCATTTTAGATGATAGTTATTCACATGCATATAAAAGAGAAAGATTGGGGCCTGGGAGTGCAGGGGAGAACTGGTTGATTTTCTACTCTTCTCTCTTCTGATCATTATCAATAGCAGTGTCTTGAATTGAGAGATAGGCCATATTGTCAAGGGAAGTGCTTGAGGCAATTGGCAAAGCCTACTTCTATAGCCTCAGTGACATCTTAAAGCATTATAAAAAAAAAAGAAAGAAACAAAGTTTGCTCACTCGATATTAAATGACTTTTCTCTTAACTGCTAGGAGGCAGAAATAAGATTATGTTACCTTCCTTTGTTGGAAGTGATCAAATTACACATCACAGATATATGCATTTAATTATATTCTTGTATAAATATATAAGCTTTTTTATTTTAAAAATCTGGGGTACAAGTCAGGATTGGATACATAAGTGGTCTAAGTACAGGTGAAGTTTGGACCTCCCATTGGAACCAAATATATAAGCTTTTTAAAGCAATGACTTTGCTCATGAATAGAAAATCCAAGAGGAGAGCCCAAAAAGAAATGGAAAAAGTTCTATTTTCGGCAAACCACATGCTGCCCTGTGATATTAAGTGTCCCTGCTAATTTCAGAGGAAGAATATGTTTCCCCTACTACCAGACCTCATCTCAGAAGTAGGATTGGAATAGAGAAGCATCCCGGGAGAATTGACTCTCTCCACTCAGCAGTCCAAGGGAAAACTCCTAATTGAGTGGCATTTCAACCAAGAGTCAAGGGAGATTGTTACTGCCTATCTAATAAAGCTCCTTGTTCTTCAAGATGGCTCCTGATCCTTGGGGAAATTGGAGAGGGTGTTTGTCTCAAGTTCCCTGGGCTAGCGGCTGCATTGTCTTCCTGAAGAAGAGAACAGATGAATAACCAAGACTAAAACCTCACAAGATGAGATACAGAAGTCAAACAATTATTTTTTATGACTTGGGCTAAACACACCTGTTAATGAAGAAAGAAAGGAGGGCTGATGTTCTACGGAGTTCTGGAGGGGAATCAAATTTCCAGATCATTGCAGGTTGTTCACCTCAATGCCATTGAAGCAACTCTGAATAGACCCCTTTCTCCTCAGAAAACCAGATTAAATTGGGTCAAGTTTCTACCTCAGAAATTCCCTACACGTGTGTCACCCCCACTGGCACATAACAGCCTCCAAAAGTCTGGCTTTTTACAATCAGAAGTACAGTGTAGGTGTGTTTCTCACAAACGTGGTTGTAAGCAAAGGCACTTTTTCTTTGGTTGTTTAATTTCTAACTTATCAAGTTCTATCAGGGCTAGTGGCTGGCCCTCGGAAGTTGCTAGTGTTCTAGTTTTGACCTGAGTATTTTTTCTGTAATTTGGTCCCATCCACATGGCATGTTGCAGTTAAACTAAAAAGACTGTGTGACTATTAGAAAGAAATTACAGGGCTGGAATCTCAAGTATAATTCCAACCGTTATAAGAAACTTGCTGGCCAGGAAGCCCTAATGCTTCCATTAATGAGGCTATTAATTTTGGAAAGCTTTGACAGCTATAACATCTTTTTTAAGAAAGCAGAAGCACATTTCCTTTTTCTTCAGAATGCCTTTTTATTTGTATGTAACAGCTGCCTCAAGCCCCCTTCCACTGCCTGTTTTAATTTGTCTTTAATATCAGATGTGCCTTATCGATTTCTTCTGTGTATATTTTCATTCTGAATAATTCAGAGGCAAGATTTTTTTCCCATTATGGTCAATAGCAGGAGCAAATTTTGAGGATCATCAACTGAGCCTTGACTGACGATTCCTGCTGTTGATAACCCCAGAAGTGAGGAAGGGGGAACAGCAGGGGATAATATGACCCAACGGTCAATCACAGCTATCAGCAAACAGCCAACGTGGGTTTATGTAAGGACCGGAGATCCATACCGCAGGCCCAAAAGACCTGCTAATAGTTTGCTCTTTTTACCTTTCAACATACAGCACTCCAGCAGTGCTGGAGAGAGTTGTGGTCTATTCTCGTATACATTTTCATTTTTACTGATGTTTAAACATCCTGTTTTAGAGGTGTCATCTTTTATGTGAATATGTATGTCATCAGTGCATCAATTCTTAATGATTTGTTCATATTTTAGCCAAGCTTTTTCCAAACTAGGGTAGAAAAATTGGAAAGCTTCCAGGAAATCAGTCCAGGGAATAAATAATTGTCACTTTTGAATTCAGATAAAATGGTTGAAATTAATTATCATAGAACTGACAGAAATAATATAAGTTTGCCTAGGCTCCTCTCACCTGTAGTAGGAACACATTTTCTTGCCTGTTTTGACGCTGGCCCTCATCCAAGTCTTTGACACACTCAATTTACTACAAAATTGGCAACCCTCTGTCTCATAAAGGAATCCAAGTGTAACAATAAATATTGGTCCCTATGCCCAATATGATTAATATAAGTCAGAGTAGACCTAATAAGTATCGGATTATTGGGTTTCAATAATCATAGTATTTTATATTTTCTGTCTTTTCCTTAAGACATTTTTATAAAATTCTGATTTAACAAGATGTGCTAGAGGCAGCCAGCCTTTTGCATTCTCTTAGGAATGTTGAGATCAGACCCAAGTGAGGAAAAGAGAGGCTCGGGTTAACATGAGCAGTTCAATTTCAATTATGTGGAGTAAACGGTCTTTTTCAGGTCTGATGATTTTTGAAAACTATTTGAAGGTCTGGTGTGATTTACATGCAGTTTGCCTTGATCTATTAAAATAAGGGTTTTCATACTACTCAATTCAAGTATTTGAATGTAATTATGATATTTCTGCTTGTCATAAACAGATATTCCTAAGGTAATATTTAACAACCGACCAAGCAATCCCTAAAGAATTGCTGGTTATAAAATAAATGCTATAGAATTAATGTCTTTCACAACAGATATCTGGTTTTGCTTATCTCCAGAGGAGATCCATAAAATTGCAAAAACATCTGTAGTTAACTGTTAAATAGCTTATAGTTAAATAATAGCTTAACGTATGCAAAGTAAAAGGAAATTAGAAATCCTGGTTGAGTTTACCATAGATAACTTATTTATAAATCTCTGTAATTTATTATTAATATCCTTATACAATAATCACTCATGCATATAAGTGCAGTTAACCTTAACATTTTTTTCTGATTCTTGTTTCTTTACAAAAGAGGTCTTTTAGCCTTAGAACTCATTAGTCTTAAAGGTTTTTGAAGACATTCTTAAAAGTATGTTACCATTTTTATTTATGGTGAAAATAGGGTTTCTTTGTTTATGATCTTATATTATTCATCAATAAATTTCATGGAGAAAAAAATTACTCTCATTAAAAACTGTGGTTTTCTTAGAATTAACTTTAGGGTTAAGGCTGATATCATAACAAAACAGTAAATAACAAATTATTTGTAAAGTTAGGATTGATTTTGTAAATATCAACAGGGTTTTCACACTACAAATTACAGCATCAGTACACATACTCTCCCAATGCTTTCCTTGGAATAGGCCACGATCTGACTTACTCTTGTTCTTAAAGGGTAAAATACAATTTGGAGGTGACAAACTCATAGAGAATTAGGTAGTGAATCAAACAGATATGTTGCATGAAAATGGAGAATATAATGAAAAAAACTGATTTTGTTTTCTTTAATAAATGGTTGGCAATATATGTAGCAACAGGAATATGCTAGAGCTGACTGCATGCTGAGGTTAAGCTAAAACATGTAATCAGTGGTAAACTGGCAAACACAGCCTATTCTAATGTAACAACCAGAGATATTTAGCAAAACCAAAATTATTAAATACAGTGCTTTCAGCCTGATTTTTGTGGTTAACTGTAAATGTTTTATAGGCTGATATTAAAGTGATATTAATGTTGATAGCAAAAGAATAGATCTGACTTTAGTTAAAATAAAAAGGAAAAAAATTTGTCTGAGTAGGAAGATCTGGGTTCCAGTGCCAGTGCTGGGAGTTCAGTGCACAAGCCGTACAATCTTAGTTGGACTAATAAATAATAACAACAATAATAGTGGAAGCCTTTTTATTGGACATCTTCTTTGAACCAGAAGTCATCCCGTCTAATCCTCACAGCCCTGTGAAGTAAGTATCATTCCAGGTGGTAGATGAGAAACTTAGAAGATATGGAAGTAAATAACTTTCCTGAAGTCACACATCCAGTAAGTAGTAGAGTTAAGAGAACTAAAATTCAGGTCTGACCAACTCTTATCCACCATAGGTACTGTCTGTATAAACACTGAGAGTGAACCAAATGGTTGCCTTCTAATTCTAAAATCTCTAATTCCTCAGTTTTAAATGCACTCCCAAGCAAAGGATTCCTTGATTTTTTTTTCTTTTCTTTTTTTAATTTTTATTTTTTAAGGAGGAACTACTTTTTTCTTTCCCAAATGCTTTCAGTCATTATGGGAAGGGAAGGAATAAAAAGTCTTTTTAATAAAGTCTCTGAAAGAAATGAGGAAGGAACACTATGGTCAGCCCACTGTATTCCCTTCTAGAATCTTGGCAAACCAAGAAAGAAGGTCATGGAAGTAGCTGATGCTAATGACCTTGCCACAACAAGAACATCCTACACATTTTAAGTGACCTTGCTAAGAAGATACTGGACTGTGACAAGAGATGACAATATATGGTGAATAGATAACTGGAGGACATGCTTTTTTTCTAGTATTGTCCTTGAGTTAAGCTTTCTAACTCATAGCTCAGGCCATCCTCTGCCATTATGAGACTAAATAGATTATAATGCCCTACATAAAGTGCACTTCTGTTCAAGTAACTCCAACTCTTCAGAAAGTTAATGAGAAGAGTTCAAGAGACTTGGTAACTTGATCTCAGGCAGAATTGCAAGGCCAGGGAATATATATGGTGGGACAAGACTAGGCTTAAATGAAAGCCTTTTGGCCATGTCCTATGTAGTCTTAAGTAATTTACATAACTTCTTTGAGCTCTGGTTTCCTCATCAAAAAAAAAAAACTATAACAAAATTTACCTCATAACTCCATCATCAAAACTTGCATCAACATAGAGTGGTTATGAGGAATCAGCAAAATAATAGGTCCATAGCAGTTTCTATCACAAAGCAGGAGCTCAGTAATGAACAATTCTCATGTTTTTCATTCTCATGACAGAGAGATGCTTGCTATATCATCACAGAAAAATACTATCTTGAAAACTCAAAGTTGAACATCCCTTATAGAGGGAGAAGCTAGACCCAGAGATCCTGAGTTAAGAAATGCCAGGAAAAAGGAAAGATGAGATCAAGGTCTCCATCAAGTGCCTTAATTTCCAATTGATTTGTCCAAGTCCATCTTGGAAGCCCAAGCTCATTCTAAACTACACTAAGGAGGACATGGTGCCACGATCATGTGTCCCAGATCCCCCTCTTAAGGGTCTTAGAGATCTACCTTTACATGCCCAATAGGACATATCTGTGTCTATATATTTCAGTCTATAGTTCCTTAGTAGCATAGAAATATAATGAAGCATTAAGGATAAAATTTCAACAAAGTAAATGACAGATTTTTATATGTGAATTCAAGAAAGAAAAATGTGTCTCTTATGCAGGCCATAATTGTGGAACTTATGCTAATGGAAATCATTGTAACTCTTTATTCATAAGGGTCATTTATAAATGATGTATGAATGTCCATAAATGTCTCTCTTATTTGCTATTAATAGTTAGAAATGCTATTATTTTTACATAAGCCAAGTGTGATTCCTTTCAAATGGAAGCAACAATAGGTATAATGTGTTGGAACGAGTCTACAAATAAAATAAGCATATTTTTGCCTGGTTATTAACTACAATAAAGTATTTCCACATGGGTTATTTAAGGTTTTATTTAGATTTCATCTTTAATTTGAGAAAACCTCAGGGTGCTATTTTCAATGAAATGTATCAATCATAACACTTGGAACCCAATTATTACACTTCAGCTAAATTACTTACTGTGATCTTACCATTTAAAGCACACTTCAAAACCAACAGCGAGTTGTCATAAAAATATTTCCTTTTCTAAGACTCTTTCTTAAAAAAAACTAATAATATTCTTTAATCAGATTTGTTTAAGGGAACGGCACCATCACACATTGACATTACCCAGCACAGTGAAGGGAATAGAAAGCCCACAGCTACTGGTCTTTTGCTCTGCCCTTTCCGTCAGAAAGAAAGAGTCACATACTATCTTGTCCTCCTTCCCAACATGGAGGAAGAATGTGTTGAGAATAGAAGTGGAAGTTCTTGAATGATCTATTGGGAGTTGACATATCTTGCTAAACGTTCATTTGATAGAATGTCATAAAATGATTTGTTTCAGATGTAGGCAAAGAGGTAAACGCTCTCCCCAGGGTGATTTATTCAAAACTTATTCAGTCAGTATTTGGCACATAGAGCCATTCAAAGGTATCATAAGCAACATTCACTCTGCTCTTCTAATTTAGTGCACCCAAAAATGTGGAGGTGCAGGCTTGAGAAGGTCAGGGGTTACAGCCACCCTACTTTGGAACTTGGTGGACGGGTCTCAAATGAGAGGATAACCACCTAAATCCTGGCTCAGGATTAAATGGTGCCATGTCACACCAGATGGGAGAGTAGGGAGAAAGGGGAAAGAGAAAGAGGGAGAGAGAGAGAACACCTTCCTCCTTTTCCTACTTGTCCCAGCTTCTTTGACAATTTATCCTTTGCCTCTGTATCAGAAGTTTAGACTCTAGGTCCAAAGAAGAGTCTGTCTTGTCCTGCAGACCATTTCCTGGTTGAAATTTCCTTGAATTTAAGACTTTGATGCCTATTTCTAAATGTACAGTGCCACAAAAACCTGCACATGGATATTCATAGCGGCCTTATTCATGGTTGCCAAAACGTGTACACAATCAAGATGTCTATTAGTATCTTGAATAAACCGTGGCTATTAGTATGAATGAATAAACTGTGGCACAAACAGTATTCCAGACAATGGAATATTATTCATCACTGAAAAGAAATGACCTATCCAGCCATGAAAAGGGATAGAGGAACTTTAAATGTGTTTTGCTAAGTAAGAGAAGTCAATCTGAAAAGGCTACATACTGTATGATTTTAACTATATGATACTCCGGAAAAGGCAAGACTACAAATACAGTGGTTTCTAGGGATTAGGAGGGAAGGAAGGACAAACAGGTGGAACACAGAGGATTGTTAGGGTAGTGAAACTATCCTGAATAATACTACAATGGCGGATACATGCCATTACACATTGGTCCAAACTCACAGAATGTATGACACCAAGAGAGAACCCGAGTGTGAACTATGGACTCTGGGCGATGATGTGTCAGAGTATGTTTATCAGTGGTAACAAATGTCTCACTCTGGTAGGAGGGTAGATAATGGGAGAGAAGTGCCTGTGGAGGAAGAGTATATTGGAAATCTCTATACCTTCCTCTCAATTTTGCCGTGACCCTAAAATTGCTTTAAAAAAAATACTCTAAAATAGTTGAAAGAGAAGATTTGTAATGTTCCCAACACAAAGAAATGATAAGCATTTGAGGTGATACATAACCCAGTAACACAGATTTGGTCATTATTCATTGTGTGCTTATATCATAATATCACATGTACCCCACCAATAGAGCAATTAATGTATTCATAAAAATTTTGATTAAAAAATAAATAAACAATAAAGTCTATTTCAAAAAGTGCATCATGCCTAAAAATGAAAGCAAGTTTAGTTTCTTGTGGGTGACACACAGGATGACAGACAGCACTTTGTGAGAGCTGGGGGTGGGGAGGAGTGGACAGTGCTGGAGGAGAAAGGATTCCAGGCTCAGAGGCCAGCAGGTAGAAGGCAATCTCAGTCAAATTCATATTTTTGCCCTGGGCCAGATGTGTCTAAAAGCTTCACGCTTTGGCTCAGCTCCTCCCCCAGGAGTGCCAGCTGACCGTAGGGTCACCGGCTTGTTTCCCCAGTCTCGCCCTTGGGTAAACGTCAGAAGATTGGCTGATGTACCATTCAATTTCACTTCCATCTTTTGCCTCAGTGAATGATGGTTTGTGGTGAGGGAGGATTTTTAATAACACATAAAACTTTCAATTCCTATGAATAAAACTAAGAAGGCTTGTCAACTTTGCCCAGGGCTGTCAGAAACAAGGGGCAGATCAGACAAGCAGAGAGTCTGGCTAGAACTTTGTACCTTATTTCAGGGTAAGCTTCATTTCTTGGGCTAGACCTTTGGCATTTAATCACAGAAATTCAAGGCCAAGGGAAAAGAAACAGTGCTGACTACCTATCATTCTCTAACTTTAAGGCTTTATACACAATGCCTATTACACAGTAGGATCACATACATGTTGACTGAATAAACAGAGGATGGATACATGGATGGATGGATAAATGAATGGATAAACTCAGTGTACCTAAGCATTGTTTTGTTTAACTCTCTTCATCCTATAAGGCAAGTATTATTTTATCTATGTCTCCACCCTTCCTGCAAAACATTACCCACATGAGTTGATGTATGGTAGAAAAAAGATGAGGAAATAGAAATTAATATGTGGGAGTTAACATGCACACCTCAGTCTTTTCCACTTCAAAATCCATTTTTGTGGATTTTATGCTTATTCTGCTACAATTTCTCACACATCACGATATCACTCCAGAAAACTGAAATGAGTAAAACCTGAATGGACTAGACTATGATCTTATTACCATTCTTGGTTGTAAGGATAGGAAGTAAGGGAAAAGTTTTACCTTGCTAATCACCAAGGAGCTACACAGTACTTTCAGCAAAGAGCTGGGCATCTTGGATAGTTTTCCTCTCTGTAGCCTAGCTTTGATGTATGTGGTATAACAAAGAACAGATTAAGGAAATACTGTACTTGTATTGTGGGTTATGTGTTCAACATTTTTTTTTTTGCATATTCAAGATAAAGTGTATTATAGACTTAACCTCAGGTAAAATATTGTATTTGTGTACAACACAAGATCTTCCCTTACCGTGGAAGTTACTTAGTTAGTATTCTAGTATCTTTCACTAGAGAAGAAACTTGTGGGAGGGAAGGGCAGCACAAATTATCCAAGAAATTGGGTAATTTAATCTGGGGAAAAAAGGAGGATGTAGAAAAAAAATTCTATGGTTCCTATAGAATTGTAAGGAAGATACTATCAAACAATTTCTTCATTTTTCATCGGTTAGATTAAGAGTGTGAGATTAAACCACAGTGGGAGAAAAGTGAGGGACTTTATATCTATACCCTTTTGCCACCTGGAAAACTTCTATTTGGGTGCATTAAGTTCCTGAGCTACTAGAGAGATTTAAATCCAGCAGTTCTCTCCAATTAAAATTCTTTTTCTAGAGGAAATGTGGGAATCAGTGGAAGGAGCTCAGAAGTTCACCTGGGTCTTCCCAAAGAAGAGAAGCACTAGTTAGTTAGCAGCCTTCATCAAGATCTGAGCCAGTGTTCAAAAAAGAAGAAAACTGGTTGGGCATGATGACTCACACCCATAATTCCAGTGCTTTGAGAAACCAAAGTGGAATGATAGCTTGAGTCCAGGAGTTTGGGACCATCCTGGGCAACATAGCAAAACCTCATCTCTGCAAAAAATGAACCAGGTATGGCGGCATGTGCCTGTAGTCCCAACTATTTGAGAGATTGAGGCGCTAGGATCTCTTGAGCTTAGGAGGTCAAGGCTGTGGTAAGCTGTGAACATGCCACTGCACTCCAGCCTAGGTAACAGAGAGCAGAGAGACCCTGACAAAAAAAAAAGAAAAGAAAAGAAGGAAGGAAGGAAGGAAGGAAGGAAGGAAGGAAGGAAGGAAGGAAGGAAGGAAGGAGGAAAGGAGGGAAGAAAGAAAGGAGGGAAGGAGAGAGAGAAGGAGGGGGAGGAAAGAAGGGAACAGAAGAGGGACAAACTAAACTCACTAAATTCTACTATAATCATTGGGAAGAATGAAAACAATGGATGTGAGTTTTATTGACAGAATCAAGCTAAGGCTTCTAGTTCTATTACCACATTTAGTCTTTATAAGAACTTTATTGCTAATACTTTTTTATCCTCATTTTAACAATAGATAAAAGAAGGCTCAATCATATTGCAGTCCCTAAATATGTACAATAAAAATAAATTCTAAAAAGAACGTTCAGAGAAGTAACTTAGCCAAGGTTATACAGTAAGGGGCAGAGCTGTAATACAAAGTCAAGCCATTATTATTCCAATCTCTAGTCTTGACTACTAACATCTAACCCAAATAATTTACTACTCAATCAACCTATTTTTCCTCATCCAGCTAATACTGGAAGAAGCAACCCAAAAAATAAGACAAGAGGTATTCAACCTTAAAACCAAATTAAAACACATCTAAACTGTGCTCTCAGAGCAGTGAGGTGTCATCTGTATTATTACCTCAATTTTTTCATTCATTCATCCATTCATTCATTGTCAGTCACTTCATATGAATTTATTAAGAATTTGTGTTTGGACTGAGCAAAAATTTGAATAGACGAACATATTATATTTGTTATATAAAATGCATGTACTATATATGCTTACTATAGATTTATTAAATGAGAAAGTTATACAAAATATTTTAAACACAATATTAAACAATCAGAGATATTTTTAAGAGGTGAAGAATTCTGCTATCCCCACAAGTTAAATCAATTATCTATTCCCAGAACACTGCAGCTTCTCGAGGTTTTACTGTAGAGGTTTATATATACTTAGATGACTTGCCAGTAACAATAGTAAAATGTCCAGCTAGTTATCAGGGAAGTTCAACTATTTATAAGCCTCTAACTATTAAAATCCATTAATACACAAATCAATACCAAGATGGAGAAGATAGGGGAAGATCCAAAGTGTTCTTGTTTCTACTTACTTTGAAGTTAATTGGAAGAAATGCTTCTGAGGGTCAGAGGACATTTGAGAAGATAGAGTTGGCCACTGGCCAACTACAATACAGCTTCCCAAAAGGATCTACCTATCAGATTAGAGTAACAGAGTGCCTTCTGAGGAGCCCAGGGAGGAAAATACTGGAAGCGGCAAAGTATATGAGACTTAACATTATCTAACAACATAAAATGATGTATTAACATTCTCCCTGAATTCATGATGTTTATTGATTTTTTTAATCTTAGATAATTTAACTAGGTTACATTTACCTTATGTAGTATAAAATAATCATTTTAAGCTATTTCTGCTTACACCTCAGATTATTATGTCCAACATATTTCTTCCTTGCCTGAATTTACAGAATGAACTGAGGTGATACAATATTTATATGTGTTTAATATTGCATTTATTCGTAGTCACAGTCTAAAATAACTTTTAAATGGGAGTATGTCTGATAGTAATAGCAAACTGAGAGAAATTTGTGAATGATTATGTGGCATCTACAATTAAGTTGTGGTCTGTTATGTGAAAGAAACAAGAAAAATATTCTACACAATTTTCTTTTTTAAATGAGATTGACAATTTAAGTCTATGGCCATACCTCCCTGAATGAGCCTGATCTCATCTAACCTTGGAAGCTAAGCAGGGCCAGGCCTGGCTAGTACTTAGATATGAGACAATTTAAGTATATACTAATACCCTGAAGCATAACACTTGCTAAGAGATCATATATCCTGGAAGCCCAACTATCCAGAAAGAAAAGAACCAGGACTAGGAAAGACCTCTGCACCATCAAATAAACATCAAAGTATGGCAAGTCAGACTGACCTGGGCTTGAATCCAAGTACCACCACGTATGAGTATCTCCATGAGTCACTTCATCAACTTGAGCACGTTTCAACTGTACCCTAATTTATAGGGTTGTTGTTAGAACTGGTGTTGATGGAAATACCTTGAAAGTGCTGACACGTAATAGGCCCTACATAGAGAATAATTAGTATAGCACTATGGACTAAATTGTGATACACACACACACACAAACACACACACCCTAACCCCCACTACCTGAGACTGTAACTGTATTCGGAGATAAGGTCTTTAAAAAGGTATTCAAGGTAATAGAGGTCACATGGGTGGGATCTAATTCAACATGACTGATGTCATGATAAGAAGAGGAAATCTGGACATGCAGAGAGATACCTGAGAGACACCAGGACATACACAGAGGGACTGCCCTGTAAAGAAGCAGCAAGACGGCAGCCATCTGCAAGCCAAAGAGAGAGGTCTCAATAGAAACTAAATCTACGACACCTTGATCTTGGACTTCTAGTTTCCAGAACTGTGAGAAAATACATTTCTGTTATTTAAGCTACCCGAACTGGTGGTATCTTGTTATGGTAGCCCTAACAATCTAATCCGTACAGCTATTGCCTTCCTCTTCCACATAGGTTAGTTTGTGGGGGAAACAGGAGTCTGACAGTTGAGTGATTATTTGATTGATGTAACTTACCATACTTTTTTTTTTTTAAAGCTGTGGGGTACAATTCCTAGATTTTAAGGTTTTTTTTACGTATTTGGCATTTATCCCCCATCTAGTACAGTGTCCTGACACATAGTACTTTCTCATTAAGTATTAGTTGAATGTATTAATGAGTGAAGACGTGAATGAGTGAATGAATGAATGAATGAATGGTTATTAATCAGAGGATAGATCCTAGTGCCAAGTATGCTACAACAAAAATGACATATTGGCCAGGCTCGGTGGCTCAGCCTGTAATCCCGCACTTTGGGAGGCCGAGGTGAGTGAATTGCCTGAGCCCGCGGTTCGAGACCCACCTGGGCAACTTGGTGAAACCTCAACTCTACAATAAATCAAAAAAATTAGCGGGGCGTGGTAGCGCGCGCCTGTAGTTCTGGCTACTTGGAAGGCTGAGGCGGAAGGATCGCTGGAGCCCAGCAAGTCGTGGCTGCAGTGGCCGGGAGCGGCCACTGCACTCCAGTCTGGGTGACAGTGAGACTCCAAAAAAAAAAAAAAATGACAAATTCACAGGAACAACGGCTAAGTGCTCATTATATGCCAGGCACCACGTAGTAAACGCTATAAAAAGCTAATGTAAAACCTTAGGAGTTTGAGGGATTTTTTTTTTTTTGAGTAAGGAAAAATAGTTCATGTTACTCTTTCATTATCTTTGCAAACATGCTGTGTAACTACAGGTCCTGAGAGGCAGTTCTATTTATGGGAAGGAACACTAGGCTTCAAGTCAGAAGACTTTGGTTTGTTTTCTGTCACAAACCAGAGCCCCTGGGAAAGTCATTTAGCCACCCTTAGCCTCAGTTTCCCATTTTGTAAAGCAGGAATATTGATACCTATCCCACTCATAGCATAAAGCTGTGATGAAGATCAAATGAGAAGGCATGTGAGTGAAAACAATCTATAAACTGTAAAGTCTTGTGTGAATGAAAGGCCTCCAGTTCATAATGGTAGCCTTGAATCATTAAGAAAACCAGCTTATGTTCTGCACATTAAGTTTTAATATATAAGGAGGCACATAAAAGATTTTTAAAGCATTTCATTTAAATCTGCTTTTAAAAGTTCAGGCCACTTTCTGGAAAATTCACTTATGTGGAAGTGCTCCTTCTTGCTGATTCTGGATAAATGTGGTCCCCTTTTTTTTTTTAAAGATGGTATTTCTGATAATAACTGCTTGAAAACTTTTTGCTTTGGGCAACTTTGCCTTTGGCAGTTTTGACTCTTAGATTCATAATTTTTAAAAGTATTGTAGTAGAACCAATGAGCAAGTTCCAGTGAAAAATATAATTTATTTTATGAGTGATATTGATTCAGGGGAAGAAAAGATATCTGTGCAAATAGCAATGCATTTTTATTTGTCTTAGTTGTTTACATTTCATTTGTCAAGTCTCACAATTAATACAGAAAACATAAAATTTTATTTTATAGACATATTCACAACACATCTTGTCCAGAATTACACACAACTAATGGAAAGAAAAACATAAAGCAAGAAGGGGGAGAAAAAAATAGCAAAATATAGAGAAATAAACTCAATATTTAGTAAGACCCTGAGATATAGATTACTATTTTATTTTTTTAATATTGGCAACACTTTAACTTTTTAATAAATGATAGCAAAAAATTAACAAATGTTTGGAGTTCTACTTAAATAGTTGTAACACAAATCTTCTCAACATTTCCTTTTTTATTTTAAATGGAGAAAATACCTAGCTTCCTGCTGTAAATATATGGCCTATTGCACTTGCTATTGTAAAGGCAATACCTCAACTTTAATGGAGTGACTTCATAATCATGTGGGCTATTATAAAACCATAGTGAATAATTTTAAAGTCCAAACTGCTTTTTCACAATTATTGGCATAAACAATTTCAAAATATCTTAGTAATAATAAAGAGAATGGGATTGCTTTTTTCCATGGTATTTTTGTCAAGCAAATCTGAAACAAAATTTTTCCCCATTCACTCTAATTAAGCTGGAGTAATAACTTGTTTTAGTTCTATCTCTCATCGTAGACTAAGGTTTTTCATTGATAAATGGAGGCATAAATTCTTAACTTTTTGCCTTCCAGAATTAGTGTGTGAATACAGTCAGATAATTGGGTATATTTGGTTGGAATACCTGTGTAACTGTGGGTACATTTAGATTAAGGAAGTAAAGACTGCTTTACAAACACAGTGTAGTGTACTGTTAATATAATGTTCCTGAATTTTTCCCCAAAACATCATTACATAGACTTTTCTTCAAACCAAAAGGATGACAGACCACTTTGTAAATATGATAAAACTCGCACTCAAGAATAAAATAAAAAATATCTTATACATTTTCTAGGTGTTGATAGTCTTTGAACTGTTTTATTCTATGTGAATCTTAATTCATTTTGAGATAAGCTGTGTTCCCGTCTTTCTCAATGTCAACATATTAGTCAATAACTTCCTATGCCATCATAGATAGATGTATAGATACTAGTGATATATTAACAACAGCTTATATTTTTTATAAGTTTATAATTTGGATATCTTACATAATTTCCTTTTTAAAGGCATTCTAACTCATAAAAACTTCCCAACACAATAACTTGAAAAGATACAATGAGCACTTCTTATATATCTTTTATTTAGCTTAACAATTGCTTATGTGGTTTTATATTTGCTTTACCTTTTTCTGTGTGCACATATGCATAAAGACATTCTCAAGTATACCACAAAATTATTATACTTAATAAAATTTAATAATTATTATGCAATTTTTATGAAAAAAATTTCAAAAATATCACCTAGTATCCTGCTGATAGTCACATTTTCCTAATAGCCCTTGACAAGAAAATCTTACAGCTAATTTGCCATTGATATTATTGTTGCCATTTTGTATATATCATGGACTTGTTATAGCGTCTTATTCTTTTATAATCTAGAGCAGTCCTTTTCTCCACCTTTTTTCCCCCATGATATTGGACTTTTTAAAGGATTGAAGTCCAATTGTCTTATATGAAGTTCAATTGTCCCACATTCTGGTTATTAACTGGTTGTTTTCTCGCTTTAACTTATACCTTCATCTTTTATATTTTCTTAAACTAGAAGTTAGAGGCTTGATTACATTTAGATTAATTTTTTGTTGAGAATAGTTCATAGGTGACATTGGGTACTTCAAATTTCTTACACATTAGCAAATAATTTCAGGTGGTCTATTCAGGGGTTACACTAAGACTGGTCATGTAGTAAAGGTTGGTCACCATCTGATCTCTCCACTGTAAACTTACATTTTTTCCATATCAGTTAGACCATGAATATCCTATTCCTCAACATCTTTTTACTCAATGGCTTAACATCCACTGATCATACTCGCCTGAATCAATTAGTACATTAGGGACTATAAAATGGTGATTTTCTGATGTTATAATTCCTCCTACATTTATTAATTTACATATTTCTCAAAAGAAGAATTTTTCTTTGCCTTATTTTTCCCTATTCCCTATATTTTATTTTTTAGCCCTTATAATTTCTCTAATGTAATGTCTTTTTCACTGGATTCAGAGATGGAACTCAGATCTCTGATTCGTGTTCCTACACAGTGGCAAATATAACACAGTTACTTCAGTTGATATGAGGCTTATGTTCCACTTCTCAATAGCTGAAGACTTCTTCCTGGAGTACCTCAGCTGTGGAACTGCCTAAGCCTCCCCTTAGAAAATCCTGAGAACAGATATCTAAATGTATCCAGTGTAGGCTAGGGCTTGGGTTATAATAAATGAAAAATAGAAAGTAGAAGAGATGCCAACCAGGAATTGAGATGGTATTCCTCACTCCACACTCCAGTAGCTAAAACACACTAAAAATATGGTAAGTTTTTAGAAGGAGGAAAATGGGATATTAACTCATCCAGTTTTTTAATCAAACTGCTGAGAGCAACAAGTTACCCAGTTTTCCTTATTGGTCTTCTCAGTGTTGGGCTAAGGAGAGGTGATTTTTTTTTTCGACACTGAACTAATTTTGTTCTATTGTAACTAAACCTATGAATGTCAGACATATTTCCACCTGGGCAACAAGTACAATTTCCATTTGTATTTCCTATTTTCTTTCCTACATTTTTTTCTGCATTATTTACCTACAAAAGAGTTATTAATAAGAACATACAAGGTTATGTACGACAGATAGTAATATAATAGCTTCCAAATAGCAGACTGACTCTGCCCCTTTTTATTTCAATTACTTTTTTTCCTTTTTACTCTTTTTTTTTTTTTTTTTTTTGAGTTGGAGTCTCACTCTGTTGCCCAGACTGGAGTGCAGTGGCTGCTCTCCGCCACTGCAGCCTCGACCTGCTGCGCTCCAGCGATCCTTCTGCCTCAGCCTTCCAAGTAGCTGGAACTACAGGCGCGCACTACCATACCCGGCTAATTTTTTGAATTATTGTAGAGATGAGGTCTCACCAAGTTGCCCAGGTGGGTCTCAAACCTGCGGGCTCAGGCAATCCACTCACCTCAGCCTCCCAAAGCCCTTTTTACTCTTTTTTATTCCCTCACTCTATCTCTATTACTCCTTCCTGGGAAGAAATAAAATGTTTGGCCACTTGTTAAAAAAAGAAACTTATCTTTTTATTAATAAGCATTTCATACTAAATGCTTGTGATTAGATAGATATGGTACAAGATCTTAGAGACACAAAGTAGTGAAAACTTTCCTGGAAAGTGACAAAGTATCTATTATAATGCTACAAATGCAAAAATAAAGGTACACCCAGTGACGTGGGGAGCCCAGAGAAAGAAATATCCTCAGCAACGTGACTCAAAGGGGTTTTGAAGGTCTGTGTCTCCCTTAAGCACTGATAAAAGATGAATAGTCACTTTACTTCCTTGTAACTGGAAAAAAATACGGCCGTCATTTTGATTAAGTAGAAATCGAAGGGGGAGATTATCATGAACATGAGCTAATCTCAGAGTGGGCCCGTTGAAACAGAAAGATTTCCTGGGAGATTTGTTGGAGAGTCAGAGCAAAGACACTGGAACACTGAAAATAGACTTTCTGAGCAGAGCTTACAAAATCACAGTCCAGCACAGGTCAACTTCCTCCAGGACCACATTTACCTGACATCTTTCAGGAGCCAGGATGGTTGACCTTATTTCATTAGATCTCAGACCCACAATAAGCCATATTTAAACAACAGAGCTCCAAGATGAGTGAGCTCCCTTAGGGATGATCCCCTCCCCTTATCCCCTGACCCCAAGATCCAGAGCCCAGCTGTAGAAAGCAAGGTTCTAAAGTTCATTCAAAGACACCTCTCAGTGAACTTGCTGGGCGACCTTGAGTGAGTCACTTAACATCCCTGTGTCTCAGTTTCCTCAGTTGCACAGTGGTGACTGCAGTGCTGACTTTCCTCCAAGGCCCACTTTGAGGAACAGCTCATTAGCAATTATAAAGTACTTTGAAAATGTAAATGCTGAATTATAATTTTAATCAACAAATCAACCTTGATGCTTCCTGGTCAATCACTCCCTCCTGGGTAAACGATCAAAACAACTGGCTGACCCAGGTGCTCTGAGCCCAGAATTCACCCCTTGCACAAAACATTGTTCCTCCAGAGACCCACTAGGAGCTCTTTCCAGCCCCTGTCACCACAGGGCAGCTGCTTTCAACCGCTGATCAGGAGATAGGAACCTCAAATGTGAAGGATATTCAAGTGCATGCTTAGCAGACAACTCAACTAATCCAAGGAAATTCTGATAAAGAAAATGACAGACCCAGTCCCACTTTCTTTGTGTCTATGAAAGTTTTCTGTTATTGAAGTGGGTATGTGTTAATTAACTTTCTAACAAGTATGTGCTGAGCAGCTAAAACACGCATGTTATAATGAAATTCTTTACAGCTCAGCTAGCAGAAATTCCCATAGAATTTCCATTTCCAATGTCCTGTGGGTCAGTGATCCCCGCTAGAGGATTAAGCCACAGTCTCGAAGCCAGGCAAAAATGTAACACACATACCCAATGCCTAACAAGAACAAGGTGGTATTGGGAAAGAATGTGGGCACAAACACACACGCACATAAGTCTTCCCTGGGTGCCTGACTTTTCCTGGTCCTCAAATCTCAAAAACAGTTAATGTCAAATATATCTTTGTAAAAATGACTTTAACATAGATAAAGCATTCAATTAAGCCATGGATTGGATTTTTAACTGGACACTCCTCGGTATAGGATAATAAGTGTGCCAATTCCTCTAATACAAAATGCAATTTGAGCTGAAACAAGAGAGGCTTCCCTTATCATCTGTTAAGTTGGGTCATAAACCTAAGTAGAAATAAGTGCCAAGAAAATATTCCATGAGTAAGACTCGCATATTTTACCAAAATTGATTAATAATTTCAGATAGAGTAGAATATAGACTCAAAGTGGCTGTATTTTCTTTCCATTTAATTCGAGTCACTCAAGAGCTCATACAGTCTTCTGAGTTATTTAAGGTTTCAACGCCTATTACTAGTTATAAGTTTGGTATGATTGTACCTGTTGGAAATTTGCAAAATAAAAACATGGATGGAATGAGCACTTGGCTAGGAGTTAGTAGATAGATTTGGGACCCAGGCATATTACTTCCTAGATCTGTGATCTGGGGAGTCATTTAAATTCTTGGCTTACATTTCCCCCTCTAAAAAGTGAGAATAATGAAAAATGCCCTTTTTACATCTAGGGTCATCATGAAACACTAATGAGGTGATGTATATTAAAATATTTTATGAACAATAAAGTACTCTCCAAGTTTAAGGGATGGTGATGATGAGTACTTGCATTAAATCTTCATGGAATAGGTGAATTTGGAAACCCCTCACTGAATGAATAAAAAGGTATACAGATATTAGTACAGTGCCTGTGGGTAGTAATAAATATGCATTGATTACCATGAGGACAAAGATATGAACAAGTATTTTCCTTGGATTCTCTTTTTGATTAAAAAGATATAACTGGTTTCAGTATGCTTTTCACAGCTATCACATTTATGATCTTTGCAATTAACTTCTAAAATATTCATATTTAAATGGCATGCTATAAAAATAATGAATTCAGAAAATTACCATATGTGGCAAGAATAAAGAAAAAACAAAACATTTCTCCCTATCCTAAGAATTATCAGAAGTTACAGAATCATAGTTAATAAAATTCAGTGTGCTCTCAGACAGTATATACTCATGAATAGAATATTATTTTGAAGACAATTTAACTTCCTGGTATTACCAAGGCCTACAGAATACTGGTACTTACTATGATTACATACATGACAAAATATAATAAATGGGCATACAGGCAGATGAAATGCAATGCAGACTTCCAAAAGATGCATGGACAAGTTTATATATGTCATTAAATATTTGCAATTATTAGTATAAACAAATTAACATAAAAGATATTAAGATGATGTTTAAAATGAAATGATATACAATAAATTTGATAACAATGTAAATTTAGGCTACATTTAACATTCTCCTTAAAAAAATTTTTCACATTTTTTATAAATAATTTTGAAATTATTCATGTGCCCTGTTATTGATTTAGAATACCACAATTTTTGTTCTGTGCACAGAGAAGATGCAGATTAATTTTTTATATTATTCTATATAACCAGCTTTCATATATTTGAAGACAAGTTTGGAAGCAAATATGCACTTCAGTCGCTCTCTAAGACTGCTATCTTGGAAGACAGGGCGATAGAATGAGTCATTGATGGAGTAGAAAGAAAAACAGGATAAGTATTCTTCTCTCTTTCTCTTCCCCATTCTTCTCCTACCCCTGTCCCTTTCCCTCTGTCTATCTTTAGAACCCCCAGCAGAAACAACAATGTCAGCAACAAAGCAATTCTATTTTTCAAACATTTTACCTGAGTGTTTTTTCTCTTTATTTAACAGTGTGCTAGTTAACTGTTGCTCAGTATCAAATCACCCCAAAACTTTGCTGTTTAATACAACAAACATTTATTGTCTCATCGCTTCTGAGGTGCAGGAATAGAGGTGTACTTTAAACACTCATGAAGGTGCCCTGAAACTGTCGTCATCTCAACAAGTAGGGTTGAAGAATTGGTAATTAAGTTCACTCACACTGTTATTGCCAGTCTGAAGACCTTCATGGACTGCTGGACTACAGATTCACCAAGACACAGAGATCTCACCATGGGACTGCTCACAGCATGGCAGCTTACCCTCAAGGCAAGTGATGCAAGAGAGTGCACAAGAGAGGACCACTAAGGAAGTCACAGACTTTTTGTAGCCTAGTCTCAGAAATGACACGCCATAACTCACCATATTCTACTCATTGGAAGCAAGGTATTAGGCCCAGTCCATACTCAGGAGGAGAAGATTACATAGGGCATGAATATTAGGAGGATAAATGATTAGGTCCCCTCTTTGAGCCTGCCTGTCATCAATAGCATTGCATATCAGATTTAGATCACCCAGGAAATGCAAAGCAATAGCAGGTGAATTTGTGATGAGAGAGAAACAAAACATATCAGCATGACTACCTCCACTCATAAAATGCCTTTGATGTTTTTTAAAAAATAACCTAACAGTCATTTTCAAAATTGTCTTGCATCAAACCCCAAACATCCTAATGTCTGAGACAGGCCAGCACTGGGCTCAGTGCTGACAGAACAAAAAGAGAAAGTCTCTGTCTTCAAAAGGGCTTTTAGTTTTGAACTTGGCAATTATTTTTAATTTGTATGAATCTGGGCTTTGTTTTGTTTAAACAAGGAACAATTTATCTACTAAAAGAGTAGGGACTTAAGTGTGACCTTCCAAAGAGTTCCAAATCACTCAACTATCAATACTTCACTAAACCTTAGACTTCCTAATAAATAAATGGAGACTGAGGTTACAGTTATACAGACTACTATGAAAGAGAATGAGATTGCTTGTCTAAGCTACAAGGTAAGAAGAGATAATGGAATAAAAGAATCCATCTTACCTGAGTGTCCACCCAGTTTCCTATTCACTAGGTATTACTGCATTTTTCTGAACTCAACAAGACAGCCAGTATAAGATTGTCATTAATTTCACAAACCTACTTATGTAGTTCATTCTATCTCTTTAACCTCTTTATACCTTGATTTGCTGTAATCACAAGTGTCTTTGTGCTCTGCAACTCTGTTTGATTGCAGTAACTCATTCAGCTTTCCCCTGCCCCTGGCCTTTCCTTAAACCATATAACTACAGCACCACATAGTTCTTTCACACTTCTGCTTTTCCATTCCAAATAGACTATGCATTACCATAAATCTTTGAGCCCACCTCCAGAAAGCCACTCAGATGTGCTTTTGCTCTCTGGAATTCTTGTTCCGTAGGAGACTTGCAATCAGTTTAGCTTTGATTAAGTCTCTGTTAGTTGACAACAACCTAAAGGGCTATGTTTCCTTTCTAAAGGACTCTAATCTTCATCTCCATGTACCAGACCAAACCATGCCTATTCTGATGGTTTACATTAGAATTTCCATTATCTCCAGAGTTTGTTTCCCTTTCTGTAATCAGATAAGATAGTCTGCAGATCAAATAATAGTCAGTAAGGCAAGACACTCGAGTCTTAATTTACAGTTGGCTCTTTAAAGTAATTTAAGGAGAATTACTGTATAATAATATGGTGTGCTGATAGTCTGTTTACATAAAAGTGAATTCAGTTATGTTCCTCCAAGTTTAGTATGGCAAGACGTAGGTTATAACAAATAGCTAAAAAGTACTAATCTATTCACAGTGCTATCGATTCACCATTCCATGGTAATATAAAATGTCATACAGGATGCATTTAAGGAGTTTGACACCCCATCTGCTTAACCTATGACATTGCAAGTCTAATTCATGTGAATAAACAGGCATAATGAGCAAAGTGACTTTCAGGAGTCTGGAACTCTGAAAAACTTAAAGAGAAAAAACATTTCTAAAAAAATAATCATGAAATGAAGATGGTTACACAATTACATAAACATCACCGGATCCATGAGTTGATACCATAAAATCTAAATGTATATAGCAGTGAGTGGTCATAAGAGCATAAGTTGCTGTCACTGACAATTAGGCAATCTGCGACCTGTAGGGAAACTAAATGTGTTCATGGCTTCTACTGTGGTTAGTCATATACAATAAAGAGCAAAATGGGGCCTCTAGAGGGATTCTGCAAAAGGTTGTAGACAGATGTTCTGAATCTCAGAGTCCAACAGGAGTGTATTTAGGTCAAGGGAAAAGGTTGAACAAGGAAAGAAAGAGCAGAAATAGAATTTGCTGTGTGACCTCTAGAAGCAGTTTCAATAGAAAATTGTCTTGGTACATGCTTTCTAAAAAAGAAACAAAATTTCCTCTGAACCACAGTTAAACTAATCTCAGAAATCTGGATCTAATTGGAGTTACATTAAAAATATCATATTTGAGGGTTCTATCTGTGACTATAGAAAATATATATTTTTAAAAACAGAATTCAATGCACCAAAGAGCAGGGTGATTTTCTTAAAAGAGACTTATTTTATATTTGTTTTCCAGTTCAATTATACTTTCTTAGAAAAATCATTTTATTCTTCTACACAGTCTTCTTCTTCCTAACACCCATATAAAGATATAGAAATAGATGTATTCAATAAAAACACAAATCACACTGAAGTGACTAGGATTTCTGTATATATACAGACATATATAGTTACATAATAAAATATATATTATATGTACTCAAAATTATGTTTGATTATTCAGTGAGAATAAAAAATATGGGAGAATAATTCTATTTAAACTCAGCCTGTATCCTAGATGTAATCTTGCTACACCTATATAGAAGGAAACAAGGTGGTATTATAGATGTCTTCAGATAACACAATTATTTAAACAATTATGATAATAGCTGTTTTACCAAATTTGCATCTCCTTATTACCCCAACTTATTATTCTCTTGTCCCCACTACTTGCTCTCCCAAGCCATGCCTCACACACATGCACATCACTCATTCCAGAACAGAGTACTGTCCTAAAATGTGCTTGGCTTTTAAAACTCCTTCAAGGACTACAACATGGTAGAGTTTATGTGATCTTTACCTCCAACTCACTCCAGTCCATCATAAAGAGAATGAGAAAATGACATCAGTGATTTTCCCCACATAGGAAAAGTTGCATGCAACCCCTTAATATTAGACAAGGAGAATCATCTCCTACTTGTACTCATTTCTTCCTCCTTTAGTGGATGAAAGTTACTACCTTGGTATTGGACCAATGCTACTACCATAGTCAAAGTAGCCTATTATGAGAAAATAAAAATATACCTACACATGTAAACTACATTTCTACTTCCATATTTGGAGCCATAGAATTTAAGAAGACATGGAAACATTTAATATAGTTTTAAAATATAGAAATTATAATATAAAAAAGTCAAGAAGGACCGTTTACACCTCTGTTATAATGGGGCTACCAACTTAGTTTTCATTTGAATTTTTTGAAAAAGAATGGCAACTGGTAATACATATCATATCAAACAGTATTAAAATATGTGTAATTCATACAGCTAAGAACCACAAAACCCTCAAATATTTAAGGCAAAATTAAAGAAAAATTACTTTTTAGGTGACGTCTACCAAACACCAAAACTGAGTTGTTTCTGCTTTTACTTTAGCCTCTTTGTGTGGTCCTAGTTTATATGTTCTGATGACCTACTTTACAAATTACTTTTTTTTCTTTAATAGTAAGAAGATATCCCAAGGACAAAATCAGAGATAACCGGGTCCTGTGTTGCCCACCTGGTAGCAGTGTGTGGGCTATGGACAAAAGTTCCAAGTCTCTGAAACAAAGAGTTGTGCAGCTGCTCATTTTCCTGTTGACATCTGTTTAAATCTTAGAAATGTTCATAAGATTGGAACCTGCCTAAAAACAGATTACATGTTTCTTGGCCTAACTCTTAGACTGACATTCGTGGTATATTTCTTTCACCCCTTAGCATATTAGAAGAGATATTTTAATATATTTATATCATCAATCCACAAAGCAAGGGGTTAAATGCCTCTTTGTGTTTAGTTCTCTCTTGCCACTTTTAGGTATGGTTAAAGAGAACAAAGTGTAGTCCCTGCTTTTTATTGTTTAACATATGACTGAACAAAAATACAAAAACACAAATTCTGATAAATGCATAATTCTTCCTCTAGACAAGCATTGAAACTTGGCACTGTGCTGTTTTGATATTAAATCTATTAAATTATCCCATCACTCAATGAGGTAGAATATATTATTTCCACTCTACTGAAGGAGAAAGTGAAGCATGGAAAAATGCATATCAATGATTTGGCCAAGGTTACACAATTAATAAATTCGGATCCAGGATTGGAACCTAGGCATTCTGATTCCCTGGTCTATGCACTTACCAAACATGTTATACTGATGCTCAAAATAACTGAATGTTATGTTAATTTACAGAAAAGAAAAGGTAAGTTAGGGCTGGAGAGGTTGCAATAGGCTCCATGGGGAAAGTCAAATGGATTTGGAACTTGCCAAATGAAAAGACCATGGCCGGGCAAAGGAATTCTGGCAAGAAGAAGACAATGAAGACAATGAGCTTATAGTGTTCACAGCAGAGTGAAGAAGCCAATCTTACTAGGCTGGACAGAAATAAGGATAAATTAAGAGAAGAAAAGAGAGAGAGAAGTGGAGGAGGGGAAAAAGGAAAGACATCTAAGTCATCTCTAGGGAAAAGTGTTACTAAATATGACCTGGCCAAAAATACAGTGAAGCTGAAGAAAGCAGGGTTGTCTAAATCCATCATCAGAAAAGTTAAGAAAGAAGACACTGTAGACTTGCTTGGCAATATCAACAGAATACTGGATATTTAAATAATTAGAATGGAAAAAGCTATGGAAACCCCAAAATTGAATTCCTAAGAGAGTTAAGTTAAAACTGGGTTAAAAAACACTATTGGTTGGGAATAGTTGCTCATGCCTGTAATCCCAGCTCTTTGGAAGACCAAGATGGGAGGATCACTTAAGTCCAGGAGTTCAAGACAACATAGTGAGACCCTGTCTCTAAAAAAGTAAAAATAAATAAAATATAATGATAAAAAGAAACTATCTTTAAAAAATGTATTTTGTTACATTCCAAAAGAAACAACTCCTCAGGACTTATAAAGATCGCTAAATGATTGTTTTACTTTTGGCAAAATGAACAGGGGAAAAGACAAACTTCAGGGTAAAGATAAATGCATGTCAACTTTTAGGTAACATGGGAGAATGACATTCAAGAGTCAGGGTTTCACTACTGACCAACGATTCAAAATTACACATCAAAATTACACATTTTGATGTGTACTTAGCCTCGGTGACCTCTGTCCACTAGAGATATATCAAACTTGTATTTAAACTGAAATGTGGTTAGAGCCACGAGGCCTGCCTGGAGGAAAAGCAGGTTGAGGGACATTTTCTCCATGCCACTTTCTTTTTGGAAAATCACTCTTAAAGGAAAATCAACCGAGAGGCAAAGAGAAATTGTGTCCTACCTGCAAAAAGCAGAAAGAAAAGTGGAGGAGGGGAAAAAGGAAAGACATCTAAGTCATCTCTAGGGAAAGAGTGATACTAAATATGACCTGGCCAAAAACACAGTGAAGCTGAAGAAGGCAGGGTTGTCTAAATCCATCATCAGAAAAGTTAAGAAAGAGGACTACGTAGGCTCGCTTGGGAACATCAACAGTATATTGGAAAGAGAACAGGGAGCCATTTCATAACCTTTCAATCATTTCCAACTATGTACAGTGTTCCAGAAAAGAAAAAGTGTCCTTGATAAGAATGATTTATTGAGCAATTATCTCTTTCTGCTCTCAGCTTTCTGGAACTGGACAACAGACAACACTGGAGAATTATAATTGTGGAGTTCTCCGGAAGAGCCTCCTCTCAAGGATGCACCATTTTTCAGTTAATCACAAGACAGCATCACAAGCTAAATAGTGCTCTCTGTGTATTTAATAAGGCCTATGTTCTACCTACAGCTTCTGCAACTTCAACTTTCCCTTCTCTATCTCTTTCTCTGCCCTTTCGTATAACCCACTCACTTAGGATTGTTTGGCCCATAACTATACATTATATCATGATTTTTTGTTTGTTTGCTTGTTTTGCTTTTGAGACAGAGTCTCACTCTTTCACCCAAGCTAGAGTACAATGACATGATCACGGCTCACAACTTCCAACTCCTGGGCTCAGGTGATCCTCTGACCTCAGCCTCCTGCGTAGCTGGGACTACAAGCGTGTGTTACCATGCCCAGCTAATTTTAATTTAATTTTTTTTTTTTGTAGAGACAAAGTCTCTCTGTGCTCCCTAGGCTGGTCTCAAACTCCTACGCCAAGCAATCCTCCAGCCTTGGCCTCCCAAAGTGCTGGCATTACAGGCATAAGCCACCACAGCCTGCTTATATCATCTTACACTTACCTGCTGCTCTCAAACTCTGCTCCCTTCTCACACCTTCTATCGCCCTCCATACTAGGCCTACACTGGGCTGTTAGGTCCCCAAGCATATTGGATCCCTACATGGGCTAATCCATCTTCCTTTTCTCCTCCTTCAGCTATGTTCTCTTGGTTTCCCATCTGCCTTTCAGCAATTGCCCCATAAAAGGAGATTTTCTGATTTCTTCTCTAGTGGACCTCTTTGTACTTCAATACCCTGAGTTTCTTTTTACTCTTATTTTTTCCTGCTTCTTGTGACTGCTACAGTCACAGCTGACCAGCATGGGAGTAAGGATCTCATGGAAAGTTGTGCTCTTGGTTCAGTAAATATTTAGATGTGATTTGGGTGGTCAGAAAGTGCTAAAAAGTTCATTTCAATGGAGCGTTCTCCAGTCCCAAATGGTGTAAGCCAGTCTCAGTTTCCATCTGTTGTCATGGTTAACTGGAAACTTCCAGACACAGAAAGTCAGGGACTAGTGTCTCAGGCACCCACATGAAGGGAATTTCAGGAAGAATGCCTACAGATTGCAGGCCAGTCAGACATTTTCTTCTAGCTGGAACTATGTTCCAGCATTTTAGATCAATTCTGACACATTGTGTATTTTAGAAGTTTTGCTCTTGAGCTGCTTGGTACCTGATCATTCCAGCATTTTCTGAATTACAAAGTCAGAGTAAAAACAGGCTTGGGTTTGCGTATTTTCAATCACAAGTGACTTAATACGAAACTCATTTTACTTAAGATTGTAGGTTGAAATTAAATTGATGTCTCAGAAGAGAAAGACCAGTCCTTTATCCAGTATGTTAAAGAAAGCATTTCTTGCTTCTATTAAACAACCAGGAAAGAAAGATTGTGCAACAGCTGGAAGAGCACTGCAAATATCAGGGTTACCAAAAGTCACCCAGAAACCTTTAAAATAATATAAAGTGGTGATAGAACAAGTAACACAATGCACTTCTATTGATGCAGTAATTCTTAACCCTTGAACCTAACTTGTACTTGCACTAAGAAGTCAAAAGAACTTTTTCTACTTAATCTACCAAGGCAATGTCCCATAGTTTGATTGAGAATAGTACTGATGATTTTCTCACTAAAATTATCCACAAAGCACTAAAAAAGATGTGCTCTTAGCTGGAATTATCCTTCTACGAAAAAATTTAAAAATTAGAAATTACTTACAATTAATAAATGAGTTAAGATAACATTGCACTATGAGGTTTAAATATATCAAAGTCATGTGAAGATGCAAGAACTATGATTTCTCAATTCTCTGCAAGGTAACAAAAACAATTCCAAGTCTTATTTTATTAGAAATCAAATTTCTCAAGTACTATCCATCTGTGATCACAGTGAGCAGACAGCTACCCTGGATGTGGCATTAAGAGGAGATAAAATTCAAAAGTTTGAAAGTAAGTAAAACATAAGCAGGAAGCTTTGAATCATTAACAGCAATACACATGCACACACAGATACAAAAATAGCCAAAAAGGCAAGGACGAAATTAAACAGTAATGATGATTTATAGTAAGATACTCTGAGACATGACAGAAGTCTCAGTACACCAAAAGGAAAATCTTGTTTGCTCAAATTATTTGTTTCTTCTGTCTAATGAATGTAATTCTAATATACAAGTGATAACACTGGCATTTCTTTGAAATGTTGATTCAGTTTAATTATGAAAATCACCAAGGTATTTTCTAGCTGCTGCATCACTCCCTGTACTAAGATTAATCACATCAACATCATTCATTTAATCTTCAAAGAGGAAGCAGTTGTCCACAAAAGCCTTCAAATAGCTTCATTAGTGCAATTTTTCAGTCTCAAACACTTAGCTGGCAGCATATGATTGAGAGTAAGGTCATTATATTCATCTATTTCCTAATGTAATTTTTTTAATGTTTCTACATTTAATGTAGAAATGTGTAAGTGTGGAGTTTTTGCCTTCTCTTTGTTTGGCAACCAGCTCAAAATGTGAAGAAAAGATGGATTTGATTAACAAAATATTTGGCCACTGTGGCTTCAAGTCATGAAATTTAATGTACAGGCCCATAATCAGTTCATTTTCCCATTTGGGGTTTATTTAATTTGAAAAAGATCAGATGTAGAAATGTTGTTTTATTGTCACTTGTAGACAAAGAAAAACTTAGGGTATGAGAGACATTCCCTCAGTTCAGGAAATAGAATTGCAACAGTCATTGCAAATAAAATGCCTTTGGTGTTTTAAAATGCAAGATGGATTTTATATTTAAAAACAGAACACTTATGTTTCCCTATTAACATCCACTTTTGGTGTCCTTTCCTTTCTTAAGAGCATTAATACAGTCTCTTTCCTTATTGGAAGCCAAGTAACAGAGTCCCATAAAATAACACTATATTTTTGATGAACTGTTCAAATCATAGTATCGGTCATTAAAAATTACCCAGTTGAATCAAAAATATTCTCAAAAAGACTTAGAGCTGAGCCTGGCACCAACGGGGTATGGCGGTAGAGTCATTTGTAATTACAGTACCTACTATGAAGGGTTATAAAATGTGTCAGAAAGTAAAATTTGCTGAGTCCCATTACCAAGAAGCAAAACTTGCTAACTGGTGCTTTAAACTTTGCATCTTATAAAGGAATGATTTATTTCACTTTTGACTGGTCCACTTGCAGAAATCATTATATTGCAATATTCAGTGACTGTGCAAAGGGGAAAGAAAGGATAAATCATGAAGAGACATTCTCAAGTTAATATCTGGAGACCATATAATGCCAAATTTGTAACGCAAAATCTTCCCATTTTGGCATAAATAATGGGTTGTATTTGCAGTTTAGGCAAAGGTATCAGGGCGTTTTGTTATAAAAAACAGCTTATATCCAATTGCAATGATGGGATGCAATTACACAAATTTTGTTTCCTCAAATTACATAAAGAAAACTACAACAATGAAAATATGCACCTTTTAAATTGCTTCCAAATAAAACTAGACAGCCTAGGCAACATAGTAAAAACTAGTCTCTGCAAAAAATAAAAAATAAAAATTAGTGGTGTGCACCTGTAGTCCCAGCTGCTCTTTGAGAGGTTGATGCAGGACCACTTGAGCCAGGAGTTGAAGGCTGTGATGAGTCATAATCGCACCACTGCACTCCAGCCTGGGCAAGAGAGTAAGGCCCTGACTCAAAAAAAAATCTTTTTTAAATACATAAAACTAAAGTGAGTTTTTGTGAGAGCAAATGTGAATTGACCTAACCTAATTTTAAGATAAAACATAAAGGTGAAAATAATCCAGGCTTGAAAACATTGGTGCTGTCTTTTATCCTGATACATGCAAAATCACCAGGATAAAATGGAACCATATGAAAGAGGAAGAATTGTATTATTTACATGTGTTCAAAATGATAATCAGGAACAAGGTATGTGTTCCTTAACTCATGTATTCATAAAGTTTTTATGATCTACTTTATGCAATACTGGGTTCAACATTCTGGGAAATATAAAAATAGAAAAGATAAACTATTTCTCTTGAGAAAATAGATAAGAACCATTAGAATGAGAAGTCTTTACTGGGGAATAAAAAAGTAGGAGCACAGACATGTCATTACAATAGAGGCAATGCGAAATCAGCAACAAAAGAGAGGACCTTTGTCAAAGAAAATCCTAAGATTTATCTAAGAGTTCACAAGTGGGTTCTTCCTGGCTGGAACACTATTGAAGGCTTCATGGCATAATGACATCTGAGCTTCGAAAAATGGGTAATATGTTGAAGGGTCAAGATCGGGGAGGGGGGAATTAAATCTTACAGTTTAAAATATTTTATTTCCATTTCCAAACATTTATGTATTTGTGTCTTCTTCAGGGAACAATAAAAGTTGTTTTCAGGTGTTTCAAGATAATTTTTTATAAAAATAAATGAATAAATTCAAGAAGACTCAGTATTCATCCCAGGTGGCATTTTTGAAAGTGAGTCTAAAATATTAATTTCAGTGGTTAATTTCAAACATTTAATCCTCTGAATTCTTACATAAGTGTACTTAATAATATTCTGAAAAATTATGTGCCTCTTTTTCAAACAATAAAGTAAGTTTTTTCTATTCGTGTAAAATCTGGCTGGAAACAAGAATGATTATAATTTAGAAAATGTTTAAAACCTTGAATTATGCTGTTTTGTGGACTTTTTATTGCTTCTTTCTCTGTGTGTGTATGTATATATGTGTGTGTATGTATAAATGTATATATACACACACATACATTTATATAAATCTTTGTCAAAACCTGCCTGGGGTTAGGGTGGAAATTCAGGGATAGATAAAGGTAAATCTCATTCAAACACCTATAGTAATATAAAAAGTCAAATATTATTTAATAAAAGGTAGGAAATTAAGCATAATTAATATGGCTATTGAACTCACCTAATTTGTAAGCACTTCTGAAACGCTTCTGATCAATAGAATCATCATCTTAAAAGAACTTATCTTCCAGTACCAGATAATATAGGGAAATCAACAAATTAAAATAGTCTTTGGAATAATGAATGTGTATTCCTGTTTGCAAACGTATAAAGGATAAATACAGGTTCCTATATGAAGAGTTCAGGAAACAAAAATGATCTTATACAAACTAACACTTAATCTGGGTCCTATTATGAGTCTCTCAAATGTGTCTTGCTAATATCAGAATATGCAGTGGCTCTTTTAACTCTGCAAGTAACTGAGAAACCTCCTTCGCAGAACTCTAAGGAGCTTAGAATCACCTTTCTGACCATCTTTCCTGTCTTCTATATATCCTCATAAAATATTTACTGTTCCTCTGAATGACCACTCTGATTATCCTTAGACTCTTTTCAGATTCCCTGATGATGTCATGGAAATGTTAAACCCATTATGCTAAGTTAGGATCTCCATCTGCAGTGACCTCTTGGCACCAGCTTCGAGGACAGCATGATATTTTTACATAAAAGTTAGTCTTCATTCAAATCCTTGAGGTCTGATCCTGAAAAAACACTGACAGCTCAATCAACCCTAATAAATACTTAACTAGGTCCATGAAAAATAATAATAATACAATTCCCCCCAAAAAAATCCATTACACTTTTACAATTGAGTAATAAAAATGTCTATTAAGTGTACAATTATTTTTCCACATTTTTATTGGAAAATAAGCATTTACCCTAATTTACAGGTTTAACCCAAAGGTGGTACATGACATTCCTTTTCATTAAGCTATTAGGGGAGTGACGAGTGACGGTGCCCGGTTCTAATTATCTTTAATGTAGTGTTTCAAATTGATCATGCATAATGCAATTACAAATCATAATTAAATTAATTTATATTGATTTAAGATTTTATAAGTTGTTAATAACTACAGTGCAGTACATCTATTTCCACATGTTAACGTTAATATTTTCAAGCTGCCAGAGCACTTCCTTCTTTTTACTCCAATTTTATTCTCATTAAGTTCACAAACTTGTAACGACTTTAGTTAAGGGCTAACTTCAAAACCCTATAGGCATTTGTTTCGAGTATCTATATATGGTTTCTCCAATAAGTAATGCCTGATACATTTTTTTCATTTAGGATCATCTGAATTTAAAATAAATCTATCTCGGATACACTGACTTGCTTCATCTGCTAACCACTTCACCTGCCCACCTGCCTTCAACGTTTTCTAGTATTGTCCCTGCAAATACCAGCTTCCCAATACATTCTGACTGAGTGACTGACTCTGGAAAATGAAAGAAAATCCATGTAAAAGGAAAACGTCTTTCCTCAACATTCCTAGGCAGTGAAGAAGAATCTGCAGGGGGGGGAGGAAAGTTTCCCTGGGCAACAAAGCCTAGGAATTTGGGCCTGCTCAGATCCTTCCCTTCTCTCCTCACCCTAATTGTATTCAAGAAATACAGTCCCTTCAGAAATCTCCACATGGGAAGGCAAAGTGGACAAAGAGTGGCCACACAATCCACAAAATCCTAGAACATGCCTTCCCCCTTTTCTTTTTCTAGAACTGAAGGAGAAGTGGAGGGAAGGAAGGGAGACAGGAGGGATGGATGACTCTGAAAGCTCCATCTCTCTGTTTTTGTTACAGAAACACACGTGGAACAAATTCGTGAATTCAGTCTGAGCGGTTTTGTCACACACTAAAGAATTGTTCCTTCACCTCCTCATACCTGAACAGTACATCCGGCCAGACCCATGGCACGATCCATCTACATAATCTTTTCCCTTCCCTCTCTTCCTGCCTTAGAACTGGGAGTAGGGTCGTGTGGCTTGCTGCTCCCATGGGGAGGGGTGGGCCTAGAATTGAGGTTTTTTTCTTCTTCTTCTTTTCTCTGAATGTATTAAATGCATCAAGGTCCTAAGAGGGGAAAATAAAAATGAAGCAATCAGATTTAAGAAGGCCGACTTGGAGATGGAAGTGGCATGCTTATGACAAAGGTTCAAGAATGAATATTACAGGTATAGTTTTCCGAATTCCAGTAGCCTCCCGGTACCTGCTAAGCACCGCCTAAGCTGCAGGCGATCACGCTCGGAGTAAGTTGAGGCAGTTCGCGAGTTCGCAAAACGCCGGAGCAGCCTCCGCTGCGCGAAGTTTTCTGCTCACCAGCGACCCCTCTAGGCCTTAGAGGGAAGTGAGCAAGTGCAGGAGCGCAGCCGGGGTACTCCCCGGGGCGAGGAGCCCGCCAGGAAGACTGCTCCATCGGGGAGCATCGCCAGCCGCGGGTGTGAAATCTTCCTCGCCGCCAGCCGGCCTTTCCCCCCTAGACGCGGCGCCACAGCTCGGCACAGGGATGGAGGTCCGGGTGGCTCAGGCTGGGACGCTCAGAGATGCTCAGGAGAACTCTCCTACTTACCATGCTACTGAAAAACCGAAGTCTTGGGATCCCGACAGCGAATTGAACAGGAGAAAAAGATCGGAGGAAAAAACATACGAACACCCAAACTCCGCCGGAGTCGAAGCGGGACTTGGGGGCGGGGGGAGGCAGGAAACCTTTGCAGAACTAGGGCAGAGGCGGCACGAGTCAGGGACCTTCCTATTTTTTAGCCACCTTTGGCATGAAATCTCTTGTATATGGGGTCGAACCTTCGCGAAGATTATGAATAGAAACAAGCTAAAGAAGCTCTTTACACTTCCCCCAGTTATTGAATAGTACACACACACACACACACACACACACACACACACACACACACACACACACACACCACGGCCCCATCACGAAAAGCAAAGGAGATCCGCATTGTGGGCCAGTGGCCAAGCACTGTTCCTCTCTGGGCCAACGTGTCCCCAGTCTACACCGCCACCTCAGCCTGCGGATAATGCAGCATCCGTTCAGTTGGTCCAGGTTTCTGAATCCCCAATTCCTGTTTCATCACCAACTGGTAAAATCAGCTTTCCAATCTGACTTCTGAAGACGTCTCTTTTTATGCAAGCACTTCTCCCACAGTATTTGAGTGGTGTCTCATTCTCACCAGCACTACAAGAGAAGACCTCGAATGGACTGGTTTGCCTTAGCCAAAGATTTGGGAAAGATTATTGAGTTGTGAAGGGGTCTTTGCACGAAAAAGGTTCTTGAGGGAGGAGTAGGAAAGAAGCGATTGAATATGTTCAGGCAGTTTCCCAGCACGTTGGACTGGAGAGTAAGATTAATTCAATCAAATGTGGCACCTGATTGTCCTTTAATAATTCTCAGGGATGATGATATGGATTTCCTTGGTCTTGAGTTTCGGTTTGGCAGTGGACTTAACACTGCATGAATTCGGTGTACTGTTTCTGAGCAATGAAGCCCCATCCTCTAGGAATTAGAACATTTTGGGGGAAAAAAGAAAACATTCATCAATAAAAGAACCATTTTAGGATTAAAAAAAAACACTGGCTTTAATACTGTCTTCCAATTGAGGCTAGATTTTAGTATTTATCTGAAAAAAAGTGAATTTAGTTGTGTGTGTGTGTGTGTGTGTGTGTGTGTGTGTGTGTGTGATCAGTACGTGTGTCTAGCAGCCCAGGTCGTTAAGTTTCCAAGCAGGAATCAGCTTAAAATGCATGGATTCTATTATATGTACAATTTAATCACAAGGTATTTAAAATAGACATTTCCATCTAAAATCCAATCAGAAATCAACACAGTTCCTCCAGGCATTAGATGATCATCTCGATTTTGCATTTGTAAACTGGGAGAAATAAATGTGACTTGTGGATACCAAGAGGTCAAGTACGGCTGCTCAAATATTTTTCTTACAAAATGACGGATTTATTAGACAAATAAGTAGCCCGGCTGATGCAAAACCCCCAGTGATTGAATTTTGACGTTAAGTCAACAACAACTCGAACTACATCAGTGCTTCAAGATTTAGTTATGATGGTAGAGATTACTGAACAAATAAGAGCCAGAAATGAATACAGATTTCTGAGGATCTGCCCCTGGCACCCTCTTCTTGACATTCTCCTCCATATGCTCCCCCTATTCATACTGTATTATAATTAAAGGACTTGCCTATGCCTAGCAATTGGAAAAAAACTTTAAAATAATTAGGCATATTTTTCTGTTTAAAAAGAAGAACAGGCTCAGGGAGAAAACCAATTGAGTTTCATAATAAATTCCTTCTTGGCCTGAAAGTCACCCACCATTAGAAGGGAGAGAGCATGCAATGGATTCTCTCTCTCTCTCTCTTTCTGTCATTCTCTCTCTCTCTCTCTCTCTCTCTCTCTCTCTCTCTCTTTCTCTCTCTAGCTCTCTCTCTGTCTCTCATTTTTTAGGTCCTATTTTCATAATGGGTTTTGAGAACCTGCTCTTTCCCTGTCCCTGCCCCTGCCAATCCTCTCCAGCCCCCTCTCAATCTACTATAAAACCACTTTCTAAAAGATTTGAGGACTTGGGCCTTATTGTCCCACTGAAAATCAGAACCTACTGCTAAATAATTAAATCGCCCATAGAATTTTAGGAGTGTTTAGATTTCACCTCTCCTGAGTCAATGGCTGCCCTCCTTCCCGCCCTCCCTTGGCCCTCTCTGGAGCTGGCCGCGGTACTGAAAATCTTGCGTGAACTTTGTGGGAAGGGAGGGCACCACTCACGGAGGCTTTGGAGGAATTACTTATCTTTGCTCCTCATGAACGGAGACTTAAATAATTGAGATTACATTTAAACATAAAGTAGTTCATCTCTCATCTTTTCATGGTGAAGGGAACTAATCTGCTCCCAGTGTGAAAATCTGCCTTTTATTTATTCTGTGTGACTTCCTTATTGTAGTGGAATGGTGACTCCGTTTCCATTTGAGTGTCCTTGAGCCAGCCATGAGTCCACTCCTTGGCCCTTCCCCTTCTCTTCTGTGATTTTCGGCTAGAGTTTGATTCTCTCTAGTTTATGAAACTGCTTTATTTTGCAGGGACAAATCTATATTTGATTTTAGGGATTTATCTGATCAAGGGCTTGAGACAATTTTTCTTTGTAGTTAGAAATTTGCTCTCTGGGTATCCAGGCACAAACCGCTAGAGGCAATAAACTGGTACCAGGTCTTTATTCCAGATTGTATTTACATACAAGAATAATTCCACTCTGTAAAATAAGTTATCCATCTGGGCTTCTCTCTCAGTTTGCCATATACCTCTCCCTCATATATATGTATTCCTAATTTGTACAAATGTTTTCATCATATTCTGGGTTTTAAATAAACCTGAAAATCAATAATTGTTAACTCTGAAATAGCAATAGAATTCACTAAGTGGAAAGGAATGTTCATAATTATTTTGCCACTCCCCAGGATTAAATAATAAGTTATGTAAATGAAACCCTTGTACTTGGGGAGGGGTGTGTAGTTCTCTTCTTCCTTTTAAAATCCAGAACAGTACCAACACCACATCTGTTTACAGTTGCCTGAATTTTTCTCTGAATTTATACTTCAATATGCTCTTTAGGATGCAAAATTTCTGTCAAATTAGAGTGCTCATGTCTTGCCCGCTTCCAGCAAATCACTTGGAGCACCTAATAAATCCAGCTGGGTTTCCTTCCATGGCGTGATGCTGCCGAAATCATTATTGTCCTGCCTTGTTTCATGTCAGAGGCCTCTTCGCCTCATCTGTCATGAAACCAATTTCACTTTATTTACATCCATTTGCTAGTTTAATTACTGTGCTGATGAATAGCCTGAAGGAATTAAGTTACGAGTCTTTGGAAACCCAAAGCGACAGATATATGGGCTACCTTTTAACTACAGGGAAAGAAATGAAGGCTAGTGGCATGCACCAAAATTTAAAGATAATAAGTGTTTCTCCCTGTCTATCTACTGTTGAAATTCAGGAAGATTCTTTCTTTATGTATTCATCATCTCCTGGATGAAATATAGTGCTTTAGAATCTATCATATTTACAGATAGACTGCAGTCCTCTACAGTAAAATTCTCTGTTTTTAAAATGTCTTTTTTTTTTAACTAAAAGAGTCACAGATGATTTTCCAGCCAAACCAAGTAATCTAAAGTCGTGGTGTTTTTAATTAAAAGCACCTACCAATATTAACCTTTCCCTGTAACTGAGCACTTACTTCTATGTAAAGACAGACAGGTGCCTTTGGGAAAATAAAGAATTTTTAATACCACCAATCTAATATAAAGTACTCTGCTTTTATACTATAAATATTGTAATAGATGCCACTATAAAATTTTGGTTTCTTATCACCAAGCCCAATTTCACAATTATCTCCTGTAATGTATTTTTAAATCATAAATAAAAATATTCTGCTGCCTCTCTCCTTAACGTGTCCAATATACTAGAGCACTAAGAATCTATGTTAATGACAGCAGGCTTGTGGGGTGGGTGAATAATCTGTACTCTTAAATATATATCAGTAGTCAATCATTTGCATATATATATTTTAAAACTAAGCTCAATAAGCTATTCAGTAATTCCATTATCTTATAAATTAACTACTGCACTGTAAGCCTACTAACTATGGCAATATTTAGAAAACCATTGAGGGGTATTCTTTCCTAAATGCTATCACTAATTAAGATTTTAAAACTTAAAATTGATAATCCAGAAATTAAGTATTCATGGGGTCTATCATCACTGACTGCTAATTAAAACAATAAGTAAATATGCCTGAATTGACTTTTGATTTTATATGTTCTCTCTTCCTATGTAGCACTGCATGTGAAAATAATGTAACTATTAAATTCAAGCACCTATATTTTCTTTCATATATATCTGTTTCTCAATATAGTTTTCTAACATTTTAAAATCTGTACTTCCATTTGATTTTCCTAAAAATGATGAATTTAAGGCACATGACAAATATGGTCATCATTTTGAGAAGTAATTAAAATATTTTCCTTTTGACGTAGGATACTTACCCATTTATTCCATCTTCATTTCAAGTACATAATTATTTCCAAGGTTGTGCAAACTTTCTAAACTAGCTATTTAACTGAAAATTATTTCAAACATTCAAAGGTGAGAGCTACTTCTAAACAACAAAGAAATGAGAAAGATGAGAGTGTTAAATGCGTATTCATTTCCTCTCCTGAAAGAATGGAACATCATTTGCCATCCTGTATATTCTGTAGTTTCATTTATAATAAAGCCAGTTTAAAGGAAGGAACAAAAATGTAAACACGTTAAATTTACTCTCAGAAGAATTGAAGGAGGTGAAAACTCTACTGTCCATGCAGATATATATTAATAAATTATATATTCATTACAAATCCCCCAGACGCCTTCCTCTATGCCCCCCTTAGATTCCCTAAACACACAATTTTATATTCCCCCCTCCACTATTTTAATAATGTGCATCTACAGAATAACATACACAACAAAAACAACTTTTTGTGCCAAGAGAGTCTTGCCTATAAAAGTTTTGTAATAAGGAAAACCTTAACGAGACCTTCCAGGTAAAATTTCTTTCTATTTCAGTAGGATCAGGTTCTATGCTAATTATTTGGTAGACATTTATGAACAGTCTTTAACTTGACAGAAAGGAAATCTTATTGGTTGAGTCTTCTTCTGATATTTTATTCATTTTTAAAATAAAAGAAATGAGAACATGGGGGGGTTAAATGCTTTTTCTTCCTTGCTCCCCTCCCCCATCTCTCTCTCTCTCCTGTTGGAAGACCCTCTCCTCCCTCTCCAGCTCTTTTTGATTAATAGATCCATGTGGCTAACGGCCTAACATATGGTGTGCGAAGCAGCTTGAGATGGTACCTTAGGCATCCCCTACGGCCATTAACATATTAGGGGCTTATGTGCAGTCAGACAGTCAGACCTCATCGAGAGCCAGCATTTTCAGAAAGGCTGCACCCCAGAGCTGTTTGATAGAGAGTTTCAATCATGTACCACTCTTCCATTTTAAGGGAGTTGCTTCTGGTGTGGAAACACTGGGACAGAACCGGAATAAAGTTTAGAAATGAGACTCAGTTACATTCAACAACAACAGTAAAAAATGTGCTTACATCTGTTTGTATATGGATATGCATGTAGAGACCCAGCTTCAAGTTCACAAACACGCACCAGCTCTTGAGTATTATCAGTAAACAGGCAACATCAGCTGCCTGGATTTATTTTGTTTAAAGATTTATTTTGCTTAAAGTCTTCTTTATACCCAGAATACTAACAGTGCAGTAACAGTACAGTTACAGATAGAGGTTATACAAAAGCAAAACCACAGCATAATATTTGAGAAAGAAACTGCTCATATATATGTAACTTGATTTTTTTCCTATTAGAAGAAATTAAGTGCATTATTGTATTTGTAGCCTTAAAACAAGAAAAACAGAAAGAAAATAATCAAAACATAACTTTAAAGAATGTGATCATATTTTAAATACACCTGCAGATTAAATCCCTGGAGAGGTAACTAATCTTATTCGACAAAATCTGAAAGTTTACAAACAAACAAAAAATCTAGACAATAACTCCGAAAGGTGGGGAAAGCCTTTAGGGTGTGTGTGTGTGTGTGTGTGTGTGTGTGTGTGTGTTTATAAATATATGCATATATTTATATATAAATTTGGGGAAAGGCAGATGATATACAAAATCAAAGCATATGTCCCATTCAAAGCTTATATAATTCACGTTAACCTCGTAACTGAAGCTTGAAATTTGCTTTGCCACGTTCTTCTCCTTCAGCCTCCTGCTGATAAACCCCTGCACCCTTTTTGAACTCTTCTTTAGCTGTTTGCTTGGCAAATAAATGCTGCTCCCCGCCCTATTAAACCTTTTAGGTGGTTTCATCTTCGAATTTCTCAAATACAGAGCTAATAAGGAGGTGCTTTGATGCTGTTTTACTTTCAAACTATAGCCCCGAGGCGTTAAAAAGCGCAAAAGGTAACTAGAAAAGTAAATTGCCACGAGCAAGACGCACTCTTCCTTTCAAAACCTCTCCTGCCCTCCGCAGTGCACGGCGTGGCAACCTAAAATACCCCTGTTCCCGTGCGGAGCTGCGTCCCATTGGTAGCCCCTGGGGTTCTGAACCGGTGCCACATTACCAGGGGAGCGAGGCGTAGAGGAGGCGCTTTTAAGTTTAAAAGCCCCAGAATCCCTTGGGGGAGGGAAGAGATGGGGGGCAGAGACCCAAAAGCTTTACCAAAGTTTATTCTAAACAAACACACATCGGTGGAAGGTGAGGAGGACTAGGAAGCGGCAACTTGCTTAAGCAGCCAGGAATAAAACTTTTGCATAACGCGTGGCGGTGACTCGCGCGAGCCTGCTCGGAGGGGCTAAAACGGATTTCAAACCTGCGGTTCAGATTACACTATGCGGAGGAGAGACAGCCTTCATTCCCGCCTCCAATACCCTTCATTCTCCCTCCCTCCCTTACACACACACACACACACACACACACACACACACACACACACACACACACGATCCCTTATCTTAACATAAGTAAATGAAACAATTGAAACATAGCTATTTTATTTAAAACTGGGATGGAAGCATCTGCCGTTCAGAGAAAGGCATTACACACAGTCGTCACATGTAGGTAAATTTTCAGAAGAAACGCACGCCCCCGGGAAATACCACTGCCCAGAGTCCAATGGATCCTACCTGCTTTTTAAAATGCCTGCATTTCCATTGCTAACTCACTCAACACATTTTCAGATTGCCCAAAGTACAGGACAGTTGAGCCCCAGTGTCAGCCTCAGAGCAGCTTGTCACATTCGGCTTCTTTTTCTTTCTCTTTCTTTCATCACAACGCTTTGGTGAAGTCGCATAAGTGATCAAAATTAACATAAATCATTATTAGTTATTAGGATTTGCTCTAAATTACACTGTGAATATCGCACCAGCCCCATCTGCCGCCCCTGCTCTCGCGGCAATAGATTGCAGATAAAATAAATGTCCTTACCCCATTAGAAGGTTCCTGTCTCTGTAGCCAAAAGCCAAACAAAAGCAATAAATACCGGGCTTTTTCTCTCCACTATTCAGCTGTGACTCTTTTCAACAGCTCTTCCTCTAGAAAAGCTCAATAGCTGCCTGAAAATATTGCATTTTATATCACCAAAGGGCGATTAATATTGCATTAACTGTATTTAACATTTTTTAAGCGCGAGTAATCTACAATGAGTTGGTTTCTGTTAATAAGAGCAGGGGCTTCAGTACTACAGCAGACCACATAAGATATTTGGACAAACGTATTACTTGTCTCACACGTAGTATTTTTTTTTTAAATAATGTTAGAGTGTACCGCGCGATGTTTGAAGTAGAAGAAACCGTGCTAATGGTCTGCTTAAAGTATTCTGACACTGTCTGGAGACAGCCAGGTCTCTGCCTTCATTAAATGTTTATTGTCAACACTTGGCGGGGGCGGGGAAGGGGAGAAAGCGACCGGCGTAAGTGAATATCCTCGGCTGGAAACTGTCAACACTTTGTTTTTTTCTAATCTATGTCTACAAAAGTTTGTATATATTATGCGGCTCCGAGGCCGGGCGTCGGAGTTGTCAAACAAACTTTTGTTTGTAATTCGTTTTACCTAATCAGCGTAAGGAGCCTCCCTCTTCCCCACCCCCCGCCGCTCCTTTTGCCAGCTCCCCCTCGAGGCTGTCCTTTCGTCCCTCGGTCTCCCTTCAACCTGTTCCTACCCGCTTCCCTTCCAGAATCAGAAAGAGGCGACCTCGCGCGGACGCGGTCTTGGGCTGGGGCCGCACCAACCCTCGGTTCGCGGGAGCAGGACGGTGTGCCTCGCCGGCTTCTCTCGGACCCCAGATTTTCGATCTCCGCGTTGCCATTCAGGATGCCACTGGCTTCCCCGGGACGAAAGCCTCGCCGCCAGCCTTCCTTTCGCCCGTGTACACATCCTTGCCTGATAAATTCAAATCTGCAACCCAACCTTAGCAACAAAACAAAAGCCAAGATCGTATTGTTCCCAATTCTTTTCAAAACATGTAAACCAGTTGTGAAAGTTTTGTGGTGTTTTAGAGAACTGTTGACTTAGGCAAACTGGGGAAGGGGTATTTCAACCTTGGTATGATTGGCCCATTCCCTTTTCTCTAAGACTGTCCTCAACGGCAGGTACGAGTCGGCGGGGACCTCAGGGAGCGAGCGCCGAACTTGGGGCGGCGGAACTCAGCGCAGCTCGCCAAGGGGCCTGGGCGCGCGCAGCACGCATGTGCGGCCCCTGCGCGCCCACCCTGCTCCGCGCGCGCGCGCGCGCGCGCCCGCCCGCCCGTCCCCGCTCTCCGCAAGCCCGCGGCCGCGGCCGCCCCGGCGCACGCGCACCAGGTGCCCGGGCCTCGGGTCATTAACCTGCTCCGGTCCTCCCGGCCTTGCCAAATCCAGGCCAGGGCCCGCAGGCTGGAGGCTGTCCCGTTGTCCGAGAGGGGCTACGAACCTCCGGGCCGCGAGCCACTGGGCGGGCGGCAGAGCGGCGCCGACTGGAGGCACTGCGGTTGCTTCGCCGCAGACCCACGAGCTCGAGCGCTGGAAGGCGCTGGGACCCCCGGGTGGGTGGGTGGGTGAGTGGGTGGATGAGCGAGAACCCGCGTGGGTGGGGGGAGAGCAAATTGGGCCCAATCAGCTCTGCCCGTGGTTTGAAACGGCACCCGCCAAACCACCCGCCCCGAAGTCCGAAAGTGACGCCCGGGAGACCAGCGAGCTGCAGACGGTGGCTGGAGAGGAGGCAGCAGCCCCGTGAGGCCGCCTCTGAGTCGCTCTCGGAATCGGAGGCGCGCTGGCCGCCTAAGTTTCGCAGCCCTCGGACCCGCGCCCCGCCCTGCAGGCTCACCAGATTTCGGGGAAGGAGGCAGGGAGGGCTGCCCGCCTCCCATCAAGCTGACTAGACAACAATTACCAAAGTTTTTAATTAGCTTCTTGTTATCATTCATTTTATTAATTTCCAGAACTCTCGGGCCATGAATTATTCAGAGGGCGGGCCAACCCGAGCGGGGCAGCCGCGCGCCTTCCCTGCACGCGCCTCGCCCGGCTCCGGCCGCTCCTCGCCGGCTGCCCCGGGAGCCCGCCTGGCGCCGGAAGCCGCAGTGGCGCGAAGGTTTGATCAAACATTAAAGAACGTAATTATTGCGACAAGGCTTATCTCGCAAGTGGAAAAGAGGACCCTGTGAGAATTAGCATTCGGCTGCCATTTTTTAAAAAAAATCAATTAAGCTTGCGGTCTCTGGTCTCTTTTGAAACAGCCCGAAAGGACTGCTTAGCTCTCACGGTGGGGCCCAGACCGCGACGGCAAATGACACCGACGGCAGAACCGTACTCATCATCATGGTGGCCGTCACCTTTATCATCCCGCTGGCCACCGAGGCCGTTCGAGTGCAGCAGGGGACGCCAGTTTCAGCCAGCATCAGAAGCCCCAATTACAACTTCACGCACCAAAAAAAAAAGCCAAAAATGATGAAAGACTCACGCCTCGAAAGGTGCAGGGTGCGACCGACAGAGGCCGGGCGGCGGGGCGGGGACTCCCCGGCCCCAGGAGTCATAGGGTCGTGGGGCGCCCTGTCCCCTCACTACGCGGCTACGTGTGGGAACCGGACCGAAGTAGTCTTAATGCCACAAGAAAGTAAAAATCGATACAATCACGGCAGTAGGTGCCTACAGTTTATTTACGAGAGTGTCATCGAAGTTGAGAGCAGTTTCAGAATACGCATTAAACAAAAATCTATCCAGGAGTGAGTGGATGGGTCTTGAGGACATCATTTTTTAAACACTGGAGGAGCAAGACCCGAGCTGGGACTGGGGAAAAGAGGCGATTCAAGACGAATGGATGGCATACATGTGGCAGATGCATTCAATACTTATTTTTCTTTCGCCTTTCCTATTCCACCGCCGCCTGGATTTCCTGAGAAGCTGAAATGCATCTCCCAGTCTCTCAAACTTACTTTGAGATGATTCTTCAAAAGGAACCCGAGCCACGCATTTTATCATTTCCATCCACTGACAGGTGTGGGAACAAATCCCTCTGGAATGAAGTTGCTTTTCAGAACGAAAAAACTTTGAAAGGCCAAACTGTCCTTTTGCACCCTTCAGGAGAACATCTTTTGTTTATTTTTTTCATGAATTAGCAGCTAAAGGTGTTTTAGAATAATCTTATTATTCCTTCTAGCCATATGCAGATTCAGCAGAAAGCAATGCATTTTTTCTTTTGCACAGTTTCCTACTACATAAAATAGGAAACTCTGCAAAGCATGTATTTTCATGATCTATTTTATTAACATAATAGTCTTCTTTTTACTTGGTAAAGATTTTACTTAACATAAAACAAATGCTTAAGTTCTGAATACATACATGGGTCATTGTCATATAATACAAATGCACTTGCCTACAACATTTCTGTTGGGGTAGATTTTATAAAAAAAATCTTCGTAAGTCTTTTCATTCGTTAGTTTCTGGGTTTCCAACATTGAAATTTGGTCACATTTTTCTATAAAATAACGTGAGGGGTTTTTTTTGTTTTGTTTTTTACAAATGCATTTATTTAAAACTTTGAAATTTCAAGTCAACGACAGTAACAAGTCAATTTTTATGGAAGGGATCTATTTTTAAAAATACCTCTATTGCTGTTTTTTAAAAAAACATCAACAACTGTTTAAAATCACAGCTTTTAAAATGTACTATTCTTTTTTTGAATATCAAGTGTATTGTTTCACAGATTTGCCGGTGAAATTTAAAAGATTTGGCTAAAATAGGATGACTTCAGAAGATATCATCCCAGCTATTAAGAAACTTTGTACATTTGGCATCTGATCTAGTCCCAAATCACCAAGAAATAGAGCATCTCTGGTCACCCTGGAGCAGTAGGTGGCACAATAAATGTTCCAAATGAACAGAAGCATTTGATAAGTTATCTGGACAGATCCATGGATGTCTAAATTTATTAACCTCCAAAGAAAAGCCATTCAGTTACAATGTTTTTAGAAGTGTCTTTAGACTAGGACATCACATACAAACCTCCAAATGCCTCCATCCCTGACCCTCATTGTAAACGTTTTTCAGGTGCCTGGTCATTCACTAACTTTCACCACTCTGGATCGAGAGCTGTGGTTTAAGAGTTTCGGCAGTTTCAAAGAAAAAAAAAAACTTTTATAAACACAGGCAACTAATATAGAATTCATTTTATTCAGAGCACCACTTTTCACATGAGTTATCTGAAAGTGAATTCTGATTCAGCAAAAAAATACATCATTCTCAACCTTTCCCCTGTTTTTATTCCCCTTTCAACATCCTCCCCTGCCCCATGTTTGTTGGTTTGTTTGTTGTTTGGTTGGTTGGGGTTTTTTGGCTAAGTTAATCCTCATTTGTTGAATGGCTCTACCAGGATTTGGCCCAGTATAAACACAAAAATGCACCCAAATCATAAAACTGCTCTTCTTTCAGTTATGTTTTATTTGTAAGTGTACTGGGACACATCCCCCTGTTGTATTTTGGCGCACAGAATTGGTTCTGATAGAAGTAGGGGAGGGGGAAGGTAAAAGAGAAAAGACATAACCAAGGAGAAAGCTCAGCAGACACACATGGACAGGTAGATCAACCCGTGAGACATTTCAGGATTAACACTGGCAGTTAGTAACAACTGTGTGAGTGTGTGTATTAAATAAAATATTTACAATAATCTTCCTCTTTTTCCTTTTTCTCTAAATACAAGAGTATGACAAAAAATGCTGTGTTTTCGGTGGAAACAGGCAGTAGACTGTGAAATCACACTATCCACAAAACGGTCTACCAGAAAGCTAGCCCAGTTTAGTGCTCAGTTTCAAATGCATAGAATGTTTGCCCTGCAAACAATGATATACAATGTAATTCAATAAATAATGCCTAACCAGAGTGAGACCTAATTGTGTTTCTTTCCATACCTTTCAGATCATGCATGATTTCAGTCTTGTTAAACGGTAGTTTTTTTTCTTTTCTCATTTGTTCTGTTTTCAGTGTTTTAGTTATGATTAAAGGATGGTAACAAACCATCTCCACGTGAGATCCAAAGAGTATCTTGTACACAAAGCAGGCATTAAACCTAACCACCTTCAACTGTCTTTCTCATTTTTTAAAAATCCATCAGCAGCTTGTAAGGTACCTTGATTATTACTATGAAATACTATACAATATGTTCTATTTGGGAGACTGATAGTGCAAATTAAGTTCTTGCTACCCAACATCGATCCCCAGTAATAAATAACTCTTGAATAATAATAATGAAAAGGAAACACAGTTGTTTTGCTTTCCCCCAACATGCAGACCTCTTTGAAACAAATGGGAGGGGAAGAACTTTAAATGTCTCCCTCTTTTCTGGGATTTGGTGATTTTCTAAGGGCCAAGCCCTGCCCCAACAGCAAGTAGAAACTTCTCAACATTTCAACAATTTCATGTTCTCTGAGAGAGAAGGTAAGGGGACCTGGAAAAGCAAGATGAGCCTTGTTCAGTGGAGAAAACAGGAGGGAAGGAGCATCTCTCCTAATAACCCCCACTCCATCGATCTATTTGAATCAACGGGGGGGGGGAGTAGCTAATTTAAAATAAACCATTCTAAAAAAATAAATGAGCAGGCAAACTAAGGTACAGTTTTATGAGGAGAAAAAAAACTTATTTTGAAATAGAGATGAGTAAAAATAAAAACAGAAACCCCTTGTTAAAATTGTTTTATTTCCCTAGACTAAGATACTTCGAAGCCTCTAAATTCTGCCTTTTAATCAGTTTCAAGACTGTGCTCTCTCTGCCTCTAAAGACCCCTACCTCACCAGGACCAGGCCACAGGAGTGAAGGCCCGGTCGCTGGAAAACTTGGTTCCACCTAAACAAGCGGCCAGATCCTCCCTCTCTTTCCAGCTGTGCCCCCACGCCCCTTCCCAGCATTGGAGAGCAGCCACTGAAGTCTCACTGGAACGGAGGAATTAAATCAAAGAGGATACGGATAGGGTGGAGGTCAAATTTAGAGGGAAAAATTAAACACGCAGACAGAACAAGTAGCTCCGCTACCCAGAATTTCGCCTTCTGGTTCGTTTGGTTTTCGTTTTGCCTCAGTTCGTGCGTGCAGGGTTGGGGCTCTTTTTTTCTTCCGGGTTGGGGGTCGGGGAATGAAGCTGCAGATTACCGTTCCCCGGAGATAAATTTCTAAAGCATTTTCCTTTGCTTTTGTTCTGTTTGTCTTTATTTGTCTACTTTCTGGTGGTTGGTAGATTTGAATTTGTACATAGGTCCTTGGTCCTCAGGAGATTTTGGTAAGTGTCTCTGGTCAAAAACAGTCTATTTCCCTACCCTTCCCACGTCTCCCCCCACCCTAACCCTCAGAACCATCCTGCTCCTTAAAATCTCTGCTCTGGCCTTCGCCCCACTCACCGGTCACCCAAGCGCTTCTTCCTTCTCCCTCGCTATCCTATCCTTTCTCCACACCCAGCACCCTGGTCCTCTAGGCTGGGGGACAGTCGGGGAAAGGAGAGCGGGGGAGGAGGGCGGAGACGAGCGCGAGGAGGACTTCCCCAGGCAAGCAGGGTCGAGGACACTCCGAATCCGAGGGGAGGTGGGCAGAGGAAAGCCCCCCAAGACGCCTCCTCAGCCCCCCGTCCTGTCCCGCCCGACGCCCCCCACCCCCCTCAGTAAGTGGCAGAGAATTTCATTCGCTTCTGCTTCTGTCTCTGGTTGCAAAACCACACCCGCACCACGTTCTTTTTGAGGTCCAGTTTCTCGGCGATGGCCGCGATCTTCTCCGACGAGGGCCGCGGCTGCACCGCGAAGTAGGCCTCGAGGGAGCGCTTCTCCGGCGCGGCGATGGAAGTCCGCTTGCGCTTCTTCTCGCCGCCGTTGAAGAGCTCGGGCTTGTTCATTTTCTCGCGCTGCGCGCCCTCGGCCTCCTCCAGCCACGCCTGCAGGATGGGCTTGAGCGCGATCATGTTGTTGTGCGAGAGCGTGAGCGACTCGAACCTGCAGATGGTGCTCTGGCTGAGCGAGCCCACGCCCGGGATCTTGAGGTTGGCCAGCGCCGAGCCCACGTCGGCCTGCGTCACGCCCAGCTTGATGCGCCGCTGCTTGAAGCGCTCGGCGAACGCCTCCAGCTCGCGCGGGTCCGTGTCCGAGTCGCAGATGGACGCCAGGCCCGCCGCGCCCACCACCGCCGCCGCCGCCGACGCCGCCGCCACCTGCCCGGCCGCCGCCGCCGCCGCCGCCGCCGCCGCGCCGTGGTGCGCCGCCGCCGCCACCAGCCCGGGGTGCGGCAGCCCGGACGGCATGTTCATGGCGGCCGCCGCCGCGGGGTGCGACAGGTGGCCCAGGCCGTGCATGTGCGGGTGCGGGTGCGCGGAGCCGCCCAGGAGCCCGCCGCCCGGGCCGCCGCCGCCGCCCCCCGGGCCGCCGCCGCCGCCGCCGCCCCCGGGGCCGCCGCCGCCCGGGCCGCCGCCGCCCCCCGGGCCGCCGCCGCCGCCCCCCGGGCCGTCGTGGGCGCCGCCGCCGCCCGCCGCGCCCGCGCCGCCCGCGCCGGCCATGAGCGCCAGCGACGGCGACGAGATGTGGTCCAGCAGGTCGCCGGGCTCGAGCGCCTGGTGGTGGTGGTGGTGGTGGTGGTGGTGCGCCAGCGGCACGGTGGACGTGGACGTGCAGGGCACGCTGTTCATCGTGTGGTACGTGGCGTCCGGCTTGAAGGGGTGGCTCTTGCCCTGGGACACGGCGATGTCCACGGCCGCCAGCGCCTCGGCCCGCGCCAGCAGCGTCTCGTCCAGGCTGGCGAAGAGGTTGCTCTGCAGCTGCAGGCGACACAAACCAAACCAAAAACCACAAAACCAAAAGAGCAAACACAAAACAACAACAAACACGCACACACGAGCCGGAGAGCACGACATGCCGAGGGCGACACAAAGCAACCAAAATAACAACAGCAGGGGCGGGGGCCGTGGCGAGCGGGAAAGACGGAGTGGGGACACACGGGCGACCGGGCATCGGGGACAGACGAGAAGGGACGGGAGCGTGGAGAGGGGGCCGCAGGAACACATTCCGGGAACAGGAGTGGAAGACGAAAAAGGAGGGGGAAAAGAAGAAGAAGAAACGGAAATGTCACTCGCAGCTGGGGACCCGTGTCACACACCCGAGCACGCACAGAGGCCGCCGAATTGGCAGAGAAAGTGGAGGGAAGCGCAGCGTCCGGGCCCGGCGCTCCCCACTGCGCTCGCAGGCGCCGGCGCGGAGGCGAGGCCGGCGGGGCACGACGCGCCCGCGGCGGGACACTCCACCCTGCCCGCAGCCCCCAGCCCGCAGCTCCCCGCCCGGGACCTGCACACACCAGCCCCCACATGCAGCGTCCCGGAGACGGGCAGGCCGGGCCGCGGGCGCGGGGCGCTTACCGGGGGCGTGGGCAGGCAGGCCCGCCGGATGGCCTCGGAGCTGGAGTGCAGCGACGGGTACTTGTGCTCAGGGAGGGTGGGATGCATGGCAAAGTGGGGCTGCTTGCTGTTCATGGACATCATCTTGGCGGCTTGGCATGTAATCCACAAACACTCCGAAAGTCCGCGGGAAAGTGCGCACGCCGGCTCCCCCGGCCTCCCTCCGGAGGCTGCGGCCGCGGAGGTGGCGGCGGCCGAGCCGCGGGCTGCCGCCGCTGCTGCCGCTTCTGCTGCCGCCCGGCGCGCCCTCGGACCGCGCAGAGCGCCGCGCGCCGGCCTCGCGGTCCCGCTTCTCCGAGAGCTCTAGCCCAGCGCGCCGACGGGATGCACTCCTCTTACACCTGAGCCCCACTTCTCGCGGCCGGCACGGGGAGCTCTCGCGAGAGCTCGCGGCCCCGCCGCGCTGACAGGCATCAGCTGTCTCCGTCTGTCTGGAGCGCGCTCTCCCTCTCGGCGGCGCCGTGCGTCTGCGCGCGCGCGCGCGTTCGCCCGGCCGCGGCCGGCGCGTGGGAGCCGCTCTTATAGTGACCACCAGCAAGGACAGCGCAGGTGATGCACCTGTGGCTGCCCGGGCATGCGCACTGCCCGCCTCACCTTTCCCACCGCGGTCTGGAGAGATCAGAAGGGGCGACTATTGTCTAAGGGCTGGCACCTTCCCGAGGAAGAAAGGCAAGATGCTCACACGCCCCTCTGTGGTTTTTTCCTCCCCCCTTGTCGCAAGCCCTGAATATATGCGCATTACTTAGTCACACCTTCTCTCCGGGCTGCCTAACAAGCTGTTATATAATGTATACAGCTCGGCATTTGTATGTTAAATTATGCCCGCGCATTCCTCTGTATACAGTATAAATAACAACACAGAAATGCAGAAGGTGCTGTCTTTTGCTGCAAGAACCTGTTTCTTTCAAGGTTTATAAATAGGTTCCAGGAGAATAATCGCAGTGACAGACGTTTGTTTGAAGCAGTCAGACGCTATTGATTTCCATATAATTTAATTTCCTCCGCATACTTTGTTGTTGTTGTTGTTGTTGTGAATATAACTGTGTCAGGCACCACCAGTGACAGCCACTTAGGAGCCACAAGGAGCGTGTGCTTTCTACTCGGGAAAGGCTGTTGAAATGAAATTTTGCATTTCTCTTATTGTTTGTCTCCTTTAACCGTGTACAAACCCACGTTTCAAACGAGCTCCGGGTGATCTGAGGCTTCTAATAATCAAAAGGAAAAAATAGTTAACAGGGTGTAGTTGGGATCCTTTCCTTTCCTCGGCGCGCGCGCGCGCACACACACACACACACACACCACACACACACACACACACACACTCACTCACTTTAGGCTGGGAACTCCAGGAAAAGAAAACTGCTTCGGAGAAAAGGGAAGACGATGTCGAAAAGAGAACTTTCTTTTTCCTTCTATATATATGCATATATATACATACACATTTCAATAGGAAACAAGATCAAGCTAACATAGGAAAACTTGATTCAAAATATTTATTTAAACCAATTTGAAAGAACAGGTACAGTCTCTTGTCTGGCCTTTAATTTTTTTTTTTTAATTATTGCAAAATCATGACCTAAGAAGAAGAATAAATCAATTAGTCAACCTGTTATATGGACCTTATGTGACAGGCAGATCAAGGGCCTCCAGGGGAGCCACAATCCAGGTGCCAGAGTCCTCAGGGATGCAGTGCTCGCCCCGGGTGATAATAACAGCCCAGATGTTATCACATCTGAGGTCAGAGAGCTGGAGAACGGCGTGGGGCTGCTTATGGGAAGCAGAGATCAGATAAATAATCTCTCTGGTCTCTCCCACACCAAGGAGGTCTGTATTTCCACCTAAGAGCAGGTCTCATTTCTATAAACCTAAATGTGCGTCCCGTGGATTTTATCTTACCTCTGCACAAACGTGTGTTTATTTAGCATACCCACTCACCTACTCAGATTCCGAGAAGAGACCACAGGCGTCACCATGGCTTTTTCTTTTCTGTTCGCCCCCCCCCCACACACACACTCCCTCCCTTCCTTCCTTCTAGCTCAAGAGGGAAGTGAGAAGGATGTTCACTTGCTGGTGAGAGAAGAAGCCGCATCTCCATCCATTATGCGGTCCCCCGGGAGCGCTAAATGCAACTTTATCTCGACGGGGAAGGGACGATGAGCAGGACGTCGCTGGAGGGAAAGAGTGAGTCCTATGGAAGTCGTCGCACTGGGTGTCTAGGCTTTACCTAATCCTTCCTGACACCCAGTGCGGCAGTTCCCTGAGCTCTCCCTTGGGAGGGGGAGGAAGGATCCCTGCAGAAGGTGAGGGCCTGGGGCCTGTCCCTCCCCTCCTAAGGAAACACTGACCCGTAGGGACTGAAGAGTGCAGGGCAGACAGAAGGGCAAATAGCACAGGTTTGTGGCCAGGTGGACTCACTGAGAACACAGTGAGCTCCTTAGTATCCAAAGGGCATCTCGGGTTACACTGACCCTGGGAGACCTCCGGTAAACCCAGCTGGGAGGGGCCAGCCCAGCTTGAAGTCAGGAGTTCATCATTCCTCCAGGATTCCCTTCCCAGTTCATGTTTCTTTGGACAACAGGAATATCCTGCCTTTGGTGAAGCCAGACCTTTGCCCAGAATATAGGACTTTTTTCTGGGACTAGAAATATGAGCGCTATGGGTACCATTCTCCTTTCCCTCCCCGCCTGGGACACATCTGTCTTCCCCTATGGCACTTAGCATGGGGCTTGTCAAACAGGAAAAGTGCCCCCATCAAACAATGTATGTGTAGACAGAAGAGAGGCCAGTTGGGAGGGTGGAGAGAAAAAAGACAGAGGGGATTCAGCAAGCCGGGTCTGACTGGGGATTGTAGGAAGATCCCTGAAGGGCTCTCCTCTCTGCTTAAAAAGGAAGGGTGGGATTTCCCCAGGCAGGGTTTTACATCTTGATTCCAGCCTGTTCTTTTTCAGAAGCTGATTATTTCACCCCTCCCTCATTAACTTGCTAACACAAATTCCTTCCCCAAATGCTTGCTGAGCACTAGCCTGGGACAGCGCAAGACATTGGAGATAAAATGACATATAACATAGGAGTACCTGGAGGTGACAGTCTATGTGCACGGGGCAACCACAGGTAAAAGGCATTTGTGGTACCTGTATGGTTCCCGAGAGGGGATTGAACAAAAATATGGGGTGGCATGATGCTTGGAGCATTTTCTCATCCCTGTTGGGCCTCAGCCCCAGGCTACAGACGCGGGGCATGCTGGTGGATCTGTAGACAGTTCCCTGGGCTACATGAGGCCTCTCCCTACTTACCTCATGATGGGTAAAAGGAAAGACTGGTGGGCTTGGGCTCAGCCCACCCATATGTCACTGTTTTGTCTTCCTGGTTTGGCAACTGCTGTAACTAGTTGGCCCCTGCCTGTGCTAATGATACCCACACAGGGGCTGAGTCTTGGCATGGATTCCTGGGCATTTTTTTCTCCTCCCTATTTAATGACCAATACGGATCTCGTCCCCCCATCTTATAGCTCTGCATTTTATCAAGAGAGGGATAATGAATGCATGGTTATTGATTTCCAAGGAATTTCCGCCCCCAGGGACATGGAGTCTATCATCTGGATCAGAGACACATTTCTTTCCCTCATTAATTAATTTTCTCCTCCTCCTCTGGCAGGCCTCACTCCACATTTCCTCTGGCAGCACCCCTTTCCCGAGCTAAGTGAGGACCGGTGGGAGAGGCTCTGCGCAAGGGGCCCGCGCTGTCAGGGGCGAGACCTCCTCGCCTTTGACCTGTCCCGCCATCCGCCGCCCAAGAGAGCGCACCCGACAGCTGCTGCCCACCTGGGGGCTGCCTTCCTCCTTCCAGCAGGGTGCGTGGGGTGGGGGGAGGATTGGTATTTGACTCTGCAGCCACTAACCCGCGTCCCGCCCCTCAGCCCGCACTTCCGGGGTTAAGCCCTAGTTGTTTGTCGGGGTTCAGAGTCGGGATCCGTTCCGGGAAGTGTGGACGTAGGTGCGTGGAGATTGTGTGTGCACAGGGGAAGGGGCGGGCCCCATGCTCCTGCTGGAACCCGGGGTTCTGGCCCCACTCGTAGGCTCGGAGAGCCCCATTTCTCGCCCGCGGTAGTGCAGGTGGAGACGAGGCACGTTTCCCTGCGCAGCCAGTGCTGGAGAGACAGGCGAAGTCCCCAGGGCCCAGAGGCAGCGGCTGCCGAGGCCTCTTGGGTTGTTTTAAGCACAGCGTGAAGGGGCAGGCGTGGGGAAGAGTAGGTCCGGGGAAGGGCTCGGGCCTCGAACAGGCGTCCGGCGACCTCGACTCCAACACTGTCTTCGAAGGGTGGAATAGAGAAGGGACCGTCGCTTCGCTTCTGGGCCGCCTTCCCAGGGCTGTTCGGGGCCGCTTGGATCCCCAGTCTCTCTTGTTGCTTCCCATGAATCTTGGCCCCATGCCTCCTCCTCGGACCTCTGTCCACAGCTCCGGACGCCGCGGTGCCGGCCCCTCCGTCCGGAGCGCAGCCCTGTGCCCCTCGCCTGAGGCCCGCGGGACCCAACCCGGCCCGAGGCTGGAGCCCAGGGCCGCGCTCCGCTCGCTGAGGCTCAGAGATTTCCCGGAGGCCACCGTCCTCCCTCTCCACCTCGCCCTGCCTCGCTCCCTCAGCCGCTCGCCTGCCTGGTGCCCAAGGCCAGGAGTGGGTGAGGCACGGGGGCCCGTCGTGACCCCCTCTTCTAAGGCTCCCAGCTGGGCATTCAGCCTGGGACCCAGCTGGGACCGGCAGAGGAAGTTCTCAAGTAAACCGGTGGAAAATACACTGTTTTCGTTCTTCTGGTGGTTTCATTTAAATGCACTTCCCTTGGGGACATTTTCCTGGACGTTAGACACCCCACCCAGAGCTGTCGCAACCGAGATGCTGCGTCCCAGCAAAGTTCACTGCCGGTCACTCCCACTCTTGGCGTCACATCTGCAGGTACAGACATCTGTCTATATCCCCACAGAATCTCTCTGTGGACAGACGACCCACCTACCTTTGAAAGCCCTACGGGTGATGCGCGACGGCTACGGCTCTGTCCTAACAGGGGCTCGGACACCCCCGCCCGCTAGCTGCCAGAACCAGTTTCCCAGCCCTAGTGAACAATGCAGCACGGCTTAACGTGGCCACGGGCCCCTGTGATTGAGATCCCAGGAGGAGCAGAGGCGTCCCCGCGCTGCCCGGGCCCGTCCCCTCAAAGCTGGAAGAGCGCGCTGGGCAGGGCAGGGGCCTCCAGGTCCCGGCTCAAAACAACAAACACACACACGAAACTCCACGACAGACGCGACGGCCGTGACCCCGCGCGACCAGATGGGGAGTTCTGTCGCCTTCCCTCTCAGCGCACGGCCGCCCGCCGGCTGCAGCACCGGGACGCGCGCACGCCCGGTCCCGCGGGAGACCTGCAGGCGTGGACGGGCCGCAGAGGACCCCCGGCCCCCACTAGCTCGGGTCGGAGGATGGAGAGGCTCCTCTCGGCCTCCGGGAGCCGGATCCCCAACTCGGCCGGGACGCAGCGGAGGAAGCCGCGAGGCCGCCGGTCCAAACCCAGGAGCGCGGAGCTGGATCCCGCCGCCCGGCTCGGCAGCGCGCCGGCGCCGCCGCCAGCCGCCCCTCCTCCCCGCCGCCCGCACAAATCAAAGCCCCTTGCGAGGGACTGGGAAATAGTTGCCTTGTCATGTAACACATTGCCCTGATTTATTATAAAATTTTAACGAAATCATGCATATTTTAACAGCCTTTAATCACTGCATGAAAATTTAATTCATGGACTGTAGCGCGTTTAAATAAATGAAGTGTTAATTCATTAGGATTAATTAATTTGTTAAAGGATTGTGTGCAAGGTTAAGGTGGAAAGAAAACTCTTTGTTGGTCTCGCGTCTTAATCGTCAGGTTTCACGAGTGGTAATAAAATGGAAGGAAACCGCAGAGCGGGCCGCTGGGGTGGGGCTTGGGCGGGCCGGGCTGGGGGCGCCCTCCGGAGCGCGGAGACTCCGGCTGGAAGGGCGCGGACGGGTCGGTCTTCCCGAGAGGCCCGGGAGCGGCGTATGGCGAGGGCGGGAGGGAGAAGGGCGCGGGCGCTGGCGGCGGGGACCCCGGGAGACCGAGATCGCTGGGCGGGGGAGGGAAGCTCAGAGCCCGTGCTGGCGAGCCGGACCTCACCTCCCCACCCCGAGCACAGAGACCCCGGGAGGAGGCGAGGTCGCCCCCTCTGGCCCTCAGAGGGCCAAGCGTCGTCTTAATGGACAGATGATGGACCAGCCCCGCCACTTCCTAAGCCTTCCAGAGCCCAGGGAGTCACTGTCTCGCCATCAGGCCGCCAGCCCGGGCGGCTAGGGCGAGCCCAGGGGCCCCGGGGGACTCCAAGAGGAGGAGCAGCGAACCAAACTTGTAAACTCGGGCTGGAGCAATCCGGGAAACCGTTTTTCAGTCAGGAGCCCTGACGTTAAGGAATGGTTTCTTCAGCATCTCTTCTGAGAAAGCGGCTAAACAGACGTCTCCTCCAGCACACCCGGAGGCATGCTGAGCAGAAGAGACTTCGTCTTATGAGCCGAACTCTTACTCGTTCTTCAAGACCCAGGACGAATAACAGCTCGTTTTCTCTCTGCCAAAAAGCTACCAGATTTCCTCACCGTTCCACGCTATCCCCAACACGCGCACTCTTTCTACTCACAAATATTAAGAATTAAAATGGATGAGAAATACATCCCCCTCCCTCACAGTAAGTTTCAATGTCTAAGTCAAATCCTTGCCCCTAGGAAAAGGATCTTCACACCCCCAAGTTACAAACGTTACACAAGGCCACACCTCACACTTGTTTAATCCAACTAACATTTATCAGAAAGGAGAGAGAGAGAGACCTAAGAATCCACCTTCTTGTTTCAAGACATAGAGCTGTAACTCAAAGCATTCTAGACTGCCTCAGTCATATAAAACTGAAGATCGTCCTAGCTGGCGCTCCAGATGAGTTCTGAAAAGAAATATGCATCTTAATAGGCGCTTCCTCGCTCAGAGTGGGGTTCCGAGAATTAGGCAATAAATGTTCGCAGTGCACTCTGAGATCATTGCTTAAAAGGTTTTCTCTCTGCCAAGTATTATTAAAAGGATCAGGTTACATCGTGATAGGCAAAGGCTGTGTTGTAGGACTCCCACAAATAGGAATGAGGCTTTGGGAAACCCTTCTAGCGGAACAGAACACATAGCATAAGCAGTTCATCTCAGTTTGAGGCCCTACACATACCATCCACAGGTACAAAAGGGAAAAAAAATCTATTATATGTACTACACTTTGAATAACTGAAAATCATTCAGGTATACAAAAACAAGAAGTTCTTGAAACATCATATGGTTCAAGACCAAGCTCATCTGTTGTTCAGTAGTTGTTTCAAACCAATGTAGATGACCACAAAGATGATAGGAAAACAAAGATTTGAAATTAAGAACTGTAAATCCTACTCCACTTTTCTGTCAGCTTTAAAGATTAAAGGATGAATACGAAAAATCATGACCAAAAAACAAACAAAAAACAAAAAAACCCTCAAAAACACCCTAGCATCCCTTTCACATTCCTGTAGCCATAACATTACAGAAAGTTTCCTTTTTCAAAAACATGAACCAATTGTCTGCTTCTTTATCACGAGTGCATCTATTCCTAACCAACAGGGAAGGTTAATCTAAATGTCAAAGAGTTGTGAATTTTTAAGTGGCACACAACTGCCTGTCACTGTTTCTGTTTAGTAATCAGACTCAGGAACTAAAAGCTGCTTGAAAAGAACATGCTAATACTCCCAAAATACTTATTTGAAAATAATTACTGGAAAATTTCAAATCCACTTATCCTTTGGTCTACAAATGTGAACACTCACACATGGGAGAGGAAGAGCACAGGCTCCAGCACATGGTTCTACCCCTTCCAGCCATGGGATCACCAATCCTCAGTTTGCTTTTCTGTAAATTGGTGATAATAGTACTTGGCTCACAGGGGCTTAAAAGGGGATTTGATGAGAGGCTAGTTTAGCAAAATAGCTGATCTCAGCAAAAGACAGTTTGTGTGTGTGTGCACCTATTAGGTATCTTTAAAATCTGAGACCACCACATTTGTTATGACTTCAGATTATGGTAAAATGATTAACAGCGCAAAGAGAATGTGTGATTAAAATCAAATTCTGCACAATTATTCCCTTTAATTGAGGAATGGCACAGGTTTAACGAATGCATAGAATACTGTTTTAGGAACCAGAGAGGCATGTTTCTGAAGATAAGCATCAGTGAAATACTTTAGTCCAACACAGAAGCTCTTATCCAGGTTTATCATTAGTAAGTCAGGTTACACACTCCAGATATATATGTCACAGTATCATTATATTTTTATTTTATTTTATTATTTATTATTATTATTATTTTTGAGTTGGAGTCTCACTCTGTTGCCCAGACTGGAGTGCAGTGGCCGCTTCTGGCCACTGCAGCCTCGACCTGCTGGGCTCCGGCGATCCTTCCTCCTCAGCCTTCCGAATAGCCGGAATTACAGGCATGCGCTACCACGCCCAGCTGATTTTTTGATTTATTGTAGGGACGAGGTCTCGCTGCCCAGGCAGGTCTCGAACCCACGGGCTCAGGCAATCCACTCACCTTAGCCTCCCAAAGGCGCGGGATTACAGGCTGAGCCACCGAGCCTGGCTCATTATATTTTTAGATTAAAAAGACACATCCTTGGTTACAGACAGAACTAGAATGAGGCCTACCCACTGCTCTTAGCTCATTTGGGCTGATATAAAAAATATCCTAGTGCATGCCTGTAATTCCGGCTACTTGGAAGGCTGAGATGGAAGGATCGCCGGAGCCCAGCAGGTCGAGGCTGCGGTGGCCGGGAGCGGCCACTGCACTCCAGTCTGGGCGACAGAGTGAGACTCCAACTCAAAAAAAAAAAATATATCCTATACTGGGTAATTTTTAAACAACAGAAATTTATTGATCATAGTTATGGAGGCTGGGAAGTCCAAGATCGAGGCATCCCAGATGTGGTATCTGGTGAGGGCTCACACTTTCTGCTTTATAGATGGCCTCTTCTAGCTGTGTCCTCACTGTGGAAGGGGCAAAGAACACCCCTCTCCTGCCTTTTTAAAAATAAGAGCACTAATCCCATTCAGGGGGAGAGCCCTGATGGCCTAATTGCCCCCCAAAGTCCCACCTCTCAATACCATCACCTTGAGGGTTAGAAAACATGAATTTGAGGGAGACACCATAGCACGCCTAAATTTATACTGTGACCGAAAAATTTTAGATTTCTACATTTGAGTTTATAATGTATAACTATATTATCAAAGATATTTAAGCTGCTAATAGCTTTGAATGTATCCATTAGCTTTAACATATCAAAGATAATAAAAAAGTTATTGGAAAATATATATGATAAAACCAAAATTATACTTTAAATCAGCTTTCTCTGGCTATTACTTCTAAAAGTGAAGGATGTGAGTCTCCAAACGTGATTCATTATACTTCTATGATTTCACTGGTTCCTGAATCTAGTATAACAAAGGTCAGCAAATTTTTTTTCATAAAAGGCCAGATAGTAAATATTTTAGGCTTTGTAGACAATATGCAAACAAATGAGTGCAGCTGTGTTCCAGTAAGATTTTATTTAGAAACATTCACATTTGAATTTCAGTTCACATAATTTTCCTGTCAATAAAAAAAAATCAAAAATGTAAAAAATTTTTTTTGCCCACAGGCCTTTCAAAAACAGGTTTAGGCAAGATTTGATCCATAGACCATAGTCTGTTAACTTCTGTATTATAAAATCGATTTTAAAATTGTAAGTTTTCCTGGTCTTTACAGGCTAATTCAATATCTGAGGCAAGGAATTATCATCAACATCAAGGAACACAGTGCTTATGACATCCTTTATTTAATTCACATAGAAAAGCATGCAGTATTAATGTAAAACAGTACTGTATTAATGTGAAATGTTCAGTGCACATTACATACACAAGTTATTATCACACAAACCCATATTTGAAGGTCAATATAGGCATACCAAACATGTTTAAAATAACAGATTTTTTCAGAGCCTAAATTAAAAATTGTGCTTACCTCTTACCTATCCTCACCCCCTCAACACTCTTCATGGGGGAAAAAAATGATGTTTGTCCTACATAAAAGATATTCTATTAGCCAATTGAAACTTCTTTTCCTTTAGTATGGAAAACACAGCAAGCAAAAATGCTACCATGCATACAGTTTCCACAAAGAACAGTAACATGCAAACAAGAACTTTATCACTCCCAAAAACACTCCCATGATGTAAGTGGATCAAAAACTTGTCAATGAGTTCCTCTTTTGAATCTTTATATCTGAAACAACAAAGCTACAGTTTTTAGGCTCTTCTACAACCAACTGCTCCATGCCTTCTTTCCAAGTATGCTCAATTTCTGACTTTACACACACACACACACACACACACACACACACACACACACACACACGAGCAAATATCGGCTACCTGACATCAAACAAATATTTTCGTATACAAAATTGCATTCTTTTTTACTAGGACGTTTCCACAAAAACTGGACAAAGCATACATATACATAAAACCTTAAAAAAAAAAAGGTAAATCAACACTGGACTAAGATTAGAGTGCTATTTCTCCATCATGGCCTTGCATAAAAGTTAGGCCATCACTAAACATAAATAAAATAAACAGGCAAAATAATTTCCACTCTAGAAAAAGCTTTAAAGAAACTTAAATGTCTTATGAGCAGTGTGTAGACAAAACTAAACATTTTATTTAAGAAGTTCAAGTTCTGAAGATAACTAAGGTTTACTAACAGGCCACTGTAGCTAACAGTTAAATAAGATTAAAAAAAAGAACAATGTACCCCCAACCCAGACACATAAACTTTGTTTAAAAACAAAAGGAAAAAAAAAAAAAAACCCTCTCCCTAACTTCTCTGGTCAAAAGGATGCCCAAATAAAAATAAAAAGACCAAAGTTTTTTCAAAATGAAAAAAAAAAAGAACAAAAGTATTCTGGGTACAGGTTAATCCATCATTATGACTTGACACCTAACAAAAGATTATCAATTCAAAATTATAGAACTTTTGTGAAAGGAAAAAAAAAGTAACTTTAAAAACTTTCATATTCCTCTCAGGACAAAAACATAAATGACACCTTTCTAATGAGTCAACTTTTAGTTGCTTTTGATGGGCTGGCATTGGAAAGGCTGCTCTGGATTTTTCTTTTTGTTGATTGATTCACGTTTTTATTCCTCTTTTCAGGCACAAAGGAAGTAGACCAAGGAGACTGAAGGTGGTTAAGACTGTGCATCTCAGAGGACATCTTAAACAAAGATGACCCAAACCTTTGATCTTCAAATAGTCGATGTGAACTGCTTAACAAAACGCTGTGGGAAAACTCTGTTTGAAACAAACAGCTCGGGGGTTTGATTTCATTAGTTCCTGGATTAGAATTGGGATGCAGTGAAAAATCTTCATTCATTTCTTGGTCAGATGGAGAGAGGAGAAAAAAAGAAGTGCGTTTCCATTCATTTCCATTTTCTAACTGATCAGTAGTTAGAGAACCTTTGGAAAGGTTTAGCTTAGTTTTTTCTTCCAACTTATCAGATTCCTCAAGAAATTCACTACCTGGAGATGACTTTGATAACCCATCCAAATCCACTGACTTAAAACCATTATTACAAGGGCTTTTGCTGTTGTCTGACTCTGACATCATTGAGTCCAACTCAGAGATTTTGTCAAGGTAAGCAGCATCCATTGATGCTTCACTAGATGTTCTTGTCCGATTCATTTCAAAAGAGCGAATAGAATTTAACCTCTTGGATAAACATGAACCTGATTTCTCACTCAATTTTGAAGATATTTCTCCAACAGAATTTGCTATTGTGTTCCCCTCTGAACTTTCAAAATTTAAGTTTTGGGCATAGCTTGTAGAACAACAGTCCCAAAATCCTGTCTTTGGGGAAGTAAAACATTCTGATTGCTTTTCATTTTCACTTCTACTTATATCATCTTCTGAAGAATCCTTATTAGAAACGCTTGAAGAATCACAAAAATCTTCAAACATCAATTTTCTGAGATGGTTTGAATGCTTTTTGGAACATCCTGCTTTGACTACAGAGTTCTCTCTATTTTCTGGAGTATTGAGCTGAAGGCAACTAAGGGACAGAGGAGTACAAGGAGCTGGAAGATCATAAAGTTCTTCATCTTTGTAGGATACACAATCACTTGGTTTATTACCCCATTCTCTTTCCAAATAAGTATCCATACTTGTATCTGTCACATCTAACATTATTTCTACTGGTTTTTGATATAGGTCTTTGTTCTTAGAGCAGCTGAGCTCTGTTTTGGGGGCACTTTCCTGCCTGGCAGAACTGGTGTCACAGTGTCTGCTGCTGGAGGGTTTTGCCAGGTGAGAAGAACTTGAGGTGGATGAGCCAGGCTGCTTTCTGGCACTATCACCTTGATTCTTGGATGCCACATCTTCCTCACTGCCTGTGTTTCCCTTGTCATCTGCAGAAAGTGACCTCTGGCAAATGGAATTCAAAGCTTCCTTCTCTTCATTTGAATTTTTTAGCTGTGAAATCTGAGATTCCAGTTCCTCTATATATTTATCACTTCGTTCCAGGGCTTTCTTGAGGCGATTGGTTTCACGTTCATACTGTTCTACTTTGGACTGAAGAGCAGCAACTGTAAACCTTCCAAACCTACAAAGAATGGAAAGATAGTTAATCTCACAGCTCAAGCTTTTTGCTTTTCAAAGTTAAGAGTGCAAACTGATCCATCCTATTCTAATTTCACATAACAGTGCCCAATGAATAGGGCAAAGGCCAGATGCGTTATTTTCAAAATATGGTTTTCCCACTTAATAATGAGCATATGATAATAACAGCAAAAATCTAATAGGATATGTTTGTTGTCAAATCAGACTTGCAGTAGCAGAGATGCAGAAATATGCTGATTATTTCCCTTCAAAGAGCTAACTCCATCAATTCAGCTCATATATGCATGAAGAGTTATCCCCTAAAACAATGGCAAAGATTTATGATAACATTTGAACAGTGGTCTACATCTTGAAATATTTACATTCAATCATTTTCCTATTGTACAGCAGTGTTTTACAATACATTTCTTATACAATGTCACCTTGTCAAACATAAAATGCCAATTTGAAATTCAGAAATCTTAGTAGTCCCAGGAAGGATGGTTTTAAATACTTATTTGGACCCTTTCAATTATAGCCGCCCTTGATCTGAAGCTTTTCCTTGGCTTTTCTGAGCACTAAGCTTTAATACATTTCATCTCTGCTTAGTTTTGGCATTTTACAACTGTGTTGGGCATCAATCTCATTTCTTCCAACTCTGAAATACAATGTCAGTGCCTGTAATTCTAATATACACAAAAAAACATTTTTACATTTTCTGAAAGAGAGTGACTGAAAAAGAACACATTCAAAATTTACTCCTTTTACCGGGGATTATCTTGTTTTCGTTATTTCATCAGGAAAGAGTACTGGGTTCAGCTCAGAAAACAATTTTTGAGTACCTACTTTAGCTTAGGTGGTATATTTGGAGCTGGACACATAGAGCCAAAAAAAGACTGTCCCAGCCCCAAGGGGCATAAAATAGCTCCCTTAAGTTTGCTCTTATCACTAAGGAAAATTCTATCTTTCAGGGAACAACTTATAAGCCAATAAGCATAAGCCTTACATTCTAATCCCATGAAAAATACCTTATTTTCTCCCCAAAATTATTTTCAAAAGTCTTTTCTTAATCTTTATTGATGACTTCTATATTGACCCAGCACTGAGAATTCAGGGATTGTCCGTTTGCAGGAAGATACTTGAGAAGTGACTTCTAAAAATTGTTTTTACCTTGAGTTTAGGTTTCTCTTGCTCTTTTCCCTAATTATAAAAAATTATTACAATGAAGAACATGTACTAAGTGTTTAAAAAAAGAAACTACAAAGGAAGAGAAGGAGCCAACAGTAATTGCACCTCTTCAAGTCAACCACAAATTTCATACCCCACTTAATGCCCATCACCTTCTAAACCTCTTGCTCAGTTCACTCCCCAGCTCAGTCTCTACCAGATCACAGCTTTCTTGTCACTGAAGGAATAAAGCAGAGGCAAGGGTAAATATAGAATCATAAAATCTCAGGATGAGAAAGGACTTTAAAAGACATGATTGCTGAATATTGATCTACACGGTGCAATTAACTGAACCCCCAGAGAGAGCACACTCCCTTCAATTTCTAAGAAACAAAGCAAAAACCATAGGAATAATAAAAACAAAAGCAACCATAATAACAAGTCTCCCCATTTTAAAGACAAAGTTTACTACTGTATTTGGTTAAACGAATGATGGGGATTTCTCTTCTTTGTTAAAAATATCCTGGCTTATAAATGTCATACTTGGCAGAAGTGTCGTTATGTAACAGAATTTTTTTAAAAAGTGGACAAAGACTTTTAAGTGCATTAAGTAAACATGTTTGTGAGTTCTTGATTATAACTACTCCATCAAGTAGCCCATGTTTTTAAATGGAAAAACTGTGCAGCATGTTTATTTAATGCAAACGTGACAGCTTTACATTTGCCTACCAAGATAAAACTTTTTTACATTTGCCTACCAAGATGCAATTTTTATAAATGTAAAAAAAAATGTTTTACATTTGCCTACCAAGATGCAATTTTTATAATAAAAGTATCCTCAGATGAAAAATCAAATAACTTAAAATTAAATAATGCTTCAAGATAGGAAGTCCACTGTTACCAAAGAAAGTCCTTGGGAACTCCAAGGTCTATATACAGAAAGACTAGTCACAAATACAGAATGCTTTCCCAGATACTGGCAGCTTCTGTTATCAGGCTTTAGCTTGAAATTTCAAACATACTGACATAATGTCATTTTAAGACACCATGTATGCTCCTATGTCTTTTTTTTTTTTTTTTTAAGAAACGTGGTCTTACTATATTCTCCAGGTTGGTCTCGAACTCCTGGACTTAAACGATCATCCCATCTTGTCCTTCCAAAGTACCGAGATTAAGAACCATCAAATGGTTTGGAGTTGAAGTCAATGATAGTCTTTAGCATATTTTTTGGTTACTTCAGAGACAAAGCTGAAGTGCCCTGAGAACTCACAACAAAGACCAGCAACAGAACATACATGAGAGGGACAAGCAGCAAGCTGATGGAGTTAGGCTATTTTCGAAAAGGTCATTGCCCTCAATTCCCCAAAGGTTCATTTCAATACTCTGCAAGTCTATATAATACTTTCAGAGATCAGACCTTTTTGCCATGCTAACGAGGGGCCTGTGCTAGCGGAAAAACTGACAGGAATGTATACTAAAAGCCATGGAACTGATCAATTAGTTAATCAATCCATGTAATTTGTTTTCTGTCTCTCACATTAGAGTAGAAGCTCAAGGAGAGCAGAGAATCTGATTGTCTTGTATTTATTCACTGCTAGGTCCCTAGACCTTTAAGATATATCAGTGCTTTACATTAAGACAGAGCCAACACCCCAGGATAAGCTAAAGGTCCTTGGTCTGCTTTTACATGTATTATGACAATCACTGTATTATTAAGCTAACTATGTTATAAATCTATTTACTTTCTTTTTTTCACTGATACACAGGAAAGTAAGAGATGAGCATATGTACAGTATAGCTTTTTAACTAGAGGACTGACATTCTATACTGCTCCACCTGAAAACCTTTACCTTAGTAAAAGTCTACAAATAAATGAGACTTCTGAGATAGGTGTTAGGAGATTTTTTAGCTTATTCAAGATACTTATATTAAATTTGGCAAAGAGTAATTTACTTTATCATTAAAAAATAACAATTAGGGATACATCTCTGATGCTATACTTCCATAGAAAACAAGGGGGATAAAAGCTTATTTATCTTTGGGTTTTAATAATCTCATATTCACACTAATTCCAGATATTTCCAGAGTACATAACATTAAATGACACAAGGCAAGCCAGAGGGATTTCTAATATCATTTACCATACTTCCTTTTCCTGAGCAAATTTCAAAATGGAGTATTTTTATAAACATTCCATTAGAGACCAAAGGCTTTGATTTTCAAAGTAGCAGTGATGGCCAAAGGCTTCATTATGCCAGAGAAAACACTGTAGAGCAGTTTGGGAGCTGCAACTGATATGGGAAGTGTATTCTGCCAGAATCTAGCAGAAACTTAAAGGATTTTTCTGCTTGCAATGCTAACAGATGCATACATTCTAGATAAAAGGATGAAGGTTCTTCTCTTCCAAGCAGCTAAAAAGATACAAGATCGCTCCCGACCTATTGTTTTGACCTTTGAGGCTCTGTAACTAGAGTAAGAGTTTCTCTAACAACAAAAAATTCCCCAAATCACATTTTTCCATAGCCCATCACATAGAAAGAATGGACTGTGTTTGAAGAGTGTCAGAGAAAGCAAATGTGGTAAAAGAAATAAATGTCAAAAATGGGTGTCAAAAAAACTAAGCTCTAGTGCTAGGCTGTTATTAACTAGTTATGAACTTTTGATTAATTCACTGTCTCTCTGGTTCTCAAGGGCAGCTCCAACAAAAGAGATAAATGTAGTAAGCTCAGTGGGTTGCCAAAACTACCAAACTTCAGATTACCAAACTTGTAGTCTGTACAAGTCTGAAATGCAGACATTTCACAAATATAGATAATCAAGAGAGAGAATTGGTCAACAAAGATGAAGGTGTAGCAAAGAAGTAAAAAATGGCCAGGCTCGGTTGCTCAGCCTGTAATAATCCTGTGCTTTGGGAGGCCGAGGTGAGTGGATTGCCTGAGCCCGTGGGTTTGAGACCTGCCCGGGAAACTTGGTGAGACCTTATCTCCACAATAAAAAAAAAATTAGCCGGGCGTGGTAGCACACGCCTGTAGTTCCAGCTACTTGAAAGGCTGAGGTGGAAGGATCGCCGGAGCCCAGCAGATCGAGGCTGCGGTGGCCGGGAGCAGCCACTGCACTCCAATCTGGGCGACAGACTCCAACTCAAAAAAAAAAAAACCGAAGTAAAAAATGGTAACACTGGGAGTGAAGAGAGGAAGCTTCATCCTTTTATCTAGAACGTATGCATCAATGTAGTTATGGAAGAAACAGCTGACCATGGGAATGTTGCAGCAATGTCAGTCCATTCAAGAGACTCTAGATATGCCATAGGGACTTTGTAGAGGCAAATTTTCTGACACAGATGAAAAAAGTAGTTATGACAAAAAGGGATGACAATATCTAGAGAAAATGATGGACTGACAAAAAAACTTCACATTAAAGCAATGTGGAAACATTTCACAACATTGAGAACACAAAGGATACAATGTTTGAAACTGATACAAATTTAGGAGTGTGACAATTCATCAAAGTATCAGAAAAGATGCTCGCTTGGTGTCAAATTACATGATGAGAAGGTAAGCACTATTGAAATTATTCTTCTGAAAATTTTCCCCAAAAAGCACTTTAATTCTCAATGTTTTTAATGTTTCAAACTGTACCACACAAATATTAATTCACTAAATATTAGTTTTACCGTTTTTTCCATATATGTTTATAACTAAGAGTTAATGTTTTGACAAAAATTGTTAAAGGCTATAGAACAATCGTGATTTTTCCCTTTAATTATTAAGACTGCTTTGTGCAGATTTAGTTTGCATAGTAGTTATTATGGTCCTGTACCACTGTGCAAAGTGAGGATTACTTATATTAAAGTAATGGTTGATATGAAAGAAAACCAAATACATTTATGTGAGTCTCAAATGTTTTCTTTAAAGAACTGCCACACTTGCCCTAAGAAAAAATGACCTACTCAGAGTGGATTTTATTTGTGGAATGGTCTTTCTACATAGCTGTAGCTGTATATCTTCTCCTTTTCTGCCTTTCAGAGATCTTAGGAAAGTAGCTTCTTTATTTTAAACACAGAGCGAGATGAAGTTTCAGAGGGAAGAGCTTTCCATTGTCCCTTTCCCTTCCTAAGTATGTCTCCCAAAGCACAATCTGCCAGTCTGAGATTCTCCAAGTGTGCAAATTCCTCTTTTTGATTACACATAAGTAAGCACCCTTAACAAGCTCTTCAGAAATCTGAGTTTGATAGAAATGGGAAAAAAAGAAGAGGTCCTGGTACTGGTCTCTGTCTTGTGTGTCTGAATGCAGGGTGGGTAGAGGCATAATTTAGGCAAAGAGGACAAGGAGGACCAGGACTGTAGGAAACTCGAACTGTATGTGGTGGTGGTGAAGAAAGTTCAAATCCCCTAGCATCCTTTTTCTTACTTGATTCCTTGAGTTTGTGTTGGGAGGGTTAAGGGTAGGGAACATTCTAAACTACAAAAGAAGCTTTGGGAAGTGACCCATGCATTTTTATGCTGCTGAGCTGTTGAACTGGCCAATGCTTCCTCAAGAGAGTTTTATCTTTTTAGTATTAAGAATTCAGTTATGAAAATGCTACATTCCCAGAAATGTGTTAATCATAAAAGTACTGTATATGGCCAATCCTAGTCACACATTTTCCCATAAAAATATATTCTATAATACGAGGCATGCTGAAAGAAGACAGAAGAAATTCCTCCCTTCTGAAGACTCAAGACAGAAAATTTTTGTTCCCTAACCCATCATCAAAAAAAAAAAAAAAAGACTGTGAAAGTGAACTTTTGGCTGGAACTTATCAAAAGTAAATATAGGAAATACATCTTTAAAAGTAGTGACTACTATTGACAATTATGACGACAATAAAAAAAAGTAGCTGCCATAATTCATTGAATGTTACTTGGTATCAAGCACCTTGATGTATGTTTGATATATATTTTCCCATTTAATTATCATATTAACTTTATGAAGCAAGATGCATTATTCTTATTTTAAAGGTGAGAAAGCCGGGCTCGGTGGCTCAGCCTGTAATCCTGAGCTTTGGGAGGCTGAGGTAAGTGAATTGCCTGAGCTCACGGGTTCGAGACCCGCCTGGACAACTTGGCGAGACCTCGTCTCTACAATAAATAAAAAATTAGCTGGGTGTGGTAGCACGTGCCTGTAGTTCCAGCTACTTGGAAGACTGAGGCGGAAGGATCGCTGGAACCTAGCAGGTCGAGGCTGCAGTGGTCGGAAGTGGCCACTGCACTCCAGTCTGGGCAACAGAGTGAGACTCCAACTCAAAACAAAACAAAAAAGGTGAGAAATTAGACACTTTTAAAGGTTTAGCAGCGGCAATGGGATTCGAATTCAAGTCTTTCTGATTCCAAATGTCATGTTTGAAACTATATTAAGTACTTGAACATAAGATCCCTCCTTAAATAATATCAGCATCTATTTACACATCATAACAAAATGCCAAGTAAGATTTTCTGAGCACAAATTCAGCATAAACAGTCAATAGACTAGCACTGTTGTACTATTCATTAATGTAAACATTTGCTAATAGAAACACAGAGAGGACATAAATAATTGTAGGAAGACATACAGATATGTATGCACATCAGCAAACATTTATCAAACTACTATAATCTAGACACAAGTTCAAGAATGTTCTGAAACCTCCAAAGATCACTTTTTCAAGTGACCCTGCATAAAAGTATAGCACAGACAGTATAGCACAGACAGAAAGTATAGCACATCCTAATGAATGCCAATCCAAATATTTAACCAGAAATATGAAAACTAAGTCTGAACCAGAACCATGAACTGAGAGCATCATAATTTTTTTTAACTTAAAGCATTTATTTTCTTCTCTTTTTTTAAATAGAGATACGGGGTACAAGTAAGGATTAACTACACAAGTAGGCTGCACGTGAACATGTGAAGTTTGGGCCTCCAACTGGCCCTTACTCCCCCTGGTACAGGAACAGGTACGCTTTGTGTTGTTTCATGTCCCTCTCTGTCCCTCCCCCAGCAGTGCCCAGTGACTGCTGATCCCTCCCTTGTACTAATGTGATTCATGTTCAGGTCCCTGAAAGCACCATATTTAAATGTGCTATGTAGAAAGTATACATGGTCAACTGGTCTCCTTCATGCACAATCAGCAGGCATCTTCAACTACAAGGAAAGGATATTTCTTACATGAAATGAGAAAAATTATAAATATAAAAAGTTTAAGGCTAGAAAATCATGTAGGTTAATCGTCTCAGAGGCTAATTTTGAGGAATAAAAAAAAAAAATCTATGTTATGTTGCATCTTAGTTTTATCACAAAACAGAAAATGCTTCAATACTTGCAAGAAGAAAAAATGCCATGATTTCCTCCTTAAAGACAAAGCTGATAAGGACAGGGGAACCAGACGAAGAATTAGGCCCTGCTAACTCCTCATCCCTCCATCTTCTAAAAGTACTATACAAAATTCAAGGTAGAGTTTGCTTTGCAAGCTTTCAAATGAAAAACAGGGTCAATAATTAATTGCTCATATTATTAAAACAATTTCAAAGGATGGTTTTCTGTGTGTTTATTTTATTAAACCAACCATGGATTTGTAATTAAAAATTGTGATATTGAAAATTCTGGCTGAGATACCTAGAAATTCTTAATAAAAATGACCTGAGTGGTGAACAGTACATGCGAATTGTAGAGGAACAGAAAGTCCCTTTCATGGTAAGCCTCTAACAAGGGCTGATCCATAAAGCATGGGGTCAGCAGAGATCATAAGGAGAAACACAGAACTGAACTGTGTTCCATGCTGGCCACTTTCGCTCCTTCCTTCATGGCAACTGGGACTTGGTCTCTGACCCCTTATTTGGAGATTGCAACTCATTAGCCTCCATTTCCAAGACTTTTTTCCTTCTTTCTGGGCAGCACATTGGGTAAAGTTTCTCAAAATAAGATGCCTAACTGTACTTTTCTACAATGCCTGTAAAGACAGACTACTCTTTTTACTGTCAGATAAATTCAGTTCTACTTGATAAATATATTTCATTTTAATTCCATGTAGAAATGCCCTAATTCCCTATCCCTCCCAAAAAATCAGTCTTAAATTTGTATGACACCAATAGGGATCCTAATCTTTTACAGGAAGGAGAGAACATAAAACCATGGTATATCACGTGTTTTTACATTTCTAATAGGAATAAAGGACATGGCTTTTCTCAAAATACAAAAATTTTAATAGCAAAAACAAAATGTCAGTAGTGTAAAAGAACACAACTATTGCTGAGTGATAAAAACATAATTAAAAATATCTGGACTAGTATGTCTACATAGTTTCCACTTTAACTAAATACTCTCTTTTTCTCTCTCAGCATGAGGAACAATCTGAAACAAAATGAAATAAAACAAAAAATTGTGATTCAGATATCCTGTAATTATTACTCAGATGACAGTTATTGAGGACTAATGTGTGCTCAGGGGCTATGATAAAAGAAAACAAAGGAAGTAGACGCCATTATTGTCTTCTCAAGCAGTTCAAAATCTCTCTGACAACCTTATTGCTTTGTCTTCAGCATGCACTGCTAGCTCCCAAAATACCTTATCAATACAATAAAGACAAATCCACAGAAAACTATAGTAACTGTCTATCCCCAATTAGCTGAATATCCAGAGAAGGGCCCCTCAGGCAGCTGAGGGGCTGAGCACAACTGGCTGTCACAGTCTGGCCCCAGGGTATCATCAGGCTCCCCTGACAGTCTACAAGTTCCCCTTCCGGGAAAACCAAGGGGGATAGCAGAATCAGTCATCAGATCAGGCTAGGGTCAAACACCAGGAATCACCGCATTTGTCAGAGCAGAATCTTGAGAAACAAAAAAAGGCGAGAATAGGTCAAGAAGGGACAACAGCCAGAGCAAGTCACACCTGCAGTGTGGATGAGGAAGCAGGTCAGAGCAGTACTGGCACATGTCTTGAGACACAATTTAGGAAGAGTAAATCTGTGAACTGGAACTGGAGCACAGCTTAGACTCAGCATGCAGACAGATAAAGCAGGAAAATCTGACTCAAGTTAAGAGACTCAGACAAGAAACCTAGGACTAAAGCCAGGCAAGCCCTTATATCACCTTTTCCGTTCCTCTTTCTAACTCCTAATCTCTGGTATAACTTAAAGAGGAAAAATTCAGAAAATCTTTTGCTCTCCTCACTTGAAGAAAGTTCCAAATCTCTGATTTCTTGCACTCTTAACCTCTGTACTTTAAGCTTCGAGGAAAGTCAAAATCTTAACATCCTGATCAACTACCTTCAAGTGGCAGCACAGAATATTTGAGTATAAGGACTCTTTACTTTTGTCAAACCCCAGAGAAAGAAAATAGGCATACATGTATATATGTATTTTGTATAAATATACACAAGTGTGCATTTTAAAAATTTCTTGGTCTCGAGGGGATGACAGATTCACTGGCACAATAGTCATGAAACTGGTCAACATACAATGTGATCAGTACAACACATTGTATAAATACAGTCGAAAGAACAAGAGGAAAGGGCTACCTCTGTCTTGGAAATTATGGAGGGTCTCACAAACAAAGCAACCAGTTGGGCTAGATCTCAAAGGATAAATAGGTATTAACCAAGAAGAATAAAAAAAGAGAAACTAGCCGGACTTGGTGGCTCAGCCTATAATCCCATGCCTTTGGGAGGCTGAGGTGAGTGGATTGCCTGAGCTCGCGAGTCCAAGACCCGCCTGGGCAACTTGGCGAGACCTCATCTCTACAATAAATCACGAATGAGCTGGGCGTGGTAGCGCGTGCCTGTAGTTCCAGCTACTTGGAAGGCTGAGGCGGAAGGATTGCCAGAGCCCAGCAGGTCGAGGCTGTGGTGGCCAGGAGCGGCCACTGCACTCCAGTCTGGATGACAGAGTAAGACTCCAACTCAAAAAAAAAAGAGAGATTAATGGTGAGGAGCAGAAAAGACACAATGCTGTATAGTGAATGCAGGCCCAGTGAGAAATTCAACAGAGCTAGAGCAGAGTAGGAATAGTACAAGGGGGTGAGGCAAGGAGGCCTAGCTGACATCACACAGTAAAGGCCCTTTAATACGATACTAAGAATTTTGGACTTTAATATGCAGACAATGAAGAATCACCAAAGGTAAGCAAGGGAAAGAGGTCATCAAATTTATATTCTAGAATTTAGGCAACAATAAGCAGATGCTTGAGAGTACAGCATGGAAAAACAGAGTAAGCAGTAGAAAGGTTGTTACAAAAGGCTAAGCAAAAAATAATGTGAAGATTAATTACAGAGGCATTTTTATTTTTTTAATTTATTTTTTATTTAATTAAAAATTTTTTTAATTTTTATTTTTTCTTACTCTGTCATCTAGACTGGAGTGCAGTGGTATGATCACAGCTCATAGCAGTCTCGAACTCCTGGGCTCAGGAGATCCTTCCACCTCAGCCTTCTGAGTTGCTGGGACTACAGGTGTGCACTACCACACCAGGCTAATTTTTAAATTTTTTTGTAGAGATGAGGGCTCGCTATGTTGCCTAGGCTAGTCTTCAACTCCTAAGCTCAAGCAATCCTTCTGCCTTGGCCTCCCAAAGTACTGATATGACAGGCATGAGTCATCATGCCCAGTTACCACAGAGACATTTTTAAAAGATAGGTTAGAGAGAAGAAACTGAACAACCCAGTGTGAGGTGAGAAGGGCGGAGAAACATCAGAAGATTGAGGTTTTTATCTTAGGCAACTAGATGAGTAGTGAAGCCATTAAAGAGGATAGGAGCAAAGCAAGAGAATAAACATATTTTTCCAGGGACAGGGGGAAGATAATGGATACAATTATTTAGACATATCCCCCTAACCTACCCAGCCCTTCTTTATACGACATACTGTGTCAAGAACACAGGTTATTTCCTACAATCCTCAACAGCACATTATATACATAACATAAAGAAAATGATGACTTCAAGAGGTTAAGTAATTTACCCAATGTTATTTATTTATTCATTTAATTATTCCAACACATCTTTATTAGGTGCCTTTGGAGTTGAAGGGGACAGGCTACAAGGAACTTAAGAGTTTAGAATGGATTTTAGAGTAGAGGAGACAAATAACAAACAGGTCAAGCAATCACATGAACAGGATAATGTCTGTGATAAGGGCCATGAAGATAATAGTACCATAACACCAGCTGAGTGTTAACTACAGGTTCTGTTATAAGTGCAATTTAACTCTCACTACTACCCATTATCCCCATTTGACAGAGGACAAAAACTGAGAAACAGAAAGATTAAGTATCTCACCCAAATCACAGAGCTAGTAGTGGATGAAGCCGTGCTTAGTCACAGGGCACCTGGCTCAGGGTCTGTGTTCATAATCACCATGCATGCTCTACTATTTCATCATACCATTCTTTTATTCTTATGGTATTCTAATAAGACAGAGTAAGGAAGTCGATGGTGGCAGTGGGAAGGCTGCTTTAGATTGAATGATCAGGAAAGGCCTCTCTGTTCCTGACAGCAGAAAGAGAGAGCCATGTAAAGATCTGCAAGCAGAATATTCCAAGCAGAGGATACTCAGCATGACTTAGAAACAGACAACCAGTAGAGCTGGAGCAGGATAAGTTGGAGAAACAAGAATGAGATGAAGTAGAAAAGGCAGGTGCAGACTAAACAGTAAAGAGTCTAGATTTTATTTTAGGAAAACATTGGATAGTTTAAGGCAGGAGATTTCAATTATTTGATTGATACTTTATTAAGACAATTGTGAGAATGGTGAAAATGAATCAGGTAGAGAAAGGACAAAGTGGAAGCAGGGAACTTGAATTCAGGAATAATGTCTCCAGAGCTAAGCTCTTAACCATTATGCCTTGTGGTGAATTTAAGGTACAGAATCTCTGGTGAAAGTATAAAATAAACAGATGGAAACATGAACCTGTAGCTTAGGAGACAGGGCAAGGCCAAAGGTTCAGATTTTATTTTGTAATCTTTCACATATAGACAATTATTAAATCCATGGGATAACTGATTTTTACTTTGATTTCTGATGGCTCAAGAAACACAAATACAGCAAAAAAGAAAGCAAGCCCAGGTCATAACCAATGAAGTCTATCTCTCCTCTTCAGAACATTTCTTTTCACACAGTAGTAACAAGAACTACTGCTTCCTGCCCAGAGTATTCACAGCTTTTATTCTCTCCCCAAAGAAACTGAGGCATGGGTGAAGACTGGTCCCCAATGACAAGCCTTGCTGTGCAGTAAAATGACCTGCAGGCAGGGAGACATTAACAAACTCATAGATCTCACTAAAGACACAATGACAGAACACACAGTACTCCTGCATACATACTTATAGAAAGAAAAGTCATTAATCCAATTATAACCAAGTTTAATATAAATGACCTAACAATATAGACTATACTATTAAGGTGAGTTAGTAGCTGAGGGCAGTAACAGCTGCTCTGCTAAAGCCTCATAATAGCTGGCAATAGGGTACAATTCCTGCCTAGAGTGGCTAGTGCAAAAAAAGGCACAACTGAAAAGAGAGACATGAGAGAAACTCTCAAAGGCTTTACAAGTGGATTCTTCACATCTTCAAGTTAGAAAATCACTAAGGAACTCCTAACTCCATCAAGGACAAATATATCCTCATTTCCTGGCAAGGGAATTTAGGAACACGAGAAATCCAATACTAAAGTGTTTCCTTTAGCTTCTTCTCTTTCTTGATGTTTCTTAACCACATGGAAGTGTGACATACTTCACCTTCCCCACCGAATACTCAATAAGAACAGGTTTTTCTCCTCAGATTAGAAGAAGGTGGTGGAGGCAGTAGAGTCATGCTAACCATGTAAGTAGGGTGATGATGAGCACAATAGAGAGATGTGAAAACTACATAGAGGACTTTGTTCTGATAAATTTGAGGAGGAAGTCACATGAGCACTAACGTGATGTGCGGCTACTACTGGCTAACAGGGACTAGAGCTGAAGGGACCACTTAGTGTATTCCTAACAGCACAAACTGTTTCCTCTTACTCAGAATGCCTTCCTTCTCTCTGAAATCTCTATCTTTTAAAGCTGGGCTCAAGACTTGACTTTTTGATAAGGACTTTATTTATCCTTGCAAACCACTTGCCAGTCTGAACCCATAGTGCCATCTCTGTTATTTGGCTTAGTATCTGTGCTTAGTATTGTCTCATGCGTTTTCATCTCTTGCCTTCATTAACTACGACTCTCCTGGAGGCAGGGACCAAGTTTTGCTGACTTTAATTTTTTGTTACAAGAATTTTTAAGCATTCACAAATGTAGAGAAAAAAGTATAATAAACCCTCATCTCCTACATTCAACAATTATCAAGATTTTTGCTTTATTTCTCTTGTATGTATTTCCTCTTTCTTCTGCCAAAGTATTCTATAGTTCATTTTTAAATATGCCTTTCTAAAAGAAAATATGAATTTTGTGCCACCTCCCCGCATTCTCATGTCAAATCCTAATCCCCAGTAGGATGGTATTTGGGCCTTTAGAAGGTGATGGTATTTTGAGGTAGGGCCTTTGGATCATTAAACTAAAACCTTCATGAATGGAATTAATACCTTTAAAACAGGTCCCAGAGAGCTCCTTTGTCACTTCTGCCATGTGAGGACACAGCAAAAAGACTGCTGTCTATGAAGCAGGAAGTGGGCCCTCACCAAATCTCCTGATATTTTGAACTTCCCACCCTCCAGAACTGTGTGAAATAAATTTCTGTTGTTTATAAGCCAATCAGTTTATGGTATTTTGTTGTAGCAGCTCCCCAAACTAAGATAAATGAGTGTTTTATTAAGTAACCATGATACCTAAACAAAATTAACAGTAACTCCTTGGTATCATCGAATACCTCCTTTATGTTTAAATTTCAGTATGCTAACAAGATGCACATTTTGAATTTGGTTATATCTCTTAGATCTCTTTTATTGAAAAGCAGCCCCCCACTCTGTGCCAACAATTTAACAAAGAAACCTAGTCATTTTTCCTATTGAGTATACCACATTCTAGATTTGTCTGTATGTATCCTTTTGGTCTTAGGAGCTGTTTTTTCATTCATTTACTCAACAAATATGTATTACAGAAGCAGGATATGAGCCAGAATTCTACAAAATGCAGTGGCTACAACAGTGAATACAATTATAGCCCTGTCTCAAAAAGAAGAAAATCATGAAACAATTACAAAAAATATTAATCACTAGCAGTTGTGACATGTGCTAAGAAGGTAAAGTACAGATAATAGAAGAAATCATAGCAAGCGAAATAATGTACTTCAGGGGTCAAAGAAAGCATTGATTTTGTACAGTTCAAAGCACTTAATACAGTGTTAAGAAAAAAAATCATTACTTCTGAGTTGGCGGGTAGAGTAGATTTTCTTCAGATATTAGCCTTGCAAACCTAAAGGATGTATCACCACCCCTTGGGTTCTGAAGATAAAATCTGATTGATTTAGGAGACCAAGTTAGGGGGAACCTGAAGGGCTAACAGGTGGTTTCCTCCAGGTGAAACAAATTAATTTAGAAAGAAAAAAAAAATTCAGGAAGTGGCCACATAGATAAAGTCAAAGGAAAAGATTATATTTTCTGGACCACCAATTTGGATATTAGGCCAATGAATTTCTGACAAAGAATAGAACGAATATTAATGAAGCCTACACCATGCCTATAGTAGGCTAGCTGCCACACTGCTTAAGAGGGCTTTAAAGTTAAAGTTGAGGAAGGAAAATGTCCAGGTACACTGTAGCAGACGAGATAAATAACATAGACCTTCATTAAAAAAAATGAACACACTCTTTTTAAAAGATTATAAAATGTATTACTCTTTATACAATGCTACCTACTTGACACCAATATAAATGTTTAGAGTCCCCCTTGTTCACCCCAGATTTTAGTCTAGTCTTTGGGGAAATGTATGGTATTTTTTTGAGCATCTTGGAAAGTCCTTCTGCTCTGAAGTCCTCGCCCCCAAATGTATATGTTGAAGTCCTAACCCCTAATGTGATTGTATTTGGAGATTACACCTTTAGAAGGTAGTTAAGGGTCAATGAGGTCATGAGGTATCCTTATAAGAAGAGGAAGAGAGATTCTCCCCCCACACCATGTGAGAACATAATAAGAAGGTGACAGTCTGCAAGTCAGAAAGAGAACCTACCATCAGCACCTGACACTGCTGAATCGTGTTCTAGAAGTTCTAGCCTCCAGAACTGTGGAAAAATAAATCTGCTGTTTAAGTCATCCAGTCCATGGTATTTTGTTACGGCAGCCTGAGCCGACTAATAACTCTACTAATATCTTCCTTCCTTAGTATCTAAAGTTTAAAGCTCTCTCTTTTGTATGATTTATAGACTATGTCTGTTTAACTTGTAGAATATATCAGAGACTAAGGCCAAAGTATACATTGACACCTGACCAGGTAGACAAGAGAAAAATAATTAGTCAAGGTATTTCCTATACTGAGGGAGTAAGATGGAATGAATAGTTTTTATTGCTTGCATTTACTTGTAAACTCTTGAAATTTCTTATTCTTTTCCATACAAATACGAGCTCTCCTCAGGTGAACCAGATCTGGATATTTTCAGCTGTGATCAGCTTCTCTCTGAATCCCACTAGGATTTGGTGATGTAGAGTAAACAAAGCTATAAATCAAGTGCAATGCATTTAATACCTCAATGCATTGCAGATTGATCTGGAACAGTGGTCAGATGAAACTGCTTTTCAAGTGAAACTGTTCCCTTCTCCTGAAGGGAAAAAATGGAAGTTAAAGATGGCAAATCCTCAAGTTATATTGGATCCAAAGGTGTGGCTGCTTGTCTGAGAGAAGGAGAGGCCAAGTTTCCTCAGGTGAGATTCTTCAGTTATTTATCCAGTTGAAGTCATGGATATTTAAAAACACACATCCTAGTGGCTGGCATTAAATTTGAAATCTAGTGGGCAACTTTTCAAGAAATAAAAGCTACAAGCAAAATAGCTTACTTCCATTCAGCATGCTGTGGGAAATGGCTAATGGACAAGCATTACTATGACTGGCAAGGCGAGTTGCCAATAAACAATAGGAGTAGAGAGTCAAACCACCACAGAACGGCGACACTTCCTAAGCTTATTCACTAATTTGTCAAAGTAGGACATTATCTGAAGTGGAGGAAAAACAGGGTTGGGGGACACAGGGGAAGGAACTATTTAAAAGTAAAAGCTATGCTTCTTTCTTATTGGTAAGTTATCTCTGCCCCCAGTAATTATGGTTTATTTCTACCATTTTGTGATACCACATTTGGTTTTACTAAAGGCAATATTTCCGCCTTTTCAAATGATAAGCAAAGAGCTATTTCTGGTAGGATAAATTTCCACTGCTTATTCCTGCATTGTCTTTTTCCATTAGAAAGAAATGAAGTGCAGTGGTTAGATGGTAAGAAAGTGCAGAGTTCTAATATACCATCCTTCAGACAAGTTACCTGACCTTGGGGCCATATTCTCATCCCATTTGTGATATTTTTTTCTAGAAAAAGTAGAACTTTAAGTTCTGTCTGCTATCTTTGCTCCATCTTCAGCCCTTAAATCTCAACTCTCTTGTAATTTTAAACAGACATACTGTTAAGCAGGTCAACACTTGCAAGTTCTTATCATCTGGAATGGCATAAAGACTATTCCATAAAGGAAGAATAAATTCACTTAATAATATAATATCAAATCAGTCCAAAATTCAATGAATAATTTCCTACATTCTATTTCAGATAGGCTTTTCAATGTAATGGTTAAGAGCACATACTGGGTCTAAACTATCTGAGTTCAAATGCTAGTTCTACCACTTACTAGCTGTAAAGATTTAAATAAATTAATCTCTCTGTGCCTCCATTTTCTCATCTGAAAATAGAGAATAATAGATATTCATTACAGGTTGCTATACCTGGCAAAGAAAAAGCACTATATGATCGTTAACTATTACTAGGATTACCTCAGGAAATACTGAAGGGTAGGGCATTACCTTTATCTCACTACTATTAGTTAGTACTATTAAGCAGTTATATGTAACAACAGTGAATGCTCATCTGTCTTAGGTCACATAAAACAATTCTGTTGCTAAATAAGGAAAAATGATAAGAATAAATTCTTTTCTTCAAAATTAGCTTTACCCAAGACTAAAGTTTTACCAATAACACTGTACACACACACACACACACACACACACACACACACACACACACACACACACTTGACTGTGAGAGGCAAGACATTCTACTTACTTAAACCTGCATATTTAAATGGAAATAGTCAAATGAAAATCACCACCACAGCAGCCTAGTCTAAAATACTGCCATATTCTGAAACATTGATCTGTGAGCAAAATACATACTTCTGGGGAGATCTGTTATCAATTTCAGCCTTTAGTCGTAAATTCTCCCTCACCAGGCCACCATTTTCCAATTTCAATTTTTTATTAGCCTAAAAAAAAAAAGAGTTGAATATAATTAAGCACCAATTAAAACAAAGGTGGTATGTAAAAATTACAACATGAGTCATCTGTATTTTCTTGACTGATAATATTAGAAAACAATACAGAACATGGCCTTCAGAAACTTAAAAATCAACACTGGGAATGACTCCTGAAACTGTGAACACAACTGAGAGCATTTTAAATCCATGTTCCCCAAACACTTTGCAAATCTCCTATCCAGGGAAATAAACAAAGCTATGTTAGTTAGCTTAGAGTCATTAAGGGAACACACTAATGGCAAATGTGTTTTGTTTTGCTTTTCTTTTTCACATATTTCTAAGCAAGATTCACTCTAAGCAAGGTAACATTTCATCACATGCAAGTCCTGGTGAACTAATGATGAAGAGTTAATTCTTGAGCTAAGAGATTCATTTCTTGGTTGCTATTTAATTTTTTTTTTTTAAGTGTTAACAAATCAAATTTGATTAAACCACTTGCTTTTTTCAAAAAGGCTTTCCTAATGCCCTGGCCACAATTTCTAGGGCCCTCAATGCTGATTTGGGTCAGCATTTTCTAATAAATTCCATGGATTCTCCCTTGATTAAAAAAACCTCCCAAATGTGACTTTCTTTCTAATTGTAGGATTCCTAAAAATTATCTAACAAGATGCTAGCTGCCAGGAAATCCAGAGGCTCAATACTGATTCTGAAAAGCAGTGTTTAAATTTTAGTCTTCTTAAAAACAGCTTCCTCTCAATTCTCTAGTCATTGCATTTATGTGCTCCAAAAAAATAAAAAATAAGACTCCCTAAACTAGAAACCAACCTCACTGATATGGGCAAGGGAAATTTTCTGACTAGAACATTTACATTCAAAATGAATACGTCACAAGAAATACTGTCAACAAAAAATGTTTAAACCAAGAGGTCTTAAAAACATATTTCAAAAATTTGATCAATGCTTTGACTAATTTCCAGAACTTCTGACTGTATTACTTGCCCACCCACATACAAATGCAGCACAAGGTTCACAAGAAAAGTAGAATAGAGGGCATTTTGGGGGAGCATAAAGCCTAACTCCCTTACTTAGACTTATCCAGGTTCCTTTTGGGTTCTGAGCACCTGATTATCTTCATGGTTACACACCAACCAGGGTTGTGGAGGGGTGATTCTTTACATGACTGATGAACACCATTATTGCCTCTCTGAAGATATAAGGAAAGCCATTTACTTCTTCATATACACAGACAATGAATTAAGCCCTCAAGCAGAGCATCACAAGGGGAGGCACTTAGTGAATGCTTTTTGATGATGTTGACAAGCTTAAATTAGAAACTCATTTGATTTCCTTTCCCCATCCCTGCCCCCTACTACCATGTGACTATACTTCCAGGTCTCTCAACAGTCCTGTGGCTCCCTAATACTTCTCATTGTGGGCTCACTGATTTCTCAACTATCAAAGACATTTTCAAGTTCAAGGGGGATGGGTGAGTATAGGTTAGGAAAGGCAGAGTTCTGCCTACTTCTTGCACCTAAAAGAGTGATTTAGACTTCAGTTAACTATTCTGTATCCTTAACAGTGATTGAGTAATGTCACCCGCCTCATGATGGCTCAAAACTCACCCAGTCCAGGAAACATCAGTAAAAAAGTCCATTTCATTCCTGTATTTGACTTATGTAATTATTTTATGCTTCACATTTGAGTTTTATCTCTGAAGTCCATTTCTTTTTATTCATGTATGCCCCAGTTTACATCTATTACCTAATACTATCACCAGGCATCCAAAACGGGCTTATTAAATATCTCAAATAATTGTGAAGTCACAGGGTAACTTTGGGCATTGACTTTAACATGTGACCATTAAAAGAGCAAAGAAAAACTAACTGCTTCTTTTACATACATTCCCCCATACCACCCTTATGAACACAGAATAATCTTCACCCAAAGCTTTATGCTCTAAGAAGCATTTATTGCAAAAATTTAAATGAGGTTTAATAACTATGAAAGAGACCACACAGAGCTTACTGATGGTAGAAAACGAGGCAGGGAAGCTAAAGGGAACAAGCAGAGTCATAAATATTGTAACTTCCCAGTTGCCATTCCTTTTAGTGCCCTTTAGTGTCTTGTGACAAACCAACATACTAATGTTGGTCATTAATACCCAAAGAAACTACAAAGTTTCCCTGAGCTTTTAACTAACTCAGTGCAATTTTGTCTGTAGTTTCTTCCTTCTCTGAAAGCACTAAGTTCCCTTCTTTATCTCATTTTGGTCTTTCTAAGCCCAAGCAGCATTTATTTTATATGTGGAAGAGGGCTTACCCCCTAAGTTGAAGATGCTTTTCTACTTAACCTCACTGAGGATGTGAGAGCCAATATGCAAGGGTCCTTCTTAAAATATCAAACAGAGCTCATTAATGAGTTCAGGAGGCAAGACTTAGCAATTTAGCACAAGAACGATATTTTAAGGGAATGCAAATAGGTTAAATAAGTGGTTGTAGACCTAAGTACTAAAAAACCATCTCCATTCAGCACAACAAGACTCCACTGTAGATAAACTTGAAGTCAAGTTAAGGCTGGTGCCTTGAGACAAGAGAGCACTACAGTACTGATTGTGAAATCTTGAATCTATCTTCCTTCCTAGAATGGAAAATCCTAGAAGTGTGTCTTTTTTACCTATGCTCTATCTTGTTGGACAGATGGAAGAATAATTGAAAAAAAATGAGCCAGTCAATATTCTTTTACATAGAGTAGTCTAAAGCAGCTCACTGCTCTTGGAACTAGCCTTTAATTATCTATTTACAATCTTTAAAAGCAAAGAATGGTAGTGCTAAAAAAGATACAGTAAAAACGTTTGATGGGTGGGGAAATGGGTATGTGTTTGATTACATGCACACAGGGCAGTCACTGACCTAAGCTTTAAAAAAGGCAAACCACAAAGGGGGGAAATAGAAACACATCACTTAAATTGATGTTACTCTTCTAGAAGAAGATGCAACCTCATATAGAAGCACTATAGAGGCTCCAATTATAGTCACAAATGGAACCATCTGATATGTCTTGGCAACTAATGATATTTAACATTAAAAAAGTCTTCTTATTGCATATAAATGCTCATCCAGAGATTATGTCCTTCCCTCACAAATCATCCGATGAGTCAAGATAATATGGCTATTTATACTTTTGAAGGAGCTTAAAATATTACAGAATTTTTAAAACAACCATAAGAGATTTTTTAAAACCAAAACTTACCTCCTTTAACTTCTCCACATCATCTTTCACTTTTTCATAAATTTCATTAGCTGTTCTGAGTTTTTTCTTCCACTCTGCTATAGTGTCTGGGTCAACTGTACTTGGATTATCCATGACTAGATGTTTTTCTTCATTTTGGTTGCCCTGCACCAAGGTTAAAGGATCCAGAATAGTCTTGATCTGTGATTCCAAGCTTAGATTTTTACTCTTAAGCTCTTCTACCTCTTTCTGCAAGCAATCTATTTCATCCTGAAAAATCATTACATAGTAGTCATGAGGCAGACACAGACAACAAACACATATGTATGCTAAACCGCAGCCAATGTATCTTTGAATTTTATACCAAAAATTCTATGGATACACAGTCTTCGTACAGCAGAATGGTTTTGTAGAAAGAAAGTCACATATAGTCTAAATTCTCAACGTGTAGTCTAACTCTGACTCTTGGCATTTATGCTGTTTTCATTTTAATTCAATGACAGTTGTGGTTTTTTAAAAAATGCCAAATCTTTTATTCTATTCAAGACATCATCCAGAAAACAAAAAAAGTCACATGAATTCTAGCAGAAACATAGATTCCATTTCCTAAGAAAAGTTTGAGGTACCTTAACTGCTTACTGAGAGAAATTAAGAAGTATAGTTGTCCCTTGGTGACCATGGGGAGTAGATTCCATGACCCCCACAAATACTGAAATCCATGATGCTCAAGTCCCTAATATAAAATGGCCAGTACTGCATTTGCATATAACCTTTGCAAGCCTCCCATATACTTTAAATCATCTCTAGAATACTTATAATACTTAATATCATGTAAATATTACATAAATAGTTGTTAAATTACATTGGCTTTTATTTGTATTACTTATTATTTTTTAATTGTTAATTTTTTCAAATAAAAGGGGGACCCAAAACAACAACAACAAAACAGAATTATCTTTTGGAGGGTGCACCCCTTGCAGTACAGGCTTCGCCCACAAGATAAGTGTACTAAGAACTTACCAGCATGAGTGTATCAGCTACTGCTGTTGTGAGAGGCTGCATTCGGCTTCAGTGAATTTCTTTGTGAGTTTCTTTCAAGCATTTGCCCATGTCACAATGGGAGATTTATGATTATACCTCCCAAACCATGCTGAGTGCTCCGTAGTTTTTGACCAAAATGGCATGACCCTTGTGCCCACCCTCCATATAAACCCAGTCTCAACCCGAGCAACTTTTTTGTTTTGTTTCCCTGGATGAAAAAAGTTCTCAGAAAGAAAGGCTTTATGGATGTGGAAGAGGTAAAAAAAACAAAACAAAACAAAACAGTAGAAGCAGTAAAAGGCATAAAAATTGATATGTCTAAAAACTTTTGAGCAGTGGAAAAAGCAACTCAATAGTTGTATTGCATCAAACGGAAACATTTTGAAGGTGACTGAAGCTTAAACATGTAAGAATAAACACATAAGCTTTTATAAATAGATTCTGAGTTTTTTGGAGTTCCCCCATGTATACATTTTTTTTTGAGTCAGGATCTCTCTCTGTCACCAGGCTAGAATGCAGTGACACAATAACAGCTCACTGCAACCTCAACCTCTAGACTTAGGTAAGCTTTCTGCCTCAATCTACCAAGTAGTTGGGACTAGGAGTATGTGCCACCATGTCCAACTAATTTTTTTTTTTTTTAATTATTTTTTGTAGAGACAAGGTCTTGCTGTGTTACCCAGGCTGGTCTCAAACTCCTGGACTCAAGCAATGTTCCCACCTAAGTCTCCCAAAGTGATGGGATTACAGGTGTGAGCCACTATGCCTGGCCTATTTTTTTCCAAATATTTTTTTATCACAGTTGGTTGAATTCACAAATGAGGAACCCGAATATATGGAGGTTGATTGTATAGAATTGATCAAGGTGATCATTAGGATTTTATTTGATTTTATACTTCTATATTTGAAGTAGGATTACCTATCTATCATTTCCTTCCACTTTCCATCTCAGAATAACACCTGCAGTTAATTTTTAACTTTTCCAGACTCTGGTTCTTCAATTACTATAATTGACTATAACAAGCATTAGTTTTCCCACTCTGGAACTGCTTATTACCTTAAATCCAATCACTAGAACTCTTTTTTGTGATGCCACTCATTGATTAAAAAAATGTCACCGTAAACCAAGGTTGTTAAAAATTCTGTTGTTAGAAAATAAACTCCCATGTAGCTCAATATGCCAATGATCTTTCAAAAGATTAATATAATTAGTATTTATACTAAGTATGATAAATATTCATTAAGTACATAATAAGTTTTAGAAATAAACATAACACAGATCGTATTATTTACTATTTTAAGTTGCAATAAATTTCCAGTTAAATTGCATTATAAAACAAGAAAATCATCGTTTGAATATATTAATGAATAAACAAATACAATCACATATGTGGAAACACATATGTTATGTGGAAACCACATATTAATGAGCATTTATTTGATCATTTATGTCCCCATTGCATTTCAAAAAATTTTTGAGGTAGCTGAGATTTTCTATATACAGTTTAACTCAAAAAATATCAGCAATATTCTCCTCTTTTGTCAACATAAAATGACAACTAGGCTTCATGTGCACCATCTTGAAAGTATATGTATTCCCTCGCATGAATTTATTTGTGAAAATTCCATCACCATGTCAAAAAAGTCCATTTACCTTTAGAGAAAAATTAGAAAGTAGTATATATCACACTAAAATCTCTGTGCTGGTAACTGACATAAAATATAGTATTTCCTAGAATTGATCAGGCTCATAATCATCAGTGAATTTATAGGCAGAAATAAACGATGATTGTGGGAGTCAGAATGACTTTCACAAGAGAGTGTCTTTCCATTTCCTAACTTCTTGAGGAATCAAATATATAAGGACATATCTCAAAGGTACAAATTTTAATTTTTTTTAAAAAAGGAAAACAATGCTTCCATCTGTTCCTTTTCTCTAGAATCCTACTACCTGTTTCTTTGTACTTGCTTGTTAAAACAAACAAAACAAAAAAAACTTTTCTTTTTAAAATAGGAAAGGAAAACATTTATCAAACAAGGTTAGTTTGTTTGTTTTTTGAGTCAGTGTCTCACTCTGTCACCCAGGCTGGAGTGCAGTGGCACACTCACAGTTCACCGCAGCCTCAACCTCCTGGGCTCTTCTGCCTCAGCCTCCCAAGTAGCTGGTACTACATGTGTGCACCCCCATGCCTGGCTAATTTTGGAATTTTTGTAGGGACAAGGTTTCGCTATGTTGCCTAGGATCTTGAACTCCTGGACCCAAGAAATTCTTCCACCTCAGATTCCCAAAGTGTTGGGATTACAAGCATAAGCCACTGTGCCTGACCCAAATAATATATTTTTTAATAGGCATTTAAAATAAAGTTTCGTTGAATGTTTACTCTGAGAAGTCTGGGAACTGAGGTAGCTCAGTTTTACTTTGAATTCATTGCTGACACCATTTTAAAACATTAATTATTATTTATTTACCTCATATTCCTTGTGGAGTAATTCAAGTCTAGTTTTCCGAAGGTGTTTCCTGACTGTATGGCTTAGTGTAGGTTCACTTTCACTTGTTCCCCCTACAGGGAAAAAAAAAAAAACCTTTTTCTTATTTTTTATATAGTTCCCCAGCTTAATATCTACTTTTTTCCTTATATACCCATTTGGGGCTGCCATCTAGGCCTTTTCTTTGTCCTAATCTTGAGAAAAAATAAATGTCAAATAACACCTTAAGAAATACCTTAGTAAGATATCATGTTGTGTTTACTTACCTACGTATCTTATCATAGTATAAAAATGGAGGAAAGGGCTATATATGATTATCACAATAGGATAACTGCAAATTCTAAACACTAGACAATTAGTAAATAATGATAAAACCAATTATTACACTGTATTTAACCAACAGATCATATAAAAATATTTCTAATTATATAAATATTATGTATAAGTAATTATAGCCAAGACATTCAAATATGTCTGGTTACTGATAACACAATTGAAAAGATTACTGTTTCTTTCCACTGATTTTATCAACCCAGTTACAATGGATTATGAGTCATAGTATTAATTGTATGCTGTGACTTGTTATAAATACAATAAAAATGAATTCTTTCTGAGAGCTCTTCAGTGATACTGTGTACTTTTTTGTATTCTTTTGTTCTTCTTAGCATTATTATAATAGTAAGGGCATTTTACAGATGTTCTTTTTCAGAACATTCTATCCAAATGCAAAAATGAATGGTTTCTTTGAGAACATTTATGAAATATCATGTAAGTATGAATGAATGAAGGCAGAAGAAGAGATGAGAAGAAAAGCTGGAGGAAAAATATTCAGATATAATCATCAAAGCTCATATCCTGCAAGAAAAGACTTTACTCCTTGGTGAAGTTCAGTACATTAAAAAAACTAAAGATAGAGAATTTAACCCTGTAGCATGCAACACAACAGAGAATTAGTCTTCTGCCAGAATTCACCCAGGTAGGTACCTTAGAGTCAACTCTGACTCTGCCTTCAGATCTCTTATTTTCAAAGTCCCATTAGTTCTTCTTTTGTCCCTAGCATATATCTTCCTCTCAATTTCCTTTGTAAAAATCTCATTTAAGTCAAATTTTCCTAACTTGGGACGATTACAATGACTTCTTTAAATTTTCTGAAATGTGTTTTCTATACTTGGCTAATTATAGGCTCACTTTCAATTTTTCCTAAAGCAAAACCAACTAAAAATCATTTAAGTCTCTGTAATCTAAAGAAATAATTTCTATGACTCAGATTTTAAAAATCACCAAAAAGGTTTAAAAGTTTTCTCTCTCAAGGATCCTCTTGTTCAAACTTTACCCCCCCACCCACACACACATTGATGTGACACTGAATTTTAATTCTACCCTTAATCCAGACTCACATCCTCCATCATTTGGGCAAGACCCTCCTACTTGACCTACTTACTCCTGTCTCTCTCATGCAGTCCAACCTATATATCACCACCAAAGTAATATTCCTAAAGACATTTTGGATCATACCCTTCCCTTGCTCAAAACCGTCATGCCCACTTTACCCTTCTTCTCATCCACAGAGCAAGTCTGATTTAGTTGTCATTCAAGGTTCTTTACACCAAAGTCACAATGTCAGTAGTCAGATCCAAACTAGACCACTGATCATTTCCAAAACATGCTCTGTGTTTCTCTATATCTAAACCTTATATCATGCTATTCTCCCTGGAGGAAATGCCCTCCTCATCTTTACCAGCTGAAATTGTATTTATTCTTAAATGTCCAGCTTAAAGGCCACCTATTTATGAAGCCTTTCTCAATGTTCATAGCTAAACTTTCTTGCCTGAACTCTCTGGGCCTCTTTTTATGGGGGAGGACTGGGGGGGAGGAACTTTAGCACCTGCTGCTTTTCTTCTGGTCCACATCCACAGTCAGTACTAGAATGTAAGTTTCATAAAGCTATAAGTATTATTTTCCTTAGCATTTCTCATAGTGCCCTGTGCCCCTAAGCTGCTCCACATATACATTATACAAATTATTCATCCATCCAGTAACATCATTGAAAACAGTGTATTTCAGCCTTCTCCCAAATATATATTTTTTGGAGAGTGTTTCAAACCCTATTTTTACATGCATAAAAATAGGCCCTTACCTATAATCTCTTTGCAAGGATTTTCAGAAGTGATGGGGACTCTGCAAGCTGGACATTGGCTATTATTCTTCAACCACAAATCGATACATATTGAGCAAAATACATGGTTGTTGATGCATATGACAGGCTGGCGTACCTTTGAAAAAAGAAACATTACTTTCAGTTCAGGACAAGAGTCATAACTACAATCCCAAATGGTTTAGTTTAAAGCACACAAATTACTTCTCTACAGTACAGCACACGAGGTATTTAAAGGAAGTGTATCTAGAACTTCTAAAAAATACTGCCTCTGTTGATCACAATGTTATTTAAATGTACATAACCGAGATACCGGCTAAGAAAGTTGTTCATGGAGACTGAAATTGTTGACATACAAAATGCTTTATTTTGACTCTAACCACAGCACAACATTCATGTCAAAAAGAAAGTACTTTTTGTTCTACTAAGGCTGGGATGATTTTCCTCAAATTTTTCTATTTCGGCATTATGGAATGACAGAATTCGCTTTTTTGTTGGTTTGTTTTTTGTTTGTTTTAAAAAAGATCATTTAGTACAATCATCCATCTGATGCTTGAATCCTTTCCTCAACTCGTTCCACTATACAGTATGACAGAATAATAGCAACCCATTATTAAACATTGACTTCTTACTAGAAATTCCCCCAAACCAAAAAGTAATGAAAGCTAAAACAATCTAAAATGCCCAAGACCCATTCTCAAGTATTTTATAATCTAAACAGCAAACAATACTGACAGAAATACTGACATATACCAAATACACAAATCCTCGACTCCATTTAAATATAACAATATCTAGCCGGGCTTGGTGGCTCAGCCTGCAATCTCGCGCCTTGGGAGGCTGAGGTGAGTGGATTGCCTGAGCCCACGGGTTCGAGACCCGCTTGGGCAACTTGGCGAGACCTCATCTCTACAATAAATCAAAAATTAGCCAGGCATGGTAGCGTGCGCCTGTAGTTCCAGCTACTTAGAAGGCTGAGGCGGAAGGATCGCCGGGAGTGGCCACTGCACTCCAGTCTGGGTGACAGAGTGAGACTCCAACTCAAAAAAAAAAAACTATCTCACATTTACAGTCATATTTTATGGAGGGCTTTTACACACATTCTCTTTCTCTTATCTTTCTCCATCGCTCTTTTTAAAAATATTACAACCCTGTGAGGTAGGGTAAATACATTTTACAAATAAGAAAATCAAGTCATGAAAAAATTAGGTGCTTGCTCAGGATTAATCGGGTATTTTGACTATGTATAGTTGTTTTATCCAGAGGAAAATAAAAAAGAGAGAAGTTGTCTTGGTTTTCTTCTTAACATTTATATTACCTGATATTACATGCTTGCTTGTATATTTATTAGAATGGAACCTCCATGAGAGCAAGAACTTAAGTCTCATTCATTCCCTGGTACCTAGAAGATAACCTAGGCATTCAACAAAGGTTTGTTGAATGAATTAATTGCTATTATGACAGTATTTAACATTCAACCAGTTGGGAAACTTGCCAGAAGGAAATAGTGACTTAATTTAGTATTTTAAATAGCACAAATTTAACAATTAAAAAAAAAACACACAAAATGCTTAGACTTTCACTTTAATTTACATCTTCACTGTGAAACTCAAAACATTTTATAACCATTTTCAATATTTCTCTGTTCTAATAATAATAACAAATCCAGTGTAGAACCCTTCTGCACCGGGAACCAAAACACTAGAAGACCAGGGGAAAGCAGAGCAAGTGGAGGGAGAATGAAGAGACAAAATCACCACAACCCACTTGTGCTGCTCTATTAGTATTATTCTGCCTAAAAAGGATGCTATGAATATTCATTAATTTCAAAGAAATCATAGATGCATGGCTATTCATGACAGGCAGACGGTCATTTGAGTCTCAATGCAAAGAGCTGACTTCAGTCTGGCTTTCCAAACAGTTTGGTTCTCCTTCATTATGAACACTAACCTAAGATAACTACATAGGGAAGGTAATTAAGGATAGATTTAAACTTCCTCTTGGAAAAACCTAATTCTAATACATTCATCTCAACTGATTTGACCGGATTCATTAAAAAAAAAAAAAAAAGCCATGAAGCACAGTAGCTCAAATTCTTTTTCCTACTAGCAACCAGGAGTGAATGCTTATCTGAGGTATTCCTGGTCAGCGTCTGAAGTGGCAAACAAGCCTGAACTTTCTTTGCAGGTTCAATTTTTTCTTAATTCAGAAGTCTAGACCACAATATTTTCACATATGTTTTAATTTCATCTTCATGTCATGAAATCTTTTTAGAGCATAAAAATCCCAAACTAAGTACCATGAAGATACTGCCTCATCTATTCTATAACTTGCCCCAAACACACATACAACACACACACCATAACCTTGCAACATTCCTGAAAGTACTATATGCCCCCAAATTAAGAAGTTTGTGTAAAAAAGAATTATCTTCTTGGACTTGTATCTACTTTTAGAGTAGCAACTCATTTGTATAAGTTATGAACTTATCTGAAAGTGGATGAAAGCCAATGCCCAAGACATAAAACCGTGCACTTTATATAAGAGGATTCAAGATGCTCTCCTGCCCCCTGTAAGAAACACATTGAAAAGCAATCAATATTTTCTATGTATTTGCTCCCCCAAAAAAGGTTAAATATCATCTCCCCAATCTACAGCATTATGTGCCACTCAGGGTGATGCTATCAAATACTAACATGTCAAAGACAAAGGAGGAACAAGTTTCATGCAAGGTAAAAATCAAGAATTCTGTTTTTAGTCATGTTAAATTTGTGATACCAAGTCTATTTTTAAGTGAATAAGTTTAGGAAGGCAGGTTTTGAGAGTCACTGGCATAAAAGATAATGGCAATTAAAGATATAGGAGATCCCCTGAATGGACAAAACAGCTGGAGAAAAGGCATTCTAGCAAATAGAGGAAGATGGGAAGTAAACAGCAAAGGAAACTGAGGAAGAGGTGCACTGTGATGTAGGAAAGGAGAATATGGTATCACAGAAGTCAAGAGAAGAAAGTTTTTCAAGAGAGAGGCAGTGGCCAGATATGTAAAATATTGATGAGAGACTGAGTTTGATGTGTACTGAGATGTGACTATGGGATTTAACTACATGGAAGTCACTGTGATCTGTTCCTGACAAGTACTGTTTCAGCGAATGGTGGAGATGGAAACCTGACTGAAGGTTGAGAGACAATGAAAGATGAAGAAGTGAAGACAGAGAATACAGACAATTCTTTCATGTTTTGCTGAAAAGGAGAGCATACAAATGAGACCATGGTTAGGAATACCAATGGGAATGATACAATAAAGAGGGGATATTAGTGATGGAGGATGAGGGGAGGAGGTATTAGAGCTATAGGCAGCCAAGTCCCTAAGAAGTCATGAGGGGAACGGGATCCAAGGCACAAGGGGAGACTGACTGGCTCATATACGAGTGAGGGTCTGTCTTTTGTAACAGGAGGGAAAGCAGGATGTGAGAACAAATACAAAGGAAGATATGTTGATGGAAAAATGATGGAATTTAAGTTCCAATTGTCTCAACTGCTTATATTTTGCCATTAAAAGAGGTGAGGTTATCAGCTGAAAACAAGAAAGGAGGAAAGGAGGTAGGATATAGATTTGAGAAAACAGAAGAAATAAAGCAGTTGTTTGGAAAAGCGAGAAAGCAAATTTACTAGGGATATGCAGCAGAATTAATACACATTGTTGAGTTCCTATTTGAGGTCTGTGGTTTCAAATGCAACTAAGACCAATTAACATAGGTGTGCACTTTTCTTATTGATATTTAGCTGCTGGGGTTTGGGCAGGAAGTAGACGAGTAGTTTGGTTTACCCAGAGTTGGGGTTTTGCCAAAGAGGGAGAGACAGAGATTGATGATAACAAACGACCATGAATCGTAAGAGAAATTAGTACATAAGTGGTTATGATGACAAAGATCATTTGGAGGAAGATATGCCATGTTTTGGTAATTTTTTTTTTCAAATTGTAACACCTCTGAAATCTGGTTGTTGTATCCTACAATTGTAATTGACAGTGTTTTTCAATTTTTTTTTTTAGTGATTCATAAAATATTGGCGAATCTTAAAATCTATGGTTTCTTAGGACTTGATATATAATACCAGCATCTGGTGACAGCATGGATGGAAAGGAGAAGTGAAAAGGGTGAGTCTGAGACAGCTCTAACTGTTCTAGCCTAAGTGGAGAGGTGGTGGTCTCATAAACTTAGACAGGAGAGAGTGCAGGAAGAAGATCTAGTGTGTGGAGCAGGCCAAGTTTAATTTTGGGCATGTTATGATTGAGGCGGTTGCAGGATCCTTATACGGAGTTGGTTCCAGGGCACTTGGATATAGTAATAATGTTACCTGTTTTGGGTTTTTGTTTTGTTTTGTTTTTTTGAGGGTTTGCTTTGTGGAAGTGTCTGTGCTAACATCCATTATTTAACCTTAAACAGCACCTGAATGAAAAGGGTGCTGTGTTAAGCCACAACTTATCGAGGCAGAAACTGATGCCCACAGTCAACTGTGGCTTACCCAGTCAAACTGCTTAATAAGTGACAGAACCGGTGTTGGCCTCAGGTTTGTCTGTTGAATCCTACGCTCTGCCACTTACTGAAGTCCAGTTTCAGAGAAAGGCATAGGAGTTGACAGCATAGAACATATATTAAAGTCATGTGACACATGGGAATGAGAGAGAAAACAGAACATATCAGATAAGATGGCCCAGGACAAAATGCTAGAGAAAGTAGTTGGACCACTTCTAGTATCTTGACTATAAGCATGTCACTCTCTGACTCTAATTCTGCTCTCTGACCTTTCTTATGTTGGCTCTATCACTTTTTCACCGTCATCATAACCAGTTATATACTCATTTCTCCTATCCTTTCATTTCCATCTTTACCCTAGTGATGAGCTTATGCTTCTCATTCTTTTACCTGTGATCTATTGCAATGACATCCTCCCAAGCTTCCAAATGTTCACTTCAGTTCACTTTTCACACTGACACCAGAGCTACCTTCCTCAAATATGGAATAGCAGCTTTCACTGCTCTCCTGCAAAACAGTAATAATTTTTCCCTGCTCATACCTTTATGTATAGCATTCAAAGAACATAATCTAGTTCTTAAGCGGCCATTACTCTCCATCTGCCATTTTAGTATTTGACACAACCTATATTTCAGCCGCACAGATCTACCTGATGTTCACCAAAAAAGAATATGGACATGGGGGCTCACTGTTCATGAAGCTCCCATTTCTTAGGTTGATATGTCCTGCTAGTCTCTCCACCCCCCCCAGACAATCAAAATAAAATCCCCCCCACCTTTTAAGATGCAAATAAAATGTTACCCCCTCTACAAGGTCTTCACTAAACTCTTTTATAACTAACAGTCTTTGTGGGATAGAGTATGCCTTGTTCATTTACTTAATGCACACCTGTTTCTGCATCATGCTGTTCTCAGAAAACTGTTTACACACTGTCTTCCTTATTAAATTTCAGGCTCCTTGAGGGTAGGGGAAGTGTCCTGCTTATCTCTCTAATGCCTTGCTCCCAAGAGTTTTAGGAAGCAAAAGGTTAATGACCACTGCCAAACTGAAAAGGCAAGAGTTTAACCTCTCCATTTAATATGCCAAAATGATGCAGAAGAATAACCACAGGCAGACTACTTGGCTGTCTGCTAAGGGCCATTAATGATGTCGCCCACAGGAGAATTACTTTTATTGTTGGATACCTGGTGTTACCACTGCCATTGTGCTGGATTTTTGAAATAGTTGACTAATTCATTTCTTTGGACCAGGTATTTATCAGATAAAGATTTCTAGAAAATGGTATAAATTTAGCTTAGGAGAACAGAAGTTATAAAGAACAAATGACTAAAACAAATCATCTTTTATGTACGGACTGTAACCTGCAGTAGAAAAACAGAGAATCTAGTCCCCCTCAATCCCTGTCTATCCATTCTCCTCTACACAGATCCTGCTATATTCAAAACCAAAAACATGCACATAATTTTCTTTAATAAGAGCTTCCCAAGACACAAAAATGATCATCATTTGCTTATGTTATTAGATGTTCTATTCAATTTGATTTCAAATGAGATCTATGGCAAAAAAAAAAAAGGACTCTTAAGAAATAAAAAATGCAAGACAACAATGACAATGATGCTGTGTACAATTCCCAAGTCATCTAGAGGAAGCGTGTTAAAGTGACACCCTAGGGGAAGTTTCCCTCAGCTGGTCAGGAGGAGGAGGAAGGGAAGAGAGAGCAAGGTATAAAGACGGCTCTTCTCACTGGAATGAACCTGATTGGGCAGTCCTTAGGGGCAGAAAAATTAACACTATAATGCTACTCTACTATATCAGTTCATTTATTTTATTTAAAGATGTTTCAAGCCAGGTGTGGTGGCTCACACCTGTAAAACCACCATTTGGGGAGGTGTAAGCAAGAGGATTACCTGAGCCCAGGGTCTTGAGACCATCCTGGGCAACTTAGAGAGACCTAGTCTCTACAATTAAAAAAAAAAAAAATTAGCCAGGCATGATGGCACACACCTGCAGTCCCAGCTACTTGGAAAGCTGAGGCAGAAGGATCACCTGATCCCAGCAAGTCAAGGCTGCAGTAGCCATGAGTGTGCCACTGCACTCCAGCCTGGACAACAGGATGAGACTCTGATTTAAAAAAAAAAAAAAAAGATGTTTCAGTATTAAGAGACTGTATTCTATTACCAAAACCCCTTCCTTATACATGGGAAGAGCAATGCCTAAAGTTGTTGTCCATTAATGTCTATAATCAGCCTAGACTTACCTACTAAAAGTTATACATTGGTTTAGGATAGTTCCTCAACTTTGTCACTATTAACATTTTTGACTACAGAATTTTTTTAAAAAAGATGTAGGGTACAATTCAGGATTAGGTATACAAAATTTTTGTTTTAGGGGGCTTCCCTGTGTATTACAGGATGTTTAAGCTAGCAACATTCCTGGGCTCCCTCTACCAGATCCCATGGCAATCCCCTGGAGACAATGAGAAACGTCTCCAGACATTGCCAAATGTCCGCAGGGGGTAAATTTTACCCTTACTCGGTTAAGAACCAGTATTCTAGGATAGTCACAATCTTGCTAACAAGCTAATGGAGCTGGTAGTATCAAATCCATTTTCAGTTGTGGAAACTGAGACAAGGAAATAATGACCGACTTAATAAATGGCTGAGCCAGCATTTGTATTCAATGTGATTAAACTGCAAAATCACATGCTCTTTCAACTAAGAAACAATTCTTTCCGAGGAGGGTTAGTAAACAATAATCTGGGAATAAGAAGTGGAGGGCACTTGCCTAAAGGAAGCAAGATCCTGGACATTCATGAAGATGATGGGAATGAAGAAGTCACTGATGAACTTTACCAACTAGTCTGCAATTACACCTAAAATCAACTCCCCTAACCTTCTGACACCCTTTATTTGCTGGAGACATGAATCAACCCTGCTTCTTAAAAGAAAATTTTTTTTTCATGAGTTTCTCTAGTGAAGACCTAGAAAGAATGTGAAAAGAAATTAGTCTTCAGTGTAAAAATGACTGGGTTGCTCTTGCTGCATTTTAAGAAACCTCAAGCTCTGCGTCAGAATTTAGGTCCTGGAACTTTAAAACTGTGTGAACTAAGTCATTTAATGCCTACTGAACTGGGTCCCCATTCACGTCTAGACAAAAGGAGAGATAATACATCTCCCCTCTCCTACCTTCATCTCTACCAGGAAAGCTTTAGGATAAACTGGAATCGTATTTGTAAAGTAAATATGTCAGCTATTCCATACCAACCTGATAATTACTTTTTTTAAATTAATGTGTTATACTCTATTTAAAAACATAATATTGCTAGACTTTTCTGAAAGTGACTATATTCTTCAAATCTATTATTATTATTACAGAGTCAGGGTCTTGCTGTGGCACCTAGACTGGACTGCAGTGGCACAATCACAGTTCAACACAGCCTCAACCTCTTGGACTCAGATGATCCTTCCACCTCGGCCTCCCAAGTAGCTGGAACTTATAGGGATGTACCACCATGCTTGGCTAATTTTTAAGATGATTTCATTCCTGGGTATTTCAACCAGAAATCTTGCCCTTAATATTAAATAAAAATCTTAATACTGTGGAGTTACATAAAGTTTGATTCCCTTTCAAATTAAAAATACTATAAATATATAAAGATTCACTATCATGTCCATTCACTGCAACACTATTCCACTCCGCCTATATTCCAATCCCAATTTCAACTCCCTCTCAAATGCTTTCACAATACTCTGGCTTACTTGTGTTTACCTTAAATAGTAGTACCCAAACCTAGACCCCTACTTAAATGAGGAGTAACTGAATATGATACAGTAATGTCAAACAGCATTAGCAGCTTGGCACTTTTCTTGAGAACCTCTTTCATCCTTTTATAAAACTCACTGTGGACCACATTTGGTTTTCACTCATAGCAAAATGCATACACAGCCAATAGAAGTAATACATGCCATAATGTAGGGTGGTTTCACAGTTGAGTCCTAAGTGAAGAGATAAAGCCCAGGAATTATCTAGAGATAAACTAATCTGTAGTACACTGGTAGCAGTATCAAAATATTATTTAATATATCCAGGGCTAGATCATTACTACATTTCTGTTTGCTGGCCCACTATTCCAAAACATGGGAAAAAATGAAGGAGGAAAAGGCAAGAAAATATGTTATACATAAGTCATCCTACAAAAATGGGTATTAACTTTTTCAGGCCACATAGAGCTCTTACTTACAATATTGGCAAAGTTGCTAACAAAAATCATTATTGGACAAAGAGAATCCGCCTTTTAAGACTGGTATAGAAAGAGAGGCAGTAAATGCAAAGCTTTAGGATAAACTGGAATTGTAGGTGCCACAGCAAGACCCTGACTCAGTAAAGTCTAAACTTTTCAATCTTAAGTGCATCCAAATTCAAAAGACAAAAGCATCAAGAAGTACATACCTAGGCTTTCTCCCCTACTTCATTTATCTCTATCCCTCCATCCCCATTGACATTTATCTCTTCAGATTTAAGCCCCTTCAACTCCCTCATGGTGATATACTTTTTGTTGTTGTTGTTGCAGTGACCCTCCAGGATAAAGGCTCCTAATAATCAAAAGAGAAGATGCTGACTGTGAGAACCAGGGACAAATGGTAACAATGGCACAAGAATGATTTTTTTAAAAGGGTTGGGTAGAAAGGACCTCAAGGCCATTCTCAGAGGTGACCAGATATGCTGTATGTCAGGGACATGGAAGTACCACTGGGGACATGATATTTTTTAGTATTCCTGCAATATTGGTATGTGTGGGAGCATGAGCAGTATTAAGCATATCAAATTTGCTTTAACTATATAAAAGGCAAAAGTCAAACAGAACCAGTTAAAAATCCTGGATGTACTGTGGCAATTTCCAGAACAAACATCTTCATTTCAAAGTGTTCCAGTCTCACAAAGCAACCAGGAAAAAGAACAGTTACTAGAAACATCTCATTTCCTCGGTTTGAGAGTCTGTTTCAGTGCTATGTAGTAAAGGCTAACAGTGACTGAATATTATGTGCCAGACTTCATGCTAAGCTTTGCATATGCTTCATTTAATCTTCCAAGAACTGCAAAGATAGGAGTTGATATCATTTTTACAGATAAGAAAACAGAGGCTCAGAGGGGTTAAGTATATCATATGTCCCAGGTCATATGATTGGTAAGTGATAGAACCTAGGTTAGAACTAAGGTAGTCTGAATGTAGAATACAGACCTCAGTCACCACACTTTTCTATCTCCATGGAAAACACACACACGCACAAAAATGCCTGTTTACAAATCACCAATCTTTTTATTTTCATTATCTAATTTTTATTTTAGAACAAAGCTAACCAATACAGAAAAAAAAACCCACTAAAAGTTCTTGCTATCGTGGATCACCTTTGGTGAGTGTTTTAGGAAGTAATCTACTGAAGACACACAGCATAATAATTATAGAGGTTCAACCATGGAAGACTCTAAGTCTTTCTTATTTTAAAAATAGGAGAACCAGCCCTATCCCACAGAATTGGTGTGACGAGTAAACGAAAGAATATGTGCATACAAAAGCATTCTGGAATCTGAAAATGACTATATTCTATTCGGTATCACTTTTGTGAAACATAAAAAGCATAGGTTTGGTAAATCAGATAGAACACACTGTTAACATATTTGCAAAAGGCAGCCGATTAACCAATGGAAATTAGGTATAATGTGTACAACTAAGACCAGGGGAAAATTACTTCCCAAGGATATTTTTAGCAGCCTTTATAGCTTGTGTGGGAGAAAATTTAACAAACACTTCTGGGAACTTTATGTCAGCAGCCAAATGTAGAGAACTGTAGCAAACAGAACCATCACTTCCTGTCCCCCAGTCCTACGTACAGGCAGTAGTGGCAAACGCCAGTTCAAACACTACCTTCCTTGATCTTGCCAGACAGAAATGATCAAGCCATTCCCTATATGCTCTCACAGCACATCTGCTATTTCATCGGCATTTCATTCTGACTGTTATCAAGAGCTATCGGCTGCTTCCAATCTTGACTTCCTTCTATTTGAACCCGTAAAATCACACAGCACCTCAAACACCTAAGGCAGATACACGATCCTATTGGCTGGTACCCAAATGCTTGCTCTATGAAGTTTGTATTTCACAATTACAAGCCTACGGCTGTAGTTCCAGTCCACACCAGGGGATAAACACACGTGCAGACACACCACAGACGTAAAAACATTCAGGATGGGAAAAAAATCTGGTTATGCACACTAACTTTCCCCCTAGGTGATCTGTAAAGAAATGCTCTTTAGCAAAGTAGATGGGAGGCATAAACGAAATTAAAGTGAGGAGAAGGGTGCACTAGAACGTTCAAAACTGCGGTTGGAATTCAGAACTCCTTTCTCCACCTTGTTTCACAAGCACATCAGGCACCTCTTGCATCACAAAGGGAGAGGACTCTAACTCGTGCACGATCTGTCCTCGGGGTTAAAGACCATGCCTCTTATTCTCTAAACCGCCCAGGAGCACTTCCTATGTACGTTTCAGATTAGGAATCCTTAGCAAAGGCCATCCTCCGGACCGGAATAGGGCAAGGAGAGGGGACCTGGGAATGGAAAAACTCAACCTACAGCGTTGTAGGCCCAGAGCGTGAGTACTCTGGTTGCACAGGGGACTGGGGCACCTCCTGCGAGGCTCCCAGGAAATGCGTTCCTGGGCTTCACTCCACGCCACGCGGGCCTGCACCGGAGAGTAAAATACTGCTGCCACGCGCGTCTCCCGGGGCTTCGAGGCCAGCGTGGGCCCGCGTGAGGCTGCGGGCGGTGGCGGGGACGCCACTCCGCCCTCCCTCTCACACACCGGGGCCGCCGTCATCCTCCTCCAAAAGGCTCCCTGATGCACCCATTAATCACAGCGCGCTTCCAGTCCCCCAGGACACGGCCTCCCGTCGCCAGAGGAGATCGCGGGTCAGCGTCTTCTCCCACCTCGCCACCCCACGCCCCTTCCCCGCCCCGCACGGAGACCTCTTGGGCCCCGGCGGGCGACTTCGCACCCACCCCGTGTCGTAGCTGTGCACGGAATCACCCATTACCTTCCCCAAGCAAATGTGGCACGTGATGGGCAGCGTGAGCGACAGTGTAACGTTCTGCACGGTCTGAGCCATGGCAGCGTTCAGAATCCCGCCAACACGGAAGTCCCGCCGACCGCGGCTCCTCTCCACGACTAAGGACGCGCCAGGCCGGCTACGGCGGCCCGGCAGGGCCACGGCCCGCCCGGGAGAGGAAACCAAAACGCGCTTTCGAAACGAGCGGGCTCCCAGGACTTTTTCTTTCATTTAAAAAAAAAAAGAAGAAGAAGAAAAGAAACTTCCCCCCGTTCGGGAGCTGCAAGATTCCTGAAAATCGGAAGGAAGGAGGAAGGTGGTTTACTACAGATAGAGGAGAGGAAGATAGGAAAAGGAGATTTTTAATCTCCAAATCTGTTTCGGGGGCGGGGAGAGGGGGATCCAGAGGGGGAAGGGAAGGTTTTTTGCCGAAAGATGAAACCCCACACAGTTCGCAAACACACGGCGCAATCAAAACAGGAAGAGAAAAGACTTAGTATACATTTTAAACAGCTCTCCGCCTCTCTCCGCTCACATTCCATTCTTAAACGATAAAAGGGGCTGCTAGAGGGCACAGCCATTCACTTAAGAAAAACAGTGTCTCCTTATCTGTGTCCTAATCTGGATACATTTAATCGCAGCTTTCCTTGGAGAAGAGCGTTCCCTGAGAGCCTTCCTGTGGTTTCCGCCTGGAGGAGATCTGAGGATTGGAGCCAGGGCTTCTGACACCCCTTCAGTGCGAGACCTGCAAGTAGTGGGAGCCCTCCCCGTGCGCAAGGCGTTTTGATTTCAGGTGCACGGCTGGGTATGGAAAGTACCCCCTGTGTTGTTGAATTCCAGGGGGGAATTCGCGAGTTTGTAAGTCATCATTTCCCACCAATGAAAAAGAAAAAAAATTAAACTTTCTAAGTGAACCTTTAGTATAACAAATTTGGACTTTGCTGCTTACTTTGGGGGGCGGAGGGGGTGAGATGAGATTAATACATGCTTACTAGCATATCTGTAAAAGGATCAGGAAATAAAGTGATTATGACAGCTTCGAGTTCGCTTGAAGAAGGCTACCCAAGTGCAACTCTAAACTGGCTCACGAGTGACAGTGAAAATTCCTCCCAACAGCGTAACTTCATTTCCTAGGAATTGGAAATCATCACGTGCTTAGAATTGGAGAACTGGGCAAAATAGTTATCTTGATTATCTACTTAATGACTACTTTTTCAGAAAGCCCGATGTAAGTCATCTAGTTTGGCTAGGTCCCGATTATTTGAAAGCAAGGCCATATTTATATGAGGTCCAGAATTCACAATTTGTCAGTGCATCTTTTACTTTTCTGTCTGTAGACTCCGGACCACAGAATAAGAAAGTTCTGAGTCATCATCTACTGTCATTATAGTTTTGTTTGTCCCCATCTTACTTTCTTCCCTGTTCTCACCTTACCCACATATATATCTAACATGATATTTTGGGGCCTCCTACACCCTCTGAGCGGGTATGTAGGGCTGAGAATGTTCTGCCTTATCCCATCCATCCCCGGAAACAGTAAAGCAAGAAGACAAATTGAAGGCACTTCTTTTTGTTTGTTTATTTTTAATTGGCTTATTTATGGGGCACAATGTGATGTTTTAATACATGTATGCATTGTGCAATAACCAAATCAGGGTAATTAGCAAATCCATCATCTCAAACATTTATCATTTCTTTGTGGCAAGAACATTCAAAATTCTCTCTTCTAGCTATTTTTAAATATACAGTTCATTATTGTTAACTATAGTCACCCTATTGTACAGTCAACCTACTGTACCATCCTGATCCCCCTCTCCCCGCCCCCAAAACAGATTTGGGGCTTAAAAATCTCCTTTCTATATCTTCCTCTTCTCTACCTGTAGTGAATCACCTTCCTTCTTCCTTCCCATTTTCAGGAATCTTGCAGCTCCTGAACGGGTGGGGGGATGGGGTTCTTGACTTCTTTTTTTAAAATACTTTCTCTAGAATTTATTTCTCTTACTTATCTGTAACTTTGTATCCATTGACCAACCTCTTTTCATTCCTCCAGACACCCAACTATGGTAACCACTATCCTACTTTCTACTTCAAGGTCAACATTTTTAGATTGTACATATGAGTGAGATCATGGGATATTGGTCTTTGTCTGGCTTATTTCACTTAGCATCCTCCAGGTTCATGATGTTGCAAATGACAGGATTCCATTCATTTTTATGGCCAAATAGTATTCTATTGTGAAGATACTGCATTTTAAAAAGAATTTTCCATTGCTTACTAGGGTAAGTTTATTCCTTGTAAGTCATTCTGGTAATGGGATGTCAGTACCAAGTCACAAAGATAAATTTTAGAAATTAAACCTGCATTTAAGTAGAATATTAAAAATCCAGACTGTCCCCAACATTTCTTTCCACATTTAATATCATTGTCACAGTTTCTCAGTGCTGTTTTAGTGTTCTGTCCAAATAGCTATTTTTGCACTGATCATACTGTATTCTAGTTGATGGTATGTTTGCCCCCACAGCAGACTGTGTTTCTTGAGGTCAGGGATTGCATCTCATTTATCTAGTATCTGGTACTAAGCAACTAATCCACAAAAAGTAATATTTCCCTTAGCTACAGCCTACCTTTATTATAAACACAGGATGTTTTATTTAACAATTTCTTTGTTTTTCACCTCAAAATGGAAGACTCTGTGCTTTTTGAGAATTATAAAAGTAACACCAGCTCATTTTAAGAAATTAAGCCTTTAAAAATATATGAACGAATAAAAGTTTCTTTATACTGTTACCTCACCTCTCTATCTTGTGTGGTAATTACTATTAACATTTTAGAGCATATTCTTAAAACATTTTAGTTCATATATTACTGTATGTGTAAGTACAAACAAGATCATGGTATGATATACCTGCTTTGTTCACTTAATTCTTGGTAGACACACACACACACATACACATTCTAATAATATTAATAATACAGGTTGATTAGAGAAAGGACCAAATAAATTCCAGGCCCATTCCCAGGCTTTGCTTTTAATAATGCAAGTGGTTTAAATTAGGAACTATCTCTTCTTTCTGCTCTATGAAGGGTATTTTTCGGTTTTTGACAAATGATGTTCTGAATTGATGATTTTTGGTCTAAATTGTTAAACATTTTTGCCATTGCTCTAATAGGAAAACAAAAATTACATGGCTCATTGACTTTCTGCTTAATTTCTGCTTCAACTTCATAGTAGCCTTCTGGGGAGCCAGTGATAGGAGGAGTTCTATTACATATGACACTTGGAATGGGCTAAAGCCTCCTAAATCTTTAGAATTATAAACATTTAGAACTAGCAAGGCTCTTAGGGGTTATTATGCAGGCTTTGCTTTTCACAGATGAAGAAATCGAGGCCTAAATAAGGCAAATCACCAGAAAATAGTAGAATTGGAGCTAAATCCTAGACCACACTTGATGGACTCTGGGATTGTTGGCCCAATGCCTTTGTGTAAGTGCAAGATGTATTATTATTAATAAAGTAGTTCAGTAATAAAAAGTCAGTCATAATTGAATTTCTTTGCTAAGAAAACCATCAAATAGCTATGGAACACCTTTTACCCCATGTTTAAATCAGATTCATTTTGATGATAAATTATTTAAAAGCAAGTTTAAAAAAAATATAAAATCTTAAGTGCTATTAAAAATTGATTAGGAATGCATTATTCTTTCATTGACTGAGTTCAGATTGTTTTTTAATTTTTTTGGACAAAGCTAATAAATTTGAGTAGATGTTTCAGACAGTCGTTTTGTAATCATTTGGTCATCAGTCAATTAATCACAACTTCATAAATATTGATTTCAGGTTACATTTATTTTTCATTCTTGAAAGACACTTTTTTTGTTTGTTTTAAATTCATATACTCCCACCTGGATTGTGGTTAACACTGGGAAAATTCATAAAAATTGTATGAAAAATTAATCAGAGGTTCTGGCCCAGTTGCATGGATGTCAGGTAGGGTACCATCCTCTTGTAGGCTGGAAATCCTAAAGTGAAATGTCTCATGATGGTAGCATGAAAGATGCTTGTTACTGCAGGAGAGGAATTTGGATTTTTCTTGCATCGTAGGTTTTGTTTTTGTGTTTTGGAATAGATTTACATATGTTGTTCCCTTTATCGCAAAACCCTGGAAGTTAGCATTCATTCGTTAACGTATTTTAAACACTAAGAACATTTTTACATTTTTTTCTTTTCCTTTCTTTCTTTCTTTTTTTTTTTTTTGGAGTTGGAGTCTCACTCTGTTGCCCAGGCTGGAGTGCTGTGGCACGCTCACGGCCATCGTAGCCTTAACCTGCTGGGCTCAGGTGATTCTTCTGCTTCAGCCTTCCAAGTAGCTTGAACTACAGGCACACACCATGCCCAGCTAATTTTTTGATTTATTGTAGAGATGAGGTCTCGCCAAGTTGCCCAGGCTTGTCTCGAACCCGTGGGCTCAGTCAATCCTCCCACCTCAGCCTCCCAAAATGCTGGGATTATAGGCATGAGCCACTGTACCCAGCAACACTAAAAACATTAAGGAACAGATAATTTAGACAAAATTCTATTCCCTGGAGCTAACAATCTAGTGGGAAAGTTATGCTGCACTGGTTTGGAACTAAACTTGGTCTCTTGAGTAGCATTTGAGGCTTTAATACTGAACCTATACGTCAAGTTTATATGTAATCACAGTATTATGATTGCAAAATAAATAAATGTAATTAGTCATTTAGTTATTCAATCCACTAATATTTAAATATTTTTATGTGCCAGGCACTGGCTTAAGAGCTGGATCTACAGCTGTGAATCAGACAAATAAGATCCCTGCCTTCATTTATTCATTCAACAAATATTTTATTTACAGCCAGTGATGTGCCAGCCACTGTATTATTAATGAGTCATTTTATAAATGTAGCAACTGAGCTCTAGTCTTCCATTCCATCATAAAACACCTATTTCTACAGTAATTTCTCCTCTGGATGTTCTTATTGTTGATTAGCCCCTGGCCATTGTGACACAGCAAGTTATAATTTTAAATATTTAAAATATTTGCAAATTGGGTGATTGTTTTAAATTAGGTCATTTTAGAAAGAATATTTTAGTTCCACCTAAGGCTAAGTGGTGCTTCAGAAATGTTTGTTTAATCCTAAAGAATAAATGAAGGGAATATTGCCTCCAAAAATATTGTACCAGGAACTACCAAAGCAGAAAGGTCAGGGACAAAGTAGCAGAATAGGGGATCCAGCTCAGATACTGACTGCTTTTGTCCTTAAGGTACCCATCAGAGCACATTCATTTTCTACCTGAGCAGAAGTTGCAAGGTGAAGCTCCTCCATAGGAACCCAAAACAAAACCCCTTTTAATAAAGCTAATGTTTACATCCCATTTACCAAAGCTCTACCAATAATTGCTTTCTGTCTGAGGGCACCTCTCCCTCGAAGGCGTCCTGCACTCAGCCATGGAGTCCTCAGCAGCTAGCTGGAGTCTTGCCAAGTTGCTTTTCCTGGGAACAGGGCTCACCACCTCTTTTATGCACTCAACACTCCCAGTTATTGTTTTAGCAGCTGAAGCATTTACTACATGTGTTATTTAAGATACAGCTTTATTTCCCCAGATTGCCACCCTCAACTTTTTGATCTATGGCTTTTCGTTCTTTTTACCCTCACATGATTCATGATGACCAAGTCTCAAGTTTTATCTCCATGATGCTTTTTCTGTCTCCCTGGCCTCTTCATAAACCCCTGGACTTTCAAATCCTTTATAACTTATGATCTGTATCAACCAATTCTGTACCTTATATATTCTACAAACACTATTTAACATCTGCAGTGAGCAAAGTATGGTGTTAAATGCTAAAGCTTAAACATTGAAAGATATATCCAGCCCTGTCCTGGTAAAGGTTGGAGTCAAAACGTAGGGAGACAAATATATTAGTAAACCACCAGCTAGATAGTGAATTAATGCTTGTGGGAGTAGAGAGAGAGCGCATACCTAATTTAGCCACACACAGAGGCATATGTACCTCTATTGGACTCTATATTTTTGCAATATCTCTCCCTAACTAGATAGAAGGTTCCTGAGTGTGGGGAATAATGAATGTAACTATTGCACATGGTACAGTGCTGAGCACACAGTGGGCCTCAGCAAATAATCACTGATTGACCAGTATTCCCCTCTTTAACACTGTCTCTATTTCCATCTCTATTTCCATGACGCCATTTTAGCATGCATGTTAGTTTATTTGAGCCATTGTTCTTTTTGACTGGAGTATTTCATTATTTGAACCATTGTACGTGTGGCTGGTGTATTTCATTACCTAACTGAGATCGTTGAGAGCTCTCTTATCCTCTGGTAAGCATAACATTTAAGATGGTTCCTCCTCCAATGTTAGTTTCAGCAACATGGAGCAGAGCCCCATTTATTTAGAGACAGGGTCTCACTACAGTCTTCAGGCTGGGTTTGAACTCCTGTGCTTGAGAGATCCTCCTGCCTTAACCTCCTGAGTAGCTGAGACTACAGGCATGTGCTGCCACACCTGGCCACTCACTCTTAACAGGCAAATAACCCAAATACAAAAATTAGCCTTTATTATTACAAATGTCTAAGATGTGTTATCATAGCATAACCTAGTCTCTTCTGACACAGTTTTTGGGGACATGATTTATTTTTATTTTATTTATACTTTTTTTTGCTATGAACTTAATTGTGTCCCCCCTTTACCCCCAGATTTATATATTTAGGCCTAACATTCAATGTGACTATGTCTGAAGATAGAGTTTTTAGGTGGTAATTAAGGTCATTTGAGATCATAAGGGTGGAGTCCTCATCTGATAGGACTATGGGCCTTTTAAGAAGAGGAAAAGAGCCCGGAGTGCTCTCACTCCCCACCATGCGAGGACATACTGAGAAGATGAGAAGATGGCTGTCTGCAAGCCAAGAAGAGGTTGATCATTTTGGCATTCTGCTCTCCAGCCTACAGAACTGGAGGAAGTAAATCTCTGTTGTTTAAGCCATCCAGTCTATGGTATTTTGTTATAGCAGCCTGAGCTAAGACATTTTTTTCTTATTTATGCTTATTCTTATGTTTTTCTTATTTATAGTTTTTCCTATTTATGATTTTTATTTACGCTTTTCTGATTTTTCTCAACTTTAGAAAATACTGTTTTTATAACTATAAAAGATTTAACACAAAAAACCCTTAAAGGTATCATCATAATGTCATATATTTTAGCAGATGTGCCACCTAGCATAGCGAACTAATTTCAAGGAGACTCACAAGAAAATCTTAATTCAATTCAATTTCATAGAGATGTATTGAGGACCTACTGTGTCCAGCCAAAGCTCTAACAGGTGCTATACTTAAGGGCCTCATACAAATCTTCTACCTCTCCTTCTGCAGTCATAACACACACCATTTCTGTACCTCATGAAGTTAAATGGTAACTTGCAGAATTGGTTTAGTATCTCTGGAGTGTTTCTTGAGATTAATGTAGCTGTGGAAAATTGTGTTCATGGTCACCAAAATCTGCTTCTTCTTTCCTTCCTGGGAAACAATTGGATTTACAAGCCTATTGGAGTTGGGCTTGATCACAAGGCTTTCTTTGACCAAGAAATATGAGTAGAGGTAACACAGAGTTCTCTCATACCCAAGCTTTACGGATATGCACTTGCTTCCTCATACCTCTTTTTCCTTTGCTGAGTACTTAAAGTGCTTCAGTAGAGACTCCTCTCTTAGCCTGTTGTGAAGAGAACACAGAGCAGAGCCTCAGGCCATGTGATAGATGTGAAACATACCTAGAAATAAGTCTTTATTGTTACAAGCCATGAGATTTTAGAGAGGTTTTTCAATAGCTGTAAATACTAGCCCATCCTCACAATACAACAGCCTTGTCTTCTAAGTGCTCATCTTGTGTGAGGCTGTGAATGACTTTGTCTACACATACAGTACAGAATACCTCTTTCTTGGAAATATGTGCAATGAACACAGAGATAAACCCCTCAGACTATTCTTTCAGGGAATCTTGTTGTCCTACTTGTAGGCAGAACTATCACCAGACATCCTTCAACTCTCAGTTCCTTCGGGGTTTGCCTTATCTACAGAGAACTGTCTCAATCAAGGTCGTATCCTTCCTGGGTGGCTCACATTTAGTGACTAACACAGGCAAGAATACAAAAGCCTGGCTATTTAGGGACAATGCAGGACAACTCTGAGGGGCCATTTCAGCTCTAGAACTTCCAGGGAATCTGATGTGTTGGTGGGCCTGCATTCCAGCTTGACTTCTTCTTTGCACAACCCTATTTCCCTCCTGTACCCCTCCACTGAGAGGCTCCACTGGTGTTGGTCACAAAGACACCTATTTTTTTTTTAATTTAGAATCATGGGGTACATGTGAGAATGTGTTATAAAAGTATACTGTGTGAAGGTGAGGTTTGGACTTCTGATTAGCCCTCCCCTGCTTCAGTAGTGAGCATGGTACACAATGTGTGGTTTTTATCTCTTAATCCCCACTACCCTTAGCAGTGCCCTTTGTCTGTTGTTCTGGTCACAAGGACACTTCTTGATAAGCCTCCTGCACGTTCAACTCTGTCTCAGAGCGAGCTTCCCAGACAACCCAACTTGCGACAATATATCTTAACCTTGGTGCGCAATATGTAGGGTGTTTATATGTGTGTGTATGCATGTGCCAGTGTGTGCACAAATGGAATTGTATATCTAATTATCTGTGTGCCTTGGCTGGGCATAGTGGTTCACGCATGTAATGCCAGCCCTTTGGGAGGCCAAGGCAGGAGGATTGCTTGAGTCCAGGAGTTCAAGACCAGCCTGGGCAACATAGCGAGATCTTGTCTCTACAAAAAATGAAAAAATTAGCCTGGTGAGGTGGTGCACACCTGTAGTCCCAGCTGTTCAGAAGGATGAGGCAGAAAAATCACTTGAGTTCAGAAAGTCAAGGTTGTGGTGAGCAGTGATCATGCCACTGCTTTCTAGCCTGGGTTCCAGAATGAGACCGCAACTCAAAAAAATAATTATCTGCGTATCTATTGCTGGCTTCATGGACATGCCCATATTATTCTATAAAGAAACAACTGGGTTTGAGAAGCAATGAAAGGTAGGAAGGAAAGGAAGGATGGAGGAAGGGAGAGAAGGAAAAAAGAAAGATGGACAGGAAGGAGAGACAGAGAAAGAGATTGAGAGTGGACAGAGAGACTTATCCAACCTGAAATTCTTTTCTCTGCCTTTGTCCCATATTCTACATGGTTATGCTTGACACTGGACTTTTAGGTCCCATTCTCCTATTTTCACGTAAATATCCTACTTCTCTCTGTCCCCCACATTAGAGTAAGCTAGACACATTCTACCATGAAATTATAACTTATTAATTGATCCACAGTAATCCCTGCATCTACTGCCCTGGGAATCCAGGAGGTGGAAGGTGACCCTGGCACCATACTCACCTGCCTGGATAATGTGGGGCAAGTCGCTGCACCTCTGTGGACCTTGGTTCTCTCAGCCCTGTCAGGGAAATTGGGCAAAATAACCCCCAAAGTATCTTTCAGATCTTAGAAAAAGTCTAAAACGTCACATGTAATTGCTGAATGTAATTATAGCCATAAAAACAACTACCAAATACCGAAATGTTTCATATGGTTCTGGGGAGGGTATACATTTCAAGGAACCAGTGGGATACCCAAGAAAAACATCTGTGAAATGGATTGAAGTACAAGGGGAATACAGTAAATGGTGCTATAATTCTTCACAGGTGACATTATTTTGGTGAACTTAGCTCCCTTCAGGTTTTATTCTCAGCCTTGAAAGTTCAGAAACTGTAGTACATTAGCTTAGTCAATACTTATCAGATTCATCTTAATCAAGCTCACCAGCACAGATACATAAAGAAAATGCAAGTTCATGAATTTACAAGGAGGGAAACCCCTTTCCAGTGACTTGCATCTTTCATTTGGTGACCATTATTTTGGAGCAAAGGAAAATGGAGAGTTTGAAGGGTCATTTGTTTCTGGACTGTGGAGAATCCTAAAGAGATATCACTGGCGTAACTTCTCTCTAATTTTGTAATCAGTGGTTCTCTCTGCTGGGACAGTTGGACATACATTTGCTGAAGATAAGGTTCTGTGCCTCAGTGTCTTTCCCCTTTCCTCCTTTGGTCACCCATTTGTTGTTGAGGTATGCCATTGCAACTGGCTAGCTGTGGCCAACCTCTGCTCCTGTGGGTCTTGGAGTCTGTCATCTTCTTCCAGTAGATACGTTAGATTTGCAAGTTTAACTTTCAGAAGGAGACCTGGTTTTTCTGTTGAAAGTCATTGAGGGAAACACCTAACTCCAGGTATGAGAAGGACCTTTCAGAGTCAAGAGGACGGGCCACTTTTTTTTTTTTTTTTAGTTTTTAAAAATATGAAAGAAAATGCAATACAATATTACAAATATTGTGATATATCTTGAAAATTTGCATTTAATAAGTGAATTTTAGACATAAAAATATAGTGCAACAAAATTACTTTCACATTGCCCAAGATAATTATAGGATTCATCATAAAATATTTAGTCCTGGGGCCCTACAAGCAGTGTTGCCTTGTAAAGTTTCTGTTTTGTTTTCTCCATCCATGGGTCCCATTCCCATCAGTGAGTCATGAAATCACTTAGCGGGCAAAGAGTAGAGCACCCGAGAGCTCCTTCACCCTCTCTCCCCCAGGGAAGGGTGGATGTGCTGAAAGTTTTTGTGTGGGATTTGTGTTTGACCTGCTTCCATCCTGCAAGGCCTCCATGATCTCTACTGACTCCATCTCTCCCATTCCCTCCCCTTCATCTCCACCTGTCCTGATGGCTGCCAACACTTTAAGAAACTTCCCATAGAAGAGGATAGAACACAAATACACAGATCATTGCATGTGGTGATGGCAAGTATTGCTTTGTGCTGGCTGTGATGTACAGTACATTTCTTATTGTGGTTGATACTAAAAAGTCTGAGAACTAGTATTTTGGTATGTAAGTTTAGGGTGAATGATGGATTTTTTAATACGTCATCATTGTGTCTCTGCAATCAACGATTGACATTCTTTTTGAGGTAATGTTGAAAGTCAAAACTTGATTTATCTGGTAAACATACAACTTAAGCCAAGTGAATTTTCTAGTGTCCCTCCACCTAACCACCCTAAGCAAGAAGTCAGATGTGCCTTGAGCACTTTTTTTCCCTACACCTATTTCCTTCTCTTCTTACCCCTCCATCAAATATAAAGTTAAGATTATATATTTTCAAGAAATAAAGTCTCATCTTCATTGCTATGGCTTTGCAAAAACTGAATGCAAACAAAAGAAAAGAGTCTGGATTTTATCACAATTTCTTTCTCGGACACATATTTCAGCAGCAGTGCAAAAGGGAACTCAATGAGGACAATGATTCAGCCCAGCAGACATTTCTGTAGTGCGTACTATGTGCCCCTTACAACAACTGTGATAGATAGCCTGCCATTCTCCCTGTATTATAGTTCAGGGATTGAGGTTCAGAGAGGCAGCAAAACTACATAGTCATTCAATGCCAATAATGAATTTTCTGACTCACGTTCCAGCGACTGGTTGTTCAACAGTCATTTGTCAGTGATGCACTGCTCTAGGAACCAGATATCAGGAAGCATGGAGGGTATTAAACTTAGTAAGACATGTTGCCTGACCTCAATGAGCTTGAGTCCCTCTGGAGCTACAGATACATTTAAAAACTTGATCAAATATAGCAAGATCATATTGTTCAAAGAGTCACTGTTCAGGAAGCACTTACTTTGGGCCAGGCATAAGGCCTGCGCAGTGCTGTGAGGATGTGGAGGAGAAAGGGTAGATGGAGATCTAGGTAGGGAGTTTTTCCATCTCTGGGAAAGGATGATTAGAATATCCAGTGGCAACCCAGGACAGCAAGGTCCTCAGAGCAGAATACCTGTGCAGACAAACTGGCTGGATGAGAGAAGGCTTTCTGTCACAGGGATATGTGCCAAGGGAGAGGGAGTGGAGAATATTCCAAGATCTCCAGCTTGGGCAATAAAGTAGGGAGTGGAACATGGGCAACTGCTGCATTTTGTAAGTTTACTCAAAAGTCAGTATCGTGGTACATGATCTCACTTATATGTGGAATCTAAAAAAGTCAAACTCCTAGAAGTAGAAAGTACAGTGGTAGTTACCAGGGAAATGGGGAGATGTTATTCAAAGAATATCAAGTTTTAGTTAGAGGAGTGAGCTTTTAACATTTATTGCTTAGCAGGGTGACTATAGTTAATAATAATGTAGTGTATTTTTGCTAAGAGAGTAGATTTTAAATGTCTGCACCACAAAAAAAGTATGCGAGGTAATAGTTAAATGACTTGATTTAATCATCCCATAATGTACATATATATCAGAACATAACATTGTGCCCCATACATACGTACAATTATTATTTGTCAATTAAATAATAAGAATATAAATAATTTGAAAGATTCAACATTGTAACCTTAACATTAACACTCATTTCCTGGAAGAATTAATACTTTCCAGACTATGAAGTTGACATTTGTCATGAATAACTAAGTTTCTGGATAAGCTGGTTAAATTAAATGCATTTTTTTCTGTGTTAGGAATTTATTTTGTGAAAACAGAATCCATCATGATGTAACTCAATATGCAAATGTCAGCAAAGGGGACTCTTGTCTTTTAATTAAAAACCTACACCTAAAAGGTTAATGAACTAAGTGAACTCTGTTTTAGAGTGTCTATGCAGATATGGGAAACCAACGTAGAAGATGGATAGTGGACAGGTAATCACCAAAAAATACAGTCTCCTTGAATGGCAACAGGACACAAAAATAAATTTTAAATTTGTTCAGTTTGAATAGCAATGGCTTTTTTTTATTTTTATTTTTTGAGTTGGAGTCTCACTCCGTCACCAAGACTGGATTGCAGTGGTCGCTCCCAGCACTGCAGCCTCGATGCTGGGCTCCGGCGATCCTTCCGCCTCAGCCTTCCAGGTAGCCGGAACTACAGGCGTGCGCTACCACACCCGGCTAATTTTTTTGATTTATTGTAGAGATGAGGCCTCACCAAGTTGTCCGGGCGGGTCTCGAACCCGCAGGGCTCAGGCAATTCACTCACCTCGACCTCCCAAAGCGTTGGGATTACTGGCTTAGCCACCAAGCCCGGCCTTTTTTTTTTTTTTTTTTTTGGTCAAAGTTACACTCTGTCATCAGGCTGGAGTGCAGTGGCACAACATTACTTACAAAAGCCTCAATCTCCTGGGGTCGGGTGATCCTTCTGCTTCAGCCTCCCAGGTTGCTGGGATTGCAGGTGCACAGCACAACATCCAGAGTTGGTTTTTTTTTTTTTTTTTTGAGACGAAGTCTCAAACGCCTGGGCTCACACAATCTTCCTGCCTCAGCCTCCCAAAGTGCTTGGATTAAAGGCATGAGCCATCATGCCAGGCTTTTTTTTTTTGGTGCCATTTTAAACATTATTTGAGTGGATCTGTAAGGGATAAAAATCTTTGTTTCAAAATAAGCTTTTAAAAGTACAAAAGTACAAGTCTAAGATTCAAAGCATGTGCTGAAAAGAAAACATTTAAATGTTAAATTGCCCCCCCCTTTTGAGTGGAGTCTCACTCCATCTCCAGGCTGCCGTGCAGTGGCATGCTCACTGCCATGAAAGCATCAACCCACTGGGCTCAGGCGATCCTTCTGCCTCAGCCTTCCAAGTAGCCGGAACTACAGGGGCGCGCTATCACACCAGGCTAATTTTTTTTATTTATTGTAGAGATGAGGTCTCCCCAAGTTGCCCAGGCTGTTCTTGAATCTATGGGCTTCGGCAATTCCCTCACCTCGGCCTCCCAAAGTGCTGGGATTGTAGGCTTGAGTCACCACGCCTGGCAGAGCCCTTTTTTTTTTTGAGTTGGAGTCTCACTCTGTCGCCCAGACTGGAGTGCAGTGGCCGCTCCTGGCCACCGCAGCCTCGACCTGCTGGGCTCCGGCGATCCTTCCATCACAGCCTTCCAAGTAGCCGGAATTACAGGCATGCGCTACCACACCCAGATGATTTTTTTTTGTTGTTTTGGTTTATTATAGAGATGAGGTCTCGCTGCCCAGGCGGGTCTCGAACCCGCGGGCTCAGGCAAGCCACTCATCTCAGCCTCCCAAAGGCGCGGGATTACAGGCTGAGCCACCGAGCCCGGCTAGAGCCCTTTTTTAAACTGGTAAAAATGTTTTATTTAAAGTATGCTGTGCTTTTTAGTAAAAGATGGAAGCAATGTTCTAGGAAAGGAAGGCAAGGCAGGAAAGAAATGTATGCACTCTATTTACGTTGTATTCATGCCATATGTGTATACACGTACCCACATTGCTTCACACACCCACCTTCACATGCCCATATAACAAACATCTATTGTACAGAATTCAAACTACTAGGAAGCTCAGATAACCAGCATCAATATTACACAATTATCGTTGGAATTCTTTTTTTTTTTTTTTTGAGTTGGAGTCTCACTCTGTCGTTCAGACTGGAGTGCAGTGACCACTCCCAGCCACCGCAACCTCGACCTACTGGGCTCCGGCGATCCTTCCACCTCAGCCTTCCAAGTAGCCGGAATTACAGGCATGTGCTACCACGCCCGGCTGATTTTTTTGATTTATTGTAGAGATGAGGTCTTGCTGCCCAGGCGGGTCTCGAACCCGCGGGTTCAGGCAATCCACTCACCTTAGCCTCCCAAAGGCGCAGGATTACAGGCTGAGCCACCGAACCCGGCTGGAATTCTTAATAATTCCATGATTTTGAAGGATCTTGAGATGCCTCTGAGATTCTCAAGGTTATACTAAATTGTGTCAAGGTCAATATTATTGATAATTGCATTTTATTATATTGTTTTAATATTGGTTATCCCTCTGTGTTATGCTGTTACTCTCATGTGACTTAAATAATTAATTATATCTTAATTGGCCTATAAAGTATGAATATTTGTAAAAAACAAAAGGGGGGTCTTAACGTGCACATTTGATTTTATTACTAGTCAAACTGAGGGTATAAATGTTTTATTTAATAAAACATTTCATCAATATAGATGGACTATTACCTAGCTGCCTCACGACTGCCTCATTTGTATGTTGGCTTTGGTAATGTACAGGTCATATTTGCCAAGCTTCTAAATTACCACCTAGGGAAGGTCTTATCAATTGTGGCATACATCCTGTCCCTGAGTAAAGAATCTTACCATAGGCCCCTCACATCTTATTGTGAGTACCTCAAGCTGTTAACTTACTGATTAACACATAACCTACTGATATTGAAAAGGACATTGACTTGTTTCTGAATCATAAAGTTAGTAGATTGTCTTCCACATGGAACATTTTCCTGTTTGTTGTCATCTGTAGCCAATGATAGTAACCTATGTATTGTATCCTCCAATGGAAAACGATAACTCCAGTGTGAGGAATCTTCCACCCTTCTTCTAAACGTTCCCATAAAAGCCTTTCAACTTGTAGCAGGCTCTGGAATATGCCCATCTTTGTTGTACATCTTTCTGGGTTGATCCTACATTTGTCTTCCAATCAGCCTTTATCAAATTATTCCTGCCTCAACAGCCTTGATTTGGGTCAACAGCTTCTATTAAAGGCTTGAAGCAGTTGGTGGGAAAAATAAATTTATTTGGTTTAAGATGATGTTGTTTTATGTCCTCAATGAGCTCTTTTTGTTTAGTCATTCCACGTTCTGGTCTTCAGTAATAATACTTTATTGGTAGAGGCATCTCTGGGTAATCAGCATTTGCTAGAATGTGCTTTCTCATGCTTCCTAAAGTTGCAGTCCATTGGAACCAAGATTAAGTGTTCAAGTTAGAGAACCCATAGAGCTGGCTCTTTACCCAGTTCCAATTAAAAGGAATGATAAGAGATTTATTTTCAGGAAAGCAGTAATGGCCAGCTTACTGGATTCCACTAACTGGGTTACAGTAATTGTAAAGAGCTGAAAATGATTCTGTTTATTTAATTCACAGTACAACCTTATGCAATTGCTACTATTATACTTTTGAGAAAACTGAGACTCATTCAATCAACAAATATATTCTGAACACATACTAGAAATCAAACGCAAATCTACATTGGGTACACAGCAATGAACAAAATAGACACAAAGTCCCCACTTTCCTAGATGTTACATTCTAGTGAAGGCTCAGAGAGGTTTGAGACGTTGCCCAGAATAGTATAGCTATTGTGTGATGGGGCATAGAGCACATGTTCCTAACCACTATGCCTCAATCATATTTTCTCAGTTTAGTAAGTTCTAAAGAGAACTTCATTCTATAGTGCCTTTTGAACTTTCAGTCAAAATGTCAGAATCTATATGGTTCAGCATGTATTTGAGTGTCTACTATAAATGGCAATAGCACAAGACTGAGAATAACGCATTGTGATTCTGACACCAATATTTGAGGGCAAGTCCCCAGGCTTCGCTGACTATAAGTTTACAAGATGAGATGCCACTGACCTACTCTAACTTTATGATGGTTCTATGTACTTAATATGTTTAGTTGCAATGTGTAAAAATGTATGGAATTCAAAAACATGGGCCAGATGCTGACTTTGGAGAATATAAACCTTGTGTAAGATTTTGTAGTTTTCAATGCACTTTCAATAAATTGTGTGATTGGCTCACCATAATAGGTTGGAAAGATGCTCTTATTCCAGTTTTACATTTCAGGACACTGAGGCCAAGTGGCTTGTCCTGGAATGCAGAACTAACAAATATTAGGGCAAAAACTCATATTCCTCTCTTTTCACAAATTCTGGCTCAGCTATCTCTGTTGGGAGCATAAGATTGAACTTGCCTTGAAAAACATTGTTTATTATGCTCTTATTATATTCAAGATACTATGAACAAAGATAACTCAAATATAGATTATACTAGTTATGGCCCTTGCAGTTTAACAGGCGGAGAACCCTTGGACATAAATAACTCCTTAAAAGAAATAAGATGATAACCGTCTTAACACAGATTTAAATTGACTATAAAAATTGGGAAGTGGGAAAGATTATTTGGGGTACATAAAAGAGTAGACTTCATTAGAAACATTTTAGCTGGTCATATGTAGACATATACAGTAGGAGGGAGGGTATTGTAGGTGGAGGTGATGACTTGAGCTAAGTTACGGACATAGTGAAGCATTTAGAAACAGTTCATGGTTTAACTTAGTTGGAGCAGAAGCCAGGAAAAGGACAACAGTAGAGACTAGTGCAGCAGACTGAGGCCAATGGTGAAGGCTCCCAGGATATCGTTTTGTAAGCTCTTGTGAGCTAATAAAAACTTCTGAGCAAGGTAATGTATGCATCTAAAATATGAACTTATCAACAGTATACAAAATGGATTAGATTGAGGAATAAAAAGGCAGATGATTCTGTGATGCATCTAATAAAGTTAATTGGATATACTAAGCAGTGAGTGTGATGATAAGCCAGGAAATAGATGATTTTCTACAGGCTAGAACGCCGAAAGTTTGCCAGCAGGAACGACTTGGTTGAGGCTTAGAAAGACGGTCAGATTTGTTGAGGGGAGGTTTTGATAGGCAAAGATGAGGACAAACATGGGTGGTGAGATTATACTACTCATTTTCATCAGGGCTCTAGTCGTTTTAGGAACAGAAAGAGATATACCCTTTGGGCAGCAAAGTTACCAAACTGGTGTGCCCCTCTGTGTGAATTCAAGGGTTCAGAAAGCTCTGGAATCAATCTAGTATACAGAGATAGTGGCCAGACATTCTTCCTGGGCTGTGAGACCTCTCTGAGGGCAGGTACAGGCCAAGAGGAATGAATAACTGTCACCACTCCAGGGTTCCACAAAAATGTGACCCAGCTAAGAATACTAGACTTTATGGTACTCTCAAAAGCACTGAAACTTAAACAATCATCAGTATATTTACAGAAAATAGACGGCAGAAATAAGACCAGGTGGCTGGACAAAGCACAGAAGCTCAGCCTGAAGCAATGTAGCTCGCTGTAAACAGTCGGGAAATAGCTGCAACTGACAGCCCCTGCTGGCATACTGCTGTTAGCGACAGGCATGCTCAGTACCTGGAGAAGCAACGTGGGATCCACAAGGCTGAGTATTGGAGCATCGGGCCTCGCAAGCCAGACCTGAGACACACGTGAGAAAGCAGGCGTCTCTCTGCTAGTTAATTTATTGTAATCCTTCTGCTCAGTAAGGGAAAAGGATCAGCAGATTATCTTCCTTGTTTTTTTTGTTTGGTTGGTTTTTTTGTTTGTTTGTTTGTTTGTTTTTTTGAGTCGTAGTCTCACTCTATCGCCCAGACCGGAGTGCAGTGCTGCTCCCGGCCACAGCAGCCTCGACTTCCTGGGCTCCGGCGATCCTTCCGCCTCAGCCTTCGGAGTAGCTGGAACTACAGGCGCGCGCTACCACGCCCAGCTAATTTTTTTTTTTTTTTTTTTGATTGATTGTAGAGATGAGGTCTCGCCAAGTTTGTTTGTTTTGAGTCAGGATCTTTGTTGCTCAGGCTGGAGTACAGTGGCACAATCACATCTCATCTCAGCCTTGACCTTCTGGGTTCAGGCTATTCTTTTGCCTCAGCCTCTGGAGTAGCTGGAATTTCAGGCATGCCATCATGCTCGGCTTTTTTTTTTTTTTTTTTTTTTTACTTTTTGTAAAGTTGAGATCTTGCTGTGTTGCCCAGGCTAGTCTGGAACTCCTGAGCTCAAGCAATCCTCCTGCCTGCTGGGATTACAGAAGTGCACCACCGCACCAGACCCTTCCTTGCTTTCCAAAGGAGGTTCCATTTTGAATTTCATAGTTTTTATATGCTATTGATATATACACAGCAACCTTCCTGAATTTTGACCATCTTTAGTTTATTAGTGTGTTGGTGTTTTTAAAAATGGTCCAAAGTGGCTTATCACTTTACATTCCCACTGGCAGTGCATAGGAATTTCAGTTGGTCCACATCTCACCAACAAGTGTTTGTGTGCTTTTATACATTTAGCCATTTCAGTAGGTATGCAGAGGTATGTATTAGACTGTTGATTTGCATTTCCCCAAATACTTACTGGCCATTCATACATCTTCTTTGACGAAGTGATTGTTCAAATCTTTTGCTCGTTTTTAAAATTGGGTGTTTTGCCGGGCTTGGTGGCTCAGCCTGTAATTCCGCGCCTTTGGGAGGCTGAGGTGAGTGAATTGCCTGAGCCCGCAGGTTCGACACCCGCCTGGGCAACTTGGTGAGACCTCATCTCTAAAATAAATAAAAAAATCAGCCGGGCGTGGTAGCGCATGCCTGTAATTCCGGCTACTCGGAAGGCTGAGGCGGAACGATTGCTGGAACCCAGTAGGTCGAGGCTGCGGTGGCCGGGAGCGGCCACTGCCCTCCGTCTGAGCGACAGAGTGAGACTCCAACTCAAAATAAATAAATAAATAAATACATAAAATAAAATTGGGTATTTGTCTTCTTTTTTTTAGTTGTAAGAGTTCTTTGCATATTCTAAATATATGTTCTTTGTCAGAGATATGTTTTGCAAACACTTTTATACCAGTTTGTGACTTGTATTTTTATTTTTTAATAGTCTACTTTGAAGAGCAAAAGTATTTAATTTTGTTGAAGTTGTTCCTTTTTCCTCCCTCCATCTCTTTGATTCTTTCAGATCTAGGAGTGAGGCACATTCTTTAGCCTTGCCTTGGCTGATGCGTGAGCAGGGCTGTGTCAAACTCTTCCCTAGTTTAGTTTAGGTGTTCCTTTTTCTATATGTTTGTGATTCCGTGGTTTGTGTGGGAAAGAATTAAGGCACAGAGTGAAGGAGCATCAGGTAAGGTGGAAGTTTTACGGAGACCATCATGAGGTCTTAAATCCACTCCCGACTGACACTTAATTCATTCCAAGGGATTTTTGTGAGAGTTTCCCTCTATTCAACAGAAGTAGTTTCCTTGACAAGTATCTTCTTGGAGTTCCTTGCATCCCTTGCAAAATGTGAGTTATGGAGTAAACCAGGGAACCTCTGATTCTGACCTGTGTGACTTGTGGCAGTACATTTCCATGAAGGACATCTAGAGTGACTTTAAAGTATTGAATATTCCTGATCTTTGTGTCATCACCAAAATTTTCAAGTTAAGGAAGCAACAAGTTTGCTTTTTGACTAATCATTATTTGCTTATTTATTTGGCGAGAAAGTCAAGGTAAGCCTTAATTTTCAGAAAGATATCTGGAATATCCTTTAAAAAGATACTTTGTGTTTCTCTAAAAACTGTTCCTAAAAATGTATTCCTATATCAGACAGTCATTTAAATAAAAGTAGATATTTGTTGCCAATCTCATACTTACAGAATTGAAATTTCTAGGCTGCAAGTCTCCATGTACCCAAATTTGAGAACCATTGACAGAAATATCTCCCCTTGCATGTGTGTTCAATGATATAAGATGAATGCTGGCCTCTGTCCTGGGGCCAAAGGATCATAGGCAAAGTTTACATTCAATTTCATACCTATTACATTCAAAATTATGTATTTCTGTGGAAAATGTAAGAAAAATAGGAAGAGATCCCCACACCTGCCACTGGGTGAGAAGGAGTTAACTTGCAGGATGCTAACTAGCTGGGTTGGATTATTACCTGCTCTAGGCAGGAATGCACCTAAGACTGGTGGCTGCAGGCAACAGAATCCCTAAGGGGTGTGGGGCAGAGGCATTTGTGGTTGGGAGGCATTATTTACTGCCTATTCTGTGGAACTGAGAAAAGTGAATGTCATTTTATTGAAGTGAGAAGGAGTGGAGAAGAATGGCAGAAGTCATTTCCTCAGGTCTGACATTCGGTTGCAGAGATAAAATATATGTTAAAGAAGGTCTTTTTAATTGCTTTCTAACAAAATAAGAAAAATTCTTGTAATTGTTTATGGTGGCCATTGTGTTATGCTAAAAAAAGAAAGTGGAATTTATCATCATATACAAAAAACTGCGGGCAAGGAAGACATGCTCTTCATTCACCATGTAAGACTGCTCAAAGTCAATAGAAATTTCCAGCCATATTGGAGACACACTGTTCTTTCCCACCTCCTTACCATTTTCTATAAATTTCCCCCTAACTCCTATCAACCTTCTATTCAACTTTCAAGGATAGTCTTAAATACCAAGCGCTGTCTAACTGCACCCCCATCCATCACCCCCATCCTCCATCCTGAAGATTCTACACCTCTTGTTACTGTCAACTCTCACCTCTTCCTTAATGCTCCCCTATACTCACAAATCCAGGCACAGTCTTACATTATTTCATTGTACTTAGCATTTTTTCTATTGTCTAAAATGTCTTCCTCCTTTCTACTATTTTAACATGACCTGTATTTTAAGATAGGAACAAATCCCATGTTCTCAAATTCTTGCCTAATAATGAAAGTCCACCATTATTTTATCTCTTTTGCTAATCTGAGGCTGTAACTCTGCTTTGACATTTTTCGTAATTTGCACGATTTATCATCTTTTTAATGAATTTTATCTTCCCAAGTAAATTATAAGTTTCTTGTAGGCTGCATGTTTTCAATTTCTTCATATTCCCCTATAAGTCTGGCATAGAAGCCCGACAATTCTAATATTTCCTGGTGAAAGTCAATATATGAAGAAAAGTTTCTAGGGGATGGGGTAATACACACAATTATATTCTAATGGGCAACTGATATCAATATCTGGGTCACATCTGTGCTTCTGATATCTTGCTGGATAATGAGCATCGAGATGACAAGGTGTCTCATATATACCTTTGCACTCCTAGCTGAATGAATGATTAGGAAGAATTTTCTTGTAATATCAAAAACCATGATATATACTCTACTCCAAAGTCATAACATTATTTCCTTTTTTAAAAAATGTGCTTTTAAAAACTGTAGTATCTCCTGAATTTTTACCTACATCTTAAAACAAACTGTAGTATCATTGGACAGACTGTTTAGAACTGGATGTAGAATCTCATATATACCCTTTTTTCATACCTTAATGCATTTGTTTATGCTGTTCCCTCTACCTGGAATCCATCTTACTTTGCTTGGCTGACTGTTTTTTGTTTTGTTTTTTTTCTTTTTGAGTCAAGTTCTCACTCTGTTACCCAGGCTGAAGTGCAGTGGCACCATCACAGCTCATGGTAGCCTCGACCTCCTGAGCTCAGGCAGTCCTCCCTCCTCTGCCTCCTGAGTAGCTAGGACTACAGGTCTACACCACTACTCATGGCTAATTTTTTTATATTTTTTGTAGCAATCTCAAGATATTGCCTAGGTTGGTACCAAACACTTGGACTCAAGTGCTCTTCCTGCCTCGGTCTCTCAAAGTGCTGAGATTACAGGTGTGCGCCACCATGATTGGCTACTTGGCCAACTTTAATTCATTCTCCAAGCCCCAGTTCAGGTTCATCTCCTTTAGGAAATCTTATCAAAGTCCTTAGGGATTGTTGCTAATCCTCTATATTTCCAGTGCACCCTTTACGCACCTCTATTTTAGCCCTTATCATATAATGTTCTGTTCATGGATCCATCTCCCTTGTTAAACTACATACTCCTTCAGGTCAGAACTGTGTCATGGTCTGACTGCTATTTCTCAATCTAACTCTTACCCTTTCCCCATCTTGCACAGTGTCTGGTATTTTACCACAGGCATTTGATAACTGGGATTCTCAATCAGGAATGATTTTGTTCCCCATGTTCATTTGGCAGTACCTGCAGATATTTTTGGCATCTGGTGGGTAGAGGTCAGGGATGCTGCTAAATATCTTACAATGCAGAGGACACCCTCCACCCCTTGGAACAAATACTGATGCAGTCCAAAAGATCAATAGTGCTGAAGTGGAGAAATTCTGCTTAAATTGTTATATGAAAATGTATTGTTTGCTAGAAGCAATGTCCCTTTTAGAAGAATGCTCTCATCTCTACATTATTTGTTTTTCAGGAAGACTTTTAGAAATGCGTTAACATTTGGGAATGAACATGTAATAACAGCAATTCTGATCTGCTAGCAAAGTGGCTTGGTTTCTAAGTGTGATCAATGTTGGAAATTAGAAGTTAAAAGCTTTTGCTCATGCCGGGTTCTGTCGCCTTACTAAAAACCTCCTTCCACAATGCTATGACTTTGTTTTTGGTGAATTTTTTAAAAATCAAATCTTTGTATGGGAAAAATCAATCCCGCAGGGATTCAGAATCACTTCTCCTGGTCATTTATGAACTGAATCGAGGAACTTTGTGAATTTTATATACTAAATGTAGCCATACTTCCACATAAAACTGCAGGGGGAACCGTACTTACACAGGAGAGACTCTGATATGTAACTGCACGCAAACACAGCTTTCAAATGACTTCAACTCACCTACTTAGACCAAAGAGGCTGTCAGTTAATTTAACAAACTATCCCTGTTCCCTGATCTTTGGGCCATAAAAATTGTTCATCTGCTCAGTCACAGGCCATTTAATTTTGGATGCATCGTTGCCAGTTGGTTACAGTAATTAGCATTCCCTATATTGTGGCAGCTTCCCCGAAGCTATGCTAAGTAGGGTTGCACTTTTGTGTGGAAACATAAGCTGGGTTGTGCAAATGAGCCTGGCCACCCATCTTAGAGACAGAAGCCCTAACTACCGTCTTCTTGGCTCGGGGTGCCTTCCAGGCCCACCTGCAGATCTTATTTACTGATTATTAATGACAAGAACTGTAGGCAGCTGTGAAAGGCGCAGCATGGCAACTCAAAGCTGCAACTCAAAACTATCCTCTGTGGGACTGTAATTTTCTTGAATGACACCTGACTTCATTTTAATTTCTTTCTTTACTCCAAATGCACTTTTGCTGGAGAAATGCAATAGAAATTCAATGAGCTCCATGTTTAATAGGCAGACTTGCAACATTTGTTGGTGCATCTGTTAGTTTCCTGGCAGAAGTGGGGCATTTGGAGAGGAAATACACGTTTGTGTTTGTTCCAGAGTTGGCACACAACCTATAAGGCAATGATTCAGCAGCAGAGCCCCTGGAGAGGTACCAGAGAGCAAGGTTACCTGGTGGTTCACTAGTTACCAGTCTATGGAGATCATCTGTTATATCGGCTTAAAAATCAAATTTGAATGAATTAATGTTAGTCTTTAAATAGCATCAGTATCCTTACTTAGGAGATCAGGTTTTTAATTTCAATTTAGAGGGATATAATATCCTAAATAAAAGTCTGAAAGTGAATTGGCCTCTTTAGGAATGAAAATTGGATTTAATTTTTTTGAAATGCCCACATCTGCATTTTAGTTTTTACATCTGCAGTTTTGGTTTCCTGGGAAACCACCATGCAAGAGTTTGTAAGAAGGGTTCACCACACATTGCTTTATATCTAGGGTGATTTTATTCCTTTTTCTAATACACTAGAAAGTAGTATTTCACCAATAGAATTCATTTTTGCATGGTTAGTTTTAAGATTAATAGGATGAACACCTTGAGTGTAATTAAAAATAGGTTGTGTTTTTTCTCTTTCTTGACTGATGCTAATGCAGACACAGGGCTTTAGCTCACAGCGGTTGCATTCTTGTCTTTTACTGCAAGACTGAATCGTTCAAATGAATAAAAGTATCTTAAGTTGAAAGTTTGGGGGTAAGGAACTTATAAATTTTGTGATGAATTAGCCATTTTGCTGTCCTATTTAATCATCAGATTCCCTAAGCATGGTGAACTCTGTTAATTAAAAAATGATCTACATAGTCTGGGTATGATTAATCTTTATTTGCCTGAGTTTTGAGGTAAAATAAACATTACAAATAGAGAAAAGAACCGCTTTCAGCACTTGGTGACTATGTAAGCAGTGGGTGACAAGATGAAGACAAGGAATAAGCTCATTAATGTTATTGTTTTACTTCACATTTCTTAATAAAAGTCTACCAAGGATCACTTTCCTAAATGTGAACACAAGTATAAGTACTGAATAAGAATGATGGATATTGGGGAAAATGTAAAAACTAAGCCCAAGTCCAATAATTTATCATTCCATTTGTTACCCACCCCCGCCCCAAAAAGGGCACAGAATGCCCAACAGAAAAGCCACAGCAGGAAGAGTACGGAGCAAAAGGACTTCAGGACTCCATTTATAAATTTCTTTAGACCATATCACAAGGGCTACAGTAGGGGGAAAAAGTGGGACAAGTTCTCATTGTCCATGATGTATTTCTGTTACAGAGGGTATCTTTTAAAACCATACCAGGCTAGAAAAGCTAAGGTCTTCTTCCAATTGCCTGCTACTACTATTCATTTTTTTTAAGGTAACAAAAATAGTCTTGCTTTTGATAGGGGAAGAGGAAAGAATGTAAATACTTGTCTAAGAGTATTGTGGTGAATGGCCTTTGGAAAGCTTTATTGACAAGCTCAACCTCAATTATAAATGAAGGGAAAGGCAAAGTGTTTGTAAAGGCAGTCTTTTTATTGGGGTCTCCCAGCAGGTTATTCTGTTCAATGTCCAGAATGAATCAAGAAAGTGAGGAATTCAGAGCCACTAAAACTCTGTGCTTCATTTTACCACCTTCAATGGCTATGGAGGATGATGGGGGTGAGACCCTCTGGAAAGAAAGCAATTTCTTAGATGATTGCAAGGAACGTTTATTTTGGCCAAAAATGCTTTTTTCTAGGGAGTCAATGGGATAGGAAGAAACAAAATTCTGAGTTTTTGAGCTTCACAATGTTATTTCTGTATTGAACAAATTCACACATTTTGCTCAATCTGTTGTCAATAATAATTCATACCTCCTAATGTTATCTCATCACACTATATCAAAAGTGGTGAGAAAATAAAAAGATGGCAATAGTCATAACATCATATACTGTAAGAACTGAAAGGAATCTTTAACATCATCAAAACACAGAAAGTAAATTAATTAAAAACATGAATTTCTAGGATTGAGCAAAATATAATTTTTGTTCCATTGTGACTTGTATTTGAAAGAGTCACCAGGCTGCTTCTTAATTCTTTGCATGCTGCTTGTTTTACATTGCCATTGACTCCAAGAATATGAAGGGATACTTGTAAGATTATTAATACCTGGTTTTCAAAAATTCTCTGAAGTCACTTCTTATGTAATTCAAAATTGAGGGCAGGAGGGGGGAGTGACTGTCTAAATCTGGTCCAGTTTAACATGAGGATGATATTCAATACTGGAAATTGGCCTGGCACAGTGGCTCATCCCTGTAATTCCAGCACTTTTGGAGGCCACAGTGGGAGGATTGCTTGAGGTCAAGAGTTTGAGACCAGCCAGGCTCAGTGGCTCAGCCTGTAATTCCGCGCCTTTGGGAGGCTGAGGTGAGTGGATTGCCTGAGCCCGCAGGTTCGAGACCGACTGGGGCAGTGAGACCTCATCTCTACAATAAATAAAAAAATCAGCCAGGCATGGTAGCGGATGCCTGTAATTCTGGCTACTTGGAAGGCTGAGGCGGAAGGATCGCCGGAGCCCAGCAGGCGAGGCTGCGGTGGCCGGGAGCAGCCACTGCACTCCAGTCTGGGCGACTGAGTGAGACTCCAACTCAAAAAAAAAGAGTTTGAGACCAGCCTGGGCAACATCTAAGATCCTGTCTCTACGAATAATCAGAAAATTAGCTGGATGTGCTGGCATGCGCCTGTAGTCCCAGCTACTTAGGAGGCTGAGGCAAAAGGATCACATGAGGCCAGAAGTTTGAGGTTGTGGTGAGCAGGGATCGTGCCACTGCACTCCAGTCTGAACAATTGAGTGAAATCTCTCCTCAAAGTATATACTTTTACCTTGTTGATCCTCCCGGTGTTGATTTGGTTTCTAGATCCAGCTGAAGAGCCCACTAAGAGCTAAAGTGGAAATTAGAGGTGATCTATGGCTCCCCTACATTGGCTATCATTAGGAATTAGCTAACCATGGGAAGAGCAATCTCTTCCCTGGTCCCCAAGGCCCCCAAGATGTCAAAACATCATGAAATATAAAAAGTGAAAAATGTGACTAAAACATGGGCTCTACTTCAATCATGAAGCCCTGACTGTAGGTCTGAATTGTAATAGAAGGTGAGAGATGGCCTAGATGTGGATTTTTCACGCAAAAGTGGAAGTGGGACCTAGATAGCAGTTGTTTGACCAAACAGCACTCAAGGGAATGTAGTGATAATCCTAATTATCTATTGACTCATTACTCTGTGCCTGAGACTATGTTATACACTTTGCAAATATTATTTGGCAAGCTTACAATGTAGGTACTCTTATCACCATTGTAATATGAAAAATCAGAAACTTACAGAAGTGTTGCAACTTGACAGTGGTTACATCATCAATAAATAGCAGAGCGGGGATTTGAATAAAGCCCTGACCACTGAGACCAGGATGTGTGCTCTTAACCTCTATACCCAGACTCTGAGATTTCACAGAACAGCAAAAAGAAATAACAAGAACAAAGAAAGAGACCGATTGAAGGTTGGCAGCATTTTAGTTTTGCAAAGATGAATCATTTTTAAAAGGGGGCTATTTTAATATACTAGTCCAACAAAAGAAAGGACATTTTAAAAACAGAAAAAGTAAGAAGAGACACAATTTCAGAATACAAGGCAACTTGTTTTCATGGAAATATAGTTTCATGACAATTCACTACTGGAATGGACACGGTGGCTCATACCTGTAATACCATCCCAGCACTGGAGGCTGAGATGGGAGGACTGCTTGAGCCCAAGAGTTCAAGACCAGCCTGAGCAACATAGTGAAACCTTGTCTCTAGGAAATATTAAAATTATCAAGGCCTGGAGGCACAAGCCTATAATCACAGCTACTCAGGAGACTGAGGAGGGAGAATTGCTTGAGTCCGGAAGGTCAAGGCTGTGGTGACCTGTAGTCATGCCACTGCACTTCAGCCTGGGGAGCAAAATGAGACCCTGACCCCTGACTCAAAAGAGAGAGAGAGAGAGAGAGAGAGAGAGAGAGAGAGAGAGAGAGAGAGAGAGAGAGAAAGCAAGCTAGCTTTCTATGGTGCCCTTGTTTTTATCCTTCCACTGGGAATTGTCTCTGACGGGCATGGGTCTAGAACTGGTGCTGGGCAATACAGCCATATTGAGTGGTGATGGAGAGCCCTGACGCCTATTGGCATTGGTTGGAATCTGGTATCAGCCTCTCCAGAAGGCCATCCCCTAGTGTTGTGAAGACAGGCACAAGGTAAGGGTGACAGATGGGAGCTATACAGTTCTTTCTAAAAACACCATTTTCGGAAGTCTGGAACAATCTCAACAAGAAATGAAAGGGATTTAAGGAAAATATAAAGAGAAAGGGATGGGTTTGTTATACTGTTTGAGTGAGAGGCAGCAAGAAAAATGGTTTGTTCATAAGAAAAAATTTAGCAAAGCTCATGAGAAAAAAGGTGAGGGATGATAGAATAAGGACATGAGAACTTTTTGCAAGGATGACTAGTGACCAAATGTCCTCCATCCTCATTAAAAACAAAAAAGGGACATTGACTAAAATAGCAGCAGTGAGGCAATAAATCAGATATAAGGAGCACATGATGACTATAAGGTTTCTGAAATATTGGAATTAAGAGTAAGGTGCTCCATTTTGATTCCTTAATTCTTTGCTGTTGACCAGTACGAACAGTGGAATTCATTTTTCAGATCCTCTCATTGCTATTTAGAGCTAATGTCAAGTACTAGGGCAGGTCTTTCCTGCTTGGCACCTTGCATTTTTCACTCTGAACAATTTTTTCAACATTTCTTTTTTTAAAACTATCTACAGGATTGAAATAAGAAACTTTGTTTTTCAAAGTTCAGAAGATAAATACATGCTATATTGGAGAGAGAGATATCTCGCTTAGGACTCAATTTAGCCTTTAGAAATGACAGCAATACTATGTTTATAGACACATAGATTAATACTAATCTACCTATGACTGCAATATTATGGCAAGAAATACAGAACCCAGCAGTTCAGGATATGGCTTGGGAGTGGAGGTGAGGATGAGTTTTATGATAAGGGTTCAGCAAAGTCAAACACAGAATGTGATAATCGGACACTCAGAAGACCAGAGTTCTTGATCTTGCTTTTTTTCTATCAATAGTTTTGGGAATGTTAGTTTTCTCTCTGTACATTTACACCTTTGCGCTTTGTTTTCCAATAGCAAGCTGTGGCTATCATAAAGGAGGTAGCAGATATAGTCACCCCTCGGTATTTATGGTGGATTGGTTTCAGGACCTCTGCAGATACATAAATCCATGGTTGCTCAAGTACCTGACATGAAATGGTGTAAAACATGTATAAGCTACATACATTCTCCTGTATATTTTAAATCCTCTCTAGATTACTTACAATACCTAATGCAATGTAAATGCCATATAAATTGTTGGTATACTGTCTTTTTAAACTTTGTGTTTTTTTAAGTGTATTGTTATTTTGAATATTTCTACCCAAATATTTTCAGTCTGCGATTGGTTGAAACTGCTGATGTGGAACCCACGAATAGGGAGGACCAACTATATGTCTCAGGCTTCTTGGCAGAATACCCTCATGACACTAGCAATTTTGGAGCATGATTTCTTCAAGTACCTTATTTTTATCCTTATGGCAACATGGCAATGGAGTTATTTTCTCCATTTTATGGATGAGGAATCTGAGACCTAGAAAGGTTAGATAACTTGCCCAAATCCACACAGTAGGGAGATGAGATTGGGATCCAGGACATCTAGTTTGTCTCCCTCTTCCCCTCCCCTGCCCCCTCCCTCTGTTGCCCAGTCTGAAGTGCAGTGGCACAATCACAGCCAACTGCAGCTTCCAACTCCTGGATTCAAAGGATTGTCCCATCTCAGCCTCCTGAGTAGCTAGGACTGTAGGCATGCACCATCATGTCTGGCTAATTTTTAGTTTTTTCGTAAAGACAGGGTCTCATGATATCGTCCAGGCTGGTCTTGAACTCCTGGGCTCAAGCAATCTTCCTGCCTCAGCTTCCCAAAGTGTTGAGATTACAGACATGAGCCGTCACATTTGGCTGGCTGTCTTGTTTCAAAGTTTGTTCTGGTTCGTTATACAAGGGCTTCTCCAACTGGAATGTGCATATGGACTACCAATCTGCAGACTCAGATTGGCTAGGTCTAGGATATGGCCTGAAATTCTGCATTTCTAACATGCTCCTAGATATGCTCACACTATTGGTCCCTCTACCACACTTTCAGTAGCAAGGTCACTGTCTCTGTTATCAAATATGGTGGAAGTCTTCAGTTTTCTTTTTCCTGAACAAAGGGAGAAAGCATTCAGTTTTTCACCATGAAGTATGATGTTAGCTGTAGTGTTTTTGTAAATGTCTTTTATCAGGTTAAGGAAATTCCCTTCTATTCATATTTGCTGAGAGCTTTTCAGCATGAAGAGATATTGAATATTGTTGAATACTTTCCCTGCATAAATTGAGATAAGCATGTTGTTTTTTTTTAAAAAGTTAATATGATAATTACATTAATTGATTTTTGAATATTGAGCTTGCCTTGAGTATTAATTTAAAGATAGTATTTATAGTGTATTTAAATCATATATGTAATATGTGCTTATTGTAGAACATTCAGAAATCATAAAAATGTAAACAAAATTTACCCCAAATATTAACTAGCAATAATATTGTTACTATGTTGATGAACTTCTATATAATTTGTAAGAAGGATTTATGTATTTATATTTTTATAGAATAGGATCAGAGCTATATACATGTACAACATATAACTTACTTTTGTTTGTGATATTTTATCCTAAGCATTTTAAATTGCTAAATATTCCAGGCATACTGTTGCTTCAGCAATTTTGTAATTCCTTAAATATAAAATGCTTATTAGCAACTGGATTTTGCTTTGTTTGTTGTTTGTTTTTACTGTTGTAAAGTTGTACTAAACATCTCCATACATAAAATTTTGCTACATTCTTAACAAATTACTTAGAATTTATTGCTGGAAGCAATATCAATATCTTTAAAATTCTTGATGCCAAATTACTTTTAAATAGCAGTTAATAAGAGTATTCTGTCATTTTTTATTAATAAACATTATTTATTTTTCCTTCTTATTTTGTTTATCAATTTTGAATTCAGGGCATACATGCATAGTTTTGTTACTCAAGTAATGAACATGGCACCCAAAAGGTATTTTTTAAGCCCTCTCCCATTTCTAGCTCCCCACTTTAGGAGTCTCCGGCATCTGTTGTTCTGATTTTTGTGTCTGTGTGTTTACCCAGTGAATACACCTTTTTTTTTTTTTGAATTGAAGTCTCACTCTCTTGCCCAGGCTGGAGTGCAGTGGCATGCTCATGGCCACTGTAACCTCAGCCTGCTGGACTCAGGCAATCCTTCAGCCTCATCCTTCCAAGTAGCTGGAACTACCACACCCAGCTTATTTTTTTTATTTACTGTAGTGATGAGGTCTCACCAAGTTGCTCAGGCTGGTCTTGAACCCCCGAAGTCTGGCAATCCTCTCGCCTTGACCTCCTAAAGTGCTGGGATTACAGACTTGAGCCACTGTGCCTAGCCCTGAATAAACTTTTAAAGCAGCTTTACGCTCATCGCAAAACTGAACACAAAGTACTGAAAGGTCCCATATGCCCCCTGTCCCACACATTCACAACCTCCTCTACTATTGACATCTCACACAACAGTGATATATTTGATACAATCAAGACACCTACATACATCACTATCACCCAAAGTCCACTCTTGGTGTTGTATATTTTATGGCTTTGACAAATGTTGCTGTCTCATATTTTTAAATTTACATTTTGTTTCTATTTAGGATTTTTATATACTTCATCATGTCATTTATGCTTATTTACTTTGTCCAAGCTATCAAAATGCTTTTGTCTAAGTTATTGAGTTGCCAAAACTTTTTATATATTAAGGCTTATAATAGTTTTTCTGTCATAAATTATGTTTTCCTCTAATTTGTTATTTTATAGTTTTCAGCATACACATTTTAAATTTGTTTAGCTAAATATTAATTTACTAAAAATTTTTAATAATTTTCATAAATTTTCCATTGATTAAAGAGGTTTTTCTGATCTTGTCATCTTCAGATAGGACAGTTTTTTTCTTTTCCTGTTTCTTTCCTTTGCAATACATATACATATCTTGTTTCTTACTTTTGTCTTTGCATTGGCTAAGATTTCCAAGACCTTGTTAAAAATAGCAATAATGAATATATCTCGTATTCCTATCTTTAATTATCAATAATCTAGTATTTTACCATTTAGAATGATCTTTATCATTGGTTGCTAACTTTTCACAAAGTGAGAATGTTTCTTTCTATTTCTAGGTTACAGTGTGTTTTTATCACCAACAATTGATTCCTGATTTCAGTGGTAAAACCACCATTCTTTACTCTGATGACTCTCAGCACCTAGGCACCAGGATGGAACCTCAGGCCATTTAGGTTAGTTTTCTAAACATGCCTTAGGATTCTTTTTGGCAGCAGCCACTAAGTTGGAGCCTCTGTTTTGTGTTTCTGTACTCTTCAGCAGTACATCTAAACCACAAAAATCAATCCAGACTTTAGGTTTTGAAAGTTCTGTATTCACGGAAAGCTCCAGAGAACACCATCTCCCAACTATCAGAGGCTTCTGCTGTTGCCACCATGTGGCAGAATTACTGTTTCACTCTTTCCTTGGATTAGGAATCTCTCAGAGCAACCATTCCAGTCTCTTGCTTTCCAAGGCCCAAATCCCACCCCTCGCCTCGCCCTTAGTCTAACTGGGGACAGCTAATGCCAATTGTCTTTGAAATCTCATGGCCAACTAAATCTTCTCTGATTCCTATTCACTTGGAATTGAAGATTCCTAAAAGAAATGGAAAAATTGGAGATAGGGAAGAAGATAAGTCATTTTATTATCTCAAAAAAACATCACTTGCGTCTGGATTGACTACTCCTCGGAATTCTGAAAATTTTAGAACTTGCCTTATTGAGTGAGGGGTAGAGTGGAGGAGTGATCAGGGTATCTTCCAACCTTCTTTCAGTTGAGGGATTTGCTCTCTTTCTTGAAAGGCATTATGACAAAGTGGGTAAAAGCAAAGATCTGGATTCTGAAAATATGAGTTTGAATCTTGGCTCTAGTACTTTTTTAACTCTTTCGTCCTCTCTGTATCTCAGTTTTTCAGATATGAAATGGGGACAGTAAAGGTACCTACATAATAGGATTCTTTGGAATAAAAATTATGTTTGATATATGATACTCATAAACAAGTATCTAAACACTGTTTATTTGTATAATATATAAATAATAATATATAACTATATAATCATATTCATTTATATAATATATAGTGTTTAAAGCAAGTGTGTGGCATGTAGTAAGCTATCATTATGGAGGTGAATCATGGTTCATTGATTCAATTTCTTTGACCTTTTTTTTGAGTGAGGGTCTCACTCTGTCACGCAGGCTGCAGTGCAGTGATACACTCATAGCTCACCACTGCCTTGACCTCCTGGGCTCAGATGATCCTTCTCCCTCAGGCTCCTGAGAAGCTGGGACTACATGCATGTACAACCACACCAGACTAATTGTTAGATTTTTTTGTAGAGACGAGGTCTCGCTATGTTGCCCAGACTGGTCTTGAACTCCTAAACTCTAGTAATCCTCCTTGCCTCGGCTTTCCAACTTGCTGGGATTATAGATGTGAACCAATGTAGTCTGTCCTCTTTGACCTTTTAGTTAGCAGAAAAATATCGCTAGTTACCAGCATAGACTCTCACTTTTAGATTTTAGTTGTGTTGTAAATTTTTATGTTTAAAAAGCGCTTTATATATTTTAATATACATAAAACACTCCATATATATTTTAGTATTAAGGTAGGGGAGGCTGTCAGAGTCTGATAGACAGAAAACATTAAATATTTGCTTCCAATTTGGGAATAAATTAATGGAGATAAAAATACAATGTGTTTGGTGTTTCTGTTTATCTTCTTCATGTATATAGACACCACAATAAGAATTTTAAAAGTACTATGATAGATTTATTACCACTTAATTAGTACTTTTGCATTTATGACAACTTTCAGTGGCATTATTTTTTAGCTTCAGTCTAACTTTTTGATGTAGTAGACCTATAAAGCAAAATATACACTTTGTATCTAAATAAATACTCTTATATGTTAGGTTGAATGTGGAATAGAGTTAATATTTAGGGTCAGATGATACACAGTGCCAGATTCACTGATTACCCACTATAAACCAGTTATCTTTAAACTTCATACAGAATGTAAATACCTATCACTTGTGTATGCCATTACACATTTGCCAGAATGGGTTCTACTATCATTAAATGTAGGAATTCAAGTTACAAATAAAGTGGAGTTATGTCATTGCCTACGTTACCAGTTTGATCCAAAGTCTTGCCACTTGAAACTTGGTCTGCAGATCAGCAGGACATCACTTGTTAGCTTATTAGGAATATGTGATCTCAGATCCTTACTAAGACCTTACTGAATCAAATCTGCATTTAACAACACCCCAACATGAATCACATGCACATTGCATTTGGAGAACCACTGATCTAGTGCAGTGGCTCTAAACTCTTCTGAATAGTTAAGTCATCTAATAAGTCTTCTCCCTGCCTTCACTTCACGACAAGTAAACCAGTCTCTGAAGGCAGAACTCAAGGCCTCAGCATTTTTTAAAACCTCCCAAATAATTCCAAATGTGCAGCCAAGTTTGAGAATCAGTGATCTAGAGTCAGTTGAGAAATCTTCAGAGAGGACATCCATTTTTCTTTAAACTTCCCATTTCAAGTTGAAGTTTGTGAGCAAGAGCAATTTTTCTATCTCAGCTGGAAGCCAGTGAGATAGAGTAAGTTCTCTGTGGAAGTTAAGACCCAGATTCCCCCAACGACTCAGCTGTTCAATTCTATATTCTCCATGACTTTAAAGTGCTCGTAAGACAGAATAAATTAGGGATCATATATAATGTGATTTGTGCTTGACACTTTCTAATGAATTTTACTCAAGGTAATTACCATATTGTAGAGTATATCCGGTGTAAAAGTGATAGCAGCTCAGAGTCGAAAGAACCATTTGAGTGGTCTACTGGGAGAGCCCCCACACTCAGTAATCAGTTTGGAGCCTTGGCTCAGCACCTGGATGGAGAGGCTACCCCTTACAGAGCATCATTGTTACTGCTTTGAAAAAGACCTGTGCCCACAAAGTTCACTAAGTTAATGTTTTTTTAACTGCTGGGGAACTGCCCTTATTTGCATCGACTGTCACTGACCTCCCTTCAGGCAAACATCCGCCTGCAGTCAGAGGTGTGGTTTAAAATAGAACAGTGTATTTAATGAATAACAATTTCTCCCATGTGGGTGTCAGTGGTATTTCACAGGAGCAGCATTTACAGGCCTGTGGTCTCAGATCAACCAGGCTGCAGGTAGGAGACCAGCCCAGGTGAGGAGGTAGGTAGAAGAGGTGGTGCTAACAATAAGAGGGCCACTACTCAGAGACTTGTGAACTTGCTGCCTAAAACCTCCCTTGCTCATTTCATTAATGTGATTATAGCCTTTTCATTTTTTTTCCTTTTATATACTCACTTGTGACTTGGATCATTAGCACATGCCCTTTGCAACAGGGAGGCTGACTTGAGGTGAGAGAGAAACAGCGGGAGAATATGAACTCATAAAGATTCCGCTTTCATGGTAGCCTTGCAGCTTGAAAACAGACATAGAAAACAGAGACAATATCACAAATAAGCAAAGATACTGTTGATTCGGATTTTTGCAAATAATTGCCTGGATGCAGGCAGTTCTTAAGGTAGAAAGATGCCTTTAGGGGTTTGGGGAATAAAAGGGAACCACCTGAGATGTTTAAGTTTAGGAAAAACAACTATTTAGCATGCATAGTGGCTACTTTTTCCGTTGTATTTTAATGTATGCAAATGTAGCTCATATTGTAACAATAATCTCATGGCAGGTCTGAATGAAGCCATATTGGTGGCACTTTGATGCTATTTTGACTTGAAATTACGGTTAGAACATGATGAGTGCATCGTGTGGTAGCAGCATACAAATAGCGCAGAGAGAGCATATTGATTTTTTTACACTCATGGAGAAAAGTGTCATGTTCCAAATGATGTGATTAGGCAAACTATTAACATCATAAAGCTTGCTATAAGATTTGCTTTTTATGTGTTTTGAACAAACAAATCAATATTGGATTCTATTCCTAGTCTACTGTATGCTTATATGTTTGGGTATTATTTAACTTAGATATAAAGAATGGAGGAAGTGCTCTTGATTTTATGTAACCAGTTGAAAGGTTTTCTTTCTTTCTTTTTTAAGATGTAGGGTACAACTCAGGATTAGGTATACAAGGGGTCATCGTACAGATAAAGTTTGGGTCTCCCTTTGGTCCCTGCTTTGCCTGGTTTGAGATCAGGTACCCTTATTGATTTTATGTGCTCCCTCTTTTCTGGCAGTTTTCTACTACTGCCAATCTCTTTCTTATAGCATTATGGTAAATGTTCAGGGTCAACTTATGGGTGAGAACATGTGGTACTCAGTTCTTTGTTTCTGTGATAGATCACTGAGTAATATAGACTCTAAATCCATCCAAGTTGCTGCGAAGTCCATTTATTTCCATATAAGCCATAAATATCTCCTGCTCCCTAACTTGATCATTAATCCTTTTTGTGGATCTATACATGTCATTATGTTGTAGAAATTCAGTTTACTTGGAGGGCATAATGATCAAAACTTGCATATTCACAGTCTTGCTGAAATATTTTGACGTGATCACTTAGAATTATCGAGTGTCCATTGTATATAGAATTCTTTAGATTGTGGAGAAATTGTACAAGTTACAGACATCTTGATCCTCAGCCTGAAGGAAAAAGAGAGGAAACTACCACTTGTGGAATATCTGCTCTCCACCAAGCACTAGATTATTTTTATGTTATGCCAAATGAACCATATGACAGACCCTTAAAGTAGGTATTATTTTGTTAATAAATGGGAAGACGGAACCTCAAAAAAGTCGGTTGTTTAAGATCATTCAAGCCGGGCTCGGTGGCTCAGCCTGTAATCCCGCGCCTTCGGGAGGCTGAGGTGAGTGGATGGCCTGAGCCCGTGGATTCGAGACCCGCCTGGGCAGCGAGACCTCATCTCTACAATAAATCAAAAAATCAGCCGGGCATGGTAGCACATGCCTGTAATTCCGGCTACTCGGAAGGCTGAGGTGGAAGGATCACCAGAGCCCAGCAGGTCGAGGCTGCGGTGGCCGGGAGCGGCCACTGCACTCCAGTCTGGGCGACAGAGTGAGACTCCAACTCAAAAAAAAAAAAAAAAAAAAAAAAAAAGATCATTCAATTTATCAGAGGCTAAATCTGGATTCAAACACATGCCTCTCATATCAAGACTGTGCCTTTTTCATTAGAAAGAAAGAAAACATAAGTTTAGACATTTGGTCATGATGACAGCTTTTGAGACCAATATGTAAATATAGATGAGATACTGTAAGAATCAACCTGAGTTAGGATTAATCCAGGAAGACTTCTTGAAAGGACATTTGAAGCACTTTATTTGTATGTATCACCATCACTCTCCTCTGCCTGGTAATCTTATTTTTCTACTATGGATCTCTTCTGCCTTGTAGAGTCTTTGTGCTAATTTACTAACAAAGCTAAAGTTTGGCCATTTTTCCTGAAATTTGAGGTGTAAAAAAGCAGTTTCTATTTTTAACAGTTCCTATGTAACCACATTTTTGGACTCATATTGCAGCGCCTCAAAATGCAAACTTTTAGAGCAGAAAATCACTAATCCAAGTAGATCATTCACTCTTAAGGCAAAATGAATAGTGTCAAACTCACATCTATATTAGAGATATCTTTGTATTGTTATGGCTCCTTTCTTCCTACATGACCCATGTCACAACTTCGATGGGTTTATATTCTTTGTTAATATTATGCGGATTTCTCACAAAGGCTAGTAAACCAATTTTCTGGTTGGTAATTTTTTTTTCTCACCCCACATACATTGGACAAATGGTGAATCTCTTCACAATTCCGTCTGCTGAATTACTTAACCATCATAGTGTATAATTCCTAATAGTTCTGTTTACAGACAAGAGAGAAAAATAAGAATCCTAGAACCGTTAGGAACAGATGAAATTAACCTGGGTAGTACAGTACATCTCATAAAGTGACATTTTTCATGTATATCCACTTCAAAATTATGCCACTGCTATTTCAGACTGTCACTGTTTGCGGTGGACCAGAATTTTGTTTAATAACGAGTTGCAATTCAATAAGAAAAGCTTGCTACTTTCCCGTATTCTTGTATAATTTGTTTACTGTTAAATTAAGTAATCTCATCTTTGGTTTCTATAAAATATTGAGTTTATTAAGGCAAGCTTTCTGTCCCTATTTAGGGCATGGTCTCCCGCTGGGCACGAATAAGTGGATTCCAAAGAAACCAACAATTTGCCTCCTATAGAATGATTTGGAGGTCTCTGAGCTCTTTGGCTGATTATCTATAACAACTAATCCATAAATCAATACTGATATTATGATCTGAGAATGGCTCTATTGTATTTCACAAAATATGAGCTTCTGATTTTTTTCTTCGAAAAATAATATGCTGATTTATCCCTTTTCAACTCATGGCATGGATTCTAAGAACACGAAATTATTTTAAAAATTCAATATTAATGATCTCTTATGAGTCAAATGAGAAATAAGCAACAACAATTAAGCAAAAACCACTCAGAATGGATGCTAGTTCCATGTGAGTACATGAGAAATGCTATTTAAACTGCTGTTAGCTAAAGGTGGTCAATGAAATGTATAGAACTTAAATGAAAAGGTGTATTTCTTAAAGACGAGGCATGTTTCTTTGATGTGGAGCCAGGCCACTAAACTAAGAGCTGGAAAATATAGATTCTATTCATGATTTAGTTACTGCCTAATCGTGAAAGCAGGTCATTTGAACCCTGAGACATGTTTTATGAGAATGCTTATTCACAAATATGTCAATATGCCAAGTATTGAGAAACAACTCATAATAATGTCCTGACATGTTTCATTTTCTAAAACTTTATGTTTGCTGAGTAGATTGTGTACCCACCCTTCAAAATTACTGATACTATCAGATGTATCAGTAATTATTGGTAGTTTTTTGTTGTTGTTAAATAATACCTCTGTATTTAAAACATAGACTTTTCCATGTGAATTTGTCATTCTGGCTAAGTTTCAATTCATGACTTATGGTTTGCAATGATGTTAATGATTCTATCTATTTTAGCTTCACATTTTAAGCTTTGACAGAAGCTTACCATTTCTTTTCATCTGCACTTTTCTTGATTTGCTTTACTTTTCAGAATGTGTAGTTCATGCTTTCTTTCATGTTGAGGCCCTCCCTCTACAGTTTATTCTTTGAGAAAATATATTCATATATAAGTGCTTCCTTTCAGAGGAGGAAGGCCCTGAAAAAGACATTTACAACTTAAACAAAATTTTATTTTATGATATTTAAAATAAAAACTGGAAAATGAGAGGCTGGTAGCAAGTTTATTTTATTTGTTTGTTTGTTTTTGAGTTGGAGTCTCACTGCATTGCCCAGGCTGGAGTGCAGTGGCACACTCACCACCACCCCAGCATCCACCTGCTGGGCTCTGACAATCCTTCCGCCTAAGCCTTCCAAGTCACTGGAAATATATAGGTGGGCGCCACTACGCCTGACTAATTTCTCCAGATTTATTGTAGAGAAGAGGACTCACCAAGTTGCCCATGCTGGTCTGGAACCCATGGGCTCAGGCAATCCTCTCACCTTGGCCTTCCCAAGTTCTGGGATCACAAACTTGAGTCACTGTGCCCGGCCAGCAAATTTGTTTTAGAGAAACAACAATTGAAAGAAAGCAGTCAAGCCATGCTCGGTGGCTCAGCCTGTAATCCCGCGCCTTGGGAGGCTGAGGTGAGTGAATTGCCTGAGCCCGCAGGTTCGAGACCCGCCTGGGCAACTTGGCAAGACCTCATCTCTACAATAAATAAAAAAAATCAGCCGGGCATGGTAGTGCGTGCCTGTAATTCTGGCTACTCAGAAGGCTGAGGCGGAAGGATCGCCGGAGCCCAGCGGGTGGAGGCTGCGGTGGCCGGGAGCGACCATTGCACTCCAGTCTGGGCGACCGAGTGAGACTCCAACTCAAATAAAAAAAAGAAAGAAAGAAAGAAAGCAGTCAAAGAAACAAAAGAAGGAGAGAGGAGAACAGGCAAAAAAAAAAAAAAAAAAGGTTTTGAAAACAACATCCACTTTACACATTAGGACCTGCATCTTTGACATTCGTCTCTGAACAGGAGTCCTGTGTGTTTGTAAGCAGTCCACAGGGCTACTGAATGTTCTCAGTCACTGTGTATGCTACAGAATGTGCTCAACCATTGTGTATGCTACAGAAGGTGACACATTTAATGCCATGTGTCTAGTTAGCCGCTAGTTACAACAAAAAAGAATGAAGTAGTCTCTCTGGCCTCTATCCCTGTTCTTCTGAAGTCTGTAATCTCCTCCCTGGGCATGGAAGGATGATGTGGGTCAGGGCAGGCAGAACACTCCTGAACAGATTCTCTCTCAGTTCCACCAATCTTGAAATATTAGGGAAGGGAAGAATGTGTCTACGATAGTGCCCAGCCCATTGTAGGGATTCAAGAAATGTTTGCTGAGTGAATGAATAAAGAACTCAAGGACTGTGAGATGAAAGTGGAATGTTCCAGATTCCCTGGAGGCTGAGGGGGCAGCAATTCTAAATCTGCTCAGACTCTTAAAGTGATCCTGGAAATGCCAGGTGTCGTCATATAGACATTTCTCTCAATGTAACCTCACAATCACATTTGTTAAAGTGGCATTATAATTAACATGCTATAAACAGTACAGATTTTAAGTGTTCAGTTCAATGATTTGACAATTGTATAGACTTGTGTAACCACTATCTCTTCAAAGATACAAGTTCACTCATTTCAGAAAGTTCCCCTATGTCCCTTTCTAGTTTGTCTTCACCCCTACACCCACTCTGGACTCTTCTGTAGATTCATTTTGTCTCTACTTGAATTTCATGTAAATGGAATCTGATTTCCATATCATGTTGGTAGATGTGTGATTTCTTTCACTTAACAATGCTTTTGAGGTTCAACTATGTTATTGTCTAGCCACCCCCCCCCCATTTTTTCTTTAAATTGTGGAGTAGTATTCTATCACATGGATATACCTCAATTTATTCACCTATTCTCCTGTTAGTGGACTGTTTTCAGATTTTGGCTTTGTCACAAACATGACACAATATGCCCATTCCTAATCTCTGGCAACCATGAATCAATTCGTCATTTCTATTATTTTGTCATTTCAAGAATGTTATATAAGATGGACATGGTGACTCATGCCTTAATCCCAGCACTTTGGGAGGTAGAGGCAAGAGGATTACTTAAGCTTAGGGGTTCGAGACCAGACTGAGCAACATGGTGAGACGTCATCTCTACAATAAATCAGAAAATCAGCCATGCATCTTGGAGCATGCCTGTGGTTCCAGCTACTTGTAAGGATGCCACTGCACTCCATTCTGGGTGACAGAGTGAGACTCCAACCCAAATAAGAAAAAAAAAAAGTTATATAAGTTGAATAATACCTTTTGTAACTTTTTGTAGCTCATATGCAGTCTTTTAGGATTGGGTTTTGTTTTCCCATTCAGCATGATTTTCAAGAGATTCATCATTCAAGTTGTTGCATGTATCAATCATCTGTTTCTTTCTATTGCTGAATAGTATTCAATGGAATGGAATACCAAAATTATACAATGAAGCAAATTATAGCTTGTCCATACCATGGACAAGCTATAATTTGTTTAACTGTTCACCAGTTGTAGGATATCTGGGCTGATCTCAGTTTTCAGCTATTGTAAATAAAGCTGCTATGAACAATTGTGTACAAGTATTTGTGTGAACATCAGTTTTCATTAATCTGGGACAAATGCCCAAGAGTCAAATTTTCAGATCATATGGTAGTTGCATTGCACATTTAGTCTTGTAAGAAACTGCCAAACTATTTTCCAGAGTGGCTATACAATTCTCACTAGCCATGTGTGAATAACACAATTTCTCCACATCCTCATCATCAGTTGATGTTATTATTTTTTATTTTAGTCATTCTAATAATGTATAGTAATACATTGAAGTTTTAATTTGCACTTTCTTAATGGACTTAACTAACAGTGATATGGAACTTTTTTCATGTGTTTATTCAACATCTATATATTCTCTTTGATGGAATGTTTGTTGTGCCTTTTGTTCATTTTCTAATTAGATTGCTTTTATACTGTTGAGTTTTGAGAGTTTCTTATATAGTCTAGGCACTTTTTCTTTGTAGAATTTGTGTTTTGCAAGTATTTTGTCCCAATGCAACCTGTCTTTTTTTTGAGTTGGAGTCTCACTCTGTCGCCCAGACTGGAGTGCAGTGGCCGCTCCCGGCCACCGCAGCCTCGACCTGCTGGGCTCCGGCGGTCCTTCCACCTCAGCCTTCCGAGTAGCTGGAATTGCAGGCATGCACTACCACGCCCGGCTGATTTTTTGATTTATTGTAGAGATGAGGTCTCGCTGCCTAGGCGGGTCTCGAACCCGCGGGCTCAGGCAATCCACTCACCTCAGCCTCCCAAAGGCGCGGGATTACAGGCTGAGCCACCGAGCCCGGCTGCAACCTGTCTTTTTATCCTCTTGACAGTGTCTCTTATGGAATAAAAGTTTTAAATTTTGATGAGGCCTCATTTATCCGTTTTTTTCCTTTAAGGTTTCTTGATTTGGTGTCAAGTTTCTAGGCTTACATACTGAAGATTTTTACCTTATTTGTTTTCCCCTAGAGTTTGTTTAATTTATTTGTTTTTTTAGAGGTGGGGTATTGCTATGTTACCCTATCTGGACTTGAACTCTTGAGTTCGGATAATATTCCTGCCTCAGCCCCCGTGCAGCGGGGACTACAGGCAGGTGCCACTATGCTTAGCTTGAAAGTTTTATAGTTTTATGTTTCACAGTTCAGTTAATAATCCATTCTAAGTTAATTTTGCGTAAGACGCGAGATTTAGGTTAGGCTGAAGTAGGTTTTTTGGGTCTGTGGATGTCCAATGGCTCTAGTGCCGTTTGTTGAAAAGGCTGTCCTTCCTCCATTGAATTGCTTTTGCATCCTTATTAAAAGTCAGCTGGGCATATTTGTATGGATCAATTTCTGAGATATTTGTTCTACTAATCTATCCCTCCACTAATACCACTCTGTCTTGATTATGGTGGCCATGCTATAAGCCGTAATATCAAGCTGAGTGTTTACTTTCATTTTATTCTTATTTTTCAAGAATACACTGGCTATTCTAGCACCTGTGCCTTTTTATATAAATTTTTAAGTAAGCTTTTATATTTCTACAAAAGCATAGACAAAATTCCCTTGCTGGGATTTTGATAAGAATTATATTAAATTGGGGAGAAATGGTGTCTTTATTATGGTGAGTCTTCAATTCATGAACACAGCTTGTGTTTTTTGCATATTTAAATCTCCTTGGAGTTCTGTCAGCATTTTGTAATTTTCAGCATACAGATTGTGTACATGTTTTGCTAAGTTTACACATAAGCATTTTATTTATACTGGAGCGATTGTGTGAATGGAAATTTTTAATGCAGTCGGTCTGTTCCTATCCCACCGTTATATTTTATGTGTTCTTGATACAGAGAGCACATCACTTGGGAGGGAGCACATCTCGATCTGATGGAGAGAACTGGGCATCTCCCAGAATTCCTGGATGTTAAGATAAATTTAATGACTGGATGAAATTTTGGGGTTGTCTGTCTTGGGAAATGGGTAAACATTTCATGTATGTGAAGAAAGGTACACATAGCAGACATTGTCTACTGATATTCTGTTATTTTTTTAAACATTATAATATATTTTTCAGTTAGTTCCAAAATTATCCAATGACTATATTTTCCAGCTTCACTTGCCCCTAAGTGTGGCCATATGATTAAGACCTAGCCAAGGAGATACACATAAATGTGATGTATGGAAGTTCGGAGTTGCATCCTCAAAGGTATGCTCACCATGCTCCCTCTGCCTTCCTGCTGTCTGGAATGTGAATGCAAGTCTGAACCCTATTTGATGAGAATGAAGGCAACACTATGGGATGTTGGAGCAATAAGATGGAAGCATGGAGTTATATCAACCAAACACTGCTCATGCTCCTTTTTGTCTTTTTACTCTGGAGTTGAACTTTCATTCTAACCTATGTGACCACCAATCAAGAGATAAACACTATCAATATTTTGAGGCAGTTATTCTTCCCTGTGAATATCTTTATATGGTTGAAATTTACTTTATTTTCATTTCTGTAAACCTACTTTTGCTAAACAATATATTGAGACAGTCTTTCTTGGTCAAAAAATATATATCTATCAATACATTTAAAAATAAAGACTAGTATTCCATTACACATCTACCATAATTTAGTTTCTTCATTATTGGACAGTTTTTGTAATGATAGATATTACTGCAGTGAACACCTTTGCATATAGATCTTTGACCACATTTCTGATCATTTCTTTAGGATTGATCACTAGAATTAGTCACAGCTACTTGATCAAGAATATAAAGTTCTTAAAACTGACAATTTGCTTTCAGGAAGTTATACTAATGTAGATGCCCACAAACACAGTAGGAGAATGTATATTTTCTTGCCCCCTTACCAAGATGATCAAAAATTAACAAATGATTTTGCTATTTGGATATGTGAAAATTATATTTTATTTTTGTTTCAATTTACATTTTTAAATGAGTAATGAAGTTGAATTGGTTGTCTCATGTTTAGCAGGCACATTACATTCCTCCTCTGTGAATCAGTTATTCATATTTATTTCTCATATTACTGTTGACTTATATTTTTAAAAAATTCAATTTCTATGAACTCTTTACATATTGAGAATAATCATTCCTTATAAAACTATGGCATATGTTTTCCTAATTTATTCTCTCTTTTAATTTTATGATATTTTTAATGAATAGAAGTTTTCAACATAAAACTAGTTGGACTATTTTGATCTTCTTAGTTATTTCTTTAATTACTTTCAGGGTTAGAAAGCACTTCCTTCAAAGATAAAATATTCTGTTAAATTTTCTCATAATTCAAAATTGTTTTATTTTTGTCATTGATTTCTGAAAGCAACTTAAAATATATTTCAGTGTATGGGATGAGACATATAAATAATTCTTTTGAAATACTTAGCTGGTTTTCTTGGGGATGTAATTTAAATAATTTTTGAAAAAAAAGCATAAAACCAAAGATATATATAGCAATCACCTATATTTCCACTATCCAGAATAAATAGTTAGCATTTAAAAAATTGTAGTGGAACAAAATCATTGTAGTAATTTTGGTTTTATAATATTTTATCAAAACTAGTAAGACAACTTTCACATTAACTTGTTTTTTCTAAAAGTCTCATTTATTTTTACTTATTTGTTCTTTAAATAAAAACTGTAAACCATTTCACTAAGTTCTCACCAAAATTTACTGATAATTCCTTTAGAATTCTGTTTGCTCACAAAATAATTTGCAAATAATTGATGTCTCCAGCTAGAAAAATGCATATTCTCATTTTAAAAAGATCTTCCTTATATTTCTCAATATCGTTAAATACTTTATCCAACTTATACAACGAAGTGAAAAACTAAGATCTTCACCCATGTATTTTTACTGAAAGTACGGTGATCTTTTCATAATAGTATCTCTTACCCTTGGCAAAGAGCCTCAAATGTACTGATAAGAACAAGAATATAAAGCACTGTGCAAATGCTGTCATGGAAAAGCAATATTGTGACTAGTTTTTGCATTCAAGGCACAGTTTTTGCAAAACAAAAATCAAGTCTATGACACATGCAATTAATTAAAAAACAATGAAAGAGATCAGTGCAATTGTTTTGCGATAGTGGTTGCTCAGCGGACCTCTGTGAATTTCATGACTGAAAGCAAGATGAGCTTTTACTAGACTTCCCTTTTTTGTTGTTGCCCATCCAGCCTCTTTTTTGGCTGCTGCACTTTTTACTGCTCATGCTTATTTTCATTCTGGCTTCTAGATGCCTGTGGCTGTGTATTCACCAATGTTAAATAAACAGTCTGCAATCTCCAGCTGGATGCCCTGCTTTTTTGAGAAATGTCTGTGGTTTTATTGCAACAAGTACTAATGAAACTTGGTCCAATTACATAAACTTATTAAATATTATATGAATAACATTGCCACCACCACTGATGTATGTTGTGATTCACTCCTGATTCAACTGACAATAAATAGCCATCCCCCAGACAGTTAAGCTTTTGCAGATGGCTACCTCTGTTCCTCAGCTGGCTGCTGTTCCCTCAGAAAGCAGACTTGGCTCCACAGCTGCAGAAACTACAGTATAACTAGGATGCTGATGAAGAGCAAGCCTGAAACAGGGCAGAAAGGGAATCATTTATCACAGGATAACATTTCTTCCCATCTGCAGGTGTAGGGAGGAGATGCAGAATAACATCAGGAGCAAAGTTCACATGACAATTTTTTGTTTTGTTTTTTACTTTGGTTTTTTTTAAACAAATGCTCCAGGGCCTGGCAATGTGGCTCATGACTGTAGTCCTAGCTACTTGGGAGGCTGAGACAGGAGGCTCTCTTGAGGCTAGAGTTCAAGACTAGCCTAGGCAACAGCCTGCCTCTACAAAGAAATTTTAAAAAATATTAGCCAGGTGAGGTGGCATACGCCTGTAGTCCAAGCTACTCGGTAGACTGAGGTAGGAGGATTACTTGAGCCCAGGAGTTGGAGGCTGTAGTGAGCTATGATTGCACCACTGCATTCCAGCTTGGGTGACAGAGAGAGATCCTGTCTCTAAATCAAATACAAATAAACAAAAATAAGGAAAACAAACACATCAGATCTTATATACCTAAGAGTTGTGCTCTTGAAGATAGTAATCATCTTTTCAGAATTTACATGTTACTGTTTTTGAGAAATATTTTTCAGAACATGCCTGCATTATATTCTTTCACACATCTTCAGTGTGTATTCCTTCATTATGTTCCTTCTAGGGCAACTTTGGTTTCTGGAAATAGCCAACATTCATTTGAAGTGAAATCTACTGGATAAAATTGGTAATCCTAGCTACTAGGGAGGCTGAGACAGAGATATCTGGATTTCTTATGATGATGCGGATGTGACTCATCAAAAATCATAATGAAGAAGTGACAAAACTGATTTTTATTTAGATTTTAAAATGGCCTTAAGAACGCGGGAGTTGAACATAATGGCCGCCTCTTTGGTTTATATTGATTTGTAGATTTGTAATTCCTGAAGTTGCTTTTTAAAGGTTAGAACTCATTCGTAGGGATACATTGTAGGTTGTCTAATTAAATGCCACTCATATTATCCAAATTCCTCTTTCATGTCTTGTCAGGAAATTGTGGGATTAACAGGGACTTCACCATGCTCTGCTGCTGCCAAATTCAGATTGCCTCTCATTTAAATTGCTCCTGGTCCAAGGGGCCCGAAAAAAGCTATTTATAATACGGTCTCACCCAGTCCCTGATGGAAGAGACAATCTCTGAGAATTAGAATGATTGATTAATTGTTGGACCACCTGGCTATTTTGGTGGTTTTCTTTTCTGGAAAATTTCAGTCATTTTATTTCTTACTTTGTTATAGTTTGACAAAATCCAAATTAAAATTTAGACTCTTGGGTGATGTTATTTTATTCTTATTTATAAAGAACTTAGACCTTTTAAAGTGAATTTGATAAAATGTGAAAAGGCGTACTCAACTTTTTTATTTAAAAAAGCAGTTTAGATGCTTAGATTATAAAATCTAATTATTTAGTTATGATAACGGGGCAAGCAAGGTCATCCTTAAGAAGGAGTAGAGGTGAACCAAAAAGAAATAAAGAGAACTCTGGAAGCACCAGCAGTTGCCAGCACATACCGAATGTAACCTGCATGCCATGTACCGTGTTTATTACATTCCCTGTATAAATTAGTTCACTTGATTCTTTCAATTGCTGTTTAGGTAGATGTTTTTCACTCTGCTTTATGGATTAGGAAACTAAAACGCTGTGACAAGATTACACAGTAATAAGCAGTAGAACTTGGCTTTAAATCTATGTCTTTCTAATGACAAAGTCCTTTTATTACTACTATACTTGATTCACACATTGGTTAGGGATATAAAAATGTCAGTCATTATGGCAGAAGAAAGAAAGAAAAAACTCTCTTCACTTCAACTTGGTTAAAGATGTAGAAGTGATATGAAACATACAAATGTAATAATAGTTAGGTTTGGACCTCTGGAAAGGCAATTAATTAGTGAGAAAAGACAAAATTGGCCTGCCACATACTCACATGGAATGAGTTTCCTTTTTAAAGAATAAAAGCATTTCATAGTCATCATTTTGTGTAATCTAGAATGTGTAAGGGAGGTTATCTTTACACAACATCATGACACTTTCATGTTCCCATTCACTATGCTATTTTGACTTTCTGATACAACATTTATTGTACAGTGTGTCTTTCTCTGAGGGCTTTCTTCCAGATCAAAAAAAGATGGAGTTTCCTGGATTATTTTGGTATGTGCATTGCTCCTTCTCTGAGGCAGAGATGTTTGCTTTTCTACAGTAAGGTCACTAAGAGAATTGCTCTGCACATAGAATTTCAAATATAGCCTTTGTACTCCTTTTCTCTCAGTTAATTTACATATTGTTACTGTATCACCTGTTTGCTTTGCAGAGAACATACATTCAAGTATAGTGGGAAATTTTCTGTTGCCCAATGACAAGGACTGAAATATTTACAGCAGGTGGAAGACTAGATTTAGGTCAGACAGGTTTCTTGCAAGACTCTTGTCCCCTCCCTCACGCAAACAGATTTTGAAAACATCAAGAGGAATTCTTTGTTGTTTCACTCAGTTCACTTGATTGTTTTGCATCCTCTCTCATGATAATCGTGTTTGTTCCCTTTCTTTCCTTCCCATTTTTTGGGGACTTATTTTGTAATGTCTTGTCATATTTTATTGTTAAAGTGTTTGTTTAATTGTCAGTCTCCCATACTAGATGGTAAACTCTCTCTGTCTTGTTTAAAACTGTACACTTATCACATAGCCAAGTGCTTGACACTCATGGGCTGTGGGTAATGAATGAATGAGTGTTAATTGAGTGGTTGGCTTCAGTGACTTCTTTGCAGCATCACTCACACTTTCCCTTCAATATTCAACCAGATCATTTTGTTATAAACACAAGTATCTTATTCTTGCAATATAATAATCTAAAAATTTAAATATATTTTGCAAAAAATTTACAAAAGACTAAAATATGCTGAGAAATTAGGACAGGAAAGGAGCTTCCACAAATGCAAACACAATTATAGGCTCCTCCTCACTCCTCTCTTGTTTAGAGAGATTGAATCTTCTCCAGCTTAAATTTCTTTATGTAGCTGCTTGCCCCTGGGGACCCTGCAAGCTTCCAAAGCTGTTCAGCCATGAAATGGGGAGAGAGATTGTTGCCTATAGGTAAACTGAGGGGTAGTATTGATGTAGGCTACCAGTGCCACTAGAATTTATTTAGATATTAACATTAAAACCCAGATACTTTTAAAGTCTCATTATTTAAGACATATATATTTTTAAGGCTATGGCTTCCCTAGATAGTGAATCCTCTGATGAATCTGGGCAAAGTATATTAAAAACCTTTTGGAAAGGACTCACCATTCCGGGTGCCATTAAGAACATTCTTGATTCATGGGATGAGGTAAAAATATAACATTAACAGAAATTGGGAAGAAAATTGAAAACATTTTGAAACAAAAAATTACCATTCTAGATGCCATTAAGAGCATTCCCAATTCATGGGAAGTTGTGAAAATATCAGCATGAATAGGAGTTTGGAAGTTGATTCCAACTTTCATAAATGTTGAAGGGTTCAAGACTTCAGCAGAGGAAGTAACTACAGATGTGGTGGAAATAGCAAAAGAAATAAAATTAGAAGTGGAGTCTGCAGATGTGATTGAATTACTCAAATCTCATGATAAAACTTGAACAGATGAGCAAAGAAAGTTGTCTTTTGAGATGAAATCTCAAGTTCATGGTGAAGATGTATGAACAATGTTAGAATAACAACAAAGGCTTTAGGATATTACATATAAAGCTTAGTTGATAAAGCAGTGGCAGGGTTTGAGAGGATTGATTTAATTTCAAAAGATGTTCTACTGTGAATAAAACTCTATCAAACAGCATCACAAGCTACAAAAATATTTAAGAAGAATCAACTGATGTGGTCACCTTTATTATTGTCTTAATTTTAAAAATCTGCAGCAGCTACACACCACCTTGGTCTGATAGCAGCCAGCACCATTGAAGCAAGATCCTCCACCACAAAAGAAATACAAATTGATGAATTCTCAGATGATCATTACTGTTTTTTAGCAATAAATAACGTGTGTACATTATTTGAAACACAATGCTATTGGACCTTTAATAGGTTACCATATAATGTAAAAGCAATTTTTTATATGCACTGAGAAAATGACTATATTGTGTTATTTGCCTTTTTTTGTGGTGGTCTGCAACAGAACCAACAGTTTCTCAAAGCTATGGCTATACATATTAGATAACTTAATCTTCAAATTACATGTATATATTATAATGACTTTAGATAAATTAGTTCATTTAATACTCAAAACATCCCGTTTAAGTAGGTGATATTTATTGTCTCTGTGTATAAAATTACATTCAATATAACTAATCCAGCCATTTATATTTTCATAATTACTACAAAATGCACAATGTTATAAATTCACATGTATATAGTTTATCACATTAACTGTCAAAATAAGACAAGTAAAAGGAGACTCAAGATTTAAAAACACAAACACATCTGAAAATTTAATAATTATAATTGATTCCAGAGTAACAATTGTTTATATTTCAGTTGGCTTGTGCTGTAAATTTAGAGAATAAAATAAAAGAACCACAAAAAAAGGAAAAATAAAATAAAATCCAGATGCTGTATACATTCTTGGAAAGATGTATATCTAAGAGAAGGGGACCAGCATAGAGAAAAATCTACTTTTTTCATATGAATTAAAAGAAGATGAGTCATAGTGAAGACAATGTGGATTCCTAGATGCTTAACTTTATTCACTTTTTATTTAATTTTCCTTTCACATATTTCCTCCTTCATTTCAAGTCTTTTTTTCAATAGAAAAGAAAATGCAGAAAACATAAAAAACTGTTATAATTTTTCTTTCTACTCAGAAACAATGTAAACTATCTACTTATAGTAAAAGACTGATAGAGATGAGTTAGTGTACTTTAGGTCAAGTTTACTCTTTAATACATTGTAATATGGGTCCAACATTATACTGTGGACCCTTTATTAACTTAACATATATTTATCAACCACTTTTTCTATATGTAATGACATGAGTGTATGATCCATATAAATACAATAAACATTTAAGTAAAACTGAAACAGAGACCAGTTATTTAAGCCAAACACAAAAAATGAACCCATCAGAATTGTAGACAAAATAATTTAACAAAATCAAAGTAGAAAACTGAGATCATTTTATGAGAAACTTTTTTCCTGTTTTTTCCCTTATTCATTGCTTGTAATTGCTGTCTTTCTTCCAAAGTCTCTGACTGAGACCATGAGCTGCCAACCCTATAGGTCTGAGATACTTGGACAACAACTAGCATGTTAAAACTTCAAATAATTTGGTCCATCCATTTCCTCAGGCATATGACTGTTCTTGTGTTGCCAACTCCACTGGTGAACTTTTGTTTCTAGGAATTTTTGAAAGAGAAGTCCTCAGAATTTAAAAAAATTTTAATTAACTTTAAAAAACAAAACAAATTTGTTTGGTGTATTGTAATATTTTCTTCCTAAAGATTTCTTAGGAGAGTGAAGTGATCAGAAAGAAAAGTGATAGGAAATATTTGCCTTTCTTCACTTAAAAGACAAAAACAAAAATCCACTATTCTGAGAAAATGGAGGAAAGCTATAAATAGTAAAGCTTCAGCTTATTACTATCATTGACATTTATCATTTCAATTTATTTGACAATATTTGAGATATAAAATGATGGAAGATTTAAAAATTGGAAAGTAGTAACTTTGTATAGATACATATAGCTATCATGAAGTTTTAGAAAACACGTTTTCCCAATACAAAGTCAGATACAATGAACTGGCTTGTGCTTTAAGACTTCCTTGTTCTGCTCTTTTGTCTACCATTGCTGGGTTCACCTAGGACTGATCAAAATATTAATTCTTAGCCCTGACCTAGTCTCAGTTAAAGTGACTAAGAACACAGTGGACAAAAGACTAATGTGGCCAAGCAATGGTGCCTTCATGGCTTAATTGATGACAAGTTTGGTTGGAAAGAAAATGACTAGTAATAAGACAAAAGAGCAAAGTTAATTAATCACTAAGAAATTAAACAGGGTAGAGGGAGCTACTACTTATATCTTGTGATTTGAAGTCCACTAACTTTTGTTTGGAACCGTTAGTTGGAACTTCTCTTAGCTTGCACTACTGAACATTCTGAGGCAATAGAAGCAGGATTGGTCAGTCTTGATGGTATGACCAAGATCTAAACTGGAGGGTGCCACTAGAGAAGGCAGACCTGAATGGGGTATCATCATTTGAGACAGTTGATAGCTCATGAACATAATAACCTATCTGATGGATTTCCAAAAGGTAAGGGGTTGCTTCAAAAGATTTAAAAGGGGAAGTAATAACCTTATTTTAAAGACTCAGATGAGTCCATTTTAGTTTTGCATTTTAGATTCTGCAAATTCTTTAGAACCAATCTCAGTTCCAAAACATGTCATATGCTCCTTTAACTGAACAAGTAGCAGTTTAGTTTGGCTTATATTTTCCTTTTAAAACATTGCACATTTTATTATAGGCTAAAATGAAATTATTCTTTTTAAATAGTGTCTTGAAAATATATTGTGTAAAACTAAAAACAAAATCAGATAGTTTTAACAAGTACATATTTTATTTAGATAATTTTTTTACACCCAGATCAATTTTCTTTTTAATCACATATTTTTGTTCCATTTGAAGATCGGCTGATTTTAGAATTCCAAGCAGCCCTAGCCCCATAGTGTACTCATTTGCATGATCTGTTACTTACCAGCTTATAATTTTTACAGGATAATTCTGGAGCATGTAAACAAATGCTGCATTACAAATAGATATCTTTCTCTCTCTCTCTCATTTTCTCCTCTTCCTCCTCCTCCTTCTCCCTCCTCCCCTCCCTCCCCTCCTCCCTCCCTTTATTTCTTCTCTCTTTCTAATTCCTAATCAATAGATCTGTAGATCCAGTGCTGGGTATAAGTAGTTATACAGGAAACATTTGTTTTCTTATCTTCTCTACCAGATTACTTTTAATGTAGAAAATGTAGAAAGAAATGATATATTTTTCTTCCATGAATCCAATCTTATCCTTGGAAACTCATTGTTTTATTTGTATGCTAAACAAACACTATATATCTACAATGCAATAGGCATATGGTATACAGACAACAATCCTCTCTGTGCTCATGGAACTCATAGTCAAGTGGGGGGTATAAGCAGTAAACTGCAAATCACAGCTCAATATGGTAAGTGCTATACCAGATGTATGCACAGGGTGCATTATGAGCATGGTAAAAAGCCCCATAACTTAGCTGAGGGAGAAAGATTAGAAAAGAAAGAGTTCATGATTAAACTGAATTCTTAAAAAACAAGGGAGATAAAATTAATGTGGAGAGACATGAACAGGGTATTTTAGGTCAATAGCAGAGCATCAGCAAAGGAATAGAGGCAGGTGACATGAAGGGAGGTCTTTATATATGACTGAAGCATTGGCGGAGCAAAGGGGAAGGGGAAGATGAAAGAGAAAGAAGTCATCACATTGGCCTTGCATGCCATGCACAAGAGTGTGAACTTTCACTTGAAGACAGGAGGGATGTACAGACAGATGGGCAATGGAGAATTTCAAGTTGATGAGTGAGGAGATATTTGCTCCAGTAACTTTTATTAGCGTGTGTTATTGGAGAGAAAGAAGACTCCTCCTTCCAGAAGATCAGTTAGGAGATATGCAGTAATCTAGCTGAGATATGAAGTTTTTGAGCCAAGGTACTCACAATGAGTTGCAGATAAAAAGATCGGTGTAAGAATTACTTAAGAAGCAGATGCTATAGAACTTGGTGGCTGATGGTAGGGAGAAAATTTTAGAGATTATGGAGCTGAGAATTATTTCCAGGTTTCAGGCTGGGGTAACCAGTGGTGCCAAGACAAGCAAAGGATTTTGAGGGCAAAATTATGAGTCTGTTGAATTTGAAGGTCTGTGGCGCATAACTGGAGATGTCCAGGAGGCCATTTATGTAATGCTCAGAAGAGACATGTGAGCTGGAAAGAGATGGGGGAACCTCAGTAGACAGGAGTTATTGATAGACATGATGTGGTAGAGACACTGGAAAGAATAGAGGAAAGTTGAGAGCATTAATACCCATATAGATATTAGTTATCTATTATGAGATCATTCTCTAGGAAGAGAGCCTTGGTAGCGTGAGTGAATATTTTATTCCCCTTAGAATAACAGACCTCTGCTATTAAATTAATTATCGTATTGTTTGTTATGCCTATATGCCTGTATTCTGCTTTGTGCTATTTTCTGCAATGATGGTTCAGCTGATCAGTTCTTCTCTGGTAATAATAAAGCACATATTACTGAATTAGTCTAATGGTTCTCTTCACTACTAAGCAACATATACTTTTAACACTTATTTATCTTGAATGATTATTAATGCCCCCTTTATTTCCAATATCTGATGTATGCGTTTTCCACTGCTGTCAAAATATGAACATTGTGCCCATATTTACCGCAGCAGTATTCAAAAATATCCATGATCTTAGAAACAACTTAAATGCCCATCAACAGATGGGTGGAGAAAGAAACATAAAAATAATATGTATGTATATAATAAGTACATATACAATAAAGAATTTTTCTGCCTTAAAAAAGAAGGAAGTTCTGACATTTGCAACAACATGGGTGGACCTGGAGGAAGTTATGCTAAGTGAAATAAGTCAGGCACAGAAAGACAAATACTACATGATCTCATTTATATGTGGAATCTGCAATAGTCTAACTTACAGAAGTAGAGAGTAGAGTAGAATGGTGGTTATCCAGGGCTGAGAGGAGGAGAAAATGGATGATATTTGTCAAAGGATATAGTGTTTCAGTTGCATAGGATGAATCAGCTTTCGGACTCTATTGTACAACACACTGGGACAGTAGTTGACAATTGTACTATATACCTAAAAACTGCTTAGAGGTAGATTATAAATGTTCTCATCACACACACACACACAAAAATGTTAATTATGAGAGGTGATAGAAATATTAGTTATCTTAATTATGGTGATCATTTCACAATGTCTACATAATGTATATTATAAAACATCAAGTTGTACACCTTAAATACATACAATTTTTTGGCCAGCAATATCTCAATCAAGTTGTTAAAAAAATGTGAGCATTGTGATTTAATAAAGATCCAAGTCAATGCCCAATATATTTGAAGGATTTGTTCCTAGTAACGAGTATTTATTGAATACCTACATTTCCAGATAGTTTCTAGGATCTGTGGATTCAACAGTGTAAGCCTTCAGTCTTCACACAGAGGCAGTGATGAAAAAGCCGTGACTTTTAGTACTAGACAGCAGAAGAAAAGCCAATAGGAAAGTATGCAATGGGCTATAGATGAGGAAGAGCATGGGCATTCAGTTAGTGTTGAGGGAAGAAAGTGATACTACACCTTTCTTCTGTTGTATTGTGTTGCAGTTTTTTCTTGTTTTGCCATCTGTAAGTTCTTCTAAAATTTTGGGCAGTACTTGTATCAGTCCTTTTTTATTTTTCCAGCTTTTTCATTTTTCCATCTTTATTGATGTGCCTCCTACCTTCTTCCCCCAATTTCAGTCCCTTCTGACCACCCCCCAAAAATACAGTAGTGAAAGGAAGGGATTGCTAAGGTTTGGAGCCTTTGGGGAAGTTAGAAAGGGAACAGAAACCAAAATAATCACTTGATGTGACAGAGATGGACAATTAAGAAGTGTAAAGCAGAGTGGGGAAAAGTGGGCAGAGAGGGGAATAAAGGAGAAAGGAAAGTCGTCTCCACCATTACTAAAAGAGACTAGAGAGAAAGCCTCAAACATGAAGAAGTCTACATCCTGAAGAAAGGAGGTGGTGTTTGAGTTTGAAGGAGGAGGTCAAGGAAGGCGGACCACCTCTCTCCTGGTAGAGTGAGACTCCTTTCCACTGCAGGGGCAGCAGCTTCACAGATCATAGACACTTTCATCGCTGTTGGCAATATATAGAAAAGTCTTCACAGTGTTCCTGGTATAGCTGACCCATTGTGGCACTGGTGGGTGGAATGACATTGTTGACAAAAAAAAACAAGGCATCCTTAACTTGGAGATGAATTCACTTCCGAATCAAGAAGTAGAACTTGCTAACTGGATCTCTGGTCAGGTTCCCGGCCTGTAAGATCAGGAGGCACCAAGTATTTTTTTTGTTCAGATTTCCAATCAGTTTTGGGATCTTTTTCTACTATCATCAGGACCTGGTCTGAGTACTTCTTTCGGATCTTCTTGCCCTCAGAGGTGCCTTTCTCAAACGGATGCTCTTCTTTGTACACAAACTCATACTCCAGGGAACCGGTGCATGGGACTGGACTAGGTTGAAGGAACCCGGGGGGTGTCAATCCTTTTTATGCCAGTGTCTTTTGCATCTGTTGCTTACTGTTGCTTAGTTCTTTTCCCCAGAACCCCTGTTCTGATTCCAGTTCTCCATTTTTTCAGTGGAGAATGTAATGCTCCTTTAGCTCATGCTGCTCGACACTGTAGCATTTGACCTCTCCAGGCAGCATCTGCCTAGGTATTTCATGTGTGCCCAGATCACAAATTGAAGATAGGGATAAAAAGGGGTATGGAGTCCCTTCAAGACCACTTTCACAAGAATAACATTTGTGTGCTTTCCTTCTTAGATAGAAGTAATCCCAATGTAATTGCTATTGGTAAGGCAGGGGGTTTGATTAATTTCTCTATTTGTAATGGTACATATGCACAGTTTTCTTTTCTTTTTTTTTTTTTTTTTGAGTTGGAGTCTCACTCTGTCGCCCAGACTGGAGTGCAGTGGCCGCTCCCGGCCACCGCAGCCTTGACCTGCTGGGCTACGGCGATCCTTCCGCCTCAGCCTTCCAAGTAGCGGAATTACAGGCATGCACTACCACGCCCGGCTGATTTTTTGATTTATTGTAGAGATGAGGTCTCGCCTGCCCCGGTCGGTCTTGAACCCGCGGGCTCAGGCAATCCACTCACCTCAGCCTCCCAAAGGCGCGGGATTACAGGCTGAGCCACTGAGCCTGGCTATGCACAGTTTTCTACATAAACTTGTCTTCTTTTCTCTGAAGACCAAAGGTGGGTTTCTCTGGGCTGGGCATCTGAGTGTAGTAGTCTGGGAGCTTTCCACAGTATCAAACCCGACACTGCAAATGGTATACACCCAAACTCACTACTATTCTCTGACCATGCAGAATGTGTTGCATGGTTCTCTTCCATCCTTGGCTATTTTGGCATTCCCTGGGGGCAGAGAAGATCTTCCTATTCTTTTCCTTTTATTCTAATAGAAATCCAAGTTAATTTATCATAACAACTAGAGTACCTACTGTGTATAAAATACTACACCAAGTGCCAGGGATAATATCCAAAAAAGATTTGCTGTCTCTGTGTTAGAGAGGCATACCATTTCATGGGAGATAAAGCAATTTACATAAGTGATGAAAGTGTGGACATTTTGAGTTTTTGCTTTGTCTTTTATTTATTTTTTATTTTTTTCATTAATCAGTATTTTTTATTATGGTTTTGTGGGGTACAGTTAAGGGTTAGGTGTACAATTACGTTTCATTCAGGCACCCTGTTGATAAGAGGTGTTTTCCCATCCCCCGACAGATATTTGCTACTGTTAATCCCATCCCCCTCCCCCCATAGTTTCTCAGTACCGTCAGTCATTTTCCTATAGTATTGCATTGGATGTTCAAGGTCCATTATATGAGTGAGAACATGTGATATTCGGATCTTTGTTTCTGTGAGAGGTCACTCAGTATTATAGACTCTAGTTCCATCCAGGTTGCAGCGAAATTCATGATTTTGTTCTTTTTTATGGCTGCGTAGTATTCCATCATGTATATATACCACATTTTTTTTATCCAGTCCTCTTTTGATGGGCAGCATGGTTGTTTCCAGCTTCTTGCTATTGTGAACAATGCTGCGATAAACATACGTGTGCATGTATCTTTTTTATAGAGTGATTTGTGTTCTTCAGGGTATATTCCCAGTAGGGGGATTGCAGGGTCATATGGAAGGTCAATTTTTAGAGCTTTTAGGAATCGCCACACTGCTTTCCACAGAGGTTGCACTAGTTTACACTCCCACCAACAGTGTAGAAGTGTTCCCTTTTCACCACACCCTCTCCAGCAGCTGTTATCTTTTGAGTTGTTGATACTTGCCATTCTGACTGGAGTTAGGTGGTATCTCAGTGTGGTTTTGATTTGCATCTCCCTGATGATTAGTGAGGTTGAGCATTTCTTCATGTGTTTGTTGGCTGCTTGAATGTCTTCTTTTGTGAAGTGTCTGTTCATATCTTTTGCCCATTTTATAATGGGGTTGTTTGTTTTCTTCTTTTCAGTACATTTCAGTTCCTTGTAGATCCAGGATGTTAAGCCTTTGTCAGACCTAGAGTTGGCAAATACTTTTTCCCAGTCTGTAGGCTGTCTCCCTGCTCTCTTGATGGTTTCTTTGGCTTTGCAGAAGCTTGTCAGTTTAATAAGGTCCCATTTATCTGTCTTCTCTCTTAAGTCCTGTGGGTTTCGGGTTTTGTTCAGGAATTGGATGCCAGTTCCAATTTCCATGAGAGTATTTCCTTCCTTTTCTAAGGTTCTTATAGTTTGAGTTTTACATTTAGGTCTCTGATCCATTTGGAGTTAACCTTTGTGCATGGGGATAGATAGGGGTCCTGTTTCAATCTTCTGCATGTGGTCAGCCAGTTTTCCCAGCACCATTTACTGAATAGGTTCTCCTCTCCCCATTGGTAGGTGGTGGGGGCTTTGTCGAAGATGAGTTGGTTGAGAAATTGAGGTTTTGCTTCTGGAATCTCAATTCTGTTCCATTGATCTATATGCCTGTTCCTGTACCAATACCAAGCTGTTTTGATGATTGTAGCTTTATAGTAAAGTTTGCAGTCTGGTATTGTGATACCACCTGCTTTGTTTTTTTTTGCTGAGGATTGTTCTGGCTATTCTTGGATGTTTGTGTTTCCATATGAATTCCTGTGTTGTTTTTTCTAGGTCTGAGAAGAATGTTGTTGGTAATTTAATGGGTATTGCATTGAATTTGTAGAATGCCTTAGGTAAGATGGACATCTTCACAATGTTGATTCTTCTGATCCATGAGCATGGGATATTTTTCCACTTGTTCATGTCAGCTTTGATTTCTTTGAGCTTTGTCTTTTAAATGGATTCTTACTGGGACTGGATTCTTACTCAATTTTACCCTATGGAGAGAACTAAATTCATTTCACACTTTCATTGCAAGGGGCCTCTTGACCACTCTTTCTAAAATTGTAATTTCTGTCCACACTCTATCTCCTTTCCCTGCTGACTTGTTCCTATTAGTATTTATAATCATTTAACAGTATATATTGTACTTATTTTTCTTATCTTTTATAATACCTGTCTTCTGTGTCATGAAGACAAGCTTTACTCATTGCTGTATCCCCAGTACCTCAGTAAATATTTTAGTGGCTGGGCTCGGTGGCTCAGCCTGTAATCCCGTGCTTTGGGAGGCTGAGGTGGGTGGATTGCCTGAGCCCGCGGGTTCGAGACCCACCTGGGCAACTTGGCGAGACCTCATCTCTACAATAAATCAAAAAATTAGCCGGGCGCGGTAGCTACTGGAAGGCTGAGGCAGAAGGATCCCCGGAGCCCTGCAGGTCAAGGCTGCAGTGGCCGGGAGCTGCCACTGCGCTCCAGTCTGGGTGACAGAGTGAGACTCCAAATCAAAAAAAAAAAAAATCTTGAGTGAATGAATGAATGAATAATTAAACGCATACACTCATTGTTTCAACAAATACCTAGTGTGTGCCATGCACTTTGTATAAAATGGTGGATATAATTTTCTAAATTAATAAATAAAATACAATTGTCTTGCCCTCATGTAGCTTACATTTGGTGAAAGAGATAGACATTAATTTAGTAGTCTCATAAATTTGTAATTTCAAACCCTATATGTCTATCCTGGCCTCAGAAATAGTCAACAACTATGAACAACTTGTCTTTGCACCGTGAACTCTAAATTGTCTAAATCTGTCTCTTAGTTTGCAAAGCAGAGAGGTTTATCATCACCAGATTTACAAAAGACAGTAAAATTGGGCATTTCTTGGCAATGTTTAAGAATAATATAATACTATACTGCCCTCTTCCAGTCTTTCTAGTATCTAGAAAATTAATTTGGCAAAGAAAGTTAATATACTACATGTGTAGTATCATTTTCTTACCTGTTCAGAGTATTTATCCAAAGGGATGCTACCTAGTAAAGTACTTACAATGTGTGTGACTGCAGATATATTCTGAATTGCTTTATCCTCAGAGCAGTCTTGTATTTCAACAAATGAAGTTTGGGAACTTTTAGTGTTGTAACAAGAATGTCAGAATTTTCAACATTCATTTAGAATATTCTAAGTCCATTGAGTTTTATTAGCTTTTAAAGTAAAATACAATCCAACTGAACTTTCAGTTTCAAAACACACATGTTTAGTTCAAGAGGGGCCTTCAACGTTTTATCTTATTTTTTTAAAAGGTGAATATAACTTCTTTAACTTAAGATTGAGTTTTTAAGGACAGTTATAGAATTAGTTGTGCAGGATAATTTAAAAAGCATATTAACCAGCAACTGCTCAAGTTCTTCTGACATTCATTTGACAAAAAAATATAAATAATCTTTGTTTGAAATGTTCACCCATGATTAACCCCAATACTGTGAAGCTGCTCCTTCTTGTTAAACCCCTATAATAAGCGATTGTCCAAGTAATACTCGGTAAATTAAGTTGTCATACGTATTGACAGTAATAGCTAACCTATCACTGCCCACATGCCCCCCTCCATCTCCAAATTTTAGGATTGCAGAATTAACATAACGCATGGATTTTTTTTTTTTTTTTTGTCTAAATATATACCAGCTGCGGTCTTTTAAAGTCTCATACCATTTTGTTAGCACAATGCCTGCCTACGTGAGCAAAAAACATGGGAACTGCATCCTAATGCCGTTGACAAGATTTTTTATTTTCATGATTACTTCTCTGCCTTTTTTTTATTTTGCCTGCAGGCAAAGGTTGGCATACATGTCAAGAGAATGTTCTCCAGCTGGGGCCTGCAGTACAGAGAATTGTATATACCAGAGGGCTCATGGGACTCTAGGCAGATTATTATGGTAATATTGGAGGCTGTTGTCCTCTCCCTCCCACAGCTGGGCCGCCTCTCTCATTGTAAGTATTGAAGCAATATGTTTTGCAAATTATACGTTGGGAACAACAGGGACCCAGTAAAGTGAGGAAAAAGAGAAACATTGCAAAATGTTGTCTTTAATATTATATTTTTCTTGTTCATCAAGCAAAATAAATTAAAGCTTTAATTTTTTTTAATTAAATGAGGATCATATATTGAAAAAAGAGCTATAAGAGTAAAAACTTAATATTGATTTTATAGAATGAGAATTTTAAGAAAATATCGTTACAGAGAAATTAGACAGTAGCCTGATTCAAGAGAATCATGGTAAGATTACATAATAGCCTTTATTATGGATTTCAAAAATCCTTTTGAGTCCAATGAAGCTGGGTTAGCAAAAATTGCACAAAAAATATCATTTTAATTAGTGCTAATGTGATCTCGTCATGGTCCAGCTGTTTCACACAGGATGAAAATGTGTTACTTTATTAGATATGCATCTTAGAAAAAATGTCACTTCTGATTTCAAACATTTGTTATTAAAGTACATTTCAATACAATAGTAGAACAAAATGATTGATTTATCGAAATGAGGCATTAGTGAAATTCAGGCAAAAAGGCTTAAAAGCCTTCTTAATTGAGGAAGAAATGTTTTCCTTCTGTCTGACCTTCCTTTCTGGGAACATTAATAACAAAACAAGAGTCACATTTCCATTGTGGATTTTGAAGACATACCATGTAAGAGAGAGTGAAAATGTCAATAACTCACAAATTAGTGCTTTTTCCTTACAATGCACAAAGTTTCTTCCCAAATTTAAAGTTATAGGTTAATTTTAAAGAATGCTGTGCTGTTTCAGTTTTCAATAATGAATTTAAATTTATTCATCAGCAAACATTTCCATGTCTTTCCTCATGGAGAATCTACAACTCACTTTTTAAGTTCAGCTTTCATTATTTCAGCCAGTTTAACTTCTTCATTCAATATAAAATCTTGCACCCTAGAAAAAAACCTGTGTTCTGATTTAAAAACTTAGTAGTATGGCCCAAATCCTTCTGAAATTCTTATTTGATTTAACAAGATTGAGCCTTCTTATATGAGACAATAAGAACAGCACACTTATTTGTAATAATGTCTTCTATTCCTTTGCCACAAACCTATAAAACACTCACCATGTGTAATCCTGTGCCAGACTAATGTATTTATTCACTCTATTTGATATCATGCCAATATATTTTAACTTGCTATTGATAGTGGTCACATACAATTTACTCCCCTCGGCTAGATATTCATTTAGGAGAAATTTAGTAAATAAAAGGCTGGTAGGACGTGATGTTCAGCATGAATGCCAGCCTCTATGATCTTTTACTGAATTATGGTTATCATTTAGAAGTGATAGTAGAGACGGGGAAAAAAGCCAGCAATTCTCTATTGTTTTTCAGCATTGTTCCTCATTATTCCAATCACTGTCTCACTGTTTAATCAAAAAGCACACAAGCCCCAACTTGATTGACGCTTGATATCAGGGAACTTATTTGTCTGTTTCAAGAATCCACTGTGTGGTGCATGACAGCTCTCTGTGTTTTATCGTTCTTTTAACTCTTTTTGTCACATGGACTCAAGAAAGTTTGCTCATTTGAAAGTCTAAAACTGACAAAAAGCAACATTTGATTTTATAAAATGTGTATTTTCTCAAAGATTCCTTACTTCTCTTTTTTTTAGCATATTTTTTATTTTAAAATTATGGGGTACAGTCAAGGGTTAGGTATACAAATATGCATTGTGCAGGTACCCTTGTTGATGAGGTGGGCCCCCCGTCCTGACAGATACTGACTACGTTAATCCCACCTTCCTTCCCCTCCCCACCCCCCCATAGTTTCCTGCCACTGTCAATCCTTTTCTTATAGTATTACAATAGCTGTTCAGGTGAAACAATTTTATAATAAGCCAATTTAAGCCATTAAGTAACCAATCTTTTTGAATGGGGGCCAAGAAAAATACATTCGTTTCCTACAGATAATGTCACACTATAGGTAATGGTGGTAATGGAAGTTCTCTTATGATTTTACAAATGAGAGAATGTAGGCACTGGGTAGCCATGAGAAAGAAGTAGAGGTTTACTTCCCTGTTTCTTTGATCATACTGATTCTTGTATTATGAACCTAGCACTAATTATGAGTGAGTGAAATAATATTCCACATTAGATGTATACTTTTTATTGTTACTTTAAGTTTTTAGTAATATTGATGCATGCTTTTTTGGGTGATATTTTCTTGTATTGAATATATGGGTATCTGTCTGTTTGCCAATACTCCTAGTCTCCAAACCAAAGAAAACTAAAACCAGCAATGACTGCAGAATTTTTTTCTCTCTTTTCTACTTGGAGATACATATGGATAAAAATGAGTCTAGATCATATTTGGATTTCTATCATACAGAATATGAAAATCCTACAATGCCAAGACACTATCCAAAACTTAGAGGACTCTGGAAAAGGTCATGGTGGCTCTTAGTACTAGCAAAAGGGGTTGGTGACTCTGTGGGCTGCCCAGCAAACACTTGGTAGCTTTCAGGACTAGCATGACACTTTGGAGGACACCCATGAAGTTCAGTATGTTCAACTCCCGTCAGTAAATCTTTACTTAAATGAATGCCTGCTGTGTGCAAAAGTATGGGCTTACAGAGGTTCAGATGAAGATATGGTTTCTGCCCTTAAAGGAGCTTACTACTTTGTTAAGGAGGCAAATATACACACAAAAAAAGTGTGTGCTAAAAATGGCCAAGTTTTAAGTGAGTGGCACAGATATCAAGGGTTGCAGTGCATCAGAGTGATTGCCACAGATAGGGATCTCTGGTGAGGTTTCAGATGAAAGAGCTAGATAGGAATGTTAGTTTTGGGGGGAGAGTGAGTGAAGCCATGCTAAAGGCTGAGGTGGAGACGTGATGGAAGCATTTTAGTGGACAGTTTCTCAATGTCAAATGAAGAATCCCTATCCACTTGGTAATTTAGGAGGCAAGTTAGCGATATGTTTCAGTGAGTACATTTTCCCAGAATATAATTTCTGTATGAATATTGAAACATACAGATGGGCTGACAACTGATTTTCAAAGCCTAAGAAATGAACAACTCACTTGAATTTCAAATTATTTTAAAGTCTTGAGACAATTTTTATTCACGGCCAAATTCTTCTGGAAGAATGCACTTGGCTCCATGCAGGCAATTGCACCTAGTTTGACAGTTTTTCCACCATTTATTGAATGTAATTTCCTTTGACCAAAGTATTCTTTCTTAACTAATACTCTTGGATTCTTTCACAGTTCAAGGAAGATTGAAGAATACTAAAGCAGTCCAGGAAAGCACTAAAGAAAATATCAACAAAACTCTGCCAATACTTCTTGCAAATAAATGATCTACCCAAGAGTTTTTAAAGACCTGCAAATACTGTTAAAGATTGAGAGCTTTTTTCAGAGGACTTGTTCTTTGGCCTTTTTAAAATTTCATTGATTTCTTTGTTTAAACCTCATTCAGAGTCCACTTTTCTTCTACATTCCTTTTACTAAAGCATACTCAAAAGAAAAACAGTATGATAATCTGGGTAGCTTCTTTACATAAACTTTGAAAAAATCATGTAGGCCAGACTCGGTGACTCAGCCTGTAATCCCGCGCTTTGGGTGGCCGAGGTGAGTGGATTGCCTGAGTGAGTTCGAGACCTGCCTGGGCAACTTGGAGAAACCTTATCTCTACAATACATTAAAAAAAAAAAATTAGCTGGGCGTGGTAGCACGCGCCTGTAGTTCGAGCTGCTTGGAAGGTTGAAATGGAAGGATCGCCGGAGCCCAGCAGGTCGAGGTTGCGGTGGCCGGGAGCGGCCACTGCACTCCAGTCTGGGTGACAGAGTGAGACTCCAACTCAAAAAATAATAATAAATAATAAATAAATAAAAATTTAAAAATCTTGTATATTTAAGGTGTACAACATGATTTTTTTTGAGTCAAAATTTATGTAGGTGAAAATTAGGAGCCTTTGAATAGTTGTTTTTTCTCTTTGAAAAGTAGAAGCTTGAGGAAAGCTGCTCAGTGTTTATGTGCTCATCATAATTCACATAGTGGGGCTTTTTAAACCACATAGTCTTTGACCACTCCATCCCCAGCAATTTTGACACCCTCTTCCTTCCCCATCCTCACCACTCAAAAGAGTAAGAGGTAGAAATGATGGGCATGTGTGAGTGTACATGTTTTTAAAACACATATTTTTAATTATTTTCATAAATTATTGAAAAAATAATCAAGTGATTTTTTTTCTTTTAAAATCCCTGAGTGAATGTAGCTTTGTGTACCTAGGTTTTGCTATGTGAGAGATTTTTTGCAAGAAGAATTAGTAGCAGACTCTTTTAATACCTTAAAATTGCATTTTAAAATAGATATTGGTAGTATTTAGTATATTTGGATTTTTTTCTGTGACTACTATTATACGAGAAAAAAATTATTTGCTCTTTTACCTTCATGACAATTGTGCGTATAGTCAGCATAGGATTAAATGAAAAGATTTCTAACTGCTCCAGAATTCCTATTCATATATATATGCTCTATGAAAAAGTTTCTTAAGAAACATTTATTTGCTGATTCTTTATCAATTTTATTTCTCTATATATTATGTGGTAGTTTACTGCTAGTATTATTGTTTATCTTTACATTGCCATTGCCTAAAGTATTACATTTTCCTTTGCTAGATTTTTTTTTGTCTGGCATGAACATCATAGAAATTTAAATATTTATGGTAGAGATCATTTTATGTGATATTTTTCTTTTCCTCCTAACCACTTCTAACAGGAGATATTATGAGAGAACAATGTGAGAATGTTAAGATAATATTTGTCTTTATTGGTGTTTTCATGCTGTTTTCTAGTTGATTTATACTATTGTTTAATGCCAAAATGTGAAACCTGATAAAATAATAATGCAAAATACTGTATTCTTGCTTGGCTTTTATTGTATCAATTTGTATTGAAAATGCATCAAATATTTAAAAAATAATAATGCAAAAATTAATTAGGTCTGATGAACACCAGGGTGTTCATGTTGACAGTTCTTGAATAACGGTGTTTTGGTTCTGAGGAAAGTACACGGTTGATTTGAAAGAAATGAAGACTTGGTTGAAGAAAGACTAAAATATCAATTGTCACCCCTTACCCCCAAGTGTTTTAATTTTCTTCAAGAAAGCCACAGAGGTTTTATGCATTGTCAAAGTGGTTGTTAGTAGGCAGGGATTAATCAACACGTATTTATTGCAGGCAGTTTATCAAGTGCTTTTCATCTGCAGTATCCAATACAATCTTCACACCACCCCTAAAGCTGGAACTGAAACTAACCTTGACTTGGCTAATATGAACCCCAAAGCTAATAAATAACAGAGCCAGATTCCAAATTCTGAAATGTCTTTTCCTACTATGTAGCAAGGCCTTTGCTAAGTGTTTTATGAATATTGTCTATGATTCTCATGCTAATTCTGTAAAGTGGCATTGTTATGCTCACTTAGAGATGATCAGATCATGACTTGGTAAGGTCAAGAACCTTGACCAACCAAAAAGTTTGTGGTACCAGGATAGAATTGAGGCATTTCTAATCCCAAGACCTGCACTAAAAGTTCGTGCTGCCTCAATGTCTTTTCCACTAACTCTCAAAAGAAACTTCATCATGTACTATCTATGTTTAATTTTCCAATCAGCCATTATATACCAACATTTCTCAGATCAACAGTAAGAACTATTAAAAGCATATGAGATAACACCTGTCTTTTCATATGGGTTAAAAAGGCACCACACTTGGTATCTTCTGAAAATTTATCTTTGCCTATTAAAAAATTCTAAATAAGTTCTTTCATGATCTACATAGTAAGGCTTATTAGTGAGCGTTTGTGATCGTACATTGTCTCAGAGAAGGCAAAAGAAACCGACTTAAGCTGTGAAAGGAGAATGCAAATTAGTAATTACCACCATTTATCCTGCTTCTGCAGGATACAAGCTAGGGACAAAGGAAGAATACATGAAGAATGCAAGACAAAATCCTTGTCATTACCGTATTTATAATCCAGCTGAGTAGATCAAATGCACATGCGTGTTCGTTGTATGTGTCAAATACCACAAGAGGAATACTGCTCTTATTTGGGCATTTTATACTTGTCATTGCCTTGGTGCAATCCTAGCTACATGATTATATTAAATATCTATATAGATAGGGAATTTTATATAACAAAAAAATACTTCTGCTTCCAGCCAATATGGAGTAACAGGAATCAGATTTACTCTCCCACCTAAAGTCAAATAAACCAGACAAAATATTTGAAATAACAAAGGACACTGACACCTGAGAGACAACGGAAAAAATTCTACGATTTCTCTAGCTACCTGCACGGAGAGAGTTGCCAAGCCATGGCTCAGAAAGACTATAACTAGCAAACTCCCTGAATATAGGAGATGGAACTATAAGTCTGGGGAGACCAAGGCAGCTGGAGTTCACGGAACAGAATGCTGGAGAAAGAAATCCAGAGATATGCAGAGGGCCTTGCTTAAGTAGTTAGCTGATCATTGCATGCATGTGAAAAAACTCCCCATAGTTGGGAAAAATACCATCTGAAAGGATTAGACAGAAGAATGTCTCAACCATAAATGGGTTAGGGATAGTACCTGTTCTCACCATCCATACTAGAAAACATTATAATTTATGGCTGACCACATGCAGAAGATTGAAGGGGCACTGGGTATATTATTTAGAAGGAATTTCTTCAGAGCGAAGAATAGTTAGCCCTATTCTAAACAAAGTTCTGATGCCTGTAAGGGTGTCTCCTGATTCTTCTAAGATTCTTTTTTTTTTAATACATATTTTTTATTTTAAAATTGTGGGGTACAGTTAAGGGTTAGGTCTACAAATATGCATTGTGCAGGTACCCTTGTTGATGAGGTGTGCCCTCCCATCCCCAAACAGATATTGACTAGTTTGAGGTTTTATGTATAGGTCTTTGATCCATTTGGAGTTGATTTTTGTGTATGGTGATAGGTAGGGGTCCTGTTTCATTCTTCTACATGTGGTCAACCAGTTTTCCCAGCATCATTTACTGAATAGGTTCTCCTCTCCACAGTGGTTGTTGGTGGAGGCTTTGTCAAAGATGAGTTGGTTGAGAAATTGAGGTTTTGCTTCTGGAATCTCTATACCGATTCTTTGGTCTACTATATGCCTGTTTTTTTTTTTAAATAAAATATAGTCTTTATTATTTTTACCACAAAGATGGCTGATATTATTGTCAATATGTGTTTAGGAAAAACAAAGTTTATTTGCCGTTTCAATTAGCTATTGCCACAATAATGTGCTATTCTACAATAATGTAGAATAAAGCTCAATGGCTTTAAACAACCACCATTTCTTCTCCTGTATGTGCATAGCTAATGCAGTCCTGCTGTATACATCTCATTCCTTTCTGAGATTAGCAGCCTAGATGGACATTTTCTCAGACACACGGCAGAAGAACAAACAGAAACATGTAGGTGTCTTCAGGTCTAGGTTTAAAAACAGCACATTTTCTTGCCTGCTCACTTGCCATTTGGTAAAGCAAACCATATGGCCAAGCCCTAAGGCCAGAGAGATACATGACAATGATATGCATGAGTTTATATTTTTGACTTATTTCTTCAAGGTGTAATTTTTGCCACAATATTTACCTATTCTAGATGATTGATCTATAATATCATTGCCATCAGTGATTAACCTGCTACCTCCATTTAAGAAATAAATAATTGTACTCTTATTTTTTTTCAGATTCTTGTATAAGAATTAAAACATGCATTTTAATGGAGGCAACCCTTTAGCAGTGGATGTGAGTATAGACAGATTAAGGCAATTTCTAATCCAGGGACCACAGAATGCCATTTGGGTCACAAGTCTTGCCTTATCCAACTCTGGTGTTACTTTTCTTTTTTTTTTTTTGAGTTGGAGTCTCACTCTGTCGCCCAGACTGGAGTGCAGTGGCCGCTCCCAGCCACCGCAGCCTCGACCTGCTGGCTCCGGCGATCCTTCCGCCTCAGCCTTCCAAGTAGCCGGAATTACTACCACGCCCAGCTGATTTTTTGATTTATTATAGAGATGAGGTCTCGCTGCCTGGGCGGGTTTTGAACCCGCGGGCTCAGGCAATCCACTCACCTCGGCCTCCCAAAGGTGCGGGATTACAGGCTGAGCCACCCAGCCCGGCTGGTGTTACTTTTATGAAGATCATATATTACATTATATTATATGCCTGTTCCTGTACCACTACCAGGTTGTTTTGATTATTGCAGTCCTGTAATAAAGTTTAAAGTCTGGAAGTATGATACTTCCCACTTTGTTTCTTTTGCTGGGGATTGTTTTGGCTATTTGTGGTTGTTTATGTTTCTATATGAACTTCCGTATAGTCATTTCCAGGTCTGAGAAGAATGATGATAATAACTTAATGGGCATTGCATTGAATCTGTAGATTACCTTGGATATGATGGACATCTTAACAATGTTGATTCTTTCGATCCATGACCATGGGATACTTTCCCATTTGTTTGTGTCTTTCTTGATTTCTTTGAGTAATTATTTGTAGTTTTGTTGTAAAGATCTTTTGCTTCTCTGGTTAGGAAGATGTTAAGGTATTTCGTGTGTGTGTGTGTGTGTGTGTGTGTGTGTGTGTGTGTGTGTCTGTTGTTACTAGGACTATGCTTTTATTTAGTTCTCTGCCTGTTTGTTGTTAGTGTATAAAAATGTAACTGTGTTTTGTACATTGATTTTGTACACTGAGACATTGCCAAAGTCCTTTATCAGTGCGAGGAGGTTTTTGACAGATTCTCTTGAATTTTCCAGGTATAGGATCATATTGTCAGAGAAGAGGCATACTTAACGTCTTCTTTTCCAATTTGGATAACCCTGATTTCCTTCTCTTGTCTGATCGTCTAGCTAGGACTACTAACACTATGTGGAACAGAAAGGGTGAGAGAGGGCAACCTTGTTTTGTTCTGGTTTTCAGGGAAAACGTTTCCAATTTCTAGTCCATTTAGTAATATGTTGACTGTGAGTTTATCATAGACGATGCTTACTGTTTTGAGTTATGTTTTCTCCGTGCCTAGGTGTTTGAGAGTTTTTATCAAGAAGAGATGTAGGATTTTCTCAAAACTTTTTTCTGCAACTAATGATATAATCATTTGTTTCTTATTTTTTACATTTGTTGATACATTGAATTACATTTATGATCTTGTGGATGTTGAACCAGACAGAGATTGGAATAGGCAAATAATTCCTGATCAAAAATGTCAAAAGCCCCAAAAACCCCAAAAGCCCCAAAACCCCAAAAGATAGACAAGTGGGGTCTCATCAAACTGAAAAACTTCTGGAAAGCAAAAGAAATCATCAAGAGAGTGGGGAGACAGCCCACAGAATGGGAAAACATATTTGCCAACTGTATATCTGACAAATGCCTAACATCCAGGATCTACAAGGAATTCAAACATGCTGAAAGGAAAAAAAACAAGTCTATTAAAAAGTTGGCAAAATATATGAATAGACACTTCTCAAAAGAAGACATGACCAGCCAACACAAACATGAAAAAACACTCAGCCTCACTAATCATTAAAGAAATGCAAATCAAAACCACAGTGAGAAACCACCTAACTCCAGTCAGGATGGCCATGATTAATAACTCAAAAAACAACAAATGCTGGAAAGAATACAAAGAAAAGAGAACACTTCTACACTGTTGGTGGGAGTGTAAATTAGTACAACCTCTGTGGAAAACAGTATGATGTTTTCTAAAATATCTAAAAATCAAAATTCCATACAACTCAGCAATTCCTCTTCTGAGAATATACCCAGAGAAATGCAAACCATTCTACAAAAAAAGATACCTGTACAAGCATGTTTACTGCAGCATTATTTACAATAGCAAAAACATGGAACCAACCATGCTGACCATTAAAAGTGGATTGGATTTTTATTTTTATTTATTTTTTATCAATATTTTTTATTATGATATTGTGGGGTACAGTTAAGGGTTAGGTATACAAATATGCTTCGTTCAGGCACCCTTGTTGATAAGAGGTATCTCCCCATCCCCAGACAGATATTTACTACTGTTAATCCCATCTCCCTTCCCCCCCATAGTTTCCCACCACTGTCAGTCATTTTCTTATAGTATTATATTGGATGTTCAAGGTCCACTATACGAGTGAGAACATGTGATACTCAGATCTTTGTTTCTGTGAGAGGTCACTCAGTATTATAGACTCTAGTTCCATCCAGGTTGCTGCAAAATTCATGATTTTGTTCTTTTTAAGGCTGTGTAGTATTCCATCGTGTATATGTACCACATTTTTTTAATCCAGTCCTCTTTTGATGGACAGCATGGTTGCTTCCAGGTTCTTGCTATTGTGAAGAATGCTGCGATAAACATACGTGTGCAGGTATCTTTTTTATAGAGTGATTTGAGTTCTTCAGGGTATATTCCCAGTAGGGGGATTGCGGGGTCATATGGGAGGTCAATATTTAGAGATTTTAGGAATCGCCATACTGTTTTCCACAGAGGTTGTATTAGTTTGCACTCCCACCAACAGTGTAGAAGTGTTCCCTTTTCGCCACACCCTCTCCTGCAACCGTTATTTTTTGAGTTATTGATAATTGCCATTCTGACTGGAGTTAGGTGGTATCTCAGTGTGGTTTTGATTTGCATCTCCCTGATGATTAGTGAGGTTGAACATTTTTTCATGTGTTTGTTGGGTACTCGGATGTCTTCCTTTGAGAAGTGTCTGTTCATATCTTTTGCCTGTTTTATAATGGGGTTGTTTGTTTTTTTCTTTTCAGCACATTTGAGTTCCTTGTAGATCCAAGATGTTAAGCCTTTGTCGGACCTGGAGTTGGCAAATACTTTTTCCCAGTCTGTGGGCTGTCTCCCTGCTCAGTTGATGGTTTCTTTGGCTTTACAGAAGCTTGTCAGTTTAATGAAGTCCCACTTTTCTATCTTATCTCTTTTGGCCTGTGGGTTTCAGGTTTTGTTCAGGAATTGGATGCCAGTTCCAATTTCCATAGGGTATGTCCTTCATTTTCTAAGGTTCTTATGGTTTGAGGTTTTACATTTAGGTCTCTGATCCATTTGGAGTTAATTTTTGTGTATGAGGATAGATAGGAGTCCTGTTTCAATCTTCTATATATGGTCAGCCAGTTTTCCCAGCACCATTTACTGAATAGGTTCTCCTCTCCCCAGTGGTAGGTGGTGGAGGCTTTGTCAAAGATGAGTTGGTTGAGAAATTGAGGTTTTGCTTCTGGAATCTCAATTCTATTCCATTGGTCTATATGCCTGTTCCTGTACCAATACCAAGCTGTTTTGATGATTGTAGCTTTATAGTAAAGTTTGAAGTCTGGTAATGTGATACCACCTGCTTTGTTTTTTTTTTTTTTTTTTTGCTGAGGATTGTTCTGACTATTCTTGGTCATTTGTGCTTTCATATGAATTCCTGTGTTGTTTTTTCTAGGTCTGAGAAGAATGTTGCTGGTAATTTGATGGGTATTGCATTAAATCTGTAGATTGCCTTAGGTAAGATGGACATCTTCACAATGTTGATCTTCCAATCCATGAACATGGGATATTTTTCCACTTGTTTGTGTCATCGTTGATTTCTTTGAGCAGTGTTTTGTAGTTTTCATTGTAAAGGTCTTTCACATTTCTGGTTAAGAAGATGCCAAGGTATTTCATTTTTTTTGTGGCTACTGTGAATGGAATTGTGCTTTTTATTTGGGTTTCTGTTGGTTTATTATTGGTGTAAAGAAATGCAATTGTCTTTTGCACATTTATTTTATATCCTGAGACTTTGCCGAAGTCCTTTATCAGTGTAAGGAGGTTTTTGACAGATCTCTTGGGTTTTCAAGGTACACAATCATGTCATCTGCAAAGAGAGATAGCTTGACTTCCTCTTTTCCTATTTGAATACCCCTGATTGCCTTCTCTTCTCTGATTGCTCTAGCCAGGAATTCCAATACTATATTGAACAGGAGGGGTGAGAGTGGGCATCCTTGTTTTGTTCCAGTTTTCAGGGGAAATGGTTCCAGTTTTTGTCCGTTTAGGAGTATGCTGGCTGTGGGTTTCTCGTAGATGGCTTTTACTATTTTGAGGTATGTTCCCCGTATGCCTAGCTGTTCAAGGGTTTTTATCAAGAAGGGGTGCTGGATTTTATCAAAAGCGTTTTCTGCATCTAATGATATAATCATGTGGTTTTTGTTTAGACATCTGTTGATGTATTTAATTACATTTATTGTTTTACGAATGTTGAACCAGTTTTGCATCCTAGGGATGAAGCCTACTTGGTCATGATGGATGATTTTTGAGATGTGTTGTTGAATCCGGTTTGAAAGGATCTTATTGAGAATTTTAGCGTCTATGTTCATCAAAGACATTGGCTTGTAGTTCTCTCTCTTCGTTGGATCTTTACCTGGCTTGGGTATCAATGTGATGTTAGCTTCGTAAAATGATTTGGGGAGAGTTCTGTCTTTCTCGATTGCCTGGAATACCTTCAGTAGGATTGGTATAATCTCCTCCTTAAATGTCTTGTAGAATTCTGCTGGAAAGCCATCTGGTCCAGGGCTTTTTTTTGGTAGGTAGTTTTCTTATTACATAGTCAATTTCCTTGATTGTTATTGGTCTATTTAAGGTCTCAATTTCTTCTTGTTTCAACCTAGGCAGGTTGTGTGATGACAGAAAGTCCTCCATTTCCGAAAGGTTTCCAAGTTTGTTTCCATACAAGTTTACATAGTAGTCTCTAATGATCTTTTGTATTTCTTCAGGATCAGATGTGACTTCATCTTTTGTGTTTCTGATTGTGTTTATTTGGGCTTTTTCTCTCTTTTTCTTGGTCAGTCTAGCTAGGGGACCATCAATCTTGTTTATCCTTTTGAAGAACCAGCTTTTTGTTTCATTGATTTTTTTGTATTATCTTTTTGTCTTCTATGTCCTGGATTTGGGATTTTATTTTGGTGATCTGGATTCTTCTGCTGAAATTGAGGTTTTGGTGGTCTTGCTTTCCAGCTTCCTTAGGTGGCTTGTTAGGCTGCTAATTTGTGATCCTTCCATTTTCTTCATGTGCGTTTGTAGGGATATAAATTCCCCTCTTACTGCAGCTTTCATGGTGTCCCAGAGATTTTGGTAAGATGTTTCTTCATTTTCATTTGTTTCCAGGTATCTTTTAATCTCTGTTTTGATTTCATCATTGACCCAGGAGTTATTTAGCATCATGCTGTTTAGTGTCCATGTCTTTGTGGGTTTTGGGGGGACCTTGTTGGTGTTAATGATTATTTTTATTCCACTGTAGTCCAAGAAGGTGCATGGTAAAATTTCAGTCCTTTTAAATTTGCTTATGCTTGACTTATGGCCAAGTATGTGGTTGATCTTAGAGTACGTTCCATGTGGTGATGAGTAGAATGTGTATTCTGTGGTCTTTGGATGGAGGGTTCTGTAGGTACCAATTAAGTTCATTTGATCAAGAGTCACATTGAGATTTTGGATCTCATTGCTGATTTTTTGTCCTGATGATCTGTCTAGGGTTGTGAGTGGGGTATTGAAGTCCCCAGCTATGATAGTATTGGAGTCGATATCTTTTTTTAGTTTACCTAGGAGCTTCTTATATGAAAGTTGGTGCTCCTTTGTTCGGTGTATATATGTTTAGGACAGATATTTTTTGTTGATGGATGGAACCCTTTATCATTATGTAGTGGCCTTCTGTATCTTTTTTAATTTTTGATAGCTTAAAGGGTATTTTGTCTGAGATTAAGATCGTGACTCCTCCTTTCATTTGTGTTCCATTCACCAGAAAATTTGTTTCCAATCCTCTTACTTTGAGTCTGTGAGTGTCCTTTCTAGTGAGGTGAGTCTCTTGAAGGCAATAGATTGTTGCCTGGTGATATTTTATCCATTTTGCCATTCTATATCTTTTCAGTGGTGCATTTAGTCCATTCACATTCAAACTAATTATTGAAATGTGAGAGTTGATCCCTATCATAATGTTCTTACAGAGTTGTTGTTCTTCCTGTCTGTGTGTTGTCTTTCTTTTGGTTTTAGAGTTGGAGCACGTGTGTTTTTAATCTTTTGCCTGTACTCCTGTGAATCATGTTGTTGTTCTTTTTTCCTTTTCTTCTGTGTTCAGTACTTTCTTAAGTGTTTCTTGTAGAGGTGGTCTGGTGGCAGTGTAGGTTCTTGGGGAATGGATATCTGGGAAAGATTTCAATTCTCCCTCACTGATGAAGTTTAGCTTGGCTGGGTAGGTTATTCTCGGTTGAAATTGTTTATCTTTTAGAACTTTGAAGGTAGGGCTCCAAACTCTCCTAGCCAGGAGGGTTTCTGTAGATAAATCTGCTGCTATTCCAATTTGGTCTTCCCTGGTACGTAGTCTGACCTTTTTCTCTTGCAGCCTTTAGGATTTTTTCTTGTATACCTACTTTGTTTAGGCAAATTATTATACATCTGGGAGTTGGTCTTCTCATTTGTTGTCTTGCAGGGGTTCTCTGAATCTCTTGTGTTTGAATTTTTTTCATTCTTGATGAGATGAGGGAGGTTTTCTTAAATGATTTCATGAAATGTTTGTTCCAGTGTGGCCTCTGTTTCTCTCTCTCCTCAGGAAGGTCAATTACTCTTAGGTTCAGTCTCTAGAAGTGATCATTCATCTCTTAAAGGTTTTGTTTTATCTTTTTGAGCTTCTTTTCTATGCTTTTGATAGTTTGGGTTAGTTCTGTGTTTTGGTCTTCGAGCTCTGAGATTCTTTCTTCTGCTTGGCTAATTCTGCTTTTCATGCTTATTAGTCTGTTATTTATTTCCATCACAGTATTCTTTACTGCTGTTATTTCTGACTTCAGCTTCTTCCTATTTTCCTCTTGTCTCTCCTCAATTTTTTAAATTCTCTTTATTAATGTCTTGATGTCTGGGTTTGTTGCATGTGACTAGTCATTCTGGGGGCTCTTCATTTTTTGTGTTCCAGAATCTGTTTTCTCAGTGTCTGATCCCCAGGGGTCTGTGTGAGACCTATATTCTTCTTTTGGCTTTTCTTCATTTGTGCTTTTTTTCCCCTATCCCTACTTTTTCCTCACTTCCATGTCACCATCCTTCTTTAATTCTTTTATTCAGGGGTAGAGGGGTTGGTTTTACTTCTGTTTGTTCAATCTTGTATTCTTTATGTATGCCCTCTTACTTCGTTCAATTCTGCAATTGCACTGTAGGTTGGGGGTGGTCCTTTTTGCAGTTTTGAGATTTACTTAAGGGGGGAGCTGTGATTCAAAATCTATCTGCAGATCCTGGTATTCGCTGACAGGTATGTGGATAATCTGGAACCCACTTCCCACTGCCTTGGAATCTGTCCAAGCAGTGTGGCTGTAGGTTTACTACCTGAAATAAAATGTGGTTAGCAGAGGGAAGAGAATGGAGCAGACAGTGGATTGAAGAGGGGGGTGGAGAGATAGAGGAGTAAGGGGGGAAACAAACGAGTGTGCCAACAAATGGTGAGAGAGACAATACTGAAACAGATAAAAATAATAGACCACAGCTACAGACGAACCAACTCCCATACAAAAAAAAAATAGTGATGCTAACATACATGCTAACCAACCACCTTATTGGTGTGCTGTTCCTCTATACAAAGATATGGTTTACAGAGAGAAGAAAAGGAAGAGGGAAAGAAAACAAAAGGAACAAAACAGTAGGAATAGAATTAAGTCATTAAATTAACAGAGCCAATCGAGCACACTCTGAGACTTTTCATTTAAGTCCAATGTCCTTTCAGCTCTGATTTCTAGCTGTCTTTTCAAGCTGGTAAATTAGTTCGCAGTTAGGGTCAGTTGCCCCTGGCCTGCTGTGAAGGACAGTTCAGATCACCCTCCATTCACCACTCAAATCTTGGCTCTGTCTCTTTTTCAATCTTATTTCTCCTGTTCCTGGCAATTTTGAATTGCCAGCAGGTGGTTCTACCTCAGCTGCTTGCCCCAGAGGGGGTGGAGCCAGACAGGAGTCGGGCAGAGGCCAGAGATGGGAGCCTGCCTCAGGGCACATGGGAGGAGACCCATGGCTGGCAGGATATCACGTTGGCAGCAGAGGTGGCAGTGATCCCAGCAGATCTTGCCTGCAGGGGCTTCAAGGACTGAAGTCATGGATCACCTCAGGCACGGGTGGTGCAATGTGCTATGGTCACCTCGAAGGCCACGATGGTGCCAGCGGCTGCTGTGTCTGCAGCTGCAGTGGCTGTCTAGACTGCTGCGATGCCCCAGCTGTGGTGACGGCCGAGCTCCGTGTGAAGAGCAGGTTGCCAATGTTGGGGTCTGCAGCCTCCGGGGAGAGAGTCAGAGACCCTCTGCATTTTCCTTTGCAGAGGGTTTCATAGACCAGCTTGCCCTGTCGCCATCTTGCCGGAAGTCCCAATTTGCTTTTCAATGGTTGAACACCTGCACCTGAGCTGCCCGGGCCACGGCACCAGGCAGGAAGGGCTGCGGGGAAGCTCGGCCAATGCGTTGTCCTCAACAAGGTGCGACCCATGCTCCCGCCACTGGACGTCTCCTCGCCTGTGGAAGGGCTCGGCCGAGAAGGGCGACCGAGGACTGCGGTCCCCGGTGCCAGGAGGGAGGAGGACAGTGGTGCCCGAGGGGGCCCAGCACATGCTCCAGAGTCTCACCTCCTGCTGGCCTTCCTCCTCCCCACCAGCTTGCATTCTGCTGACTAACGGCCCCAGAGAAAGGCACTGGAGCGGCCGCCGCCGCCACTGCCTGCTGCTGCTGGGCCTCTCATCCCATGCGGCTGTGGTCGCAGCTGCTGCCTCCCTTGCTGGCACTGCAGACACCACCCAGACCCAGTCAGGTCTTTTTTCTCTGGAACCCTCCTTCCTTGGGTCCACCTCAGCCAGTCAGGCACGGAGCTTGCTCCCGTAGCGGGAGGGAGACTGGAAGGGGAACCGAGGGGGCGAGCGGAGTCCTCATGGAGCCAGGAGTTGACCACTGACTGGTATTGGATTTTTAAAATGTGGTACATATAAATGATGGAATATTACACAGCATAAAAAATGACACAATTATGGACTTCACAGCAAATTGTATGGATTTAGAGTCTATCATACTCAGTGACCTATCACAGAAACAAAGAACTGAGTACCACATGTTCTCACTCATAAGTGGATCCTGAACATTAATCATAATACTACAAGAAAGAGATTGGCAGTAGCAGGATACTGCCAGTGGAGGAGGAGAGAGGGGGCACATAATATCAATATGCATACCTGATCTCAAACCAGGTAAAGTGAGGACCAATGGGAGACCAAAACTTTACCTGTATGATGACCACTTATGTACTTAATCCTGAATTGTACTCTACATCTTTAAAATATAAAAAATATTTGTAAGAAACAAAGCATCAATTCCAACTAACAAGCAAGGCTTGAAAAGGTTAAAAGCAAGGCTTGAAAAGGTTGGACTGTTTTTAGGTGACGTAGCTATATACCAGAGCAAAGCTAAAGAGTTTTTACTATTTATAAAAACAACTACAACAACAACAAAAAAACACACACACAAAATATCCAGCATTTAACCAGGTAAAATTTGCAATGTCTGGCATCCAATCCAAGATCAACAGGCTTTCGAAGAAGCAGAAAATATTACTAATGAGAAGAGAAACTAATAAATCAAAAAATCAACACAAAATTTGCAGAAATATTAGAATAATATACAAGAATATAAAATAAAAATAAAATAAAATAAAACAAAACAGCTATTTTATATACTTAAAAAGTTAGGTAGGGGCATGAAATACATTTTTAGAAAACCTTTAATTGAACTTTTGAATATTAAAAAACTACAAAGTGTGAAATAAAAACACACTGAGTTGGATTAATAACAAGTTAGACATTGCAAAATCAAAAACTGGTAAGATTATAAAGTTAGAAGTTACAGAAAAAGGAAACCCAAAGAGAAAAATAAATTTTTAAATTAAAATGAGCACCAGGAATCTGTAGACAACTTCAAGAGGCCTATTGATATGTAACTGTAATTCTCAAAAGAGAGGAGTGAAGTGGAAGAAATATTTAAAGAGATATTGATCTTTTTTCCAAATTTGAAAAAAACTATATACCCACAAAGTCAACAAGCTCAATGAATTCCAAGTGTGAGAAACATGAAGAAAATTATGCCAAGATACATCATAATCAAATTGTCCAAACACAGGACAGAATAGAAAAAATAAAAAAAAACAGTTCTGTTGCACATAGAGGAATAAAAGTAAAAATGACAGCAATATTCTTTTGAAAAATAATGCAAAAAAAAAAAAAAAGACAATAGAGCCACACCTTTAAAATGCTGGGGGGGGGGGAACAATCTGTCAACTTCAAATTATATGCCCAATGAAAAGAACCCAGAAAAAAAGTAAAATATAGCTTTTTCAGACATATGGACTTTGAAAGAAATCATTACCAAGAGGCTTCTACTATAAGAAATATTATAGGAGGTCCTTCATACAGAAGAAAATTTATGTCAGGTAAATTGACAATAGAAAGAAGAGCACTGGAAGAGTGGATGTGCTTTTTATCTGCATTATCCAAGATAATTCTCAAGTTAATTCTGTGAAATAGGAACTAAGTCTCACAATGAAATGACTGACTATTGGCCACATAGTTAACAGAGTGGTACACAATGAATTAGAAATCATTAAAAATTTGAGAAAAAAAATTCAAAGAAACTAAAACTTACATTTTAAAAAAATCAATTAAGTTGACAAACCAGTAGCCAAACTGGTTAGGTAAAACAAAGAAAAAATAACCAATAGCAGAAATGAAAGGGTGACAGCACTGCAGATGCTATAGATATTAAAAAGATAATAAAGGAATATCAATTAATATTAATTTTATTCCAATAAAGTCTTACAACTTAGATAAAATGGACTTATTTTTCCAAGCCCTGGGCCAAGTGAAAATAAAGATTTTTGCAGCAATTAAAATTTTTTAATAAATAGACATTTTTAAAAGGCGCAAACTACCAAATCCCACTCATGATGAATCAAATAGCCTGAAAAGTATTATATGTACTAACAAGATTAAATTTGTAGTTACAAACCTTCCAATAAAGAAGACTTTAGGCTCATATGACTTCATTGGTGAATTCTGCTGAACATTTAACATAGAAATAATGCCAATTTTATACAATCTTTTCCTGATCTTTAAGAGGGGGATACTTTCCAACTAATTCTATAAAGAGAACCAGTAACCCTAATTCTAAAACCAGCCAATGATTACCAAAAAAAGACCAATATCCCTGATGAACAGGAATGCTAAGATTACAAACTAATATTAGCACATTGAATCTAAAAATATATATAAAGGATAATACATTATGAGATTTGATTCACAGAGTACAGAGTTAGTTTAACTTCTGAAAACCAACTTCATACTAGCAAATTAAAAATAGCCATGTGTAATCATCTCAATAATGACAGAAAAGCATCAGTATCTATTTTAAATTTTATTTTATTATGGAGATGTGGAGTACAAGTAAAGATTAACTACACAGGCAGGCTGCATGCAAGTGAAGTTTGGGTTTCTAACAGCCCTCATTCCTCCTGGTATAGGTCCAAGTAACCTTTGTGTTGTTGCATGCCCCTCTCCCTTCCCATTATCGACTTTTGATTTAAAAAACTCTCAGCGAGCTAAAAAAAAAAAATCTGAATCTGATAAGGGAATCTACCAAAATATCTAAAATCAATGTTATATGTGATTTCGAAGATTGAGTGTTTTCCCCTTAAAGACTGAGAGGAAGACAAAGATGTCTGCTCTTATTACTTCTACTAAACTGGAGTCTTGAGGAATCTAAAATAAACCTGCCAGAACTAATATCAGCAATGTTGCAGCATACGTGTATCAATTTATAAATAATTGTATTTTTATATATTAGCAAGAATAGTTAGAAATTAGAATTAAAATGTCATTAATCATAATTATAAAAAATGTGAGATACCTAGGGATAAATTTAATAGACCAGAATAGTAATGTTCAAATCAGTTTTATTTGCAATAGTAAAAACTTGTTAACAAGCCAAAAGTCCCTCAACAGATGAATGCATAAATATTGGACTACTACTAAGCAAAGAATATGAAAAACATGCAAAATGGATGAATCTTAAAATAATCATGCTGAGTAAAAGAAGTCAAACAAAAAAGAGTGCATATTGTGTAACTCAAGACAGTATATGCATACTGTATGATTCCATTTGTTTAAAAAAATTCTTTCTTACTGGGGTTAGGTGGTATCTCAATGTGGTTTTGATTTGCATTTCTCTGATGAGTGAGGCTGATCACTTTTTCATGTGCCTGTTGGCTGCCCGCATATCTTCTTCTGAGAAGTGTCTATTCATGTCTTTTGCCCACTTTTTAAAGGGGCTGTTTGTTTTTTTCCTTTCAGCACGTTTGAGTTCCTTGTAGATCCTAGATGTTAGGCCTTTGTCACATATACAGTTGGCAAATATTTTTTCCCATTCTGTGGGCTGTCTCCCTTCTCTCTTGATGGTTTATTTTGCTATAAAACAAACAACAACAGATGCTGGCGAGGATGTAGAGGAAAAGGAACGCTTCTACACTGCTGGTGGGAATGCAAACTAGTGCAATCTCGTTGGAAGACAGTGTGACAATTTCTGAAAGAACTAGAAACTGACCTTCCATATGACCCAGCAATTCCCCTATTGGGAATATACCCGGAGGAACTCAAATCATTCTACAAAAAAGATACCTGCACACGTATGTTTGTTGCAGCTCTATTCACAATAGCAAAAATGTGGAACCAACCATGTTACCCATCAAAGCTGACTGGATAAAGAAAATGTACATATACACAATGGAATATTATGCAGCCATAAAGAAAGACAAATATGGGACTTCACAGCAACTTGGATGGATTTGGAGTCGATCATACTCAGTGATCTATCACAGGAACAAAGAACAGAGTACCATATGTTCTCACTCATGAGCAGACCTTGAACAATTATAATACTATAAGAAAGTGTTTGGCAGTAATGGGAAACTGTTAGGGGAGGGGAGTGGGATTGGCAGTTGAGGGAAACTGCTAGGGGAGGGAGGGGCATACCTCATCAAGGGTACCTGCATAATCAATGTTTGTATACGTAGCCCTGAATTGTACCCCACATCTTTATAATAAAAAAATAAAATAAAATTCTTAAGAAATTTCAAACTGATCTAGAACAGTGGCTGCTTGGCGCTGGGGACAGAATTATAACAGGGCATGAGGAAACTTCTGGGGGAAACTAACTTGATTGTGGTTATGATTTCATGAGTGTATAGCTATACCAAAATGTCAAATTATACATTTTAAATATGGATGCTCTATTATATGTCAGTTATACCTCAATAAGGCTATTGGCCCTTCCCCCAAAACAAACACAATGGAAGTATAATAAGGCTTAAATACAACAAGAAAATAATTATTTGAAAAAATAGTATGTTCAGCTGTTTAGCACTCTGTAAGCTTATTTATATTTTTTCATTTAAACATCTCGTCCCCTTCCTAGGATTCATTTTTGCTGTGCTTTCACTTACAAAATTTCTTTAATGACTTCCAGTATGTTTCCCTATATGAGGCCCTCTAGATATGTGATGTTTTCCTTTTCTTTAATTTTTTGTTTTTGGGATCCTCATTGATTGTGGTCATTCTCTCTCTTGGTTCTAGAAATTATTTAAGCCTGTTGTAGGCCCTTTCCTTCCTTTCTTTCTTCCTCCCTTCCTTCCTTTTTTTTTATTCTTTCTTTTCCTTCCTTTCTTCATTTGTATATTGCTTCTATGCCTCTAGATTTTGAGGCATTTCTAATGTTTGGGTATATGTATTATATAGGATGTACTCAATTATTAAAATCATTGATTTTGTTAATTAGCAGGTGGACGTCAAGAACTCTATACACCTTTACTTAGGGCAAGAAAAGACCAATGAGAAAGCATGTAGAAATATAGATTGGTTTGAAAAAGCTTTCAAGGTATTCAGGAAAATAAATATTACAGTTTTTTATTTTTTATTTTTATTTATTTATTTTTTTTGAGTTGGAGTCTCACTCTGTCACCCAGATTGGAGTGCAATGGCCGCTCCCGGCCACCGCATCCTCGACCTGCTGGGCTCCGGGGATCCTTCCGCCTCAGCCTTCCGAGTAGCGGGAATTACAGGCGTGCGCTACCACGCCCGGCTAACAGTTTTTTATTAAACTGATAAGAATAATATAAAGCAATGATTCTCAAAATTGACCACATATTAAAATAGCTTAGGAAGATTTTAAAAAACACCTACCCATTACTGAGCTCCAATTTATACCACTGGTCTCAGAATTTTTGGTGATGAGGCTCTGTGATTATGTTTTTTAAATCTCCCCAGATAACTCTAATTGTGCTGTCAGTTTTAAGAACTGTGGTTATCTGTAGTTGTAAAGATTTTGGATGTTGGAATAGAAAGACTATCTTCTGCCACGTTTTTTTTTTTTTTTTTTTTGAGTTGGAGTCTCACTCTTTCCCAGGCTGGAGTACAGTGGCATGATCACGGCTAATCCAGCATTGACCTGCTGGGCTCTAGAGATCCTTCTGCCTCAGCCTTCCAAGAGGCTGGAACTACAGGAACGCGCTACCACACCCGTTTAATATTTTATTTTTATTGTTGAGATGAGATCTTGCCCAGTTGTCCAGTCTGGTCTTGAACCTGGGGGCTCAGGCAATCCACTCGCCCCAGCCTCCCAAAGTGCTGGGATTACAGGTTGAGCCACCGAGCCCAGCTTCTGCCATTTTCAACCTGAATGATCCTGGGTGAGGTATTAGGAAAATGGTGTTCAACTTTATACATTGGGATCACCTCAGAGCTTTAAAAAAACTACTGTGACTTTGGGTCACATCCCTAAAGATTCTGATTTCAGTAATCTGAGGTGCAGCCTGAGCTTGGAGTTATTTGCAAGGCCATTCTGATGTGCAACCAAAAATTGTGAACCACTGTTCTAAAATGAGCTTCCTCATCTGTGGCACGGGGACACTATCTCACAGTTTTCTGTTTGTTTTTTTAGTGACACTTCAATGAAATAATGTGTTAAGTACTTAATATAGCTGTTTGACTTATAGTGAGCAACTGATAAAAAGTAGTTATTATTTTTGTGTTTTCTAAAACCCACCAAATTCCAAAAAGAGTACTCCAAAACCATGATGGCTTTGCCAAATCCTGGAAAAGTGAACTCTAATCTATATTCTTAAAAAGTCTAAACTCATGGGGGACTGTATGAGGGGATATTATTTTATAGAGAATAGAGTTAAGGCATAATGAGACTTTGCCAAAGTTTCAGAATAAATTTTTTCCCTTTGAAGAAAAAAATGCATCTTATGAGAAAAATGTAAGCTCAAAATGTGGTTATTGCAAGGTTTGAGACTCCATTGGGCTTGTATCTATTCTCAGCCTCACTCAAGAACTGGTTAAATGGAAAAAACCCAAATTTTTTTTAAGGTAAATCTTTCTGTTGGTAAGTAATTTTATTTTGACTACAAAATGTGATGTTTTTCTACTGTAAAAAAAAAAGTCACTAAAAGCTCAAAAGACAAACAGTGTCTTACATGTGCCCAAACTTGAGCACTTAAATAAAAGCCTGTGCCAAGTCTCCCTGGACTGAGTATGGTTGGCTGCTCTAAAACACTGTAATATAAATAGCAACATGCTATTAGTCATGAATTGTTATCACCATCATCTTTTATTGATCAAGACCTTCACCACCACCAAATCAGTCCTTTTCTCACCAGCTCTACCTACCTTCACATCTTCTACGGGGAAGCTGTTTTCTCCGAGTATTACTTTGATATTGTGACTCTCCCGAGATCCTGCATTAGCTTTCTGTCTGATTAACAAAAACTTTTCATCGTAGTTTGTAAAACCAGCCTTTAATTTTTAAATCCAATTTCCCTGCTTTTCAGAACACTCTAATTCAGCTTGACACATGTATATGTTACCACCTGAATGAGATTTTTTTTCCCCCTGGTGTCTCTTAAGCCCTTACTCTGTTTAGTTACAATGCCGGGTATTGTCTTAAGTCAGTGCTCTCTTTTTATAAGGGCACTAATCCCATCATAAGGACTCCACACTCATGAACTACTTTCCTTCCAAAACTCCATATTCAAATATCATTACGTTGGGAATCAGGGTTTTAACATACGAAGTGTCGTAGTGGGGGGAATATAAACATTCACTTAAAACACGTATAATGTAATTATCCCCATGTGACTAATGAGAAACTTGAGAATCAGTAAATAATTTGGCTAGTAAGTGATAGAACATGGTTTTTCTGTTGTTTAAATTACACACACTATAGATTTCTCCTCACCAAGCAGCATGACTTAAATTCTTTCAAGCTGGACTTGGTGGCTCAACCTGTAATCCCATGCTTTGGGAGGCTGAGGTGAGTGGATTACCTGAGCCTGCGGGTTCGAGACCCACCTGGGCAATTTGCTGAGACCTCATCACTACAATAAATCAAAAAATTAGCTGGGTGTGGTAGCATGCACCTGTAGTTCCAGCTACTTGGAAGGTTGAGGAGGAAGGATCGCCGGAGCCCAGCAGGTCGAGGCTGCGGTGACCGGGAGTGGCCACTGCACTCGTCTGGGCAACAGAGTGAGACTCCAACTCAAAAAAAAAAAAAAGAAAGAAAGAAAAATTCTTTCAAATGCTATTAAGGATTTATTTTATGCTGCCCTGACAATACCTCCCTGATTATGGACATTGTAACAAGTACAGCTGAGACAGCCTCCTTTATTATAGCTCCCTAGTTCCCCAAATATATTAATTAGAACTTGTTGAAATATCTTTTGACTTTGGCTTAGGGATGATTTCCGTGTCACTATTTTCCTATTTAAGTTTCATGTATTAGACTCTGTCTAAAAGCGAGGGACTGCTTGATTGGTCTTCATAGAGCTACATAGAGTTTGTAGTAAAAATATGTCAGCTACCTTAAGAGCAGTGTGTTGTCAATAAATATCAGGCTACTTCAAAACTTCAATAAAATACATAAGTATAATTGGAGACTCTACTATGTTTTTCATGAACACATTGTGTCTGAATGATGAATGGTCCTTGCATTCAAGAGATTTATAATCTAGTGGTAACGGGCACTTGTTAAAATAAATGCAATAATAGTTTATTTTAAATTAATTACTTATTACTTGAATTGTCTAAAATATTTAGATAGACAACAAGGACAGCTATTTTAATTTGAATTTCTCCAGTGGAAAACCTGAACCCCAAAGTGGATGGGTGACCTACTTCAGTCTACTGGTGCAGGCAGGCGCAGACTCGCTGCTGAGACCTTCAGCTCTCTGGCAAGTTGCTCAGTGAAGCTGATACCTATGTGCCTGGGCATAACCCATTTGTGACTGAGATCCAGGGGAAAATTGAGAAATTTTATTCTTGGGAGTGTTTATTGAGGAGCAATGGACTTCTTGGGAATTTTTCCAAGTTGACAATTAGAGAAAAGGACACAGCAAATTTTATAAAATTTTAAATGAACTATAAACATCCTATACTTAAAATTAAATGACCAGGTTCTCTTTATTATGATACCACAGACTAGCTATGCTATATCAACAAATATTTCAAGTTAGACTTACAACAGAGCATCATCAAACACTTCAGTAAGTATTTACTGAGGGCCTATAACATGTTGGGTACATTGTGAAAAAGACAGGCAAGATCTCTGAACTCATGGAGATTCTATTCTTGTTGAAGTAGGGTGAGATGGAGAGGAGGACAATAACCAGGTAAACTGTTAAGTAAAGATGTGCTATAAAGAAAATAAGACTGTTTGATAAAGGATGAATAGGGGACTGATATAGACAGAGAGGTCAGGGAAGTTATCACATAGAGATCCTTGTGAGCTAAAATCAGAGGGAAGATATGAACCAGCCATGTGAAGAGCTAGGATCACTCTTCTATTCAGAACAGCAAGTGCAAAGGCTCTGTGGCAGGAATGAATTTAGCATGTACAGAACAAAAAGCCAGTGTGACAGGAGCAAAGTGAGGGGACAATAGAAGGAGAAAAGGCAAGGGGCTATTAATAGAGGCATTATGAAGATTTTGGCTCTTTCTCAGAATGAAATAAAGAATAGAGTTTAAGTTAAGGAGATTTTTGTTTTGAGAGTAGTTATGCTTTGAGAGGGTCACTCTGCCTCCTGTGTTGAGAATGGACTAGAGAGGGTCAAGGGGTAGCAAGGGTATAACATGTGTCATTTTGGGAACTAGCAAGATAACCCTGGGAAGGCAGAGGTGGCAACTGGGTTAAGTCGTGGTCAGAGTCTGCGTGTGTTAGAAAAATATCATACTGTAAGAGAGAGGTAGGAGTCCAAAAGGATTCCAAGGTTTGTGGTTTGACTAATTGGAAATTTGGGATTGTCATTAGCTGAGATTGATTGCAAGTGGGGCAGTGTGGGACAATGAACAGGGGTTCAGTTTTGGGCTTGTGAAGGTTGAAGTAACCAAGTGGAGATGTCAAGTAAGTCGCTAGAGATAGAAGTCTGGAGTTTGAGGAGATATCTGTCCCAGAAACCCACATTTGGACATTGATAGCATGTAGGTGGTTTTTAAAGCCAGGAGACTTGGCAACTTCAAGGAAGTGCTAGGTCCAGGAAGGGCTGGAGACTGGATGAGGAGCATGTCTTCAAGGAGTTTGTTTCCTGGGATGTGTCCAGGAAGATTCCTGGAGTCTCTAAAGACTATCCTTTCCTAAAGGTTGATTTGTTTTGATTTCATCCATTTTTCTGAACTACTCTCTGGTTGTAGTATCTGACAATAGTATTAACCAATTCTTAAAACCACGTGAATAAGTAACATCGGGATAAAGAAATGATCACAAGTGATTGGAACCCATCTATGTATTTGGAGGAGCCACCTAAACTGAATAAGATAGACGTATACTGTCAAAGGACAAAATTACAATAAATTGTTTAAAGCTCTCAATTGATTCTATTGCAATTCTAGATTCAGGTAACACGTCATTCCATAAAATAGAATAAGTGTTTCAGTGGGCTGACTAGAATTGCTTTACAGGCGGGGAAAACCTGAAGGAGTAGAAACAAATAACAAAAAGTAAATTAACCATTTCAAAGTTACTATCTTTTTAAGGCAGGGACAAGGAGACAGAATAATTGAAAAGTAACTGATTTGTCAATATCAGATCACTTCAGATTAAGGATTAAAACAGAAAGAGCTTTATTATCGTGCCCATTGAAGATTAAAACTGGTCTGTTTAAAAAATTGACTCTTATCTCTTCTGATTTCTCTGAAAGTCATGTAACAACTTAGTTTAGGATTGGTGATATAAAACTTTAGCATGGGTGACTCCATTTTGATTTTTACTCTGGTCTGTTGGGTCCTAGTGCAGGAATTTAGTTCAAAACAATGTTCTCTATAATTTTTCTTTAGAAGCATTATTTAATGGAGCCAGAACATCTTTTCTACTATTGTTGATAGAACATTTTTGAATTAGCAGAATCTAGGAATAAAGACAATTCTGCCATAATATAACTTCTTTGGCTTTGAAGTTGGTTTCTTGGCCCTTTCAATTACAAAATTCCCAAGTCCAAGTTTAGGCTTGGAAAATGGTAGCCACACAGATGGGAAATGTTTAAGTTAAAGGTTTGAATATTTCTATACATTAAAAACGTCAATATCATAGGAATAAAAAAAAAAAAGAAAGAAAAAACTGTGCTTTCTGGGAGCCAGTGAAAACATGAGCTATTTCTGTTTTAACGGTTAAATGATCATTTAAGGACGAATACACGTTAAAAATAAAAGGCTTAAATCTCCTTTTTGAAAATTAAGAGAAAAGATTTTCCTTCCTTCCATTGTCTTTGAACATATAATGTAGAAAACTTGTAATTGTACATACTTTCTCCTCTCTTTGAAATGTATATAAATCCTTTTTAAGATGATGTTGACATTTTGTTCATTTTTTACCTGGGAATATCTTCCTTCAGGACCTGAGAGCCATCTCTTTGAAATATAAACTTCAAGGAAAATAGTACCCCTATCTCCAGTTCCTGGGGAGGTGAAAAGCCTAACTTGATTGAGGGCAACTTACTCCAATTTGCAAAGCTATGTTCTTTCATAAAGATATAGGAAGTTTGTTTTTCCTCTAGATAAAGTCGATTAGCTAATACAGACAATCACCCTAGTTACCAGGTGAAGTTAGAATAAGTTGTGTGTGACAAATGATTTGGTCAAGTCTTCTTATTGAGGACTAGTTATTGTTTATCTTGATAACATGTGTGTAATGTGTTGTATCTTCTTGGCTATATAGAAGGTGACATTTGTCTTTGTAATCTCTTAGTGAATTGCTTGTGATGCACATCACATTCTGGTTGAATTCTTATTCAATAATAAAACTGTTTTCTTTCTCTACTACCTTTGTGGAGAGGATTTCTGGACTGGGAAATTTTGTTTTTAATGAGACTTCCCCAAAACTAGTTTATGGTAGATATCCAAATTACTGACATATTTTTGTTCTCTAAAATCTCCTTTCAAACATTCATGGGTGATTCATATCTGTTGGATATTTTAAATGACTTTTTTGCTCCCCAAAGTAGTTCAGTTGAGGACTGTAGTCTTTTCTTCTTAGGGATAATTATAATTTACTATATTCTTGACATAATTACTATTTGACTCTCTTTAACTGTTATGTCCACTTTCTAAAAATAATCACTAAGTGCTTTAGGGTCCTACTTAAGTTGTCCTATTGGTGTGTATATTAATTTGTCAGTGCTATAACAAGCTTCCACAGACTGGGTGGTTTAGATAACAGAAATTTATTTTCTCATGGTTCTGTAGGCTAGAAATTCAAGACCAACGTGGATTGGTTTCTCTTGAGCACTCTTTCCTAACAGCCTATCTAACAGGTTGCCTTCTCTCTGACTGTCTCCTTTTCTTCCCTCTGAGTGTGTCTGTGTCTTAATCTCCTCTTCTTACAAGGACACCAGTCATTTTGGATTAGGGCCTACCTTAATTAACTTAACTCAATCACCTCTTTAAAGACTCATCTCCAAATAGAACACATTTTGAAGTAATGAGAGTTAAGACTTTAACATATACATTTTTGGTAGACATAAATTAATGTGTACATATTCAAATTGTTGTTCAAATATGTGCAAAGGTAATTCAGTTTTATCAAAATTCCCTAAAGACCAGAATGTGAATGTCACTTAAAATATGGGATTTTCATTCAGCATTCTACTTATCTTAGTCACTAGAATCGTATCTCCAAAATGATATCCTATATTCTGTAATTTTTTCTTGTTTCTAAATATATAGGATTGTTTGTAAATAACAGTATGTGATGTTAACTAGTTGCTGACTAGTTCCTTCAAAGAAAGAACAGAATATTTTATGGAAAATGCACCCCAAATCATCTTACAGTGACCTCAAGTGATTGGAAAACTACTCCCAAGTCTTTTTTGTGGCCTCAAATTAGCATAGTAAGTTCTCTCTTAAACATGGCAAATTAAAATATCTTTATTGTCAGTTCCACCCTACATCACATGCATGTGAAGTCAACTCCAAAATGGTATTTGTGCCATTAATTGAAACTCTGTACTCGTGATGTTCACTATTGCATAAATGGGGAAAAGATAACAGATGTACACATTGTCGGACCCTTGCATATACTCTCATTCATTAAGAAATTAGTGCCTCCCTCATGCACATTTTGGTGACCCACAAAGTGACTGGCCACCAGGTCTGGGCATTGAAAGAAGGAGAAGGATGAAGAAATGTTAAAAGGCAGACATATTTTCTCCTTAGATATTATATTTGTCTCCTTATATTAGATTTATTTTTGGCGCACAGAGAAGCACATCCATATGGGAACATTTTAAAATTGCTTGTGAAGAGCAGGCATATTTCCAAGAGGAAATGTAACCTTGCCTTCATCTGGTGCATCAGATCAATGCGCTGTAAAAGATCATGTTCAGTTACATCATTTTTTTTTGAATTAGAATTAATGGCTCATTAGTCTTGATCATATCAATATTATAACACCACTTACATTTGATAGAAAAGGGAAGAAGGCTGATGGAGTGCACTTATTTCCTTTTACTCTTAGTGAATAGATTGTGCGCCAGCCTCAGGGAAAACCAGCAAGATCACAGAGGTGGCCCCTTTTCAAACAGGCCCATTTAGGGCAAATGTGGACTCTTTTGTGTGAGGCTCTTGGAAGAAGAGTTAAAAGGTTCTAAAGGTTTAGGTCACTTGGGACATATATCAGTGTTTCCCCTTCCTTTGGGCATCTGGCCAGAGTGGGGGAACCAGACACCCTCAACATTTCTTTGGCCACATGTTGGACCATATGTTGGAAACTGGAAAGAGAGACATTAAGAATCTATTGATTCTTCTATGAGGAATTGCATCTACAAAAAGCTTATATTTATGCAAGGTTCAGAGAGAGATACAGGTTGACTCTGAAATAAAAATAAGAAATATTGCCAGGTACAAGGTGACATTATTTAAGATTGTCCCCTTTTCCCAATTCCTAAACTATGCCAAAAAGAAACAATAACGAAATGGGCTCTAAAATTAAAGCAGAAAATAGGTTTATGGAAGTAAACACTACACCAGGAGACAGTAACTCTAGCTGCATTATTGACTGTTGCTGTCTCACCACATGACTGTGAGTAGCAGGTGCTTTTCACTTTCCACTTGCATGGTCCCTTTTTTCTTTGGGAACCTCTCTCCTCTCTTGCCCATACACACACCTGACTGGGCTGTAAACCTATAGCATATGAGTTTGTACTTCACCTCCTTGGCCACTGGGATTGGCTCAAAAATGAATGACCTGCATGCCAATGTAGGTCAATTAGTGACTTCCCTGGGATTTTGCTGAAACTATCAGGAAACAGTCACTTGTTTTTCACTAGGATTGAATTGAAATGATCATCTACACCGACAGCTGCTGGTGTGCATCTGCCACCTAAAACCAACCCTGAGGAAGGCAGTCCTGAGAGATGCCCAGGGAAAAGCAGAGCTAGGTGACAACTATTCAAATCCTTGGATTTCACTGGGTTTGGAGTTGGTCACCCCAGAGTCTCTTTTGATGCCAGATAACACATTCTCCTAGTTTCAGTTGGAATTTTGACACTGAAGATTACTTTTGGAATATTTAGATTCACCTCTCTGAGTCCTTCTTTCTTATTCGTAAAGGAACAACCCGTTTTGTAGTTTTCTAAGCTTCTTTCTATCTCTGAGCTTCTTAAGACTCTAACCTTAAATATTTTGGCCCATTTTGTTTGTTTATTTGTTTGTTTGTTTGTTTTGTTGTTGTTGTTGTTGTTGTTGTTTTTGAGTTGGAGTCTCATTCTGTCGCCCAGACTGGAGTGCAGTGGCCGCTCCCAGTCACCACAGCCTCGACCTGTTGGGCTCTGGCGATCCTTCCGCCTCAGCCTTCTGAGTAGCTGGAACTACAGGCGCGCGCTACCATGCCCGGCTTAAGTTTTTGATTTATTGTAGAGATGAGGTCTCGCCAAGTTGCCCAGGTGGGTCTCGAACCCACGGGCTCAGGCAATTCACTCACCTCAGCTTCTCAAGGCGTGGGATTACAGGCTGAGCCACTGAGCCCAGCTATTTTGGCCCATTTTAAACAATAATTTATTGTGAGAATCTTTATTTTCAGACAGATAATAAGTCTCAGAAATCTCCAAAATTTCTCTCAAAATTGTTCTCGAATTCACTTGGAACTTAAAATTACACATGAAGTTAAATTTATCTTTACTGATAAAAATTGATAGTATAAACAGGAGCAGAGGGTGGTATATAAAACCCTTTTCAGAATACCAACAGCTTTCAGAAGAGAGGGAGATATATCAGAAATCTAGCATCTATTTATTAAATAGGACTAAATGTTAAATACAGCTATTACCTGTACTTGAAAGTAATAAAACTAAGTATTTTCTAAAAACTCACTTGATAATTATGACTAAGCAATTCTTCCAATTATTTTAACTCTCTGCACCAATTAACATATACAAAGTTCAATTACACAAATATCTTAAAAAAATTTTTTTTTCCTCTTTAGTGGCATAATAGCATTCTGGAAGAAAAATAGAATTTCAGTAGCAAAGAGAATGCACAATTTGCCTTGAGAAAAGGCATTCAAGAACTTGGAAGTGTTGGTAAAGATTAGTCAACAGCCGGGCCGGTGGCTCAGCCTGTAATCCCGCGCCTTTGGGTGACTGAGCTGAGTGGATTGCCTGAGCTCGCGTGTTCGTGACCCACCTGGGCAGCGAGACCTCATCTCTATAAGAAAAATTAAAAAATCAGCCGGGCGTGGTAGCGCATGCCTGTAATTCCGGCTACTCGGAAGGATCGCCGGAACCCAGCAGGCGAGGCTGCGGTGGTCGGGAGCGGCCACTGCACTCCAGTCTGGGTGACAGAGAGAGACTCCAACTCAAAAAAAAAAACAAAAAAACGATTAGTCAACATGATATAAAAAATAAAAAATAAAGTGTCCTGAGTTCAGACTTCTTTCATTACTTCTTACCTAACTTTCTTAAGTGTAAGCAGGGAGATGACTGAATTAAGCAAAAACCAGTACAAATACTCTTTTCCTTTCTACCCATTGGAGAGTCTCACAGAATTTTTACTAAGCTAATTTTTAAACAGAACTCAGTGTGACTGGAAAAGTCATTTTGACAGCTCTGAAAATATGACACCTCTCTGCAAACTAGACTTAAAAAACAGCAGCATGCCGGGCTCGGTGGCTCAGCCTGTAATCCCGCGCCTTTGGGAGGCTGAGGTGAGTGAATTGCCTGAGCCCGCAGGTTCGAGACCTGCCTGGGCAGCAAGACCTCATCTCTACAATAAAACAAAAAATCAGCCGGGCATGGTAGCGCTTGCCTGTAACGACAGAGTGAGACTCCAACTCAAAAAAACCAAAAAAACAAAAAAACAGCAGCACGTGGTACTTGTGGCACTTGAAAGCTACTTACCAGAATATTTAGCATCCTTTCATGATATGCCAGTGTGGATTATAAACTGAGGAATAATGGTCAGAGAAGAGGAAAGGAGCCTGAGTAAGCAATGCCAGCGTTAGACCACACAGCTTTTGGTGATATTGTTAAAGCGTCCACTGGACCAACAACTCTCTGGGAGAAGAGGCCTTATTCTCCTTCACTCCCTGCATGGTTTCCTGGAGTGCTTAATTCCATATTGTATCTTGGAGACTTACTATTGTGTGGTGCCCTGTGAGTGCTTCAGCTGAGGTTTTGGAAGAATGGCCTTGTTTTAGTCGTAGGGTTTCTAATGTACTGTCAGTAGCCAGAAGGAAAAAGATAATCTATTTTCTATTGCAGAAGTGACTTAGGAAATCCCTAATGGGTAAATTCATTTCTGACTATTTTTGAAAGTGTTTTCCAGTGCTAATTTATAAGAATGGATTCCATGGTTTGAGTGCCTCTGCAGAAGATATTACAGATGAAGTATCTGAGGAATTAATGGATACTTGTGCATCATTGACTTTGTGTGGCCCTGTACAAGCAAGCAGACAAAAATTAAAGGTAAATGTTCATTCCTAACAACATTTTGGTAGATTTCCACATCAGAAGCAAAAAAGGAATTCATCCAACATGCATTTGTGAATTTCCCGTGGAGTGCATAACCCTGTGTAGGTTAGCAGTTCTTAAACTTTGGTGTGCATAAAAAAATCACCTGAGGAGTTTATTAACTTATCCATTCCTAGATCCCTCCCCAGAAATACTGGATTCAGTTCATCCAGAGCAGAGTTTAAGAATTTTATTTCCATGTGAGAGGTTGGTTCCCTCACACCACTGCTCTAAGTACTGCGCAGACAATATAAACTCCTCACTGAGAATCATTCAGTCACAATGCCCATGTTAGGACCAGTGGCCCATGCAGGTCAACCACATAATGGCAAAACCCCACAGAAGACCAGGCAGTGCTATTGCCCAGAGATGCACAGACTTGATACGTTTAGGGTATCATGGGCAGGAATTTATAAAATAACTTGGACTTCAAAGGAATTCAAATCTGATCCAACCATTCTGTTCAGATGAGGAAAATGAGATGCAGAGAGGTTAAATGACTGGTTTATGGTTACTCAGCTAAGAGCTGAAGGACAATGAATGGAACTAACTTTGCATTCAAGGCACTTGAATCCTACAAGCAGGCCTTGGAGAGTTTGCCTTGGATGTAATGGAAGAGGGTACACAGAGTGGCATCTTATCAAAGTGACATATGAAAACATGGCTACATATGAATGCTGTCTTGAGAGTTGGGTTAACAAAGCAGAGGAGATGTGTCACTCATTTTTAGTGATCTGCAGATAGTGCTTCCTATGGAAAGAAGGGTCTGCCAACACTCTATTGTACACATTTTCATGACTGACTTAGATATACATAGATCATATATTGACTAATAATTATCTACACTACATTAATAATTATCTACTAGTATTTTACATGAATAAAACTTACTTAATCTTCCCAAAAAAGACCCTACAAGGGAGGTAGTATTATCTCTAGTTTAAAGGTGAGAAAACTGAGACATAGAAGGACTAAGAAACTTATTCAAGTTTGCACAGCTAGTGGTAGTGAAGTGTGCATGCACATAAAGCCAGTCTGCCGTCCCAGTCCCCTCTAAACTACCACTCTGTACAGAAGCATAAGATGGCTCCCATGCTTGAAGGAACCAAATTATTGTATGTCAGGATCAAGGTTTTTAAAGTGACCTAGTAGACTGAAACTGATGATGAAAATTTTAGGCATAAATGTAAACTTTTTACATTTAAGTTATAATATCAGCCGCACATGTCTACACGCATAATATAAGAATGCTAGCAAGATCTGACTTAAATGAAATTCCTATGAAAAAGACTTAGGAGTTTCAGCTGACTTTATACTCATGTGAATGTATAGTGCAAAGGAGCTGTTAAAATCTTAGGCAATTTTAGGCATAAGCCAGAACAAGTTAGATAAGAGTCCCAATACATGTTAGATGGGTTAGATCCCCACTGGAATTAATTGGATAGACACGTGGAACTTCATACCTATATACCTGATGAAGGCCTAACATCTAAGATCTATAAGGAACTCAAATATGCCGAGAGGAAAAAAAACAAACAATCCCACTAAAAAGTGGGCAAAAGACATGAATAGACACTTCTCAGAAAAAGATATATGGGCAGCCAACAGACACATGAAAAAGTGCTCAGCCTCACTCATCATCAGAGAAATGCAAAACAAATCACACTGAGATACCACCTAACCCCAGTAAGAATGACCATCATGAATAAAACAAACAATAGCAGATGCTGGTGAGGATGCAGAGAAAGAGGAACGCTTCTACACTGCAAACTGTAGGAACCAAACTGTGGGAATGCAAACTAGTGCAACCTCTTTGGAAGACAGTATGGCAATTTCTGAACTAACTAGAAATTGACCTTCCATATGATCCAGCAATTCCCCTATTGAGAATATACCAGGAGGAACTCAAATCATTCTACAAAAAAGATACCTGCACATGCATGTTTATTGCAGCATTATTTACAATAGCAAAAAACATGGAACCAACCATGCTGCCCATTGAAGCTGACTGGATTTTAAAATGTGGTACATAAACACAGTGGAATATTATGCAACCATAAAGAAGGAAAAACATATGGACTTTGCAGCAACTTGGATGGATTTGGAGTCGATCATATTCAGTGATCTATCACAGAAACAAAGAACAGAGTACCACATGTTCTTATTCATAAGCAAACCTTGAACAATTATCATAATACTGTAAGAAAGGGACTGGCAGTAGTGGGAAACTGCCAGGGGAGTGAGAGTGGGATTAGCAGTTGAGGGAAACTTCTAGGGAGGGGCACACCTCATCAACAAGGATACCTGCATAATGAACATTTGTATACCTAACTCTGAATTGTACCCCACATCTTTAAAATAAAAAAAAACTGAAAAAAAGGAAAATAAATAAATCTGTTTTTTTAAAAGGAGACAAAGACTAAGAAGTTGAATTCAATAGTGGAAATCTTTTGTGTGATAAAGTAGCAATCTATGAATATTGGCAGCTCAGCATCTGTTCTCTCGGTATTCTCTCTCTCACTCTCTTGTCCTTCTTCCTCTTTCTCTTGATAACAGCACTATATTGTCTTTTGTGGAACTCCCCACACTCACTGCATTTTTTGTGGCCCTGGTGGAACTGTAAATCAAGTGCCTTTGTGCCTCATCTTCCATTTCTGCTTTTCGACCAAGGGACAATTCCATGGCCCAAATTGAGCCATTTTCCATCTTTTGAGGGATTTTTTTTTTAACGTGAGAGAAGAGGGTTGGAGCAGATTGGTGCTGATACTAGAATCTTAGAATCTGCAGGAGATTGTGTCCTCCTCACCAAGATTTCTGTACCTGGTTCCTGTGTTCTTTTGAAACTGACAGCTCAATCTGCACCCATGTACTTTTGCGTGGATTATTCTTCATGAGCAATCAGCCAATGCAAATGACATTAACACACAGGGCCATGTCCTACAAGCATTGGCTTCTATTTCTTTCCTTTCTTCTCATTCTCACCACCCTCTTTCTCTTTCTTCTCCTTTAGAGAAACTTGTGTGTAGGAGTGAATGTAAATACAGAAAGTAATTTCTTCTCAGCAAATTTTAAATGAAATGATGTTTCTGAACTGTTTCAGATACAGGAGGTTGTGTGTCTGACCCCAGATAAGTGATGGATTCAGTGAGGAAAAGTCTAAATTATGTGCTGATTGAAGAAAGAAATAGTTATCAAGGTAGATATAGGATTTTGGATGAAAAGAAAGACAAAAAACTTCACCCTAACTGAAAAGAAAGAACCAAGAAAAAAAGATAACAAGTTACAATAAGAGAAAGGGTAAAATAATGATGATGACAACGATGATGGTAATAAATGTGTTTGACAGATTTTCTTTCTTGCTCCTTTTGAACTCTTCAAGGTAATAGCATTATCTCTGTTTTCTAGGCTAGCATTCAGAAGGCAGGGCAATTTGACTTGCTCCCAGCCCCTAGAACCACGACAATTAGCATGGCTAAATCACCCAGTCACATCGTCCTACCTCCAGCATCTCTTCTAAAACCCTTGCCTTTTCCCATCTTTCAGTCTCTCTGGCTGTGACTCTGTGTTAAAATAAACTTATTTTAGAAAAACCTCTGCCTCTCCTTTCTTTTGTCCTTTGAGCAGACACTGTACCTATCATTTTGTTGAGTCAATTGTACAACTCATCTTTCACTCATGAGACAAATGTCCTAAACCAGATTACATTGTGCACACTCTTTCTCTCCTACTCTTGCTTTCTAATCAATGTCTCCTGGGTCTGGTTTGCTACTCTTGTAAATTTACTCGGTGGAAAATCTGGAGTGCTCATAAACAGTTCCACTTGTCAGTCACTGAGAGCTGTCTCAGTCAGCCAAAATGCCTGTATTCTGGCAGGGTCTGTGACTCTTCAATAGGTAATCAAAACGTAGTGATACCATGCCCCCCATGATTGAGATTTTAGAGTCTGAAAGAAAAGAAAATTTTTTTTTTCAGTTAGAGATTTTTCTGAAAGCAAAAGTCCTAAGTACAGAAACTGTGTTCTGAGTGTGGAGTTTGTATTAAGTACCTGATTACTGCTGTGAACAGTGAAATGTGGTGGTTTTATAAATTAGCCACATTTGAATTCTAAATCACTATAGGTGCAACAGAGCCTTTGATATAAGACTAAGGTTATTTTCCAACAAACTTAATAATTGCTTGACATTGGTGAGCTGGTAGGAGGAGGAGGGGAGAGTCTGCTATTTCAAGAACTATACCTGCTACCCAGATAATATTCTAAATATCTGACAGTAAAAATAATGGTATTGATAAGATGAATAAATCTGATCCCGACTATTTTATGTCAAATTGGTAGAAGACAAATTTTCATGCAAGTGTGCAGAAAAGTAATAAACCTGCTTAAGGAACAAATTTAATGGTTTCTAAGACTATATATTTTTAATAATTGTTTATATTTTAGTGTAATACTATTATTCCTTGCAGGAAGCTTGCTTCAAGTTGTAGAGATATTAGAATAAAACTGAAGCATTAGAATATTCTAAGAGGCAGTTTTCAAGATAATTCAATCTGGTTTGATACATCCTATGATGGTCAGTTCTTCTTTGTCTCAAAGTTTGTTTTGTTTGGGTTGGTTTGGTAATAAATTGTGAATAGTCCTCGGTGGCTAGCTCTCCCCCATTTTCCCTCAGGGATGTGGAAGGTGAGAAGAGAGGAGGGATAGATCTTAGATAATTCTTCTATAAATTACGTTTTGATTTCTGACTCAAGGCATCCCCACAATCCATATTCATACATTTTAGCTCCAAAGAACCAAAACTTAACCTGATGGCATTTTCAAAAATCACATGAATGTCTGGGAACAGTCAGTAAGAGTTGCTAGGAGAAGTGAAATGAGGCATTAAACGGTCAAGATAATCACTTCTGGCTATTCTTTGGTAAATGAGAAATTAATTAGGACTTGCCTCATTGTACCAGCACAGCTTCTAATTCAAATGACCTCTCCTGGCCCTAAAACTAAAAGTCAAGAAGAAAACTTTATGAAGCAAGCTGGAAATGTGGGGCAGGCCATTGTGGAAAATTTCTGCTGCCATTGCTTCGGTTCTGCCTCTTCTGGGGATATATAAAATCCTCTTTCTCCAGGGTTGCCAAGTCAGCACTTTGCAGGAGCACTTAGAAATGATGGCATCCCCACCTCTCCATCAACAACAGCCGAAAGCTCTAACTACTGGTAATAGCATAATGAGGGGTAAGGGGGAACTTTAGAAAGAGTCTCAGGAAATACCTTCCCAGAGCAAGTCAATATGAATGTGAGGTTGTCTTTCAGAGCAAGCGGTAGAGTCCTGTCTTTGGGATTCTGCCTACTTGTGCTCTTAATACAGCTTCTGCTCTCCTGGCTCTGCACGTTGATCAAGTACAACTCCTGCATTAGGGGAACAGACTTAGACAGAGTGTCTGCGAGATGAAGCACTCCAAAAATGTTCTGCAGGAAACAGCTCCGCACTGACAGGGAGAGAGGAATGGATAGTCTCCTTCTCAAGACTGTTTCTATTATAAATTAGATGCCTACTTAAAAAATGAGCCAAGTATAAATAATTTAAAACAAATCAAAGGCCTTTATTACCACCATCGTACCCAGACTTTTGAAGATAACTCGTCTACCTTGGCACAATTATGAATGCTTGTTCTTTGCTCTTCTCTATTTCTCTCATAAGGAAGGATCTATCTACTATGAAAATAAAAAACAAAGCAAAAAGAAAGAAAGAGGAAACACCAGTTTGATCTCCAGTCAAACCTCATTTCCAAGTCCTAGGCTCCAAGAGAACCAGAGACTCTTGAAACAGTCCACATCTGCAATCTAACATGAATCTGTTTTCCCATTTACTTCCCAAAGGGATGGGACATTCCAGGACAAAACCACAAGGAATGTCCTGGGAAGTACACAGGGGACCACCCTCCCAAAAAACCCCGGAATTATTTTTTGGAAGGCAGATCCCTTGTAACACAGGCTTCCCCCGCTAACTAAGTACTCTAAGAACCGGTTGGCACCAGTGTACCCGCTAGAATTGTTGCAAGAGGCTGTGTTTAGCTCCAGTGAATTTTTGGGGGGAGACTTTCTTCATGTGTTTGCCCATTTTATGCTGGGTGATTTACCAGCACACTTGCCTGAACTCAGTATTCAGCAGTTTTTGACCAAAAATGACAAGACCCCTGTCCCCCACCCCCTATTCACCCCGAGCAACTTTTTGGTTTGTTTGTTTCCCAGGATGAATAAAGTCCTCAAAGTGGAACATTTTGTCAATGTGGAAGAGGTGAAACAAAAAACTGCAGAAGCACTAAAAGGCATCAAAATGGACTAGTTCGAAAACTGTTTTGAGCAGTGGAAAAAGCATCTCGATAGGTGTACTGCATCAAATGAAGAATACTTTGAAGCTGACTGAAGTTTAAACAGGTAAGAATAAATGCACAATTTTTAATAAATAAATTCCGGTTTTTTGGGGGTCCCCCTGTATTTAAAAACGGTGGTTAATGAACCCAGCTTTTTCTATCCACCCTTGTCACTGCTTCCAATTCTGAAAAAGCTGCAGATTTATCTACACCTTTCCTTTTTTGTAGCAGTGATCAGGACCCTGATTATCCTGTTGTTGATAATACTTTGTTACTTAACTGTTTAAATTATGATTGTTCTTGTGACAGTGTTCTGACTTCTTTATAAACAAAATGTAAAGATTGCCTTTCACTGAGGGATAATTCTCCAATAGAGAATTAGCTAAAAACCGGAACAAAACTATTGCCTCTAATATGTAAAACTACTTCAGAAGCTTAAATGAGGAAGTAAGAATGGAAATCTGGAAGTGAGAATGTATCTGAGTCATGAAAATTTGTAAAGACTGCTGCTTTGTAAGAAAGAATAAAGCTGAATTAGGGTAGATACATTTGATAGCTGTGGGTGAGGCAAAATAGTCTGAGTTCCCAGTTCATTGGGCTTCTTATTAAAATTTCTGATTTCCTAGATTCACACTAGAAATTCAACACTGAGGATTCTATATCAGACAATCTGGAGTAGAACTCAAGCATAGGCCACTTGGGAATCACTGCTCTGAGAAGCAATAATACAATTGTGTTGCTTGGTGGTTAACATTTGCACTATATCTACTAACACCTTGGGGTAAGCTAGATCCGATAAGACTAGGGGCCATAGTTAACCAAGTGACTGAAAGTAATTCCAGTAGTGGCTAGAAGTTGAAATCTATTGCAATTTCTATGAATTACAGTCATATTTTAATTTCTTTATTAAAATTCTAAAGAGTGTAGAGAGTGGTATTGTTTTTATTTGCTAAAAGACAGTCAATTTGGGAGCCATGTTAGAAGAGTGAGGATCTCTCCACAATCCCCAAGTGGCAGTTTTTGTAACATAAGTGTCACAAGAATCTTAATCTCTTAGCCAATGTGGAAAACAAAACAGATAATATCCTTCTAAAACAGCAGATCTGAAACTTTTTTTTTGAGTTGGTGTCTCACTTTGTTACCCAGGCTGGAGTGCAGTGGCATGCTCACAGCCACAGCAGCCTCGACCTGCTGGGCTTAGGTGATCCTTCCACCTCAGCCTTCCCAGTGGCTGGAACTACAGGTGCATGCTACCATGTTCAGGTAATTTTTTGAATTATTGTAGAGATGGGGTCTTACCAAAAAGTTGCCCAGGCTGGTCCTGAACCACTGGGTTCAGGCAATCCTCTCGCCTCGGTCTCCCAAAGTGCTAGGATTACAGCCTTGAGCCACCGTGCCCGGCCCACATCTGAAACTTTTTAAGGATCCCTTTACACTCTCAAGAATTCTTGAAGACCCCTGGAGCAGAGGTGTCCAACTTTTCAGCTTCCCTGGGTCACATCAAGTAAAGAGGAATCGTCTTGGGCCACACATAAATTATATAATATTGTTAGTGTATGTACATAATAAGACTTCCTTTATTTTTTATACTTTTTTGTTATAAAGTTTAGAAAAATGAGAATAATATGGGTTCGTAAGGTGCTCACCAGAAATGTTTGTTCAAATTTTGCTCTTTGTGTACTTCATAACTGAACAAGTCAAATGCATGTGCTGCCAAAAAAGGATGTCATAATTAAGACGTGACTGTGAACAAAATGGAACTATGCATGGGGTCACAAAGAAAATAAACGCTAAAAAACACATGATGTTAAAAGATTTTGTGGGGCCACATTTCTAGCTGTCCTGGACCACATGCAGCCTGTGAGCCACAGGTTGGGCATGCCTACCACAGAGCTTTTGTTTTGTTTTATTTTTTGGATTTTTTGTTTTCTATTGATCTTAACCATATTTTCAATTAAAACTGAGAACTTTAAAGATATTTTAACTTAATTATAGCATAATAAATTAAGTATATGTTAGCATAAGTTATTTTTTTTAATTTTCCAAAACAAAATATATATAAAGAATAGTCTTGTTTTATATTTTTGCCAATTTTTAAAAAATATATGGCTTTAAAAAAGTCAGTTGGATTTCCATATCTGTATCTGCATTCAGTGTGTTGCAAGATGTCTTTTTGTTTGTTTTTTAGAGAGGGGGATTTGCTATGTTGTCCAGGCTAAACGCAAATTCTTGGACCCAAGTGATCCTCCTGACTCAGCCTCTGGAGTAACTGGAACTACAAGTGCATAACTTCATACCTGGCTTGCAAGATGTCCTTTTGACTGAAGTGTACAAAGAAAACCTGGCTTCACATGGATAAACAGTTGGAAAAGGGAAGATCTTGTGGATTTCAGGAAAGTATCTCAGGGACAGTCTCCATGTACCATACTCTGAGAAATGCTCTTGTGATGATGAGAGTCAACAGCTGAAGACACACAATACTGAGATTCCTGGTGGCTGGTTCGCATCACAAGCATTTCAGATCTAAGGACAAAGCATGTTTATGTAGTACAGGTTGACCAGGAGGAAACAATCAACAATAAAGAGGTGTGGGCCCAGAGTGAGGTGCCACCAGGGGTGTTTATGGGGCAGGAGCTGGGTCTGGAAATGGAACATTCATCCAGTAGAGGAGTCTGGAAGAGCTGTTGCACATTTCTGCTGCTGTTTAATCTGAGGTAGTTCAGGCCAATCATTTTCAGCATTAAAAAAATTTTAGTCTTTCTAGGGCATTCAGCTATTTCATTAAACCTTGCTCATTGTTTGTGTCTTTTTGAGATAGTCTGTGGTTAGGACCTTTTATTCATAGGTAAAGCATTCCCTACAAACTGTATCCAGCTTTTTCTTTAAGGGAATTTTTTTCTCTCTTTCATCTTTTTCAGAAAGTTCATAATCTCCCTTATTTCTGAGCAATGATTTCCCTTGTACTTTCATCTCCTAGATTAGCCAATTTAGCAGTCTAAGGAGTAGGTTGTATTTTCAGAACTTCTGCATGTAGTCTCATTTCCCTGGGAATCTGACGGTAGAACTGACCTAATCTCATCAGTTCTGACATGGTCAACTGGTTCAGCAGCATCGTTTATTAAGGAAGGATTCCCAGCCCCTTGTGGAATGAGGTTCCAGAGCCTCTCTCAAATGGGTTAAAAATCTATTGGTCTTTTTTCTTTTTTTAATTTAAGCTTAAAGTCCAGATTAGTCACAAAGTCACATTGTGGCATGTGGTCAAAGCCATCTCCCAGGTGGTGGTTTGTAAAGGAGCTTTGCACACAGGCATTATCCTCTTATTTAACTTGCCTTCATGTTGAGCCTTAATGTTAGAATGTCAGCCCCACCCTAGGGCCAAAGACAGTGCCCTTTCTCTCCCTCCATCTTCCTTTCTCTTGCTCTCTCCACTGGTCCTGAATCCCTGAAGCCAGCTCCAACCTATGCTTCTCCACTCTCACCTTTTCCACAAGTCCTCTGTGGATTTTCTAAAAACAGAGCCACTCCTGCCAGAGAGGAGAGGTTAACTCTGAAGTAGCATCTTCTTCCTCCTTCCTCTATCCCCTCTCCTCCTCTCATCCACACTCACTGACCTTTTCAGTACAAAAGAAAATTAATGTTTACTGAGTGCCTCCTATGTTTCAGCTACTTCTAAAACATTTTATATTTCATTTAATCTAAAATAACCCTATAACTCTTTACTTTTGTGGAAGAATAAACTAATCCTGAGCAAGGGTCTATCAGGCAACAACATTCATGCTCTTGGATCACGCTGTGCTGTGCTGCTTTAACCTAGGAGTGTCCTGAATTGTCTTCCTTCCAGAGACAAAGTCTCCTAGGATTGGAATCCTCATTCTCATTTTCTCTCTGTGTGAAATGAAACTAATTATTTAGTCCTATGACTTTGTCATAGTCCTCACGGTTGTCTCCCTGCACTATGATTTTCCTTTAATCATATACTTCACTCTCAGTTGTCCTTTCATGAGGCCTCCTCACTGGGCCCCTTCACTCTCTTCTCACCTCCTGGAGCAACCATCTGTGGGATAAATGGTCAAGGGCTTGGGTGTTGCAGCAAGACTCCCCATTTCAGACCAAATAAAGACCAAACTCTTGAGCTTGTCCTTCAGTGCTCTCTCTATTGTCTTCTTCCAACCTATTCCCCATGCTTGTTTTCTCATTAGATAGCTGCTAACACCTCTTGACAAGAACTCCTTGGCATCCCTGTCTCATATTTTTACCTCCATATCCTTATTCCCCTGAATATTTAACTCTCTGAACATTAAAATTACATTTATTCTTTAAGACTCAAAAACCAATGACATTCCTTTCAAGAGGCCTTCACTGATCTCCCCAGCAGAATGTAGTCTACATTTACCTTGTGACTCTCATAGCCCTAAATTAGACCTCTCTTTTGGCACTTCATCATATTTTATTATTGAATATAGTTTTGTATGTATACATCTACCTAATTAGAATGCAAGCCCCTCTGAGGCAGGGAATGTGCTATATGAATATTTGCATTCCCATAAGTGCCTGTACAGTGTCCTGTTCATAATGAGAATTCAATAAAATTATGTATGAATGACTGAGATATGAGTTTTATCAAATAATAATATCTACCACTTATTGAGCTCTTTCTGAATGCCAAGTACTGTGGAGAGGGCTTTTTTTATATTGTCTTATTTAATATTCACAACTCTATGAGGTATCTATTATCATTATTCCCATTTTTCAGATGAGACATTGAGTCACAGCTGGGTTAAGCAATGTGCCCAATGTCGCCCAGCTGGTAAATGACATAATCTGGACTTGACCCCAGTGCTGTTCAACTCCAAGCCCAAACTATGTTCGAGTGTGTCTTTCATTGTCAAAGGAAGGTTTTATGCAGTTAGGTCAATGCACACACACATATAGTCATGTGTTGCTTAACAATGGGGCTACATTATGAGAAATGCTTTTTTTAGGTGACTTCATTGTTGTATGAACATTGAGTATACTTACACAAATCTACATGCTACAACTTATTACACACTTAGGCCATATTGTATAGCCTACTGATTCCTAGGCTACAAACCTGTACAGCATGTGATTGTACTGCACACTGTAGGTGATTGTAACACAATGGTAAGGATTTGTGCATTCAAAGATAGAAAAGGTATGGTAAAAATGTGGTCTGAAAGATAAAAAATGGTAACCTGTATGGGGAACTTACCATAAATACAGCTTTTAGAACTGAAAGTTGCTCTGGGTGTGTCAGGTGAGTTAAAGTGAAGGCTTAGGACATCACTGTACCACTGTATGCTTTATAAAAACTGAACACTTAAGCTATACTAATTCTATAAAAAATTTTTCTTTAATAATAAATTAATTAGCTTACTGTAACTTCTTTACTTTATAAAACTTTTTAAAAACGGACTCTTAAAGTAACACTTAGCTTAAAACACAAACACATTAGCCAGCTGTACAAAAATATTTTCTTTATATTCTTATTCTATTTTCAATATATTTTATTTATTTATTTTTTACTCAAACTTACAAAAAAACAACTAAGACACAAATATATACATTACTGTGTTGCACAGGATCAGGATAATCAAGCTATCAATAAGTAATAGGAATTTTTCAGCTTCATTATAATCTTATGGGACCACCTTCTAATTTATGTCCATCATTGACCAGAATGCCATTATGCAGCTCATGACTGTACTTACTACTACCTAAACGGCCGTCAGGTCTTCTACCATCTCAGCAGTCCCATCCTGAGCACTCATAGCTCTAGCTTAACTGAAATACCCTTGCTCTTTCTTGGGAAGGGTGAATTCTAAGAGTAGACACAGGGAGACCTCTCCTGCCAGCTCTGCTCCTAGGGACGGGTATTGAGCTCCACTAGGCAGTCTGTGACAGTGAACTGTCTGAAGAATATGTCAGCATGTATGTAAGGCAGATTAAAATGCAGCAAACAAATCATTCACTGCCTAATGTGCTATGCATTGTAGCTTATTTGATAGCATATTTATGCACACATCTCCAGAAACAATATTCTTGTAAATCTTGTATCAACCCCTTGGGGAGATATTGGTAGTAAGCAGGAAATCAGCAAACACATTGATTCTACATGCTCTGTGATGTTTGCAGTAGTCATGAAATTGAATTTCATCTTAACATATTAAAATCAATATACATTGTTCAGTTTAATTTAGAACCTAAATACCATCAAGGGGTTTCAAGATAGAAAATAATAGTTCCTAACGTGTATATGTGTATATCATTACACAGACAAATTTTCATTATTTAGGGCAAGATCCTGAAATAGAAAACTATCTTGCTCAGCCTATCAGAGTAAATGAAAACTCAAGGTCTCAATTGATCAGAATCAGTGGCTAAGAAGGAAGTTCTAATTTTCAACTAACATGGAAAATTCAGTTATTTTTCTCCATAATTTTATTCTAAAATACAATGTTGCCTAAAATTGCACTTACTGTTTCTAATTCTCTAAGATGTACATTAGAGTTACCTTGTATAAAACTCCAGTGGGAGAGTGCTGAGAAGATTTGTGCAACCTGTTGCAAAAACAAAATAAAGCAAAGTTCTCTTTGTCATCAAGAGGGTTGTGGTCCCCAGTGACACCCCTGATTTGGGGATATGGGAATATGAAGTTCAGAATTTGAGGACTCCTGAATTCACTCACAATATTCTTCTGCTTTATTCCTCCAAACCTTTCTAGTACCATGGATTAAATGGGGAATAGTAATTATTGTGATTATTATTGTATGGTTACCGAGTGAGTTACTGTGTGTTCATTGAAGACATGAAGATGTGCCAGGGAGGACACTGAGTTCTTTCCATATATGCTTCTGGTTAATATTCTTAGTGTCCTCCATAATGAAGTAGTCAGCATTATTATTTCTATTATATTGATGAGGAAAAAGACTTAAAGGAATAAAACTAACTTGTCCAAAGTCATATGGCTTGTAAGTAACAATCAAGATTTGAACCCGGGTTTGTATGACTTCAGAATTCAAGCTCTTTTCCATGACTGGCCTGGAGGAAGTAGCACTGCTGTCTGGAGAGAATTTTATTCCTGCTCAAATGAATAAAACCTCACTTCCAGAGAGACTTGAAAAGGCATCAGGAGGGGACAAGAATGGTCTTATGACCTCAACGTGAAAGTGTGTGTTTCCCAAAGGGTAAGGATAAGAGTTGACACAGGTGCTGTGAAGTAGCAGTGATTTTGTGACTAATATATTCTTCCATTTTCATCGTTGCCACTGGCCCTTGTGGGCATATTTCTGTAAGATCCCCTTTAAATGCCTGAAAGGCTAAATAGAAAGGATGTAGTCTATTGGCTGGTTTTGCAAAGTGCACTGCTGCATGCATGAGTCAGGCTTGTAGAGCGTATTTATCTTTTATCTCCCTCAGATTGGCACATGTGATGTCCAGATTGTCGTATTCATCCAGTCAAAAATGCTTATTGCCTTACCTAGGTACTTTGAAAAAAACAAAATCTTCTCAGTGGTATTTAAGTAGTCCCACTTTTATCCTTAAAAGAATATATATTACCCATTGGTTTCTAGATTTCTTGTGGTGATTGAGTAGAGGCATACTTTTAGGAGCCACTTCTCAGGATAGAATCACAGGGATGCTGTGAGGTAATGTCTGGAAAGCACTTTGAGCTTCTTTGACAAAGGTGCTACGTCAATACCAAGTATTATTATTTATTATATGCCTGAGAGAAAAGCACAGGCAAGAGATGCCTTTTGTTTCCTTCCCTGGTTGCAACAGTGCTGTGGCTTAGATAGATTTCAGCTGGAGGAATGTTCCAGCACCTGCAGTCTTTGAAAAGATACGGGCTGTCTCGGAAGCACTCAAGGGACAGAGGATCGCTTTAATGCCACAGATGAAGAGGGGCAGACTCTGAGACTATGCAGGCCAATCACACTCTCTCTTATGGAGCAGAAGCTGTGCTCTTCTTATGTGGGGAATTCAATTCCCAGTATGTGGGTGGGTGGGGGAAGGGATGAATTTTGCATATCTGGCAATTCTGAATCTTTCTCTCACAAAAAAAATCAAAGTACTTGATGAAGGATCATGTGAGCTGGGGTTCTGTCACTTTCTGCCCTTTTCTATTTGTAAAATGTATACACTCCTTAGTTGACCAGCTTGAGTTCAAGTTGTCCCTCTGTACCCTAAAATAAGCCTCATTCTTCTTGGCTGCAATAAAATTCAAGTCATCTTTAAAGTTCCAGTTTGGATGCCATGATTTCCTCTTTACAATTTTCTAAATAGCCGTTATGGGATGAATCGTATCCTTACACAATTCATATGTCGAATTCTTAGCCTAACCCCTACTATCTCAGAAGGTGACAGTACTTGGAGAAAAAGATTTTAAAGAGATAATTAAGGTTAAATGAGGTCCTTGGGGGGTGAGCTCTAATTCAGTATGATTGGGGTCCTTAGAAGAACAAGAGATTAGGACACAGACACACATACCGGGAAGATCATGTGAGAACAAAGAGAAGACAGCCATCTATAAGCCAAGGAGAGAGAACTCAAAAGAAATGGACCCTGCTGACCCCACGATCTCAAACTTCTAGCCTCCAGAATTGTAAGAAAATAAATATCTGTTGCTTAAGCCACTCAATCTGTTGTATCTTGTTATGGCATCCCCAGCAAGTTAAAACAATAATCAACAACGAGTTAATAGAAAATATTATATGCTCTAAAATTTTGCCACTCAAAGTGTGGTCCATAGGCCATCAGCCTTGGGACTACTTTGGACCTGGTAAGAACTGCAGGATCTCAGGCCTCACCCAGACCTTTGGGATCAAAATCTACCTTTTGACAAAATATCTAGGTAATCTGTATACATACAAACATTTGAGGAGAGCTGTTTTTGAGTGATTCAATTTGCCTTGATGGTAACAAATCACCCCAAAACTTCAGTCTTTAAATCAGCCACAGTGGATTATTTCTCAAAATGTTGTGAGTTGACTAGGTGATCACTCTACCAGTTTCACTGGGGTTCTCCCATGTAGCTGCATTTGCACCACCCTTGTTAAACAACTTTAATTCATGAAATTTCTACAATATTTTTATTTATACTGTATTTGTTGGTATGACTACCTTTAATTTTTGGCCAGTGGTAATATTTTTCCACTTAAGGAAATGAATTTTTACCTTAAATAAATGAATTTTTTAAAAAGAAAAGTTTGTCCAAGTGAAGAAAATTATTAAATAAATAATGCCATAGGCTGTATGAAGTAATAGTAAAAATCATGAAATTAGTATGTAAACCATTAAAGTTTGAGAAATATGTCATGGTTCAAAATTGGCATAATTTCTAAAGAGTCAAAGGCACACCTACCACTTTCAATACATGCAGGGATCTTTGAGAGGAAGGCAAGGAAATGGGAAGACACACGAGGTCATTAAGATACTTCTTCTCCCTTAGATCAAGGAATCATATTCAAGTTCAAAATGGAGGTGAGAAAGCACCTCCCTACTTCCCTTCTCTCTGTGTTTCTTTTCACCCAGGATTATTATGGTAATATCAGCACCTGACATTTATGTGGGATTTTATGGTTTGAAAAGCTCTCCACATGCTTGATGTCATTTGATCTGTAAAGTATTTGATCTGTATGGCATTTTATCCTATATAGAAAGTGAACAGAGTGATCCCTTGTCTTTGAAGGGGAGGAAGGTCTGGCTATTGTTGAAATCGTTCTCCCAATAGGGCCAGAGCTTCCCCCTATGGATAGTTTTCTATAAAGCTGACCCTATTTTTTGGAGGCCAACTGTGCTTTTGGTCTTTTGGAAATCACTAGGAAAAGCAGTCACTGCACATTTTCCAGGGAAGAGCAGGGCCAATGGATTGAACCAGTGTTTTGCCTCATCAGGGTCTTTTGCAGTCTTGTCCCATGGTCTTGATAAAGGCATTTAATAATTGACATTATCGACACAAAATCATGTTCCATCTAAAGTACTCTCTGTTCTTCAGTCCCTGATTTAAATAATAATTTCTTTCTCAGATGCTTTTCTCTCCCTTTCCTTGTTTTACAGAAATGTTATGGTTTTTTATTATCATAATCGTCTTAAGCTACTTTGTGTGGAGATGTTTATGATTGTCTACTTCCAGTGGTGAAGAGTGAAATCTTAAGAATAGAAACAAAATCTTACCAGTGTTTGTCTTGATCACAGTTTCTAGTACCAAACTTTGAATGTGGCAGATGCCGAAGGGTGTTTTGCAGGCTAGAGACTAAAACGTGGAATACACAATATCACCAAAAAAGAAAAGATTCTAATGGCATGTTGTTTTGCATCAACATCCTTTTGAGTCTTTTATATTTTGTGAATAGAAGCTTAGGTATACATTTTCATGGTACAGTTCACTTTAAAAAAATTTTTTCTATCATCCTTTCTAGATGTGTTAATTTGGGGCCATAAAGGAGCTATGGCAGAATTAAGTGCTGCTATCCTGTGGTCTTTGAGCAGATTTTAATCTTTAATTTTAAAATGTGCTATCCCCACCTCTCTACTAAGTTTTGAAAATTATAGGCACATATTTTGTGAAATATTCCTACTATTCTTTAGTTGTGTGCAATTAATTGATGGTTATTCAGACACATGTGTTAAAAATATCTCAGATAATATAACTTGAATAAGATTTTAAGTAGGTAGAACTTACAGCAATTTAATAATTTACATGATAATTAAGATTGGTTTAAAATTCAAAAATAAAGGCTATTTAAGTAGGCAGGTAATTTAGCAGTAGCTTTTTAAGTTTTTATGCAACCTATAATTAAAATTATTAATTCTAGATATCTTGTAGTAACTCACAGAATAAGAGATTGGATTCTCATGAACATCCGGTTACCATCTCTAGTACTGAGGACTGAACAGACTCATTTCATCCTAGGTCCTGAATTTTACTAAGAGATGGTGTCAAACGTTATTCAAAGGCTAAACAATGTCCTGATCATGTGGTAAGCCCTGGGCATATATTTTTTTTATTTAGATAATTACTCCTCTTAGCTGTGAGAATTTGCAAGTGCAAGTACAGTAACTAACTCTGCACACCATATTTTATTTGTCCCATATTTTCATTTTTAAAACCTATCCATGTTCTATAGTAAGATGATGACAAGCTACAAATAGTCCTTAATACAACCTTTCCCAACTTCCCATGAAGGTACCCACAAGCAACTCCACATCTTTTAGAAAACACAGGCTCTTAGAAACTTCCAAAATGTCTCATGGGGGACTGAAATGTACAGAGTGGGAAGAGCTGCTAACAAAAATAACTGTTGATGCTTTAAAAAGCAAAAGAGGTAGAGTCAAAATGCTTACATTTTAAAATTAAGAGTAATTCCCTGAAGAACTCAAATCACTCTATCAAAAAGATATCTGCACACATATGTTCATTGCAGCATTGTTCACAATAACAAGGACCTGGAACCAACCATGCTGTCCATCAAAAGTGGACTGGATTTAAAAAATGTGGTACATATACTTGATGGAATACTACGCAGCCATAAAAAAGAACAAAATCATGAATTTCACAGCAACCTGGATGGAACTGGAGTCTATAATACTGAGTGATCTCTCACAGAAACAAATATCTGAGTATCACATATTCTCACTCATATAGTGAACCTTGAACATCTATCATAATACTATAAGAAAAGGACTGACAGTGGTGAGAAACTATGGGGGGGTAGGGAGGGGAAGGGAGGTGGGACTAACGGTTGTGAATATCTGTCTGGGGACGGGAGACAAACCTTATCAACAAGGGTGCCTGAACGATGGATATTTGTAAACCTAACCCTTAACTGTATCCCACAATTTTAAAATAAAAAATTTAAAAATAAATAAATAAAATTAAGAGTAATTAATCAAAATTAAAAGTATATTAAAGGAATGAAGATGAAAAGACTACTTCCAAAAACTTAAAGCTAATATTCAACCATATGGAGTAGAGTTTGAGGTGGGAAGGGGCTTGCTACCTGTGGTTTGGAGTCATTAGTTTGAAGAACCCAGTGGTAGACCACTCATGCATATGAACCTGAATAGCATGGCTAGCTGGCAAGCAGGATGGAGGACATGCTGACTCATCAGTCTACTTCTGAATGAAGAAGAAAAGTTGAGGCAGATAGACAGCTATCACCTACTGTTTAGGACATGTCTTCCACATTGACCAACATAGAAGCTTCCTTTTTGTGTATACTATTACTTCCAGTCACCAGTCACCCTAAGTTGAACAGTAAACAGATGCATCCTGAAATTCTGAAACATATTTTGTTACCATGTAAAGATCAGGTTCAAACACACACACACACACACACACACACACACACACACACACACACACAAGTATATGGGTGTGTACATGTGCCCTCGGTAAAATGTTAAAAGAATTTGGAAACTTTAATTTGCAAGGCTAAATCGGTCAAATTCTCTCACCATAATATAATAAAAAAGAAATTTCATTAAAAAATTTAAATAGCTCTTAAAAGCTAAAAAAAAAACTCTCCTAAAACTTGGTTAACATAGAAATCAGCAATGCAGTTGTAAATTACTTCTAACATACAAATATGAGGATATTATATACCAAAATGTATGACACACTTAAAGATATGCTAGGAACATAATAGCTATTAAAAGAGAGATAATGGCCGGGCTCGGTGGCTCAGCCTATAATCCCGCGCCTTTGGGAGGCTGAGGTGAGTGAATTGCCTGAGCCCGCGGGTTCGAGACCCGCCTGGGCAACGAGACCTCATCTCTACAATAAATCAAAAAAGCAGCTGGGCGTGGTGGCACATGCCTGTAATTCCGGCTACTCGGAAGGCTGAGGTGGAAGGATCGCCGGAGCCCAGCAGGCCGAGGCTGCGGTGGCCGGGAGCGGCCACTGCACTCGAGTCTGGGCGACAGAGTGAGACTCCAACTCAAAAAAAAAAAAAAAAAAAAAAAAAAAGAGAGATAATGAAAATCAGTTAATCGTTACATTTAACAGTTAGGAGAAAGCAAAAAATAAAAAAATAAAAACCCAATAAGGAAAATAAAAAGATGAAAATGAGAAAACTAATTGTGGAAATTAGTGAATTAGAAAGTAAAGTGTGTGACTGGAGAGTGAATCTAAGAATTGGTTTAATTTTTAAGAAATTCAGCAAGATAGATAAATGCTTAGCAAATCTAATGATTACATAAAATGCAAATACATAAAATTAGAAGAATTGCCATAACTGCTTATGTGAACTTTCTATGTAAAATTTTACATTAATAATTTGAGTCTAAACTGGTGATTATTTGGAAGAAAACTGTATATGCTCAAAACCAACTTAAATAACAGAAAGCCTGCATAGATAATATTTTTAAATCATTTAAACAGGAAAAACTTTACTAAGGTATTTGCACAGCTCATAATTTTTAAAATGTGCAAAACTTATTGAGGAAAAAAACTTATGGAGCAGAAGTGGCAAGCACTTGGGCAGACATCAGCATGGCTTCCCTGATCCTCAGAGCACAGATGGAGATGGGTCCTCGGTCAGCCAGGGTCCCTGAATGACTATGATAAACAGAGCCCCCTACTGACCCACAGTGAACATGTAACTTGAGTGAGAAATAAACTTCTGTTAAGCCACTGACATCTTGAGGTTGTTTATTACTACCTAGTCTATCTTGTTTGATAATAACACTGATATAAAAATAAATTCAACAGCATAGAATGAATAACTAGAAAATACATTATCTAAAAGAATATTATGCGCAATAAAGGGACATCACAGGTAAGTGGGGGAAGGCACAAAGAAAACTAGTTAAATGGAAAAGTAGAGATTTTGCTTCTCCTCTTATACCACAGAAGAAAATAAATTCCATGCAAATTAAAGTGTCAAATTTAGTAAAAACCCAAGCTATAGCAATAAAAGGAACAATGAGGATGATTACTGAAACTCTGAAGAGGGTTGTGTGATTTTTCAGTGGCTTAAAAAAAGTTTGGAACTGAAAAATAATAGTTAAAAAAAGTTAACTCCAAAGGAGGTCCATAAAATCTGAATTAATAAATACTGAATTAAATATTAAGAAACCATAATTTAGTCAACTGCCACTCAGCTTAAGTCTTGTGTACATTGATTATATGAGTATAAATCAGAAGGATAAAATCAAATAATTTATTCTTAGCAAAACTCTTATTTTAGCTTATAGAATATTATAATCAACATTGAATTAATCTTAATGAATTCCAAAGTTTCTCTTACTAGAGTCAAGAGGTTGGGATGTCAACTTGGCTCTTCTGCTTAGCAACAATGTGAGCTCTGATAGTCACTTAGTCTCTCTCAAAAATGATTTCTTTTTCCATAAATGAAGGCATTGGACCAGATGATCTTTAAAATATTTTCCAATTGTTAAATACCGTGATAGTGTATTATCCATAATGATCAAAATATTTAAAAATATTGTTACAAAGAGATATTAAATAGCACAGTACAGACTGGCTTAAGAGAGAAAAGCGTATATTTATAAAAACCAACATTAGACAAATTAATCTTATTTTTCTCCTGGGATTTGACAATACGATGCATGTGCCTACTTAGATAAGGTGCAAAGAAGTCATGTGAGTCTCATACTGATTCAAAACTCCAGAATTCCACAGTCATAAATTCAGCCACATGACCTGGTGACCTATTTATGATGAGCAAATTTTTTGCAAATTATCCAGTGAGCAAGCCAACCCACAAAGTAAAAAGATAATAAATCACGAAAAATATTTAGGTCATTTATTTTGATATGTGAGGTTTGATTTTAATTATTTATACAATTTCATAGTACAGCACTGTCTCGTGGTATTTTTCTAAAAAAATAATGAAGGTATCTAAATATGAGCTCTCAGTAGAGCTTTATGTTATAAAGTTTTTACAGAAACACTTATTTCATGAAACATATTGAATTTAAGATTCAATTATGGTCAAATCGGTGAGATTCTGATAAGTTAATGTGTTTTTTAATTTACAAAATAAAAGAAAGGTATGTGTTTAGGAGGAAGAAATGAAGTCAGTGACTGTCAACGTTTATGAAGCATATCCTCCGTGCCAGGCACTGTACCAGAATCCAGAATTAGAAAGGGCCTTACTTTCGAAGAGCCAAAGTCTAGTGTGGACATAAACAGATGTATTAGTAAGGGCGAATAACATAATGCTCTGGAATATACAATCACCCAAAGTTAATGTAACTTAACTCAAGATTAGTTTGCTTCTTAACGGTGAGTGGAACTGCTGTGTCACACCACTCAGAGGCTGGGGCTTCTCCCATCGCTGACTTGGGTAACAGAGAGTGACATATATCCCTTCTGCACACATTCTGTTGCCCAGCACTTGATTATAGAGTTACACTTTATGACTGGGAAAGCTGGGAATTGTGGACCAGTTTTGTGCCCAGATGGTGGCAGAAACGTGTTTTAGTGAATACATCTGGAGTCTGCCACAATTTGGGAAGAAAAGGGAACTGCAAGTAGTGCCTCATTACTGTCACAGAAGGAAGGATGAGTTGACCCCAGCAGGGATAAGTTCACACAGGATAGGAGTTTGTTAACAGTCAAAAGCAAGTTACTATTGCAATTATGGGCTCAATAAATTCTTATAGAAGAAAAATGATTAAAAGTATTTCTAAATTAAGTTACATGAAACTTCAGGTACTTTATAACAGAAAACCATAATGTTCTCTTTGTTGAAATGTTAAATGAGATAACTGTTGATTTTTATGCTGTTGTAAGGCATAATACAGAGTGATGTTTTGTACATTTTAGCCATTTTCATTTAACGCTAATATTTTATAAAACCATGGTAGAATATCACAACTAGAATATTGACACTGGTACATTCACCAGTGACACAATTCCCAGATGAATAATTCAAATTATTTCTATTTCCCTAACGTTATTTGTACTCATTTGGATTTATTTCTATCTATTTTTTCACTTGTGTAAGTTCATGTACTCCACACTACAAGTTACAGAACAGTTCTATCACCACAAGAAACCCTCCACCATTGCTCACCTCTGGCAACCCCTAATCTTTCCTCCATTTTTAAGATTTTGCCATTAAAAATGTTATATAAAAAGAATCATACAATACATAACCCTTCAGGATAGGTCTTTTTTTCCCTCAGCATAATTTTCTGCATAGTCATCTAAGTTCTTGTGTTTACCAATACTTCACTCCTTTTTATTGCATGGTGTATTCATTCCATGGTAGGAATATACCACAGGCTGTTTAACTATTTGCCATTTGAAGGACATCAAGACTGATTCCAGTTTCTTACTATTACAAGTAAAGCTGAGATGAACACTCATGTACAGACATTTGCAGGTAATTAAGTTTTCATTTTTTCTGGGATAAGTATCTAAGCTAGAGTACAATTTGCTGGGTTGTATCGTATGGGAATCACATGTTTAATTTAAGAAACTACCAAACTGTTTTCCAAAGCTGCTGCACTATTTTACATTCTCACCAGCAGTATATGAGATATCCAGTTTCTCTGCAACCCAGGCAGCATTTGATGTCACTGTTTTTCATTTTAGTCATTCTGGTAGGCGAGGTTTTAATTTGCATTTCCCTGATGGCTAATCAAGCTGAACATCTTCATCTGCACTTATTTTTCACCTGTATATTGGAACCATAGTGTTTTTCATTTTAAATGGAGTTTAGGCATTTTCAGTTCTTGCAAGTAACTTCCCCTTCTTTTTATTTTAACTTAAAAAAAAATTCTAGACACTTTCTATTGATCTTTTTACACTCTATCTAAACATCTCATTTTCTTTGAAGCCGTCTTCAACTCCCAATCCTGGGTTAATTAAACCTTGTCTGGCTTCTAAAGGCAAAATCGTATCTCTGCCTTTTCTGGGTTCCAGTCTGTTTTTCCTCCTATTGTAGCAGTTATCAAAGCATATTTTCATAAAGATGACTACCTGTCTATGCTTCCCACTAAACTATGTCCTGAGGGAAGGGACTATCTTACATCTTTTTGCCTCCTCAGCACCTAGTATTATGTCTGGTGCACTAAGTGCTTAATAAACATTTTCACACAGTTTGGGCACTTCTTTGTTCAGCTTCTTTCTCCAAAGGATTTGAACGTCTACTTTTTGGCAGGCACTGTACTGGACACTTTCACAAATGCTATTCCATTTAGTTCTCACAAACCACCTTGAGGTAGAAGAACTCTCTATTTTTCTGATAAGCAGAAACTCAGAGATTTAAATGGAGACCAAAGTGAGGCCCGAACTTTACCTGTACAATGACCGTTTGTATAACTAACCCTGAATTGTACCCCACATATTTAAAATAAAAATTTAAAAGTAAATAAATAAAATAAAAATTTAAAAAGTAATTTGAAAATTAGGATCTTAGTAAGTGGCAGAGGGGACGCTTCGCTGTGGACCTTCTCATTGCTATGCCATGATTTCCCAGAGGGGGCGCAACTGAGCTGTACGCTCTCCCTTGAGCCAAGTTGATGGCGCCTGCATCCTAAGTCACTGGTTGTGTACTATAGAATTTATTCATGCTTCCTACTGACAGTCTATGCCTATCCAGCTCACTACCTCAGAATGGGCAATGACCATTGTTATACTTCCCTTCCATGCCCTACTTTGCCCCATAACACCTCTGCCACCCCCGCCCCAGGCTTAAAGTTTTTATTAGCCCCACCTAATTGATCATTGACCCTTGTGCCTTTGGGTTTCTTCCTCTCACTTCATATCTATCCCTGCTCCACATGCTTCTAGTATGATGCTACCTACTTCTCAAAGGAATTAGATTCCATTTACTTGGACGTTTTTGAGGGCTTATTATGTAAAGAGTAATACAATAGTCTGTATGAAAAATACAAAGACAGAGGTAGCATCTCTAACTCTTAGACTGCCATTTAATACGGATAAGAAAAGTACAAAAAATAAAGTCCCTCTTCTCTTCTTACTGTATATGGCACCTAAGGTGTAGGCACTCTTCCTTTAGTTAACTCTCCTCTCAAATGCCTCAAATGTATTGAAATGAAAAGCCCATGTGAACAGTGCTCTGCTAGTAACCAGGTACTTGACCATCACCAAGACAAGATTGTGTCCTACAATGCTCCCTTCATGATACTATTATCACTACTTTTCTGTAATATTATGTTGAGACACTGAGAGCTTAGTGATTTTTTTTTCATGGGAAGAAGGCACTGATGAAAAAAAGACTCCAAGTAAAAGAATAATATTTGTTTATCAGTTTAATAAAAAATCAAAGTCAATGGTAATATATTATGAATAAAAGATACGCTTGAAAAAAAGCTATACCTTGAAATAACCCAAATGAAGGCAACAAAGTATTCTATGCCACTATCAGTCATGTTTCATGCCTTTACTCATTCGGGCAACAGACCAAAGATACCTGCACATGCATGTTTATTGCCGCATTAGTCACAATAACAAAAATATGGAACTGATCATGCTGCCCATCAAAAGTGGACTGGGTAAAATGTGATACATATACACATTGGAATATTGAGCAGTCATAAAGAAAAAAGCAAAATTAAGGATTTCACAGCAACTTGGATGGATTTAGAGTTTATAATACTTGGTGATTTATCACAGAAACAAAGATCTGAGTACTACATATACTCACTCATAAGCGGACACTGAACATTTATCGTAATACTATAAGAAAGGGATTGGCAGCAGTGGAACACTGCCAGGGGAGGAGGGGGAAGACATAACGTCAATAAAGGTACTCAAACTTTACCTGCACGATGACCACTTACATACCTAACCCTGAATTGCACCCTATATCTTTACAATAAAAATAATAAATTTAAAAAAAAACTATTTCAATTCTAAGATGAGCAATTTGACCTCTGAAATTGGAATGTGTCTTAGAGCTAATGTCATTACATGGTTTAACTGGCATTGTTTCTTCTTTCTCAGTGGTACAAAAATTGTGCATTTTACAATTGATGATGTCTTAGAGTCGGTGAAACACACATCTGTTTGCCAGGCATAAAAGGAAATAAGAACTACCCCCATCCTAGTTGGTCTTATAGTTCTAGGGAGAGAGACACATGTGTAAGGAGATAGTAGATTAGGTAAAGGAACCAATATAGGCAAGTACTGGCTGTGCAGATGTAAGGGAAGTAATAATGATGTCCAATATATGTTTATTCTTTCTTCTTTCTTACAGGCAGCAGGAACTCTCAGAGGTGGAGAGGTGGGTATAAATCTTTTGTAAAAATATCTAGTTCAAAACACCTGTAAAGATTTTTAGTTGTCTATCCTTGCCAGGTATACCACACTCATTTTAAATATTTGTTGTTTGTTTTTAGCCAGAGGACAAATACAATCTCAAAACCATGGCTAGTAGATTTGAATTTCCTTTGGGTGTTTCGCCTACCATTTGTTCATGGAAGGAGCTTCTCTCCAGCTCCAGGGGCACAAATCCTGATTAACAAAGGCAATCAAATCCAAGCTACTCCATTTCCAATGACTGGTTGAGGCCTGGACATTTTGCTCAGTTCTGGCCAATAAGCTATAAAGAGAAGTTCATAGAAAGATGTCTGAAAAAGAAATTTTCCTCACTGATGAAAAAAGATGCTCCTTTGTAGTGCCTAGATGTGATTCCTCATCCTGTCCCAATCCATGACATCAACCCCAAGGGCAAAAGCCAAGTGATAAAAATGGCAGAGATGAGACAGCAAGAGTCTGCATCCTTGGTTTTTGAGCTACTGGCTTAGCTTACCTGAGAGCCTGACTTCTTCTTATGTGAGACTTCACATTTTCCTCATTGTTAAAGCCCTTTTGAATTGATATTCTGTTCTTTGCAGCCTAAAATGTCTTAACTGAGATGGTGACTAACTCTGCCTAGTGATATTGGGGAAACACTGTTTAAAATAACTAAGATTCAAATTGGGTCTTGGAGAATAAGTAAAGAAGGGATACGAGGAAAGGGAACATGCAAAAGCACAGTGATTGATTAGGCTGTCTTGGTGTAACAATAAGAAATTTCATTTTTCCATAGGATGTTATTTATTTGTTTGCTTGTTTGTTTATTTTTAGAGACAGGGCATGCTCTGTCTCCAGGCTGGAGTGCAGTATGGCAACTATAGGTTACTGCAACCTCAGACTCCTAGATTCAAGCCATCCTTCCACCTCAGTCTTCTGAGTAGCTGGAACTGTAGACATGTAGTACCATGCCCAACTAATTTTGCCATGATAGAAATATGGCTGGAGATGCCATCAAGAGCCACTCCCCTTTTTTTGTGTCATGTTATGGAGTTTAGATTTTGTCCTGTTGGCAATATGAAACTAGTGGAGCTTTAAGACAGGTGAAAAGATTTATACAATAGCCACCAAACTTTGATGGTAGGATGACACCTGGAGTGAGTAAAACCTGATGGTAAAAAGATGAGAAGAGATCATGGCTCTTTTTGTGTTGATTTTGTAAATAAAAATGGCTTCACAAAGCAGTTTGGTGATTCCTAAAAGATCTAAAAATCAGCCTTCCATATGACCCCACAATTCCCCTACTGGGAATATACCTGGAGGAACTCAAATCACTCTATGAAAAAGATACCTGCACACGTGTGTTTATTACAGCATTGTTCACAATAGCAAGAGCATGGAACCAACAGTGTTGCCCATAAAAAGAGAACTGGATAAAAAAATGTGATACATATACATGATGGAGTATTACGCAGCCATAAAAAGCACAAAATTTTGAACTTCATAATAACTTGGATGGACTTAGGTCTATAATACTGAGTGATCTATCACAGAAACAAAGAACTGAGTATCTGAGTATCACATATTCTCACTCATAAGTGGACCTTGAACAATTCTTGTAATACTATAAGAAAAGAATTCTCAGTAGTGGGAAATTGCCGGAGTAGGGGGCGAGGCGGGATTGGCAGCAGTGGGATTCTGCCTGGGAAGGGGGAGCACACCACATCAACAAGGGTACTTGCATAATGAACATTTATATACTTAACCCTGAATTGTACCCCACATATTTGAAATGTTTTTTTTTTAAGTCTTCACATAAATCTAAACCAAAAAAAAAGAAAAAAGACTTATGTAATTAAAAATCTAGAGGTAAAATTCTCTACAGGGCTGTCTAGATTCAGGCACTCATACAGTGTTGTCAGGAAAAGATCTCTCTCTCTCTCTCTCTCTCTCTCTTGCTTCTTATGTCTTGTGGTTCTGCTTCTCTCTGGATTGGTTTTATGTGTAGCCAGTTCTCTGGCTACATTAATTTTCCATCATTGTCAGAAAATCATCCCAGAGAAAACAGAACCTATTTCTCAACAGCTCCAGCAAAAGACTTGGGATGAATCTTGCTGGCTTGACTTGGGTTCTGTGTCATCATCCTCAAACCAACTGCCATGCCAGATAGATGATGCACTCTTATTGATAAAGCCTAGTCATATACTAATCCCTGATTTGGGGAGAATCACTAAATGACTTAGATTGAGAAAGAAAGTGGTTCCCCAAAGTGAAGAAATGTAGAAATGCAGAATGGATCTACCTAGCAGTTGTGCCCAATGAAGATATTTTTGAATAATCCATGCCAAAGACATAAAAGTTGATATAGACAAAGGGGAAATGGCAGTAGAAACCAGTTTGCTGGTGTGCTCACTTAAGATGTCTAGATAAGAAGAGGATGAAAAAAATAGCATGTGCTGTCTCTGTTACATAACTTCATCTTCAACAAGATTGAGGGAAGATGGAAAAGAAAGGTGTCCAGAGAGGCATTACCCTAAGCTAAGTTCTTCAGCCTCAGCCCCATTGACTTAGTAGACCGGATAATTCTTTCTTACAGGGGAGGGCATCTTGGTCATTGTAGGATGTTTAGCCACTTCTTTGGCTTCTACCTACAAGAAGTTTGTAGCACCTTCTTCCTGTTGTGACAAGCAAAAATGTTTCCAGAATTGTCACATGTCTCCTGTGGAGCAAACTTTACACTTCCTAACTGTATCTCCTCCTGAAATAAACCTCCACCTTCGATAAAGACTGAGGTGTGAGCCTTCCTGGTTACCCTAGAGCTGTGCTCTCCTCTGCCTTAGTGGAACCCCAGCCCCACTGCAAAGTCCTGTTTTAAACTTGCCCTTGCTCTCCCCAGAGGTAACACAGAAGACAATACCTCCCTTTCTACACTCCAGACAAGGTGGGTTGCATCTCTTTGCTCTTGCCTACTGGAATTCTGTCATTTCTGGGAAAAAAATTTACTGTTACTGGAATCGTACGATCTCTCATTTCTAAAGGACACAGACCACATGGAAAGGGAAGCCCACACAGACAGTATAGGTCAAAGGTTAAGTCAGGTCATTCATAGTTGGTTAATTCAATCGGATTTTGCCACTTAGATTGCCTGCATTGTATTAGAGACCACTATAAAGCGAGGAAGACTTTTGCCACTTACAAGAATTGTGACCCAGGGCAACTCAACTTCCCTCAGCCTCAGTTTATCTACAATATGGAGCTGATAAGCCTCCATCATCTCCGAGGCCATGATTTGAAAATGACAAATCTGACTCCACATCATCAAAAGACCAAATATTTAATATACATTGTTTTAGATTAAGAAGAGTGTTTAGAACCATGCTTCTAAAAAGAAACAGCTTCTAAAAATGTCTAGCAAAAAAGAGGGAAAAAAATTGAAGTAAAGTATTTCAATATACTTCTGAAAAAATTCACTTTTGTAGAGTGTTTGTTAACTATGTGGGTTAAATGAGATTTTTTATTTTCTGTTTAGTTTCTGATCTTTTCAAATTCTAAAAGAAGCCAAAGTTTTAAGTTTTGATATTATCGCTTATATAAGAAAAACTAATATGGAGACACCATCTCTTTTGTTATTCAGAAAACTTTGTTTTAGCTCTAATTTAGGCCTCTGAATCTTCAACTAGAGAAAGAAGAGAACTCTCAAACTCAGATGTAAAACAGATGGAACTTTCTGAGATAGGAAAGGAGAGAGAAGGTGGCCAGGTGCAGTGGCTCATACCTGTAATCCCAGCACTTTGGGAGGCCGAGATGAGAGGATTGCCTTTACCCATGGGTTCACGATCAACCTGAGCAAATTGGTGAGACCTCACCTCTACAATAAATCAAAAAATTAGCTGGGCATGGTAGCATGGACCTGTAGTTCCAGCTACTTGGAAGGCTGAGGTAGAAGGATCAATTGCCTGAGCCCAGTAAGTTGAGACTGCGGTGGCCGTGAGCATGCCCCTCTACCTGGGCAACAGAGTGCGACTCGCAACTCCAACTCAAAAAAAAAAAAAAAAAAAAGAAAGAAAAGAAAAGGAGAGGGGAAAAAGGGCAAAAATCCAAATACTTTTCTCTTTCTGTCTAATTGATAACATAAGTATTATCATGCTCTAAAATAGTCTCTAAGTGCTGATGCCCTCTTAAAATAAGATTTTAAATGACTTTAATATCAAGAAACAGACTAAGATACATGAGTGAAATTCTCTGACCTGTTTCTGGCAACGAACGGACCAACTCTTCCCATGTAGACCATGTGGCTCCAGCTCTTAGCATCCCCTGGGCTAGTCTCTCTAGAACTCTGTCACTTTACCCCTCCACTGCTCCAGAACTGACCAGCTGTTCCTGTATAGACCATGTGGTTCCAGCTCTCGACATACCCAGGCTATTCTCTCTAGGACTCTGGTCACTTTACCCCTCTATAGCTCTAGAACAACTTTCTTGGAACAACTTAGAAAAACTTCTAGATATACTCCTTGTAAATCTCTATGCGTTTGCCCTTCTCCCTTCTCTTTTTATTCTGGCAAGACATGGTGTATTTTGCAGTTAGATTGTGCCTATTTGGTAACACTAGGAAGTAAGTTCTTACTAAAAAGGGAATTTTAAGAATACTATAACCAAAAAAACATACTAATGATGAAAACCTTTGCAAACAATATCACACATTTCCATGACTTAGTCAACAATAAATTGACCAAATTTAAATTTTTCTTGCAAGGTAGTTAGGTGCAAATGTAGAGTAGTGTCCTATAAATTGAATTTTATAGGATCAATTTGCTTTTATTTATTATTGCAACAATATTTATTGAGAAACCACTATGTTTCATATACTCTCCTATACTTTGTATTATGTTCCTTCTGATTGCCACAATATTGAGATGATACAAACTTTCTAATATATAAGAATCAAGGAATATACATTTTTTCTATTTTAAACATAAAAAATGTTCAGGAAGTAAGAGAAAGAATGTGAAAAATGCAACCAAATTACACAAAAATTAGACATATTTATATGCTATGTATTCAAGCCACTTTATTTAGTTTTCTTGGTACCAGCAACTTTCACCTTTCTGTGCAAACACTGATGTTAAACAGAAGAAAGTGAAAAATGTATTTGAGTCTTCTAAAATAATGGTAGCAAAGACCAAGAAAATCACTCTAATGGGATGAATGGAGTCATACCCTACTTTTATAATAAATTAGAGTTGATCAAGTTTAAACAGAGATGAGATTTGATGCTTACACTTCACACTTTGGTTCAGTGAGGAAGCACACAGCAGAGGCTACAGGCAATAACACCAAGACCCGCGGTTGCTATGACTGCCTGGGAGGTGGAGAGGCACAAAGCCCCACTGATAGACTGCAGCAAGAATTAACTGAAGTACAACTACCAGTTCTACTGATAAAAGACTCTGTTTCAACAGGAAGTTGAAGGAGTTGCCAAGAGCAACTGAGAAATCTTCAAAAGTGTCATAAAACCCAACAGAGAACATAATTGGCCATTGATCACTAAAATAGTAAGAATACTGCATATAACAAAGGTTGAGTGAAAAGAACAGTCTGGGGAACAGAAAGTAATTCAATCTGAGTAGGGGAACAGTATGATTAAAAGGCGAGGCTAAGAGAGATAAAACAGGAGGCAGATGGAAAGACCTTGTAAGCAATCTTACAGGTGGGTCAGGGTCACTGGAGGCTGAAGTAGAGGAAAGACATGAGGGGGTGAACCTAGAGGCAGGGGACATCTAAGAAGAAATCAACTCAGGCAATGGAGACTGATGGCTTGAATGGGGGTGTTGGATTTGGAACAGAGAGAAGTGGACAGGTTGCAGAGACATTTGGGAGATCAAAGAGTTACAACTTGATTTTTTTTTTTTTTGAGTTACAATCTCACTCTGTCATCCAGGCTGGAGTGCAGTAGCAGTCATGGCTCACCACGGCCTCCTCTTCCTGGGCTCAGGGGATCCTTCTGCCTGGGCCTCTTGAGAAGCTGCAACAACAAGTACGTGCCACAACGTCTGGCTAATTATTTTTTTTGTAGAGACAAGGTCTCACTATATTGCCTAGGCTGGTCTCCAACTCATGCACTTCCTGCAGAAGATTCATAAAACAATAATTTAATGAGTAAATGGACAAAGATTTAGCACATTGACAGCATACAGTTGCCTAGAGAACATTGTTTCTTTATTAATTTCATCAAATTATTCTCTGTAAATTAATTACATAGGTTACAGAGGTCTTTCCTTGGTCTCCCAAAGTGCTGGGATTACAGGTGTCAGGCATGTGCGTGGCACAACTTGGTAGCTAATTGGATATGGGGACAGAATTTAAGAGAGATGTCAGGCCGGGCACGGTGGCTCATGCCTGTAATCCCAGCACTTTGGGAGGCTGAGGCATGAGGATTGCCTGAGTCCAGGGATTCGAGACCTGCCTGGGCAACTTGGTGAGACCTCATCTGTACAATAAATCAAAAGATTTGTTGGGCATGGTAGTGTGCACCTGTAGTTCCAGCTACTTGGAAGGCTGCTGTAGAAGGATCGACTGAGTCCAGCAGGTTGAGACTGTAGCAGCCATGAGCATGCCACTGCACTCCAGCCTGGACGAGAACAGTCTGGGGAACAGAAAGTAATTCAGTCTGAGTAGGGGTCCAGAATGAGACTCCAACGAGAGAGAGAGAGAGAGAGAGAGAGAGAGAGAGAGAGAGAGAGAGAGAGAGAGAGAGAGCGGGAGAGAGAGATCGATCAAGAACAATTCCTTAATGCTTCTCTTGGGTAACCAGGTAAACAGTGGGACCATTCCTAGAGCTGAGACAGTAAGTACATCATTTTGGAGAAGAGAAATATGGTGAATACTTTAAGTCACAAAAAATAAGGAGACACCCATGTGGGGATGCCCAGGAACTGTACATAAGGGTTTGGAGCTCAGCAGGGGAGAGATTCAGGTTGATGGGACAAACAAGCCAGCTACAGAATTTGAAACACTTTAGCACAAGCTACTTTCCATTACATATATTTGGGTTTTTTTCTAATTTTACTGCCCTTGTGAAACTGTACAGAAAGCACTTCCAAGTCCATTTTCTGTCCCTGAAATTCAGTTGGTATTTGCATTAACTTGGAATATTGATCAGCATATTTGATTTGCAATATCTACTTCCTATCTGGAGCTTTAAAAAGTAGACTTGACATGTATAAAAATGGGTGGAACTTGAGGAAATTGACATCTATAGATAAACTTTAACTGTTAGTCTTTTAAGTAGTAATTGGTCTGTGTGGTGTTGTTATTTTGCATGCTATAGAAAAGTTATTTTGGGGGACTTAGAACTCACATTTTTTTCTTTAGTTGAGAAATTAGATGCTGGTGGCTACAACCTAAGTAATTAATTTACAGAGAAATAATTTGATGAAATTAATAAAGAAACTTAATGTTCTCTAGGCAACTGTATGCTGTCAATGTGCTAAATCTTTGTTCATTTACTCATTAAATTATTGTTTTATGAGTCTTCTGCAGGACTATATCCAAATTGAATGTTTTGCCAATATCAATCCCCTACCGGTGGTTCTAACAAAGAATTCTCTTTCAGGGACAGGTCTTTTTCCTTGGGGAAGTAAATAGAGCCAGTTAATTTACTGATAAATCCACCCAGTATATACATCATCTTTGTCCCATATATCAATGTCACAGGCAACAGCTTGCTTTACTAAGTGATTCTGCAATGTCTTCTCAAAGACTATTTTGTTTAGTAATCAGATCAAAGTGCCAACATGAATACTTTTTAGCATTGTATGAATTGGTTTTATTTTTAATAGCACAATTAGTTCTGAAACACTTTTATGGTTGATTTCTACTGCTGAATTGTTAAGTACACAATATTGGTCTACTTAAAAAAAAAAAAAAGGTTAGCTTGCGTGTCACCCTTGCACACTTGAGCTTCGATTGTTTGCTACACACTGTACTTAAAACCGAAATGTTATTTATTCTTGTTACCAATTAGGAAAATTCTCATATTTGCAGCTCTTTCTAACTGACCAATTTTTAATTTGATGTTTGTTATCTAAACAATTTGAGAGACTAGACGGCCTCTCTGTTTCATGCTGTTAAATGATATTAAACATTCTCTCCAAATCCTTGAAAATGTATAGTGAAACTAATGAGTGATAGCTTTGTGAAAATTTACATGGGTGTGAACTGAAAACTATAAAGGAAAAGGGCCTCTTTGATGATGACTGACAGATAATGACGGAGCTTTCCATCTTGTTTTTAAAAAGGAGGTTTTATTGAGTGGGTAGTTCAGTGTAACATCTAAGTTGATCCTAGTAAGGACTTTAGGAAGACAATCAGAAGGACACAGATTTTTAAAAAAATATATAAAACATTAAGACAAAGAAAAGTTTCTTAAAATGATATTTTAAAAACACGTTATTGATTTTCTTCATGTATTTGTGATGCAGGCATTTTAGTGTGCTCCATTTCAAATTGTCCCTGCAGAAACGTGTTGTGCTATGTACATAATCTTCGGTAGGAAATTCTACTTGCAGCATATTTTTCTTCAAAGGCTTTGCATTTCTGCATAAAAAGCTTATTAATTATTTGTAGCTGCTTGTCATCGTGTTCTGATAATAGAAGTCTGGTCAAGGATAATAATTACCACTTCACCTTTTTGGATCATATATATCCACTATTCCTAGTGCAATATTACCCAAAGCATCTCTTCTCTCCCTGTACACAGGACCAAAAGTGCAGGCACATCATTTATTGATAAGACAAAAAGAATGTAATGAAATTATCAATGTTCTTGAATTAATTATGAACATGATTAAGAAAGCTAAAATCTCAGGAGCCAGGATCTCATTACCCATTCAGTCTTAGGGATTGCTTTCATTCAGCTAGGCAAAAAGGCTTTGAGCAGCCCCACAATTGCCTTTCTCTCATTTATTTGTGCTAGAATGAAGGTTTATTTGTTTTCTGTTTTCTTCTTCTTCAGATTGTTTCTCTGTCTTTATCCATTTAACAAACAGTTTCCTCCTGTATCTCAGAAGGATGCACCTTCTAGGGCCTACATCTCTGTCTGCAGTCTGCATACCTTCTTCTTCTGAGTGCATTTCTCTCAACTCATTTTGCTGGAGCTCCTAAATATCTCTCAAGGTAAGTCTGAGAATGTAGCCAAAAAGTTCTTTCAGATTTATGTCTGCAGTTATACAGCAGTTCTGTCTGAATCCCATTCAGCCAGGAGACTTAATGACATCATTATTACGCTGTCTGTACTGGGCTAGATTTTACTTGGAGCCTTCACTGTATTATTACTTATCTTCCTTTCTGTGTGAACATATAAATAATGCTTGTTTAAGGTGGGGGGATGATTCAGAACTAAGAGGGAAATACATTTTTATTCAAATCATATTTCCATAGTAGTATAAATAATAAGCAAAAAGTAACCCATTTTAAATTTATACTTGTACAGATATTCTGATAGCTCTGAAATTGCTACTCTTTCATCCTTGGTATTATAACTGAACTGAGAAGAAAAACTGTGTTGAAATACAATATTTGGGCTTATTTAAAAATGCTTCAAGTATTCCTTTCTTTTTTAAAAGGCATTCTTAATTTTTGGTATTATAATGTCCAATGCAGAGGGATATTGTATTGGTGTCTGTTTAAAAAGTGTCTTGGAATTGTCCTAATGGCACCTGAGAGGAACAGATTTTTTTTTTTGTAAAATTGGCTAAGGGTAGTCTGACAGCAAACTTCCTGAATCTGGTAATAGGTCATTTATAAACAAAGTTATTGGCAAAACAGGTAAAATGCTGTCAGCATGATTTTACAGTCACATACAGTGTGGTTACAAAGATCACACGGTGGGATGTTATTTTGTTTTAAATATATTGATATGGGGCTCATATTGATATGGGGCTCAATAAACAAATTTAGTATTACAAAGATAAGAGAGAACAGAAGAACTATAGCTCTAGGCCACTGAATAAATACAGTATATATGATACTTAATCTCTTGATCCTGGTTTTCTTTAAAGTGATTATTTGATAAGATTTCTACAACATCCAGTAATCTGAAGGCATAACGTCATTGAAAGCCTAGAGTATGTTGGAGTAATAAGTGAGAAAGTGATATGATTATGGCTCATAATACATGAAAATGTCTATCTTTCATATCTTAGGAACAACCTTGATATTTGAAGATTTGTTTAAAAATGTAGTTAAATAACACAAAGGGAGGAGGTAGTTTGAGTTTTTCTACAAACCTATCGCCTATGGACACAATATTTAGATAACTATATATGTTACATAAAAATACCTATTTGTTTCATATTGACTAAATATCCAAGACATTGAAATATATTGCTAGAATATTATATGGTTTATGAATACAGTGTTTTCAAATTTAGGGACACATTAGAGATGTTTATCCTTGTATATTCCCTGCTGTGTTTTTTGAATTCTATTAATTAAATAAGAAAATGGCTATTGGAGCTTGCCGAAATTACAATTGTTAGGCGTTGTTCTGTTTAGTTTTTATGTTAACAAAATTAACTAAGAAAGGCAATTTAATTTGAAAGTGTTAAAAATGCAAGAAGACACCAAATCTTATTTTCAGGTATCAAAGAAGAAAAGCAGTAAAAATAATTTTTTTACTTTGTGGATGTCAGAAAAAAGAAACCATGTTTCTTAAGTAGAAGCTTCTTGTACTTCATCTCATTCTGAGAAAATGGAAATATTTCTGAAATTTCTTTTGATATTTCTTTCATATCTTATCAAAAAGGGAAAAATGAATCAGAAAATATCCTTCATGCCGTTTCTACATGAAAGGAATGAGCAGTAGTCCCATGTGGCTCTCTCAAGGGGAAGCCCGTTATGGTGGTTCTCTAGGTGGTCACTTTCCCTTCAGCGATTGGACATGATCAGGCGAAACAGTTTGGAAGCTCAAAGAGACGCAAATAGCAGATGCCGAGGTGAAGGAGAAGGAAGTGCAACTCTAGCAGAAAAGTCTGTAAAGAGTACTTTTCCTGTTAATTTGTTGTCTCAGTATCAATACATTTCCAAACAACAAAATACAAAACAAATTAATTAATCAATGATTAGTGCCAAAGTGGACTAAATGCAACAAATTAATACGGCCATTAACAAACTTTTTAAAAGTACCATTAGTGAAAAGTGTTTAAACGCTGATCTCAGAAAATCAAAAAGCATGCTCCCATTTTACAAAGTAACTATCGGAAGCATTGTGGTTTGTATATTGTCATTAATTTCTGTTCCAACAAAGTGAAATGAAAATTCCACGTGTCATCACGCACTTAAGTGAATTCACAGAGTTTGAAAGTTAACAATTGTATAATAGTGGAAAAGTCTGAAGGTAATATTATGTGAAAACAACAACAACAACAAAACCAAAAACAACAGGGATAGCTTTCAAAATCGTGCATGGCTGGTATCAGATTTTTTTCTCTCTGCATTTATCTGATTTTGACGTTTTATACTCCTGATACGGAGTAAAAAGGTGAATGTGTTAAAATCTAATTGATATGGAAATAAAACTTCAACCAAAACTCAATATAAGTAATCTTAAATATTTAATACATGAATACAATTTTTGTTCATAGTTTGAATTAGTTCTGAAATCCAGAAAGTGCTAAAACTTCATGTGTATGTGAAGTTATATATATTCACAAAGACTTATGCTTTAAAGAAGCAAGATATACTAGAAAAAGCATTAGCAGCGTTATATTTCAGTTCTGTCAATAGTTACCTGTGACCTTGGATAAGTTATTGAAACTCTCAATGCCTGTTTTCTCTCCGTAAAATTAGGATAATGTGGGTAATATTTAAGGCCTCTTCACACACTAAAATCGATAAGTTTACATCTGTGTGTGTATATTCATTTGACTGAATAAGTCTGAAATCTGTCTTTAGCATTCATCTATTCAAGTATTGAAGTATGTAAGAACACTTTTCATTTAGAACATATGAAAGTCTGATATTGTCTGCCTGTACATTGCTGGTGTTTTAACATCCCATGTTCCTGCTAATTTAATTCCTGAAATGGAGGGCTTAATTTGCTCTCAAACATTCCTCTATTTGCATTTATGCTGATCTGTGCCTATAAACAGTGGGACTTGCTTCCCAGCAAATATGTCTTTAACAAAATTCCCCAAGTGTAGAAAGAGGAAGTTGTTTCATCTTCACATTCCTCACAGCAAGTTGTTGGGTCTTTGCAAATTGCTAATAGACTCATTAAAACCTTGCTATGTACATCTTCTGAGGGAACATGGAATTGATAATTGTTACTAAAACTGGATTTCAATTGTTTGTCTGTAGCCTCAATTCTAGAATATTTTAGAGCAGCAAGATTTTAAAAAGATGTTTAGCATAGGGGATGAGAAGTGGTGTTTTGCAGTTAGTTTCTTGCATAGAAGTTTCAGAACTGGCAATATGCACAGAGAGGTAGAGGGTGCTCTGTGGTGGGCTTAGATCTGCTCCGAATGGGTTAAGGAGAACTACCTGCTTGAGATTGATTTAGATCAGTAATGGATCATCTCATAAAGCTGCTGTTACTAGATATTAGCCTGCTATCTCCATCCTCTGATAGCACAGATAAGAAGTGCTTACCGCAGAGAAGGTTCCTAGAGGACAGATATTGTTTCCTGTACCTCAGGGAGTAAAAAGCCATACTGCTGGATCAGTGACTTTTCCTAACAGCAAGTAAATTCAGGCCTTATCAAGTTACAGCACAAACTGCACTCATGTTTTATTATTCTCATTAGAGATTTAAGGACTAATTCCAGTTGTTAGCGCTTAGCAGTTTAATGTTTTCCATAGATAAGAATTAAGATTCTTCTGGGGAATTTTTTTATTTGCTAAAGCTTGCAAAATATAATGCAGTGATGCACTTACTGTGATGTAATGCGGTAGATTTTCTAAATGTCCTGAATGTTTTTAAAGCATACGTTTTAAAAATTTAAATCTAATGATGGAATTTTTGGACGTGCACTCATTTCACTGAAACATGACTTTCTTTGTCTGGGAACCCAAAACAGCTCTCCCTCTGCAAATAGGACCAAAGAGGCTGCATGTGATGCTTCCATAGCTTGTCTATACTGCTGTGCATTTTCTCAAAGTAAATTCACTTAATAGAGACTAAGTGTAGGAAAAGAAAACTTTGAATGAGAAATTTTGTAAGTAAACTTGACTTTAACTTATTTCCTTGAAGTAAAACTGACTTTCCTTTTTCAACCAGGTGGAGAAAAGCTGTGACATGAATCATTCTATTTCTGTTTTCAAAGAGATTACAGAGTTTGAATTTTAAAATAAAAATCCAGGCTTACTGTCAGCTTGGATATTAATGTTCAATCAATGCTTTAGCGCCGTTTCAGTAATGAGAATTTGCTGTTTCCCAAAGTTACTCTTCCTAACATTCTTACAGAAAGAAAAGTCATTTATGAATAGGAAAGTTTAATTGAAGATGCAATGTGATAACATTATTACTGGATAACTATTAATGACTTTTTTGTTATGTTTATTAAAATTCTTCCTTCTGTGTGAACTCTAGCATGAAACACCTTATCTTTCCCCTCCCTTGTTTTCTTTTAGGGTGAGTTTATTTTCAGATCTTTCATTACATGTGGTATGTGGCTGTAAGGTATTTTCAGAAGTGACTGAATTTCAGTAAGTCATAGATGCTATAGTTGTCAAGTTTTGAAGCTGAGTCATTTAAAAGAAAATGGACTGTATATAAATGAAAGTTGTAGTTATTATGGGGCATTCATTGACTGACACTTTGATATTCATTCTTGGAAAACCATTTTCCTGAGGTAAAGCAGTTGTAGCAGCCATGCTAGAAGGATGGTCTATTTTGTGGCAGTACAAAAACCCTACATATGCCTACTAGGTAACATTCAACATATAATAATAATAAAAATAACAACTATTATTTAGTGTGTGCTGTGCACTGTGATAGATATTTTTAAGTGTCTGATCTTACATACAGTTGTTTTCAAGGAAACTCTCAATGTGTTAAATTTATCTTTTTTAATTTTTTAAGACAGGGGGACCTATTCTAGTTAAGTGTTTCGATTATCCCTGGCTTTGTAGGCTTTGTGCCTGTTTGTGCCCCAGATTGTTTTTTCCTTTTAGCCAGTGATACTCTATCTGCCAGAAAAATTTAACGTGCTTGTTCCAGTTACGTTACTGGGTGCAATCCTCCCTTATACAGGAAATAAATTTATTATGAAGAACTCCCAGTAGAAGGCTTGGAAAACTTACACAGAGCTGTGCTGTGTCCAAAATGCTGTTCAGTAGGTTTTCCAGAGCGCCCAGGTAACAGCTGGTGCAGGCCATGTGCCAGCTCTGACAGCCCATATGCTCTCTTTAGTGCAGTAATTATCTCAACACAAAACTCTGATAGCCTAGTCTACTGGGTCCAGTTTCCCTAGGTTAAATTGACTCAGTGGCTTTGTTAGTAAGTTCCTTTGGCACAGTAAGAACTTCATCAAGAGTTTAAGTATTAGGATAGGCTTCAAAGACCGATATGACTGCCGCTTTCAAGACAGGTGGCTTATTAACCCTAAGAGATTCTAGGTGGCAGTTCATTAGGCTCTCACACTGCAGAAGCAACCTAGTTAAAGGTCTGCCATTTCTTCTACCAGATATCCAGCTTAACGGTTGTGCTTAACACATCTGTTTTGGTAATGAGCTAAGAGTAATTTTTGCATTTCAGTTCTATGGCAGACCCCAAGGTTTCGTCTGTATTTCAGTTTTGGTGTTGAAGGTGGAAGGTTTGGAGTGAGAAATTGAAGGACAGGAGAAGAGGTGAGAAGCGAAGAAACGCAAAGTGGATCAAAACGGGTATATGTTTCGGTGGCCTTTGAGATATTAACAGTCCCTCTGGGAGTGGAAAATTCACGTGTTAGAGGCTTGGAGTCCATATTTGTAAATTCCTTCCCTTTCCTTTTCCCTTCCTCCCTCACTCCCTTCCTTCCCCCCACCCCCGCCATTCCTTTCTCCCCCTTTTCTTCCTCCCTTTTTTCTTTTCATCTTAGAAAACATGTCCAAAGGAATGGTTGCACTAAAACTGTAGATGTAAACTTGCAGTTTCAATACAGATAAAGCATCCTGCAAATTGAGTGACAGTGATCTTGAAAGGCATTGCCTGGTATGGAATTATAGCTCTCAGCCACAGATGTTTGAAACTAAACAAAGGTGAAATGGTATTATCATTTTAGCTTCTTTCTGTTGTCTGTTCTCATGGAATGCAGCACTGACCTTGAAGGATGACTGTGTTTGTCCTGACATGATTTATGTGAGGTACAAGTTTACACCTCACTTCTGTTCTATTCGTAAGATGATACCAGGCTGATAATCTTAACAAGAAGATGGAGCTACTAGAACTCTGGGCCAAGATCAACTTTCACCGTACTAATATTATCTACTAAGATTGTGGGAGCAACACCAATGGCTGCTTCTCCAAACCTTCTGTGGAGGCAGTTCCAGATACCCTTGAGAAGATTGACGTCCTTTTGCCCCATTTTAATCACCAAGTGGCATAAAGCAATTAGATTATCTTAATTGTTTCTGAACATAGAGAAGGATTCAAGAAAGGGGTGGCTGGGCACGGTGGCTCAAGCCTGTAATCCCAGCACTTTGGGATGCCAAGGTGAGAGGATTGCCTGAGTTCAGGGGTTCGAGATCAGCCTGGGCAACTTGGTGAGACCTCGTCTCTACAATAAATTTTTTAAAGTAATAATAAACCAGGCCTGGTAGCGCGTGCTTATAGTTCCGGCTACTTGGAAGGCTGAGGTGGAAGGATTGCCTGAGTCCAGCAGGTAGAGGCTGTGGTGGCCGTGAGCATGCCACTGTACTCCACTCTGGGCAACAGAATGAGATTATGACAGAAAGGGGTGTCTGTTTTGTCAGTATAAATTAAATTTCCCTAGCTAAAATTAAATTCTGAGGTAGGGAGGAATGTACCAAAATAAATGGAATTTAAGTTCCAAGTGTGACTCTGTTATAATTAATAATGCTATAGAATCTGATTTCTTTCCGTTTTTCCCTCCTTAGAGGCTAATCTGGTTCTGGCCAGACCTTGCCAGTAATTTTCATTACAGTAACTTCAAAGCATGTAATGGTACCTGGTACATAGTTGATACTCAGTATTTGCTAAATGAATAAATAAATGGATTGATGTGGGTGGTTTCTTTTGTGGAAATGACTCCAGCTGTAAATGGAAGTGTACAATCTGGGGTGAGTAGCTGGGATGCAGGGCAATGTGGTCCTGAATGTTGGGCCATCCATGTAGATGAGGCGATCTGACTCTCTTGTTGACAATTTCTGGTTTAAAAGATCCCAGGGGAGCTCAGGGTGTCTAAACTCCTTTTTAGTGACCAAGGTCCAGGGGTAGGAACAGGACCAGAACTGGTTTATTTCAAATTGGACTCTAGTTGAAATTGATTTACTAATAATATAACGTCATTGCATTGTTGTGTTTTCAATTTAATAAAGCAAATGATAACCTCAAAGAGCTTCTAAAACAAGCCAGATCAGCAAGTTCATAAAAACCCTAACACGGACCCTTGTTATTTAGTTTTCAACCACAGGTAGTTATACTTCTAAAGTCATTATTTATATGTTGTCAGGAGTACTCACCAAATTTATTGACTTGTACATTATTCTTTGCAAATAAGTTCTGGCTGCTCTCTGCATAGTATAATTAAAACGACAGGGACTTTAATCATTTATGAAATTTTAAACTACATACTGAATATAAATGTATCATTCAATGTGATAGAATGAATTAAATTTATCACTGTCAAATAACTGTATAAAAGATGAAATATCTCTCATCCCACATCATTAACTTATAAAAAAAAAAAAGAGCCAGATTTGCAAAGCATTATAATAGTAGTTTTATGGTCTTTTAAGGACACTTTGAAAACTAAGACATTTGGCATATCCAAGAAAAATGCTTTTGACCAAAAAGTTGATTTCTAATTTTATCTGTAAAAGTTCTCATTTGAATTTGGTGATTCAGATTGTTTGCCTAAATAGAATAAAATAATCAATATTAAAACTCTTACATATGAACATGAAATTTTTTTTATCATCCTGATATAAATATGTGTACACAGATAAAATAGAATTTTGTCAATCCAAGTCATTGACAAAAGTCAAAAACTCCTGCTGTAGGTTGAAGGGTAATTTGGAACAGAGGGGTAATTGAAATATTTATCTGCAGCAGGTAAGTAGCTAACATTTGATCATTTATCAATCTTTTGTGCATGTCTAGACAGTGTCAACACATAGATTTCCAAGGAAAACATTTGGGAAGCAATGACTTTGGTCATTATTTTCATTTTGATCAATTGCTATTTCAACTAATATCTATACTTGTTAAATACTGTAGAACTCTACTCAAAATAAATTTTTCCAGAGAATTTTATCAAAAAATTCTTTTTAAAATGTGAAAATCTCTACTTATTATTTATTGTTTATTTCAGGAAACTATGTGCTATAGACTTTTTTATTCCCCTTCCCCAAATCTTCTGAGGTTTCTCAAGTTTCAATTATTTGATCTATGTTTCTTGATTTCCATCTCTTCTTGGGCAGGATATTCACTCATTCATTCATTCTTTCACTGAATAAACTTTCATTGAGCCAGGCAAGGGGTGGGTGTCAGGAAAAAAAGGAGGTTTGTTTTGGGAATGAGATGAGAATTTGAGTCCCTCCTCTTCAGTGGGGCAGCACAGTGTTGATAAAAACTGAAATAGGCAGTGACTTCATAAACTTATAAATTAATTCTAATTTGGGGGAAAAAGCATAAATTAAGGAAGGCACTTACAACTATCTTTTCATATCTCAATTTGTTAACTCTACCGCATAGTCATACAGCTTCACCTAATTTTTTTCAACCAAATGACATGAATGGAACAAAAGAGTTTGTTGTGACGTTCTAGGATATACAATATATTTTCATAACAATTAAAATAAGAAGAAAATCTCAAACCCAGACAAGACATGTCACTATAAAATCCTAATCCATGAGTTTTCACAACAGTCAAGATTATAATCAGTAATATAATTTTATCGTGTCAAGAATTTTGGATAGCTTATTTTGGGAGTGTAGTTAATGGTATTAAATTTCTTCTATTCTCTGTATTCAATTCTTGTTGAATAGCATCAAAACCAAGAAAAACAAAGCAATGCAAAATGTTATATATTGTTCCATTAGCTACATGATATCTAATTGCCCTATAGTTACTTTAAAAACTTTTTTTTAAGTAAGAATTATTTAGGGGAGAGAAACAGAGTGAGGAAGTGTGCGTAAGACATGGGAATGTATAGCAAAAACACACATTACCATTGATTAACATACCCTGTCCTGGAATAGCTTGTTAAAAGCTGACTAGCAACCAATATAGCTTGGTTTTTATTTTATGAGATTAACTCTACCTCTGTTTTAATTAGCAAGTTTGAATAACAACAACACTACCAAAATGACTGTAGTAATTAAACAGAAAATACACATACACACAAAACCCAGAAATTTGAATCAATAATTTAAAGACATATTTTAGATTAAAAAAATTTATCATAAAAATTACTTTTATTCTAGTTTGCACTATTTTCACCCCAACACGTGGATTTCTATCTGTGAAATGTATTCCAGGAGCATTTTCCTTGCTTTTCAAATTGGCATCATTACTTCCTTTGTACTCTCTCTTGTTCATACTTTCTTGTGTGTGTGTGTTTTCCCAAAGCAGTGTTTCCTCTTTAGGAACTTAAGACAAGTTTTAGTTCATACTCCATACAAAAATTATCAGTGTGTTTGAAAGCAAAAGCCTTGCTGAAATGCTTTCCCAAAATTTCTAACAAGGCAGAGCTACATTATAGACCTGTAACTGTATCTGGTGGTAGTTGGTATGATGTAACAAAGCATGGCTCAAGATTAAAAGATGCTTGCAATTTAAGCTAACCTTTCTAATAGCTTTATGATAGCACTCTTTATATTGAGAGATTTTATTAGGTTTGAAATATAATTTTCACAAAGTTGCCACAGAGTCACAGTAAAGTGAATTTGTTAAACCCTTTATATTCTTTTCCCACTGGTTCTCAGTATTGTTTCAAAATAGAAGGTGAAACTGTATTCCTTGGTGTGCAGTTTAAAGTCAAGAGCAGCAATATTTAGCACATGCTTGGGCAACCTTGTTTGAAATCCATGCCGCCCCTCTCTGGTGTTCTGATGTGCCTTTAGGGGATGCTTGCCTGTTTGTAGTTTGTTTTCTTTTGTTTAAGGTTTCAGCTACTGCATTGACTAATGATTATATAGCAGTAAACTCTAGTCCCTGCTAAATTCAGTAGTGATGCCTCAAAAGCATTTTTCCCTTGTGTGACATAAAACAATAAAAGAACTAGACAAACCCCTTTTGAGGAAGAATAATCCTTTGTTTAAAGAAAAGAAAAGAGAAGAAAAGGCATCTCCTTAACGCCAGAGGGTGGAGAATTCAAATCAAACGCTTAGCTAATTGATAAAAATAAAACAAGTGTTAATCTGAAAATTTTTTGTTGTCAGTTATTACTTGGAAAAAAAATCATTAACAATAGAACATTTTAATCTATGCACACTTCTTTCTGATTATCAACTACACAATATTTATTCAACATATAATTACTTGATTGACACTTCCTATTTTTGATTATAAAGTCTAAATAATAAATCTGTTTCTTCAAAATGCTATTACCAGTATAATTTACCAATAGAATTTTGGTTAGACAGTTTTATTTCTCAAAGATAACTAGGTATATTATTTTCCCCTGTGTTGTTCAATAAAAATTAGTCTGTTTTAAAATATAACTTATATATTACAAATTTGACTTAAAAAAGAAATCTACAAATAGATTTGCATAATGCATTTTCTTAGCCTTTAGAATTACCAAAGCCAAGTCCAAAAAATTTGAACATGCCATTTAATTGTTCTCTCTGCAATTTTTTTTAATGAGATTTGTGGCCATGATTCCAAGTGATAAATTCTTCTTGATTTGCCTCCAGTTGTCACTGGCCAAACCTTAGGGAATGAAAGATTAGTTACGGTTGCAAAAGATGTATTATTTTAAACTGGAAAATTTTTAATGTCCTTAATCCAATTACGTAGAAAGTGAAGAATCTATCAGTATTGTTGTCAGTTTATTAGAGGAAAAAATTTTCCAAATTTTAATTTAACTGTAGATGATGTTCAGTTTCTGCCTTTGACTTAGAACAGAATAAGATTGTATTTAATTAAAGTTGACTCTGGTGACTAAATGTTGCATCCCTAACAGGAAAATTGCATTGTGATTTAAACAAAGATTTCGATCAATAAGCAGTCCTCATCCAATTTTTAACAGCATTTGTCTTTTATCACCCAAGTCCTTGAGTAATGTAAGCAAACCATACTTTGCCTATGCTTGGTTCTGTAGTGAGACTGTTATGTGTATTCATGACTCGATTTTTTTTAAGCTCAAATTTCAAAACTCCAAGAAAAAAAAGTTTTCTTGTTACGTTTAAGTAATAAATGTAAGAGAACACATTCGGGCCACAGAATAGTCCAAGTTGGCCTCAAATACAGGTGCTCCCAGTTTGAACATTGTGCCTGGCTTTTCTGCAGAGAAACCAAATGAAAGAGCAACTTCAAACACAGGTGCAAAATCCCGCATCTGTGAGGGACGGCCCGAAACCATGGCTTTCCCCTGACCATTTTCAGCTTGTAAACTTCATCCTCCATGAAGCACCTGTGTCAGGACCAATCAGGGATGTCTATAAATGTTATCAACACCTACACATCATTACTTATTCATCAACATCAGCCAAATATTGATGCAAACATGCAAGGGTGGTATTTTTGTTTTTGTTTTTCCTATGAAGCTGCTTTTTTCTGAAGAGTGTGTCTGCTTGCCTGACGGCTGATGGAAAGAAGTTAAAATTCACAGATCAGACAATTGGGAGAATTTCAGACTCTAAACCCTATGATTATTTGTATTTGTATCACTTTTTAATGTTTACAGCTAATTCCTTTGGTGACAAAAATGGAGAATGTGTAGAAGGTTCAAACATACTGGTTGCCTTAAGGCCTAGTTGTATCAATTCCATACTTTGTGGTGTAGTTTTGTGCCGCCACCTTCTCCCGGGTAGTCTGTTGCCTTCTTGCTGTTTGATTAGCACTCAAAGAACCTGTGCTGGAAGCTGCATAAGATTTTGTTTTTCAGTAGCAGTGGCAAGCAGCAGAAGCAGCAGGGTCTGGCTTTCTGGCAAACTCCACAGGCATTTGGGTTGGTGGCTTTGCATTTGCCTCTGGGCCTTTCCTGTACAGGGCTGAGAAGGGGCTATCAGTCTGTCAGAGGCTTTGGAAGCCATTTCTTCTTTGACAATTTAAATTTATGTGGTTTTTAATTGTCTGTAAACAAAGCCTTTTAAATCTAGCACTAAATCTCTATCCAAGGTCAGCTGGCATCCAAAGGGATGGTAGCTGATTTAGTTTGTCTGCTTTTCTTTTCCTAAAAATCCCTCTCCATCAGTTGATTGTCTTCCAATAGAGATACACAAAATGCACAAATCACTTGGCCCCTCCCCCCCACTTTGAATGAATAGATAAAAATCCATCTGTTTTTCATCTGCATGTTTCCAGGGCCAAATCTGTGTACTCCGGAAAAAAACAAAAAACAAAAGTGTCCTTGGCAATACAATTTCCTAGTAAGCAGCTAGGAATTGACCAACACTTGGGTTTCAAGTCAGTGATGGCTGCAGTTAAGAAAGTTTCAGTATAGTTTTGGCATTAAATGACCCTTAGGTCTAAATCACTAATGCTGTGAATAATTAAGATGAAGATGTAATGCAATAAATGTATATTGATGACCTATGTCAGTCATCAGTATCAATATACATTATCAATGGTTCACAGTTAAACTGTTAATTGCATGAATTTTTTTACAAAATAAAAGTTATAACTTTAAAAATTGGGGAAAAGGGTTGAGTAACAAAATGTTTGTTTTTCTATAAATTGTCATGCAACTGACTAGAGACTTTCAGAAACATAATTTAAAGCACATACAGATCATGTCTGGCTGTAGGTCCCTGCTCCTGTGGGCTCCAGAAAGCCTTGGCCACGCTTCCCGTTTCAGCGTGTTGAACCCTGTTGGTGGCTGCTCTCCTGTCTGCCTCACGCCTGCAGACTCGGTGCGGCAGGTCTCCCATTTCTCTGACAGCCAGTCTCTCTGTCTCTGCCATAAATGAGGGGAAACAAAAAAAGGGGGGCCTTTACAAACGAGGAGAGCCATAGAGCTCTTAGGAAAAAAGGAATGTAGAACCCACAGAGTTAAAATAAATAAACTGTCACTGCTGAAGCCTCAAACTCTGGTACTGGATCCCTTTTGTTTAAGCAGCCTTGGCTCAGTGAGGGAGAAATAAAGAAGAGCTTTCGAATATTTGTCTTTGTTTCCCATGAGCCCTCTGTGCCTACTTTGAAAAAGAACCATCCAAAAGGACATACTTCTGGTTTCTTTCTCTAAATGTATTTGTATATGTGAGTTGTTATTGCATATGGAGGATTTTTTTTTTCTTTCAAGTCTATTCCTAATTTTTAGTGATGTCAGATAAAAAAATGAAAAACAATAAAACCTGCCCTTTTTTTGAGGAGAGAGTGGATTGGTTCCTGACTTTGCTAGTTATATTGTCTTGGGCAAATTACTTAATTTTGGGGGTCAGTTTTTCTCACCTGTAAAATGGGAAGAATCATATCTACAATGTGCAGTTGATGTATAAATTAAAATAAGACAACTTGTAAATCATATATTGAATTGAATAATTTAATCTAAAAGATAATTTTTACTTAACTGGGCAATATTTGCACAAAAAACGTTGTTGGCCAAGAAACAACATTGAATAAAACAATAAAAAGAAAAGTAAAAAAGCTCAAAAAAAATAAAGGACATTCAGGAGGAAACCTTTAAAATATAAAATTATAGGATTAATTCCCATCAAGTTAGTACTTTAAAAAGTCAGAAATTAAGATAAATCAGTGCATATTATGGTACTGCTGGTTTAGATAAAATGAATGGAATTTGTTGTTTTAAAAGTAGTTCATTGTGGAGAGTAGATATTTGAAATGGAATAGAGAGATTGTCCTACTGATGTAGGGATGAAGAAGTTTGAAGCAAGAACATTGTGGTGAACAGAAGCTAAAAGATTGAGCAGCTCTGGTTACACTGTAGGTGGTGGGCTGTCGTCCCTCTGGTGTGGCTCCTGCGGTGCCCTGGGAAGGAGGACCTACACCTCCTCCACACATTCTTCCCACCCATGTCAGTCAGGCCTTGCTGGTCCCTGAGCAGCTTCACCATATGAGTTCAGATTCAAACCAAGAAAGTCGAAGACTCAGCTGACTTAGATTCTTGGATTCATTATTTGCAATCAAAGCATTCTTGCCAAAATTTCAAGTCCACTCAGAATAAAAGTGGTGAGAAGACCAGATTCCTACTTCCTTATTATAGGACCTCAATGAAAGTCCATATATTCATTCATTCATTCATTCATTGGGATAAAGAGATGTCTACTCTCTTATCATAGGCGCTCAAAGCAAGTGTGTTCATTCATTCATTCAACTAACTTTTGTTAAGTGTCTACTGACACCATGCTAGGTTCTGGAGCTGAAGCAGTCAACCACAGAGGCATGTTCCCTGTTCTCTAAAGACTACAATTATTTAATGTGGTCTCACTCAACCTTGGTGGAGGATCTCTCAGCATCCTCCACCGTAACTATTGGAGCCTTCCCTATTGATCAAAATGCACCAGCTGCCTTTGCCCAAAGTAGCAACATGCTAAACTCACTCAGAGTTTTTCATTAGGATGTTCACTAAATCTAAATGAATCATGTACTCTATGTCTAGAGCCTGTGAGAAAGTAGCTGTGTCGAGTCTAATCTGATTAATCTGGAATCTAAAGTCAAATGGGAGAAGAAAATATCAACACTAAGTATTCAAACAATAAGCAAAAATGAAATCAATTATTTGATAAATTGATGAACAAGTGGAACATGAAACATACATTTTGGACATTGGTTACTCTTTTCTCTGATTATGACTCTTCTTTTCTGCCTCACCTTATTTTAGTCTGTCAAGAATCTTAAGTAATAGTTAATATTTAATGGGGTTACTATGAACCCAATACTGTCCTAAATTGATCTCATTTAATTTTTACTTCAACAAAATGGATCCTTTTCAGATAAGAAAACTGAGGTCCAGAAAATTTAAGCAATCCCTCTAAGAGCATATAATGGTAGAAAAAAATGGTGGGCTTCGATTCTTATCCAGCAATTTTTCTTCAGAGGTGATATTCTTAACCCTATATTTTGTCTCCTTCAACGACCTGCCTTTCTTTCATTGTTCAGATTTAGTTGGCAAATTGATTTTTATCTTGTGTGTTCTTGGTCTGGGATGCTCTCTGTCTTTTGACTTTTTGTTATAGGAAAATCCAAGCCCCCCAAAACATGGAGAGAATAGTTAACAAACCCCATATATGCATCATTCTTGGGTCATCTTTGCTTTCACCCTATGGTCCTGATCAATTATATTCAAGTCTTACAGATAAACCCTACATTTTGATGATTTGATTATAGCATTTCTGATACTTGATTGTATTCCAACAACCATGGTGGCTCAGAAGGAATGGTCTGATAATTTTTTTTATGATACTTTAACCATTTCCAAGCCCTAAATTATCAATCAAATGACTTTATGACTTCATGACTTCCTATCTGCTTAACTCTGTGATATGACATACAGACAGATCAGTGTGTTAATTGCAAAAGATAGACTCTTAATGGATGCTTTTTAATGAATTAATTAAATTAAATCAGGTAAAGTATTTTTAAAAATTGTGACAGAAAAAAAGGCATGAGCATGCTTTTAAGTTTTGTGGTGGGGATAGTAAAGTTTACACATTTTCTTTCTTGAACCAGGAATTTTCTAAAGGAGTTTTCTTACTTTAGGGAAGGATAAAATTGCTCATAACCTGTTCCTATAGAACTAAGACTCCCAAGAAAAGAATTTTTTATGGTAGTATTTGTTAAAATGTTGATATACTCGTGGAAGGATCAGGTAGGGTTCTAATAGATTAGGAGGGCTAAAATATTGGGAATTTCATTAGGCAGCATGAATTGCAGCAGGCATGAACTTGCAGAAACATTTCCTTTGAACTAGACATTTCTTACACTTTGTGTTTGATACTGTCTGAAGTTTGGTGTTTCCTAAAGTTTCTTCCAAGTTTCTATTCTCATTAGACTCTACACATTGGCATAGGAAGTTCTACCCATTCTGATGCACTAAATTAACCAATATTTGGAGTTGGCTTTTAAGTGTCTTAGTCCATCCCTACCTCTCTCTCATCTCCAGACACATTAATCCAACTGCCTGTTGGAAATTGCCACTTACATATCCTCACATTTTCCTCAAACCTAGGCTGTCTGAAATAGAATTCATCATCTTTCCATTAACTACTTCTCCCATTTTTCCTAATAATACAGGATGATGTGTCCCAATTGCCTAAGCCAAAAACCTGGACTTCTCATTGCCTCTTCATCTCCAATTGCCGTTCATCATCATGTCCTGTTAAATCAGCTTTCTAAATATATCTCAGTCTGTCACCTTTGTTCATTCTCACTACTGCATACCAGGCTCCCATCATCTCTAAAGTACTGTAAATGGCTGGGCTTGGTGGCTCAGCCTGTAATCCCGCACCTTGGGAGGCTGAGATGAGTAGATTGCCTGAGCCCGTGGGTTCGAGACCCGCCTGGGCAACTTGGTGAGACCTCATCTCTACAATAAACCAAAAAACTGGCCGGGTGTGGTAGCGCGCGCCTGTAGTTCCAGCTACATGGAAGGCTGAGTTGGAAGGATTACTAGAGCCCAGCAGGTCGAGGCTGCGGTGGCCGGGAGCGGCCACTGTACTCTAGTCTGGGCGACAGAGTGAAACTCCAACTCAAAAAAAAAAAAAGTACTGTAAATATCTCTTAATTACATCTTTCTCTAGTCTTGCTTCCCTCTAGTTCATCTTTCTCCTTCCCACCAACGTGGTTCCTTTGAACTGCCACACTGCCTATGTATGGCCAGCTTAAACTCTTCAAAGAGTCAACATTGCCTAAAGTTCAAACTTTTTGGTTTAGCAAACCTCTCCAATACCTTGTTTCTGTATCCTTCTTTGCACCCTGGATTTCACACATATTGGTTTGTTTGTAGCTCCCAAGACACATTGGGGGTTCTCCAATGTGTCTTTGTGCTTTTCCCCCTTATCTTTATCTTAAAACACCTCACCAGTGACTGCCTACTTATCCTTCAATACTTTCTAGACTCAGCCCAAGAACTCCCTCCTCTGAAGTGCCTTTTCTGAACCATTCTCTACTATCTGTTAGGGTAGGATTAACCATGCACTCATCTGGGTTTCTACTGTACTCATTAGAACCTAAAACCCAGCTAACTTTTTATTTCATTCACATTTAAATATATCTGTGCCTCTTTATGAACCCTTTTTTGTTTCCTTCACAGCTAGTACCAGTTTCCGGCATATAATATACTCAATATATTTTTGTTGTTTGCTTGATTGAGTGACTGATTGAGTAAATAAATCTGTACCCTGAAGAAGATTTTCTGATTACCATGAACAAATTCTTAAATTTTGTTAGCTTTTTCATTAGCATGTCTTTTCTGTCTTCACTACTAGATGCTCTTAATGGAATTAACACTTTGCATGGAAAAATTTATCTTGTTTATGTTGTTTCCTGTTCTTTCTTAGCCCCCCAGATTTACTTAAAGTATAGATAACATCTCGATAATGTTAGAATTTAAATCAATTTCTGTAATAACTTTTAAAGGAATACTTATGGTTTTTGCTATTATCAATTTTAAAATATCTTCTTTCACTTTATGTAGGCACCATTGCTTCTTGCTAATTGCAATAAATGTGTGGAGAGAGTCAAACTCTTTTTTTTTTTTTTGAGTTGGAGTCTCACTCTGTCGCCCAGACTGGAGTGCAGTGGCCACTCCCAGCCACCGCAGCCTCTCCTGCTGGGCTCCGGCGATCCTTCCGCCTCAGCCTTCCGAGTAGCCAGAATTACAGGCATGCGCTACCACGCCCGGCTGATTTTTTGTCTCGAACCCGCGGGTTCAGGCAATCCACTCACCTCAGCCTTCCAAAGGTGCGGGATTACAGGCTGAGGCACCGAGCCCGGCTCAAACTCTTGTCACTTCTAATTTGGTTATTTCATTTGGTTCCTTTTGGGCACTATTATTAGACACTGATATGGGATGTAGAGTTGGTAGATTTGATTGCTTATTTCTAAGTGGAATCTTCTTTACTGCCTACTTTGGAAATTTGATTCAGAATATTTTGAGAGCTGAGTCTTTATCAGGCACATACTAGTTAGGAATATGAGATGAGTAAGAGTTGCTTAACTGAAGGAGTTTATAATATTGAAGGAAGGTAAGACAGAGAGCTGTAACATAAAGATGGGACAAACGCCAGAAGAAATACATGAAGTACTGTGGGAAGAGAAAACAGACACTTGTTTCCAGTAAGGGATTTGAGGAAAGCACCATAGGAGAAGGGAGCTTTTAAACTGCACTTTAGATATTGAGTAGAAGTTCAATACATGAAAACTGGGGTAGGACATTGCACATGGGAAGACATGGGTGGTTAGTTGAGGTGGAAAAAATGTATAATGAATGGAGAACAGGTCCAGAGTGCCCAGGGGATAGGGTGGAATTCCTAAGGGATATTGAAAACTAGAATGATGGCCCTATTAAGGAAGCCCTTTAACGCCCTGCCATCAATCGAGGCTCACAGGAAGCTCTTGAACAGGGGAGTGAACCTTCTTTACTTTGCTTTAATTTTCCCACAGCAGCATATCGTGTTCCCCTTATCTTTTATGCTCTGTGTTTGCAAAAAAATTGCCATGTGATCACTTTTGTTTGGAGAACTTCTCTAACCACTTTGAAATCATGGTTTTTTTTTTTTTTCCTTACTCAACCTCATGGTACAAGGTTTTCCTATTTGAACTTCAGCCACACTTTGTATTTTTGTCCCTTTGGGGGAAAAGTTATTAGAAGTTAGCTGATATCGAATATAGGTTGTATCAAGTATATTCAATATAATAAAGGACTTTTATTAAAGCTTTGTAGTCCTCTCCCTGCCATTTGTTTTAAATATTATAACCTCCATTTAATATCTGTTGGGTCATGTGAATCATCCACACCAAGAAAGGTCTACTTGGGAATGTCATGATGCTTCTTTTACTTTTTCCCCCTTTTTTCTTTTTCTTTTGTGTTTAACTTTTTTATTTCTTTTTCCCCCCTCTTTTAATTTTTATTTAAAATTGTGGGGCACAATTCAGGGCTAGGTATACAAATATTCACTGTGCAGGTACCCTTATCGATGAGTTGTGCCCCTCCTTCCCCAGGCAGATATCAACTATTGTCAATCCCACCTCCCCACCCCCCTCCCCACATTTTCCCACCACTTTTAATCCTTTTCTTATAGTAATACAGTCGTTGTTCAAGGTCCATTTATGAGTGAGAACATGTGATACTCAGCTCTTTGTTTCTGTGAGAGATCACTCAGTATTATAAACTCTAATTCCATCCAGGTGACTGCGAACTTCATGATTTTGTTCTTCTTTATGGCTGTGCAGTATTCCATTGTGTATATGTACCACATTTTAAAAATCCAGTCCTCTTTTGATGGGCAACACAGTTGGTTCCATGTTCTTGCTATTGTGAACAATGCTGTGATAAACATACATGTGCAAGTATCTTTTTTATAGAGTGACCTGAGTTCTTCCGGGTATATTCCCAGTAGGGGGATTGCAGGGTCATATGGAAAGTTGATTTTTAGAATTTTTAGGAAGCGCCACACTGATTTCAACAGAGGCTGAACTAGTTTGCACTCCCACCAATAGTGTAGAAGTGTTCCCTTTTTGCCATATCCTCTCCAGCCTGTTATTTTTTGAGTTATTGACGATAGCCATTCTGACTGGAGTTAGGGTACAAGAACAGGCATATAGACCAATGAAATAGAATTGAGATTCTAGAAGCAAAACCTCAATTTCTCAACCAACTCATCTTCAACAAAGCCTTCACCACCCACTACTGGGGAGAGGAGAACCTATTCAGTAAATGGTGCTGGGAAAACTGGCTGACCACATGCAGAAGATTAAAACAAGACCCCTACCTATCACCAAACACAAAAATTTACTCTAAATGGATCACAGACCTAAATGCAAAACCTCCTACTGTAAGAACCTTAGAAAATGCAAGAGACGCTCTCATGGAAGTTGGAACTGGCAACCAATTCCTGATCAAAACCCGAAGTGCCCAGGCCATAAGAGATAAGATAGACAAGTGGGACCTTATTAAACTGACAAGTCTCTGCGAAGCCAAAGAAACCATCAAGAGAGCAGGGAGACAGCCCACAGACTGGGAAAAAAATTTGCCAACTCCATGTCTGACAAAGGCCTAACATCAAGGATCTATAAGGAACTCAAACGTGTTGAAAAGAAAAAAACAAACAGCCCTATTACAAAGTGGGCTGGAGATATGAATAGACATTTCTCAAAAGAAGACATAAGAGCAGCCAACAGATATATGAAAAAAATATTCATCCTCACTAGTCATCAAGGAGATACATATTAAAACTACACTGAGATACTACTTTTTCTCCTTTTAAATTCGAAGATTCAAATTTCTCTTTCCTCCCATTTTATGTCTTGCTGCTTCATTTAACTTGAGGGAGTTTTATTTTTGAGCAGTTTTACTAAGATATAATTGATATGCCATTAGTTTATCCATTTCACTTGCTCAATTCAATGAATTTTAGTATATTTACAGAGTTGTGCCACTATCATCACTATATGATTTTAGAATAATTCCATTACTCAAAAAACCCCCAAAACCCTTGTACCTAATTATAGTTATTTGCCATTTCTACTCCTAGTCTCAGGCAACCACTAATCTACTTAATCTCTCTTATTTTCTGCTTTTTTGGATATTTTATATAAATGGAATTATGCCATGTTTGTTCTTTTGTCTGTGTTTCACTTAGCATTATGTTTTGGGGAGTTCATCCATGTTGTAATATCTATCAGTACTTCTTTCCTTTTTTATTGCTGATAGTATTTCATTGTATGAATAGGACACATTTTGTTTAATTTTTTGCTAATTGATGGACTTTTTTGGTTATTGTAAATAATATTTCCATGAACATTTTTGTGCATGTTTTTTGTGGACATGTTTTTATTTATTTTGAGTAGATTTTTAAGAGTGAAATTGTTGAATGGTATGATAAGTTTGCGTTTAATCTTTCAAGAAAGTGCCAAAATGTTTTCCAAATTAACTGCATCATCTTACATTCTTACCAGAAGTATATGAGACCTCTAGTTTCTCTTCATCCTTGTCAGCACTTGTTATTAATGTCTATCTTTTTTATTGTATCTATTTTAGTGAGTGTGATTCTGTTTTATTGTAGTTTTGATTTTCATTTCGCTAATGACTAATGATATTGAGCATTTTTCATGTACATATTGGCGGTTTGCATATTCTATGGATAAATGATAATTCTAATAATTTGAACATTTTAAAATGGACTTATGTGCGCTTTTATTATTGTGTTAAGAGTTCTATATATATTCCATATACAAATCTTTTATCAGATACATAATGTGAGTTCTATGGGTCTTCTTCTCTCTTGATTGTGTCTTTCAAAGTTCAAAAATTGTAAATTTTGACAAAAATCAACTTTTTATTGCTGTGCTTTCAGAGTTTATCCACTTTGTTTAACATGTAGGTCAATTAATTTATGGAAACTCTGTTATGTTTATGGCTGTGTGGCAAGCAAAGTTTTCTATCACCTTTATTGCAAGGTGGTGGGCTTTTCTCCCTGAAGCTTCAGTTGATCTACTGTGGATTTCCTGAAATTGCAGCAGTGAACTAGAAATTACTTTCAGCCTTGGGGGTTCACTGCCTCTACAAACTTCTCCTTTTCCCTCTTATTATCTTGTCCTTACCCCCGAAGTAGTAAGCAACCCCTATCCTGAGAGATTTAGAGCATATCACTGCCCATTTCCTGAGGGATTCTGGGATATCATGACAGTTTTAGGTTCAAAGATAAGCCCTGAGCTGGTATTGTTGAAAATGAACTATTCCAAACCTGTTCTCTTTGACTTTTTTCAGGTCTCCAGAACCCAACGCAGCAGAAACAAATTATAAAATAGCATTGTCTAGGTAGGAGTCAGAAGACATGGGTTCTAGTCTTGAGTCAGCATCTTGCTTTCTTTCTGACTTTGACCAAATTACTTACTGTATTAATTTTCTCCTTCAGAATATGAGATTTTGGATATCTACTGTTTCCACTTTAGAGCAGCAGTTCTCAGTGGGGCGTGATTTCTCCCTCCTTCTCCCCACTCCCACTGCCTAGGACATTTGCATTGTCTAGATGCACTTTAGGTTGCTACAACAGCAGGAGCACTATTACACATAGTGGTAGAGTGGTAGGGATATTACTAAATTGCTAAGCATCCTTCAATGCACAGGACAGCTTTCAACAACAAAAGATTATCTGGTCCCAGATGTCAACAGTGCTCAGCTTGAGATACCCTACTTTAGAATATAATTTTAATTAATATTTTGTTAGAAAATTCCCCCCTCTTGTTTTATTCAAGAACTTCCTTTCTTCCAAAGTTCAGCTCCATAGTGGTGCCATTTTTGCCCATCTTAATTCATAATAATTATTTTTCTCCATTTCTGAATTTCTATGACACTTATTACTATGTTATTAAGTATAGTGCAATAAAAACAAAAATACAACTGTAGACAATTTAGCTTTTTTAAAAATAAAAAGTATATATTCATAGTTGAATTGATTAAATATTATAATTTCTAAGATTTTTATTTTTGTCATCAAAGTATTTCTGAGCAATATGAACATTATTTTTCTCAGTTGGTCTCCCTGAGATACCTTCACCCCCATTATTCACATCTAATAGCAATGTGGAGGCCAAGAATTTTGTCAATATACATGTTAGGATCATTTGAGGATCTTTCCCAGGCCCGGTTCATTCCAGACACTTCATCAGGGGCCCAATCCAGCAAAGAAAGTCTCAGATGGTTCCAACCAGGGGAATCGAGAACCTGCCAGGATCACCTAGAAACAGGTCAGTCAAATAAATAAAGGCAAGGCCCGGGCAGAGATTCTGTGCCAGAGCCACTTTGTGGTATGCACAGGAAATTTATTTTCTAAAATAAATATTCTTACATTTTCCTTCTGTGTATCGCTCTGTTTCAACATCTATCCACCATATCTTGTGGCTAATGAATTATTATCTTTGCCAAAGTGTGAGGCAGTTTAAGAAATGCAATCTAAAGCCTATCTTTGGAGTCATTTATGAAAACATTAAACAGCACCAGGTGCAGGACTGACCCCTTGAGGACCACCACTCAATATGCCCCCAAGGCTGACATTTAACCATCGATGACTGCTGAGTAGAGCCCTCTGACCAATATTGCATCAATCAATAGAGTTTTTCCAACTCCACGTCCCCAGAATCACTTCCTCTCTTAGAGTTGACCACACTTATTCTCCTTAGTTGTTTGACTCAGGTAGGATAACTAAAATTTAAAAATGACTGCAAATAGCTTACAAAGGATACTTTATAAGACTTAGTGTACATGACTTATAAAAAGAGTCCAGATTCAGTTGATAAGCATCAGTTGACTAACAAACAAAATGTGATGACTTTTCAGTTTTCATTTTACCTTAACAGGTTACTGAAAGAATCTCTGTCCTCTTCCTTTTGAGGAGTCTTCTTTCCGAACTGTCTTCACTGAGCCTTAATTTGACCATCTGGACTCTCCCCACCCACCCGCCCCGTGTGTGTGTGTATGTGTATGTGTGTGTGAGTGTGAGTGTGTGTGTGTGTGCACAAAAAGGGATGAATCTGTTCTTTTAGCATTGGATTTTATACTATATTCCCTCTGTGCAATATACGCCACTCAATTTTGTAATTTTGCCAAATAAATCCAAATTCTATTTTATTCATTTATTTAAATTTGATAAGAATTTAAACAAATCACATAGATGTTTTTATCAATAGACTTTATTTTTAGAGCAGTTTTGAGTTTATAGAAAAGTGTGACAGAAATACAAAGAGTCCCTACTTTTTCCCATCGCTCCCTTCCAGCTACCCCTATTATTAACATCTTGCATGGATGTGGTACATTTGTTACAACAGATAAACCAATATGCAATTTTACTCACTAATGTCCATAGTTTACATTAATGTTCACTCTTTGTGTTGTATAGTTATATGGGCTTTGCAAATACAGAAAATTCTATATCCAACATTGCAGTGTCAGAGTAGAGGCATACGTTGGACATATTGCGGGTTCAGCTCCAGACCACCATAATAAAGTGAATATCTCAAAAAGAGAGTCACAAGAATTTTTGTGGTTTTCCAGTGCATATAAAAATTAAGTTTACATTGCACTGAAGCCTATTCAGTGTGAAATAATGTTATGTCTTTAAAAAGTATATGCCTTAATTTAAAAATATTTTATTGCTAAAACATGTTAATGATCATCAGAGCCTTCAATGAACTGTTTCTTTTTCTTTTTTTTTTTTTTTTTTTTGCTGCTGGAGGTCCTGCTCCATGTTGATGACTGCTGACCAGTCAAGGTGGTGATTCCTAAAAGCCAAGGTGGCTGTGGAAGTTTCTTTAAATAAGACAACAGTGAAGTTGGCTGCGTCGACTGACTCTTCCTTTTGTGAAGATTTCTTTGTAGCACACAATGCTGTTTGATAGCATTTTACCCACATAGAACGTCTTTCAAATTGGAGTCATTTGTCTCAATCCCTTCAACAGCTTTATCAACTTAGTTTATTTAATAGTGCAAATCCTGTATTGTCATTTCAACAATTTTCACAGGGTCTTCCTTAGGTTAGATTCTATCTCAAGAAACCACTGTCTTTGTTCATCCATAAGAAGCCTCACCTGTTCGAGTTTTAGTCATGAGATTGCAGCAATTCCATCACATCTTCAGGCTTCACTTCTAATTCTAGTTTTCTTTATATCCACCCGGTCTGAAGCTATTTTTTTCACTGAAGTCTTGAGCCCCTTCAAGTCATCCATGAAGATCAAAAACAACTTCTTTCAAACTCCTGTTAGTGTTGATATTTTAATCTCCTCCCATGAATCATGAATGTTCTTAATGGTATCTAGAATGGTAAATCCTTTCCAGAAGATTTTCAATTTACTTTGCCCAGATCTATTAGAGGAATCACTATCAATAGCAGCTATAGCCTTATAAGATGTATTTCTGAAATAATAAGACTTGAAAGTCAAAGTTTCTTCTTGATCATGGGCTGCAGAATGGATGTTGTATTATCAGGCATAAAAACATAAATTTTCTTGTACATCTTCATCAGAGCTCTTGGGTAGCCAGGTGCATTGTGAGTGAGCAATACTATTTTGAAAGGAATCTTTAGTTCTGAGATGAAGGTCTCAACAGTGGGCTTAAAACGTTTAATAATCTAAGCTATAAATAGATGTGCTGTCATCCAGGCTTTGTTGTTCCACTTATAGAGCACAGGCAGAGTAAACTTAAGTGCCCTAGGATTTCCAGCATGGAAAAATGGGAAATGAGCATTCAGTTGAACTAAAAGTCACCAGTCATATTGGCTCCCAACAAGAGAGGCAGCTTGTTTTTTTTTTTTTAAAGCTTTGAAGGCAGATATTGATTTCCCTGTAGCTATGAAAGTCCTAAATGGCATCTCCTTCCAATAGAAGGCTATTTTATCAACACTGAAAATCTGTTGTTTAGTGTAGTCACCTTCATCAATGATCTTAGCTAGATCCTCTGGATTACTTGCTGCAGCTTCTGCTTTAGCACTTGCTGCTTTGCCTTGCACTTTTATGCAAAGAGATGGCACCTTTCCTTAAACCTAATGAACCAACCTCTGCTGACTTACAAATTTTATTCTGCAACATCTTCAGCTCTCTCAATTGAATTAAATAGAGTTAGGACCTTGCTCTGGAATAGGGTTTGACTTACGGGAATGTTGTGGTTATGATCATCCATCCAGACCACTCAAACTTCCTCCATATCAGTTTTTTTTTTTCTTTCTATCAGCTGCATGTTCACTGGTATAGTGCTTTTAACTTTTTACAAAAACTTTTCTTTTGCCCTCACAACCCAGCTAACTATTGGATGCAAGAGGTGTATCTTGGTTCTCTAGATGTTTTCCTCACTACGTGTAGTCATTTCTAACTTTCATGTGAAATGGGAATCATGCAACTCTTTCTTTCACTTGGACACTTAGAGGCCATTGTAGTGTCTCAATTGGACTAATTTCAATATTGCTGTGTCTCAGGAGGCCCGAAGAGAAAGAGAGAGGTAGGGAGATAGCAGGTAGGTGGAGCAGTCAGAACACACACAACATTTATTAAGTTTGTGGTCTTATATGTGCACGGTTTGTGGTGCCCCAAAACAATTGCAATTGTTTGGGGACATGCACATCAAAGATCACTGATCACAGATCACCATGACAGATATAATCATCATGAAAAGTTTGAAATAGTGTGAGAATTACTAAAATGTGACTGTGATGTGAAGTGAGCACATGCTTTTGGAAAAGCGACACCAATAGACTTGCTCAAATGTAAGGTTGCCACAAAACTTCAATTTGTGAAAAGTACAATATCTATGAAGCAAAATAAAGCAAAGCACAATAAACTGAAATACATCTGGAGTCTCAATGCCCTAAAAATTTTCTCTGCTCTTTCACCACCACAGAACTTCCTGGTAACCACTGATTTTTTAAAAATTGTCTACATAGTTTTGCCTTTTTCATAATGTCTTGTAGTTAAAATCATACAGTATGTTTGTAGTCTTTTCACACTGGTTTCTGTTACTTAGCTATATTTATTTAAGGTGAAAATGTGAAAAAGATTTTTTAAAAATCTTTTTATGCTTTTGTGGCATGGTAGCTCTTGTTTATTGCAGAATTAATATTCTATATGGTGCATAGATATACTACAGTTTGCTTGTTCATTCACCTGTTGAAGGATATGTTAGTTACTTCCAGGTTTTGGCAATTATAATTAAAGCTGTTATAAATATTCTTGTGCAAATTTTTATGTAGATATAAGCTTTCAACTTACTTGGTTAAATACCTAAGAGTGTGATTGTGATAAGAATATGGTAAGAATGTGTTTATCTTTGTAAGAAATTGCCAAACTATCCTTCAAAGAGGCGGAATCATTTTGCATTCCCACCAGCAATGGATGAAAGTTCTTGATCTCCACATTTTCCTTAGCATTTGATGTTGTTAGTGTTTTGGATATTAACCACTCATTAAGTGTATAGAGATATCTAATTGTTGTTTTAATTTGCAATCGCCTAATGAAATATGCTGTTAAGCATGTTTTCTTATGCTTATCTGTTATCTATATATATTTTTTGATGAGCTGTCTGTTCAGACCTTTTATAAAACTTCAGTTAAGTTACTTGTTTTATTTTATTTTCCAAATTTACTTGTCTTAAATTGCCAGATAAAATTGTATGTATTTTTGTGTACAATATGATGTTCTGAAGTATATATGCATTAAAATGGGTAAATCTCACTAACTAAAATATGCATTATGTAACATAGTTATCATTTTTGTGGTAAGAACATTTAATATCTATTCTCTTAGCATTTTTCAAGAGTACAATATATTATTATTAACTATAGTCATCATGCTATACAATAAGACTCATGAACTTATTCATTCTATGTAACTGCAATTTGATATCCTTTGAGCCGCATCTTCCCGAATCTTTCAGCCCCTAACCACACCAACCTCTGGTACCCACCATTCTACTCTTCACATCTGTAAGATCAACTTTTCTGCATTCATTCCACATATGAATGAGATCGTGTGGTATTTGTCTTTCTGTGCCTGGCTTATTTCACTTAACATAATTTATCTGTATTGTTGAAAATAACAGAATTTCCTCCTTTTAAAGACTGAATAATATTCCATTAGTGGTGTTACTGTTGCTTTTTTTTCTTTTTCTTTTTTTTTTTTTTTTTTTTTTGAGCTGAAGCTTCACTCTGTTGCCCAAGCTGGAGTGCAGTGGCTCACTGCAACCTCTACCTCCTGGGCTCAGGTGATCCTTCCTCCTCAGCCTTCTGAGAAACTGAGACTACAGGCACACACCACCATATTCAGCTAATATTTGTATTTTTTGTAGAGACAAGGTCTCACTATGTTGGCCAGACAGGTCTTGAACTCCTGGGCTCAAGCAATCCTCTCATCTTGGTCTGCAAGATGCTAGGTTTATAGGCATGAGCCACAGTGCCTGGCCACGTTTGGGAGTGGGGGGGAATAGAGTCTGGAGTGTAATGGTGCAATCCCAGTATGACCTCCTGAGTTCAAGCAATCCTTCTGCCTCAGCCTCCCAAATAGTTGGGACTACAGGCTTGCACCACCATGCCTAGGTAATTTTTGTATTTTTTGTAGAGATGAGGTCTCATTCTGCTGGTCTCAAACTACTAGTAATCCTCCCACTTTAGTCTCCCAAAGTGCTGGTATTATAGGTGTGAACCACCATGTCTGACCACCCATTGTGTTTTTATACCACATTTACTTTATCCATTTATCCCTTGATGGACATTCACTGTTGATGGGAACATACAGTAGTATAACTGTTATGGAAAATAGTATAGTTGTTCCCTGAAAAATAGAAAATAGGACTGCTGTATGACCTAGCAATTCCCCTACTGGGTATATATCCAAAGGAAATGAAATCAGTACATTGAAGAGATGTATGTACTTTCATGTTTACTGCAGCATCATTATTCACAATAGCCAAGGTATGGAATCAACTTAAATGTCCATCAAGGGATGAAAGGATAAAGAAGATGTGTTATGTAAACACAGTGGGATATCATTGCAATTGGAATTGTTTTCTTGATTTATTTTTCAAACAATTTATAATTAGTGTATAGAATCTTTACTGGGTTTTATATGTTGATTTTGTATCCCAAATTCTTACTGAATTTGTTAGTTCTAGTAGTTTTTTGCTGAAATGTTCAGGGACAATTTAATGTATTCCTTTCCAATTTGGATACCTTTTGTTTCTTTTTCTCACCTAATTACTTTGGATAGGACTTTCAGTACAGTGCTGAAGTGGTAAGAGTTGTCATCTTTATCTTATTTCTGTTCTTAGAGAAAATAATTCCAACTTTCCCCGTTAAATATAATGCTTACTTTGGCTAGCCACATGCAGAAGAAGGAAACTGGACTCTTACCAATCATCATATACAAAAAATTAACTAAAAATGGATCAAAGACTTGAATGTAAAACCTCAAGAAATAAGAATCCTAGACGAAAACTTAGGGAATATCCTCCTGGACATCAGAGTAGGCAATAAATTCATGACCAAGTCCTCAAAAGCAAATGCAACAAAAGCTAACGTTGACAGGTGGGACCTTATCAAACAGAAAAGTTTTTGCACAACAAAAGAAACTCAAGAAAGCAAAGAGACAGCCCAAAGAATGGGAAAACATATTTGCAAGCTACACATATGACAAGTACCTAACATCCAGAATCTACAAGGAACTCAAACAAATTGAAAGGAAACAAACAAACAACCCCATTAAAAAGTGGGCAAAAGACATGAACAGATACTTTTCAGAGGAAGACATATGAGCAGACAGCAAACACATCAAAAAATTATCAGTCTCATTAACCATCAGAGAAATGCAAATCAAAACTACAGTGAGATACCTTCTGACTCTGGTAAGGATGGCTATTATTAAAAAGTCTAAAAACAACACGTGCTGGCATGGCTGCAGAAAAAAAAGGAATGCTTCTACACTGTGTGAATGTAAGCTAGTTCAGTTTTTGTGGAAAGAAGTGTGGTGATTTCTCAAATAATGAAAAACTGAGCTTTCATATGATCCAGCAATTTTTCTTCTGGGAATATGACCAGAGGAACATAAATCACACTACAAAAAAGACACCTGCACATGCATGTTTTTTGCGGCAATTTTCACAAAAGCAAAAACATGGAACCAATCCACATGCCCATCAAAAGCAAACTGGATTTAAAAATTGTGGTACATATACACGATGGAATATCATGCCACCATAAAACAAACAAACAAACAAACAAACAAACAAACAAACAAAAAACCCACAGCCTTCACAGCAACTTGGATGCAGCCAGAGATCACCATACTAAGTTTTCCAATGCAGAAACAAAGAACTAAATATATGTTCTCACTCAAAAGTGGACCCTGATCACTGGTCATATGAACACAAGAGTGAGATCCATAGATGCTGGTCACTGCTAAGGAAGGGAGGGATGAAGGAGGGAGTGTGGTATCACCCTGGGTACCTGGTCCACTATCAGCAGGAAAGAGGGTCAGCTCGAAGCCCAAACTTCATCTGCATGCAACCTACTTATGTAGTAAATCTTCATTTGTAACCCACAACTCTAAAATAAAATAAAAATATAAGAGGAACCTCAAAACACCAGAATTTATTTATAAAATGTTTTTATTCATTCTTACATGTTTAAATTTAGGCGCCTTCAAAGTACTCTCCATTTGATGAACTACATGTATTGAGACCCTTCTTCCACTTCTCTAGACAGGTTTTGAACTTGTCAACTTTGATGCCTTTTAGTGCCTTTGCCATGTTTTTGTTTATCTCTTCTACATTGGCAACACATTTCTCGTTGAGGCATTTTTCCATCCAAGGAAACAAAAACGTCACTCAGGGCAAGATCAGGCGAATAGAGAGGGTGGGACATGTGGGTCATGCCATTTTAGGTCAAAAATTGCTGAATACTCAGTGCGATGTGGGCAGGTGCACTCATAAATCTCTCATCACAAAATGGAAAACCAAGAAAATGCTTCATGATCTGAATTAAAAAAAAAGAAACGGGTAAACACGTTGAAAAGACCTCCAAAAAAAATTAAATGCAGTCTCTCACAACAATACTAACTGGCAGGTACCCTGATGCCGAAGGCTTCCTAGAATACTTACCTAGTATGGGAAGCCTATACTACAAGGGGCCTGTTCTCCAAAAAATAATTTCTTTTTTGGGGGGGGTCTCCCCTCATATGTATACTGTTTACTGGGATCATCATATATAACCTTTATTATGTTTTGGTACATTACTTCTATACCTAGCTTGTTGAGAGCTTTTATCATGAGAGGATGTTGAATTTTTTCAAACGCCTTTTCAGCATCTATTGAAATGGCCATGTGGTTTTTGTGTTTTAATTCTATTAGTGTGATGTATTATGTTTATTAATTTGCATATATTGAACCAGTCTTACATGCCTGGGATAAATCCCACTTGATCATGGTGAATGATCTTTTTTTTTCTTTTTAAATTTTTTTTTTAATTCAAGGGCTTCTTGTGCAAATTTATTACATGAGTATATTGTGTGATGTGAGATTTGGGCTTCTGTTGAACCCATCATCCAAATGGTGAACATGGTATAGGACTTTCAGTATAATGTTGAAGTGGTAAGAGTTGTTATGCTTATCTTATTCCTGATCTTAGAGAAAAAGCTTCCAATTTTTTCCATTAAATGTAATGCTTACTCTGGCTAACCAATGCAGAAGAATGAAACTGGACCCTTACCAATTGTTATACATAAAAATTAACTCAAAATGAATCAAAAACTTAAATATGAAACCTCAAGGTATAAGAATCTTTTTTTTTATTAATCAATATTTTTTATTTTGATATTGTGGGGTACAGTTAAGGGTTAGGTATACAAATATGTGTTGTTCAGGCACTCTTGTTGATAAGGGGTGTCTCCCCATCCCCAGACAGATATCACTACCGTTAATCCCACCTCCCTTCCCCACCCACACCCCGTTGTTCCCCACCACTGTCAAACGTTTTCTTATAGTATTACGATAGATGTTCAAGGTCCACTACATGAGTGAGAACATGTGATACTCAGATCTTTGTTTCTGTGAGAGGTCACTCAGTATTATAGACTAGTTCCATCCAGGTTGCTGTGAAATTCATGATTTTGTTCTTTTTTATGGCTGCGTAGTATTCGATAGTGTATATGTACCACATTTTTTTAAATCCAGTCCTCTTTTGATGGACAGCATGGTTGATTCCAGGTTCTTGCTATTATGAACAATGCTGCAATAAACATATGTGTGCAGGTATCTTTTTTATAGAGTGATTTGAGTTCTTCAGGGTATATTCCCAGTAGGGGGATTGCGGGATCATATGAGAGGTCGATATTTAGGGCTTTTAGGAATTGCCACACTTTTTTCCACAGAGGTTGCACTAGTTTGCACTCCTACCAACAGTGTAGAAGTGTTCCCTTTACACCACACCCTCTCCAGCAACTGTTATTTTTTGAGTTATTGATAATTGCCATTCCAACTGGAGTTAGGTGATATCTCAGTGTGGTTTTGATTTGCATCTCCTTGATAATTAGTGAGGTTGTACATTTCTTCATGTGTCTGCTGCTGCTCAGATATCTTCCTTTGAGGAGTGTCTGCTCATATCTTTTGCTCACTTTATAATGGGGTTGTTTGTTTTTTTCTTTTCAGCACGTTTGAGTTCCTTGTAGATCTAAGATGTTAAGCCTTTGTCGGACTTGGAGTTGGCAAATACTTTTTCCCAGTTTGTGGGCTGCCTCCCTGCTCTCTTGATGGTTTCTTTGGCTTTGCAGAAGCTTGTCAGTTTAATGAGGTCCCACTTGTCTATCTAATCTCTTATGGCCCATGCATTTTGGGTTTTGTTCAGGGATTGTATGCCAGTTCCAATTTCCATAAGGGTGTGTCCTTCATTTTCTAAGGTTCTTATGGTTTGAGGTTTTACATTTAGGTCTCTGATCCATTTAGAGTTAATTTTTGTGTATGGGGATAGATAGGTGTCTTGTTTGAGTCTTCTACATGTGGTCAGCCAGTTTTCCCAGCACCATTTACTGAATAGGTTCTCCTCTCCCCAGTGGTAAGTGGTGGAGCCTTTGTTGAAGATGAGTTGGTCAAGAAATTGAGGTTTTGCTTCTGAAATCTCTATTCTGTTCTATTGGTCTATATGCCTATTCCTGTACCAATACCAAACTGTTTTGATTATTGTAGCTTTATAGTAAAGTTTGAAGTCTGGTAGTGTGATACCTCCTGCTTTTTTTTTTTTTTTTTTGCTGAGGATTGTTCTGGCTATTCTTGGTCGTTTGTGTTTCTATATGAATTCTTGTATTGTTTTTTCTAGCTCTGAGAAGAATGTTGCTGGTAATTTGATGGGTATTGCATTAAATCTGTAGATTGCCTTAGGTAGAATGGACATCTTTATAATGTTGATTCCTTCATGAGCATGGGATATTTTTCCACTTGTTTGTGTCATCCTTGATTTCTTTGAGCAGTGTCTTGTAGTTTTCATTGTAAAGGTCTTTCATGTCTCTGGTTAGGAAGATGCCAAGGTATTTCATTTTTTTTGTGGCTACTGTGAATGGGATTGTGTTTTTTATTTGGGTTTCTGTTTGTTTATTATTGGTGTAAAGGTATAAGAATCTTAAAAGAAAACTTAGGGAACCCCCTCCTGGACATCAGAGTAGTCAATAAATTCATGACCAAGTCCTCAAAAGCAAATGGTTTTTCATCCCTTTTTCTCCTTCCTTCCTCCTCCCTTTAGGAGCCACATTGTCTGTTGTTCTCACCTTTAAGTACATGTGTTTGGCACACACTGATTCTCTGATAAGTGAGAACATGCCATATTTGGTTTTCTCTTTCTGGGTTATTTCGCTTAGGATCGTGGCCTCTACTTGCATGTTTGCCCCCAAATACATGATTTTATTCTTTTTTATGGCTGCATAGTGTTCCATAGTATATATGTACCACATTTTCTTTATCCAATCTACCACTGATGGGCATCTACGTTGAGTCCATGAATTTGCTCTGTGAATAGTGCTGCAATAAACATATGAGTGCTGTTTGGAAGAACAGTTTATATTCTGGATAGATACCTAGTAATAGGATTGCTGGGTCAAGTGGTGATTAGAGGTAATTTTACTTTTCTCTTTGAGGAATCTCCAAACTGTTTTCACAAGGGCTGAACTAGCTTGCATTTGCATTTCCAACAACAATTTATAAGGGTTTCCTTTTCTCCACAATCTTGCCAAAAGCAGTTTTTTGACTTTTTAGTAAAAACCAGTGAATATTTTAAAATGTGCTTTTAAATTTGGTTTACTAGTATTTTGTTGAGGATTTTTGCATCAAGTTCATTAGGAATTTATTTGTTTTATCGTTTTTGCGGTATCCTTATCTACCTTTGATACCAGAGTAATGCGAGTCTCATAAAATAAGTTTAGAAGTATTTCTTCTTAAATTCTTTGGTACGAATTTGAGAAGGATTGATATTAGTTCTTTAAACATTTGAGAGAATTTAGCTATGAAGCCATCTTTTCCTGGGGCTTTTCTTTAAGGGGACACTCTTTATTACTGGTTCAAACTCCTTACTAATTTGTTCGTCTGTTCAGATTTTTTTAAAATTTCTTAATAATTTAAGCTTAATAGGTTGCATATGTCAAGAAATTTATTCATTTCTCCTGGGTTATCCAATATGTTGGTATATAATTGTTTCTACTAGTCTCTTGTGACTTATAGTATTTCTGTGGTATCAGTTTTAATTTCTCTCATTTCATTTTTGGTTTTATTTAATTGAGTCTTCTCTTTTTATCTCTCAGTCTAGCTAAAGGTTTGTCAGTTTTATCTTCTAAAAAAAACAACTCTCTTTTGCTGATCTTTTTTGTTTTGTTTTGTTTCAGTTTCACTTATTTCTCCTCTGATCTTTATTGCCTTTCTTCTACTAATTTGGGGTTAGTTTGTACTTGTTTTTCTAGTTCCTTGACGTGCAATGTCAGATTGTTTATTTGATACTTTTTTCCTTTTTATGGAGTCCTCTCTTGTTATAAACTTCCCTCTTAGAACTACTTTTGTTGCATCTCATAAATTTGGGTACAATGTCTTTCATTTAACTTTGTCTCAAAATATTTTTTTAAATGTTGCTTTAATTTCTTTGTTGAGTAATTGGTTGTTCAAGAGCATGTTGTTTAATTTTTTATGTATTTGTTAACTTTCTGAAGTTCCTAGAAATTACTGATTTCTAGTTTTTAACCATTGATGGTCAGAAAGATACTTGATGTGATTGCAATCTACTTAAATTTGTTAAGACTTCTTTTGCAACATAACATCATCTATCCTAGAGAATGTTCTAAGTGCACTTGAGAAAAATGTGTATTCTGCAGCTGTTGGATGGAATGTTTTGTAAATGTTTGTTTGGTCCATTTGGTCTAATGTGTAGTTTAAGTCTGATGTTTTCTTATTACTTTGCTGTCTGAAGGATCTGTCCATTGCTGAAAGAAGAGTGTTGAAATTCCCTACTATTATTGTATTGTTAGTGACTTCTCCTTTTAAACTTAAGACCTTCTTTGCTGCTTTTTACAGTTTTTTTACTTAAAGTCTGCTTTATCCAATATATGTATAGCTACTTCTGCTCTCTTTTGGTTTTAATTTGAAGGAAATTTATTTTTCCATCCCCTCACTCCCAGTCTATGTGTCTCTAATAGGTTAAGTGAGTCTCTTGTAGGCATGATGTAGTCTAGTCTCATGTTTTCATTGATTCGGCCATTCTTACTCTTGATTGGATAGTTTAATTCATTCACATTCAAATTAATTAGTGACAGGTAAGGACTTATTATTGTCATTTTGCAAATTGTTTTCTGGCTGTTTTTGTAAATTTGTTTGTTTCTTTCTTTCTCTTGTCTTTCTTTGTGATTAAGATATTTTCTCTAGTGGTATGTTTTGATCCCTTGATTTTTTTTTTATATATCTCCTATAGGTTTTTGCTTTTTGGTTACCATGAGGCTTATAAAAAAATAATTCGTTGTTGTAGCATGGTGTTTTAAACTGGTACCAACTTAGTTTTGTTTTGTTTTTTATTATAATGATGTGGGATACAGTTCAGGGTTAGATATACAAACGTTGATTATGCAGGTAATCTTGTTGATGAAGTGTGCCCCCTCTTTCACTAGCAGTCTCCCTCAACTGCCTATCCCCCCACCAACAGTTTCCCACTACTGCCAATCCCTTTCTTATAGTATTATAATTGTTCAAGGTCAGTTTATGAGTGAGAACATATGGTACTTTGTTCTCTGATAGATCACTGAGTATGACCGACTCTAAATCCATCCAAGTTGCTGCAAAGTCCATATGTTTGTCCTTCTTTATGACTGCATAATATTCCATTGTGTATATGTACCACATTTTTTTATCCAGTCCAACTTCGATGGGCAGCATGTAAGGTATAGGATCATATCATCAGCAAAGAGAAATAACTTGACTTCCTCTGTTCCTATTTGGATACCCCTGATTTCCTTCTCTTGTTTAATTGCCCAAGCTAGAACTTCCAACACAATGTTGAACAGGAGGGAAGAGAGTGGGCAGCCTTGTCTTGTTCCAGTTCTCAGGGGAAATGTTTCCAGTTTCTGTCCAATTAGCAATATGTTAGCTGTGGGTTTATCATAAATGGCACTTACTATTTTGAGGTATGTTCCTTCTATATCTAAGTGTTTGAGGGTTTTTATCAAGAAGGAATGCTGGATTTTATCAAAAGCTTTTTCTGCATCTAATGAGATCATCATGTGTTTCTTGTCTTTACATCTGTTGATGTATTTAACCACATTTATGGTCTTGCAAATGTTGAACCCAGCCCTGCATCCTGGGGGTGAAGCCTACTTGGTCATAGTGGATGACTTTTGAGATGTGTTTTTGGATCTGATTTGCTAGAATCTTGTTGAGGATTTTTGCATCTATGTCCATAAGGGATGTTGGGCTGTAGTTCCCTTTTTGTTGTTGTTGTTGGATCTTTACCCAGTTTGGGTATCAGTGTGGTGTTAGCTTCGTAAAATGATTTCGGGAGAATTCCATCTTTCTCAATTACTTGGAATACTTTCAATAGGATTGGTATCAGCTTCTACTTGTACGTTTTGTAGAATTCTGCTGGAAAGTTCATCTGGTCCAGGACTTTTTTTTGTAGGTAGTTTTCATATGACCATGTCATTGGGTTGTTATTGGACTATTTAGTGTCTTGATGTCTTCTTTTTCAACCTGGAGAGGTTGTGTAATGTCAGAAAGTCCTCCATTTCATTTAGGTTATCAAGTTTGTTTCCATATAGGTGTACATAGTAATCTCTGATAATCTTTTGTATTTTTTCATTATCAGTTGTGATTTGATCTTTTGTACTTCTGGTTGTGCTTATTTGGACTTGTTTTCTCTTTTTCTTTGTCATTCTGGCTAGAGGTCCATCAATCTTGTTAATTCTTTCAAAGAACCAGTCTTTTGTTTTGTTGATGTTCTTTATGATATTTTTGTCTTCTACATCTCATATTTGGTCTCTTATTTTGGTAGTTGGATTCTTCTGCTAGAGTTGGTATTTTGGTGGTCTTCTCTTTCCAACTCCCTTAAGTGATTTGTTAGGCTCTCCACTTGTGAACTTCCCATTTTCTTGATGCACGCTCTTAGAGATATAAATCTATCTCTTAGGACTGATTTCATGGCATTCCAGAGGTTTTGGTAAGATGTTTCTTCATTTTCATTTGTTTCCAGGAATCTTTTAATTTTTGTTTTGATTTCATCGTTGACCCAGTCATTGATCAGCATCATGCTCTTTAGTGCTCATGTCTTTCTGGACTTTGGGGAAATTTTGTTCGTGTTAATATTTATTTTTATTCCACTGTGTTCTGAGAAGGTGCATGGCAAGATTTCAACTTTATGGAATTTGTTTATGCTTGATTTATGACCAAGGATGGCTCAATCTTAGTGTATGTTCCATGTGGTGATGAGTAGAATGTATATTCTGTGGTTGATGGGTAGAGTGATCTGTAGGTATCTATTAAGTCCATTTGGTCAAGTGTCAAGTTTAGGTTCTGGATCTCCTTGTTGATTTTTTGCTGTGATGATCTATCTAGGGCTATTAGTGGAGTATTCAAGTCCCCTGCTATAATAGCGTTAGAGTCAATATCTTTTTTTAGTTTAATTAGTAGTTGCTTATAAATGCTGTTGCTCCTGTGTTGGATGCATATATGTTTAGAATGGATATTTCTTGTTGATGGATTGAACATTTTTTCATTATGTAGTGTCCTTTTGCATATTTTTTGTTTTTGATAGATTAAAGATTGTTTTATCTGATATTAAGATTACATCTCCTGCATTCTTTTGTGATCCATTTGCCTGGAAACTCATTTTCAATCCTTTAACTTTGATTCTGTGTGCATCCCTTGTAGTGAAATGAGTCTCCTAGATGCAGCAAATAATTGAGTCATGGTTTCATTTTTTTTTATTTATTTATTTTATTTTTTTATTTTTTTGAGTTGGAGTCTCACTCAGTCACCCAGACTCCCGGCCACCGCAGCCTCGACCTTCTGGGCTCTAGTGACCCTTCCACCTCAGCCTTCCAAGTAGCTGGAACTACAGGTGCGCGCTACCATGCCCGGCTAATTTTTTGATTTATTGTAGAGATGAGGTCTCACCAAGTTGTCCAGGCGAATCTCAAACCTGCAGGCTCAGGCAATCCACTCACCTCAGCCTTCCAAGGCATGGGATTACAGACTGAACCACCAGGTCTGACTGGGTCATGGTTTCTTATCCAGTTTGCCATTCTGTGTCTTTTCAGTGGTACATTTAGTTCATTCACATTCAGGCTGATTATTTAAATATAGCTGTTTATTCCTGTCTTGAGGTTCTTATAAAGTTTTTTCTTTGCTTGTTTTCTTTTGGCTTTGGGGTTGATGTGTGTGTGTGTTTTCAAGTTTCTTGTGCTGGATTCTCTGTTGATTCTGTGTTCTGCTGTTCTCTTGGAAGTTGTGTGGTCCTTCTTTTTTTCTTTCTTCTGTGCTTAATACCTTTTTAAGTGTCTCCTATAGAGCTGGTCTGGAAGCTACATTATCTGTTAGGAATTGGATGTCTGGAAAGGATTTTAATTCTCCATCGCTAATGAAGTTGAACTGGCTGGATAAGAAATTTGTGGTTGAAGTTGTTTATCTTTGAGGACTTTGAATACAGGGCTCCAGTTCCTTGCTTGCAGTGTTTCTGCTGATAGTTCTGCTGCTATTCTGATTGGTTTTCCTCAGTAGGCAGACTGACCTTTCTCTCTTGCTGTCTTTAGGATTTTTTCTTTTGTGCCTACTTTATGTATGTGAATTACTATGTGTCTAGGGGTTGGTCTTCTCATTTGATGTCTTGTGGGGGTTCTCTGTATCTCTTGTGCTAGTCACATCTCTGGTGAGATGGGGAAAGTTTTCTTGAATTACCACCTAGAATACTTGCTTCAAGTGGTTTTCCATTTCCCTTTCTTTTTCTGGGATACCAATCAGGCATAGGTTTGACCTCTTCATATAACTACACATCTCTTGCAGGTTTTGTTCTTTCTTTCTGAGTCATCTTTCTATGTTTTTTACAGATCAGGTTTGCTCCATGTTCTGATCTTCAAGTTCTGAGATTCTTTCTTTAGCTAGCTAGATTAGTTCTGCTTTCCTTGCTTGTCATCTTGTTATTTCTTGGATGAAATTTTTTATTGTCGAAAGCTCTGTTACAAGTTCTTTCAGTGTTGCATCTTAACTTTCTTGAGTCTTATTCACTGTTTTCATCCATTCTCTAATCCCTGTCACATTCTGGGGTCAGTCATTGGTGACCTCCATTGTTTGAGCACCAAGTTCTGATTTTTCAGGAGTTTTGTGTTTGATACACTTGAAACTGCCTGTGGTCTTCCTTTGGTTTTTCCTCATTTGTGGCAGATCACTTGTTTTTCTTAGTTCTGTTATTCAGTATCAGCAGGAGAGGCTTTCCCTTCTGATGTTTGCTCAGCCCTCTATTCTTCCCTGATTTGGGCTCTGGATTTGTTCTATTTTGAAATACGATGGTGGATAGGAAGCTTTTCTGTAGTTTTTTAAAATTCAAATAAAGTAGGGGATGGGGCACTAGGATTCAGAAACTACTTGCAAATTACAATGTTCATTTATTGTGGTATGTGTTCTCTGAGACCTACTGCCCCACCATCACTCTATATGATGATGCAAAGCAGGAACCAACACAAAAAACAACTGAACACACACACATACACACACAGACATACATACACACCCCCAAACAAACTGGGATAACAACAAAGTTAAACAAAACAAACAACAGCAACAAAAAACAAAAAAGAAAACTGAGCACACACAAACATGCCTAACACAAAGTGAATGGAGAAGAAAAACAATGTCATGGGGGAAAAAATAAAAGAAATTCAGATCGAACCCTCACACATATATTGACACATACCTTAAAGTATAAATATGAAAATTTAAAAAAACACAAGAACAAAAGAGCAAAAGCAAACCACCACCAACAACAAAATTTAAAGATGAACACTTAGTCATTCACATACACACATAAACAGAAAATAAATAAAAGAAAGAAACAGAAAAAGAAAAGGAAAAAAATTGGGGGGGATGCAGATCAAATCCTCACATATACATTCATGCACAAAGGACAAATATCTTTAAAATAGATGAACTAACAAACAAGCCTAAAAATTTTAAAAAATTAAAAATTAAAAAAAAAATCCCTGCCCTCTTGTGGCAGGTTCTGTAATTGTTTCTCTAATCTGGTTTCTCCTGCTGAGCCACCTCTTTCACTCTCTCCTCATCTCCTCAGCAGGGAAGGAGGAGGGGCAGTGGAGGTGGGTAGGGCTGTCCTCCCCTCCCACTCTTGTAGGGTCAGGGAGATCTCCAGTGGAAAGGTGTGGGATTGTCTCTTCCCTAGGTATGTACTTTCAGGGGATACCCCAGCCAGGCCTATACTGGAATGGAGTTCTCCTATTGAGACTGACATCTAGACTCTGCCTGGGTTTGTACCTCTCAGTGGAGGCCCAGCAATGTGGGTCTGACTTTAAGACGATTGCTGGGGAGGAGGAGGTTTGGTTCAGCCCGGGACTCACCACTGATCTCTTTGGAGTCCTTCCTTGTCCATTTCTGGCCACACCCTTTATCCCACAATCAGATTAGGATTGGGAGTGGGGTACCTGGAACTCAGCACTTGTCGGGTCCCTCTGAAGTTTGCGATTTCAGGATTTTCCCTCTGGGTCACGATCAATCCCTAAGTAGTTGATCTGCCAGTCACAGAGATTGGGTCTGTCGCTCCATGATGAGCAAATTGGAACACTTTCCTACCCTACCTTCAAGATGGTGGTGGGGTGCCTCTCTTGTCCTCCTCCATGGGACTTTACCTCTGGACTCCCTCTGCAGCCACTGCTGCCAGTGTCCTACCAGGTGCCGAAGTGGTGAGGCAAAGCCTGGAACTGGCAGTCTCTCCTGCTGCAGTGGTGAGGCAGAGCCTGAGGTGTGGTCTCTTCCCATCACTTCTTCACAGGAAAACTTTTGTCCTTTAAAAAAAATGACACTCAGCTTCTGCCACCTGGGAAAAGCCAGGGACCAAGCAGAGAAGCTGTTTCACCAGCTGTTGCACCAGGGACCTGGCCACTTGCTCCCGAGCCCCCACTTAGACAGTCTCTCCCAGTATTTTCTTTCCAGGAAGGGTTTCACTGATTTTAAAAAAAGAAAAAAGAAAAGAAAAGAAAATGGCATTCAGCTTCTGCATCCCAGGAATCGCTAGGGTCCAAGACCAGCTGCTGTGGCACCAGCCGCTGCACCAGGCGAGCCCTGGCTGCTAGCTCCCTAGCCCTTACTCAGTCAGCCACTCACATACCCACTCATTCACTAGCAGGTACGCAAAATTTTCCATCCACTCACTCACACCAGGACTCGCATAGTCCGACTGGCTTGGCTGCCATCGTCCTGAACTCTCCCAAATAAAACTACTCTATGCTTTACTCCACTCCCTCTCCCATTTTTAATTTTTTATATTACAAGCTACATCTTTTGTATTGCATATACCTTCAAAAATTATTGCAGTTATTATTATTTTAAATAATTTTGTCTTTTAAGCTTCATACTACAAATATAAGTGACTTACCCATCTCTATAGAATATTTTGAATTTGGGTAACTACTTTTACCAGTGAGTTTTATACTTTCATATATTTTCATGTTTCTCATTAGCACCCTTTCTCTTTTCCCTGAAAAATTATCTTAAGCATTTCTTATAAGACAAGTCTGGTATTGAGTAACTCCCTCATTTTTTATTGTCTCAGAGTCTTTATCTTTCCTTTATTTCTCAAGGAGAGTTTTGTTGGAAGCCATGTTTCTGTTTGGCAGGGTTTTTTGTGTTTTTTTTTAATGACTTTTAATATATATCATCCTACTCTCTCTTGGCCTATTTGGTTTCTGCTGAGAGGTTTGCTGCTAGGCATATTGAAACTTCCTTATATGTTCTTGGCTTCTTTTCTCTTGTTGATTTTAGAATCCTCTCTGTCTTTGGTTTTTGACAATTTGGTTATAATGTGTCACAGGATAGTCCATGTGGTTTGAATTTGATTGGAAACTTGACATTCCTATACCTGGATATTTGTATCTTTCTCCAGGCTTGGGAAGTTTTCTGCTATTATGTATTTCAATACCCTTTTTCTCTTTTCAACATCTCAATTGTATTTTTATAACTCCCCAACTTATCTAGAAAAAATGTTTTCTGACTTAAAGCCATATAAATTTGAGATCAATTATCCTGAACTACACAAATATTACGTATATTTGCCTATAAGTTTATCAAGCACCAATGAAAGAAGATTTACTAACATATCAATATTTAAGCATGCCAACATAATAAAACTTTTCCAACTTTTTAAATTAATTTTTTCCATCTAAGCCAATTTATATTTTACATTTGAGTTATATGTACATATAAAACAGATATATCTTCAACTGATCATAAAGTAAATCAGAATACAAGTGTCCTTCTTTCTCAATATGATTACATTTTCCTAGGTAATGTGGTTAATTAGGAGCAAATAAGCTGACCTCCTCATGAAATAAACTAGACCAAAAAAAATCAAGAAGTATGAGGATACTGACTGAAGATTAATTCCATAAATCTTTCTCCTTTTTATGTTTTTTAAAGATACAAGTATGTAGTATGGGTGTGTAAGAGTTAAAATACTTCTAAGCTAGACTATGAGCTTCTGTAGACAGAGCTATTATTTCTCAATAAAAGCCCTTGAAGGAAAAAGAGAGAGGTAGCACAGGTGAGCAGATTGCACCTGTCCTTCATTAAGCTAGTCACACAAACTCACTGAAAAGGTAGACTACATTATCTAAATTTCAGTGGGTTTAAAAGTTGACCTGGTCCTTAAAGGGATGTTTGACTTTATTATGTTTTATTTTGTTGTTCTATACGTTGAAAATGGTTTCACTATTTTTTGTTATTGAGGCAAAGTAGAAGATTTAGCTACCTAAGAATGCTTAGTATACCCCATAAACTATCTGAATCAAATATTTTAATTTATTCTTTTACTAAGTGCACTGATTTCCAGCTATCATTTTTTTTTTTAAGAGAAGAAATAGTAAATCAACTGAAGAAACAGCTGGGCTCTTGGGCTATGGAGCATTATTATACCCTAGAACATTTGACTGAGAAATGCAGAGCCTTAGTGATCCTTTTCCCAGTACTTTACTGAAGTACATCTCCTCTGAGATCCTGCTCTAAGATGGGACCTTACATAGGCATTTGAAACGTTGAGGCAAGTGAATGCCCTGCTGGTTGTCTCTTGCAACTTCTTCTAGGTTTCCATTCACTCCTTCTGATTCTTCTCTTACAAAAGTCCCCTAATATTTCTTTCTTTTTTTTTTTTTTTTTTCGCCATGGGTCTGGGTGACCACTGGTCTAGAGTCCCAAGACCTTTGCAAGATGCAAACATATTCTCTTTGAGAATTTTTTTTAAAAAAAGCCTTTACCAATGTATATACTTTTAGGAGGAGAGGGGTTTTCTTTCTGCCCTGGGAAAATCAGTAAATTTAAAGAGTTTTTCTGTTAAACCCATGACTTGATCTTTTCATATCTGGCCTCTTTTCTGCTACATGGTCATTCAAACTGCATAGCCTGAGGAGGTCACAGGTTTCTCATCTACCCTCCCCCTTTTCAGGATCAAGCAAAAATGCAAGTGTTCCCATCTTCCTCTGGATGATGCCTCACCACTGTCCAATGGACATCTCTGCAGTGATTGAAGTGTTCCACATCTGTAGTTACCAAACACTTGATATATAGCTAGTGTCACTATAAAACTGAATTTGTAATTTTTAAAAACCTAATGCATTTAAATTTACAATTAAAGATTCACTTGTGTCTAGTGGCTATCCCACTGGAAAACATAGGCTTAGATATTCCAGAAAGCAATTTAATATCATATATCAAGAATCTGAAAATTAATCATTTTTTAGTTTTAAAAACTAAATATAGTAAAAATAGTCAGTAAAATATTCTTATACAAGAAAGTTTAATCTTAACACTTGCATTCTAAATAAAACAGGAAGAATCAAGTAAATTAGATACATTTCATAGCTGCTAAAATATTGGTTGAATATAAAATTTAAATACATGGGTTAATGCTTATGTTGTTAAGTAAATATACATAATCTCAAACTTTCTAAGGTGTTACTTTAAATTTTAAATACATATCTATATTTGTAATAATTTAAAAAACAAAAAATACTAATGGTTTTATTTTTTTAATAAGGACCATACAAGTGCTTTTAGCTTCTATTATGTATTTTTCTTGTAATTTCAAAATTTTGCCCAATGAATACAGGTTGCTTTTTAAATGAGAATATTCCTAGTGAACATTATTTTTAAAACAATAGCTGGGCATGGTGGCTCACACCTGTAATCCTAGCACTTTTGGAGGCCAGGGAAAGAGGATCAATTGAGCCCAGGAATTTGAGACCAGCCAAGACAATATAGCAAGACCTTGTCTCTACAAAAATCAAAACATTAGCTGAGTGTGGTGGTGCATGCCTGTAGTCCCAGCTATTCAGGAGGCTGAGGCAGTAGGATTGTCTAAGCCCAGGAGAGTGAGCGCCTGGTAGCCATGATAGTGCACTGTACTCCAGCCTGGGTGACAGAGTGAGTCAATAAAACAAACAAACATGCAAAAGTTGCAAGTATTATAGAAAGCATAAAAATTTTTTAAAATGTCCGGGCTCGGTGGCTCAGCCTGTAATCCTGCGCTTTGGGAGGCCGAGGTAAGTGGATTGCCTGAGCCCGCAGGTTCGAGACCTGCCCGGGCAACTTGGTGAGAACTCATCTCTACAATTAATAAATAATCAGCTGGGCATGGTAGCACACGCCTGTAGTTCCAGCTACTTGGAAGGCTGAGGCGGAAGGCTCGCCGGAGCCCAGCAGGTCGAGGCTGCAGTGGCTGGAAGCAGCCATTGCATTCCAGTCTGGGTGACAAGGTGAGACTCCAACTCAAAATAAATAAATAATTTTTAAAATGCATTGTATTTGACAACTAGAAGGTCAGTGATGGAATTTGACCATGCAGACTGGGGTAGAGGTGTCAGAAACTAACAAAAGGGATGGGAGATTGAGTGAGGAGCAGAGACCTAAAGGCATCAGATTTTAATTGTTCCTTCAGAAGGCATGTTTCTGAAAGAAAAAAGGAAGATACATCACAATGGTATCATATTTTGAGTGTCTACCAGGTATGGTACCTGAATTTTTACATTTAATTGACAAAACAGTGAAGCATCATAGAGTTCATTATAATAAGAAAACCAAGACTCAGAAAACAGAGTAATATGTCTTACAAAAACAAATCATCTGGCACTAAGACCTGGTGACTCCTCACCATGCCCCACTGTCTCCTACAGAAGGCAAGTAAGGTCAGGTGGATGGTGTCCCGCCCCCCCCCCACCCCCGGCTAGTAGAAACCCATCCAAGCAAGGAAGAATCACACAGCACTGCACTCTCCTACATGTTTCCTTTTCTTGTCAGTACAGCAGACAGCTAATATATGTGTGTTGGGGTCAGGTCAGACTGGATTCATCCCTCCATTCCATTTCAATCCCCCTGGACAACTACAGGTACATTATTGAGCCCCTTCCACCTCAGTTTCCTCATTTATCTAGTGGAGATAATAACATCTACCTCAGAGAACTGTTAGGAATTTTAGGAGGAGAATATATTTAAATGCACTATGATTGGCACAAAATATCCCTGATACACAGTTGATGCAGTTGTTGATTTTGTTTTTATCATAATATGACTGTTACCCTGGATGTTTTTGGAAGAGGTAGAGGACAGGTCTTGGTCTCATTCTATTTTTAGAAACGCTATGTTTTAATATGCAAAGACAAAATTGTAGGCACTGGCTGACTCATTTCCTCAGTAAACGTCTATTAATGCCAACTATGTGCCCAATACAATATAAGGATGTGGAGATAAAAGAAAGAATTAGACATCAGTCCTCTTCTAAGAAGCAAGTGAAGAGAAATTTATGTAAGGTGGTTATTATAAAGCAGTGTTGTAGGTGCTCTGTTAGAGATAAGAGCTAACTTCTAGGGCAGCTTGGAAGAAGTAACACTCTGCCTGCAGTAATTGCACAAGGCATCAAAGAGAGAGAAGGTGACTTTTTACAGTAACAATAATAAATACCATCTTATAGGCTCTATAAAATGTGCTAAAAGTTCTGCATATTTTATTGAATTTTCTTTTTGTTATGTTATCTTGCCTCCTACCTCATGACCATCAATGGGAAGTTGTAATATAAGCAAATCCCCTGAGATGCCATTCAGAAAAAGGGAGGCATAGGCTTCTCCAAGTGTGTTCTGTGGAAGGCTACCCCCTCACAGGTGCTACCTGAGATGTTCTATAGTCAAATATATTTGAGAAATAAGTAATGCTTTTGTTTCTTAGAGTATTGTGACATATGGTGATATTTACAGGTTCTGGGAAGACTTTGTTGAGATTTTTAAACTCAGATTTTCCTCAAATAGTAACTACAACAGCAACAAAATAACAACTACAAATACATTAAGAAACTAAGGTTTGTGGGACTCTGTGGAGGCACTGACTTAGGTTATATCTCTTACCTTCTAAGCAAACACCTGTATATCTTCAGGAGTACTCTTTTTAATAGGGAAAGGAATGGATGGATGGTGACATCTGCTATATATTTTAGAACGCTTCTAATGAAGATGGCACAGACTTGGCATGGTGGAAATGGCAGCAAGAGAAGCTCAGAAGTTAGTGAAATACAGAACCAGATACCACAGCAAAACTGTGGAAGATTGTGTTGTTTAGAAAAGAAGGGTAACCCACTAAAAATTTAGATTAAACCCTTGCAAAATTTCAGAAAGATGATCTTATGACAAAGTTTTTAGAAAAGATATACACAATTATCATTAAATAAAATAATGCATTCAGTTTGTGTTATTTTGCTTGGATCTATTTGTTCTTAAAACTTTTCTAATTAACATTTCCCTTAGTCTTTTCTTTAATAGTCTTCATTAATATTAGTCACTTCTTTAACATTCTTTAATATTAATAATCTTTAATATTCTTCTAAAATTTGGTTTTTCAATGCTATTGGTCGATAAATAATCCTTTTGAAATCACTGAAAAATATTTTAAGCAGTTTACAGTATTTAATTGCATGATTGGTTTTCAATGATACTGTGGTCATGACCCGAATTTTCTTATCAAGAGTAATGAATCTCTCCTGATGTCTGGTTAATTATTGCAATTTGATGGATATCTGTTTAACGTAATGAAATTGAAGTGACTCTAACACTTCAATTTTACTTTAATATTGTGATGCAGATGGTTCTAGAAGATGATTAAAAGGCAAATTCCAGGGATGCCCCTCCTGAACCTAATTCCACCTCTTTTGCACTTGGGCTCTTCATTAAGGTTTTCTACGTTCATCAAATCAGTATTTCCAGGAGGTGGTACATGTCCCATCGAATGACTCACACATCAAAACTTTATTCAATAGCATGCTGCCCCTCAAAGGAAACTATAAAAGGCTTGAACGGGGAGAGACTGAATGTGGCAGAATACATTTGCAAAACGTATTCCAGGTCGAAGCACCAGGTGTGGTCTGGACGCCTAGCGGTGTCTTGCCAGGACAAGCATCTTGAGACCCAGGCAGAGAACTCCCAGATGCGCGGGTGAGTAATTTACCTCTACAGGGAGGAGAGATGGCCAGACAGGGCCAAGGTCAGAAGCGTTCAGGGGATCTGCTTTCCTTTCCTCTCCACTGTCATCCCAGGATTTACAAACGTCTCCTATTTTCCTGTACTACAGTAACAAGAAAAAAAAAATAACTAAGGTGCACTTTTTAATTAAATGTAGTACCACTTAGGAAGACGTATGCTAATCTGAGGCCAAATCTGCCGCCCTCAGCTTTACAAGATGCTGGCCCCAGCAGAGCCTGTAAAGCTCTCGATAAGAGAGGCGGAGAGCAAGGTGCAGGTCCCTCAGCGATAACCTCCTGACTCCGACATTATAGGTCTTTCTGCTGGAATTGAGTTCTACATCTTACTCGATGGGTTATTGTCACAGATGAGTAATGAACGCACCCTGCCGGAGTCCCAGGGTGCAGGAGGCGGTGGGTCAGGCCACCAGGAGGCCCAGCTGCAGACCCGGGGCGGGCAGATAAAGGGAAGGCAGTTAAAGACACAGGGACGCTGGTGACTGCTCCGGGAGCGGCCACAGGACGGGCCTGTTGGTTGGGGCAGGGAGCGTGTGCATTAATCACAATGTTCCCTGGGCTAAGGGGCAGCGCCGAGGAAGCAGTCTGACCCGCAGAACAAAGGCGAACATGATGAGGAGGGCGCCTCTGCCAGTCGAGAGTCTCCGGGGCTGGTTTTTGGAAGGTGAAATGAAATAAATGACAGTTGCCATGAACACAAACCGCAGGCAGAAGGCACAATTAGGTAGCTTGTTTAGGAAAAGTCCTTTGCGAAATGGGCCGCCTAGGTTTGTTCATTGTCTGTGTGATTTCCTGGGAACCTTCTGAGGAGCTCAGCTCAGGGCGAAGGGAATCCTTTCGGAGGAACAGCTCTCCAGGTTTGATATGAGTTCTGTTAAGAGGCTGGAGAGAATTTTAAAAATAATGTTTGAGGTAACTCCCAACATATAACAGTGATAATTAACGATGATTTTAAAATCCGAATTTGAATGCAGTTATATGTTATTCTTGAATTTACAGTTGATTTAGCAAATAGATCTTCATTTTTTTATTTTCTTTTTTAAGATCATTACCAGTCTGGCTCCACCCGATTGTTCCCTGTTGAGTTTCCTGAGACAGAGAGGAGGAGAGAGAAAGAGAGAAAGGGAGAGGGAAACTGAAGGAGGGGGAGAGGGGGAGGGGAAGATAGAGAAGGAGAAAAAGAAGAGGAGGAGGGAGAAGAAGAGAGGAGAGAACATGCCTCTAGTCAAGCACAGCGAAACTTTAAAGTAGAAATTTAAAATATGTGACCTATTTATCTGAGCTTAAGATCCTGCACAGTTTTTAGGAATAATGAGTTAGAAGGAAGTGAACTAATTGACATTTTCCTTTGTAGTTTTATAGTAATTGTATTGCAATTATTACAAGATGAGGTGATTGATTTATTATCCTTTTAATTTAGAGTTTTATAATCTTCATGTTTTGCAAAATAGCTCCAATACTTGTTTAGAAAAAGTTTTAAGTCAGAAATTCTTGGAAAAAAAGGAGAGAGAAGAGTGGAGCCAGGTAGCAGTAAGCAGAGCAATTTGTTCCAGTCGGGCAAAATAAGAGAAACAGTGTTATTTTTTCTGCCAAACCGAGAGCATCTCTGAGGGTGTCAGGCCTGAGTGACATAGTGTGACAAGCTTTCCATCTAGTCAGTCACTCAGACTGCAGTAGAAGCAGTCTTCTGCATTTCTTTTTCTTTGCAACGATGAAAATGTAATAGAGCTATCTAGTGGCCTGTTTTTATTTTGTAACTGAGATCCTTTTTTTTTTTAAGTAAGTAGTTTCTTCTTTTTTTTTAATTTTTAGTAGATGTAGTGATATCCTAGCTCCCCACTTCCAAATTCTTTTAAAGTGGCAGCACATTAGAGACATCAGACTAATTGTCAGCAGATCTTAGAATCGAATTCTGCTTTACCAATTACCAACTGTTAGGCCGTTGGCAAGTGGTTTCATTTTGGGGATTGAGGGATATCATCTGTAAACTATAGACCTGGCATTAGAATTTCATTGATTCTTTGCTTATTCCTCTCAAATGTAGTTAAACTACAAGATCTTTTTGTGTCTCTGCTTGTCTTTGAAAAAGGGATTCGGGAATGTAGATAAAACATTTATCATGAATTAAAATATACTGCTTATTCCAATAATAAGTTATACTAAATTCATGCATAGAGGGTATCAGATGAAGTACCCCAGTGCCTTAAATATAGGAAAATCTTAGGTTTGTGGTTAATGACATAGAGCAGTCCAGCAACTGCAAAATTAACACATTAGTTACCATAAACTATAGTTCCTAATTTTTCAGGGCTGTCCTTCCATAATTTCTTCTTGAAGCTATTCTGGGTGATACTTGCTCACTTCCTGACTGCAGATAGGCCCTCACTCATCAATAAAATATAGTGACCTGAGTCCAAAGCAGACCTGCCTGCATCACAGCTGGTGTGCATGAGTTAGAGTAAATGCCACGTGGAAAACTTGCAAGCCTTTGTGGGACTGCTGGACTCTCCTAACTCTAGGGTCATTATTTGGATAAATATACTTTTATCCATGGTTTTTATGGTCCCAGAAATAAGGAAGTGAGTTTCCTGAGACACAGGGGTGGGGTGGGAGGTGGGGAATAGGAGAGAGAGAAAGAAAGTGAGGGTGGCTCATAGCTGCTCTCATTTTAAAGCAGTTGACTGTCTCATTACTTAGAGTAAATCAAGGAGTTCTTTTTTGGACCAGGAAAGAAGTGATTGAAGGAGTACATCGTGATTTGGAAAATCAATTGCTAGTTAACCCTTAACCCTCAGTAGCTCCCCAGTAGGCTTAGGTCAAATGAGAATTAGTGAATTTTTCCTGAATGTGTGATCCAAATGGGTAGAGTCATCATAGATGATCATTTTTATGCAAAAATTTAATATTTTACAAATGGCTGACTTTCCTTAAGGAATGTACAAAATACATAATTTCACCCCCCCCAAAAAAAAACTCACAAGTGGAAGAGTACACATAAGACTCTGGATGTAATCTTTAAAGGCTTATTTCGTCTAAAGATATTGATCATGGATGAGAATTTTTAAAATGTTATTTAGTCACTGAGTACATCAATAATATGTGTGTGTTTGTGTATGTGTGTGTTTTCCCATGTTAAATCTGCTCAGATGATGTTCATTTTGAATCCTGTAGACGTATCAAGAAGCAAATTTCTTAATGTATTAAAGCCTTGCTATACAGATATAATAGTGGAAGCAAACTTCATCATGTACTAAAGACTGACAGGATGGTTATAATCATGGAAGACATCATAGATTGTTTATTGCTTGCTATATGAAGGTTATATTGGTGAGAAAAAATTCTGAAATGAAAAATAATTTCAATACTTTCTCTTCTAAAATGGAATTCTTTTTTTTTTTTTTTAGCATTTGCTGTGGTCTGTACTGTTACATATTCTGATGCACTTGAAGTGCTACTAAAAAGAAACTAAGTTCTTGTTAGAATTTAAAACACAGGGATCCATTTCTGCCTAACAGTCTTGTAGTTGCGCATTCCCTGAAGTGTATCCCATCTGCTTTTGGGAGCTCTCATTGCAATATGCAGTGATTGCAGGATAAGCACACCATTTTCCTGTCAATACTTTCCTATTAGCCTCCTGGATCCATACATCATCATCTTGCTGGCCTGCAGTTTGCTTATCTTTGTCTCAGAGGTTGCCTTTGATTTATCTAACACCCAAGCTAATGAGGCATGGAGCCCAGGGTGGCTCCAAGGATAATGCACTTCTGTATAAAAACGCTTAAGGAAGGATCAAGTGCTAATCCATTCTAGACTAAAAGGCCTAGCCCTTCAACAAATGTTGTATTTCTTAATCGCTAAACTAAGACTATAATAGCTCCCCCTTAAGCTACTACCATCAGTAAAACCACACACACTAACTACATGCAGTTTACCAAAAGAACTGAAAATTAGATTTTAATTTGTGCTTCCAAAAAAAGCCAAAAAATAGTTTCTATCTTAGCAACAGTTATCACCATTATTTGACAGTGTTCTTATGCAAGAATAAGTTAGCTTTAATATTTAATTTACAGTAATAGTTTTATATTCCCTCGCTGGGACCTATGTTTTTCTAAAGACAAAAATAACAGAAGCTACAATGTTACTGTGATGTGGATAAATCAAGCCAACTATTTCAGTAATGGAAGTAATTACAAAGTGTACATATTTGAAATGTACTGAGTGGTTAGGGGTTGTTTAATTAACATAAAAATTTCAATATCATCAGCAAGTATGTTGGTATCACAAAAGCATTTTTAAAACTATATTTTAAAATAGTAATGATTTCCACTATCTCAGTTATACCCAGTTTAGCTATAGAAACACTTTTTACTGGTCCACAGCACATTCTGTATCACTGCAACAAAGCAGCATAGCATAAAGGAGTGATTTAATTTGATCAGTGTAAAGAATTAGCCTAGAAATATAGAGCCAACATATTTCTCTTAGAAATAAGGTTCACACAGAATATCTATATTAATAGACATATGTCAATAATTCCAAATATCTACCCCAAATTATTTTTAAGTGTAAAGAACTTTAAATTCACTGAACATATCTTGCTTTTTGTATTAATTATTTTCAATAATTTTTCAATAATTTCAATAATTTTCAATAAAAAGTAACAATTCAGAAGATTCTTTCCTTTATATTCTTCCCTTTGTGAATCTTCTGATAATAGTAGGATCAAGACTATTCTATTTGAAAGTAAATATGGAAGGAAGAGAGGGAGAGAAGGAAAGAAGAGGGAGAAGAGGAGAGGAGAGGAAAGGAGAAGGGAGGAGAGGAGAGGAGTGCCAGTCTGCAACCAAATTGTGGCAAAAGTCTCAAGAGAAGAAAGGCTCACTCAGCGTCATGGTGCAGCAAGAATCCTTCACCCATTGGTTCATTCTATGCCCCTGAGGACCTGACCAAGGTAATAAGTTCCTTTACTGGTCACTAACCAACATTATTGAGAACCAGCCTGGAATTTAATGATGTGACACTACTAAGAATTGTTATTGAGATGTAAATGATCTTTAGTTGGTTTATTTAAGTCACATAAAGAACCTAGTTTAGAATGAAAATTACTTATTGATTATTAGAGCAATTAACCAGAATAAATTTTAGTGTTGGTATTAACATTTCCCTAAAGTACAAACTGTTGCTGCTTAAAGTCAGCAGAACACTTAATTGGTATGAGACTCAAAGATGATCTTCTTTGAGAGATTTACCTTTAAAGGATTTTTAAAAAACAAAAACTAAATTGTCAAAAATCATTCTAAAATATTTAATGTTTCCCAATTTTGCTTTTCACAGGGGGAGAAGCATTCCAGAATAAAATGAAGTTGTATAGATTTAATTGTATAAGCAAAGAAACGGAATATTCTAATTTTGTTTAATTTTAAAAAAGCTTAAGAGCTCAATTAAAGTGGAATTTGTATTGCAGACTTTTTTTTTCCTAGTGTCTATCAGTCTGTCAGCATCACTTGTCATTTTGGGGGTTGACTTTCCTTAGTTGTAATTCTTTCATTAGTCTTTATTTTAAAAATAGGACCAAGTCTAAGAATAATTCTTGTCAGAATTTAACATCTATTCTATGACTTTCAATAAGTGATAATGGTGTGTACAATTATATACACAAGGGTATAATATAAAGCTAATTAGATGCATAATGCAACACTCAAATCTTTGAAATTTGCTTAAATTATTTGGATGTCATGGACAGAAATTGCTTTAAAAAAAACAAACCCTATCTTATTGCAATTAACCTCATCCTAGTATACCATGGTCCTGTGCTGGATACTTTTAAAGGGAATTTCTAATTTCTAATTGACTTAATCTGTTAAGCCAATTATTATATCATCATTATTATATAGTTTTAAAAAATATCCTAAAACTGAGTGAGATTTTGTACTAAATTATTGTATTCATCACTTGATGTTGCTATAACAAAGTGAGTTAAAACAGTCGAAACATTCTCTCATACTTCTGAGAACTAGAAGTCCAAAATTAAGCTGTCAGCAGGACTATGCTCCCTTGGAAGACTCTAGGGAAGAATTCTTCCTTGCCTATCCCAGCTTCTGATGACTCCTAGAAATCTTTGACATCCTTTAGCTTGTAGCTGCATCAATCTGTCTCTGTCTTCACATGGCCTTCTCTGTGTGTCTCCATCTCTGAGTGTGTTGGCTTCTCTTCTTATAAAAACCCCAGACATTATTAGATTTAAAACACACCCTAATCTGGTATAATCTCATTTTAACTTGGTTATATCTACAAAGATCCTATATCCAAATAAATTTACATTCACAGGTATCAGTGATTAGAACCTTATCATATCTCTTTGGGGAACACAATTCAATCCTCTGCAATTATATAAATAATAACTCTCATCTTCTACTGCTTCATTAATGTGCCAGATACTTTGAGAGCTTTTGTGAACCTATGGGAAAAAGGCACTATAATTCCAATTGCACAAAAAGTAAGTGAGCTTTAGATAACCCAAGATCAAATAACTTGTGAATGATGGAGTCAGTATTTAAATTGAGGGTTTTTTTCTATGCCAAAGTCCACACACTTTTCTCTGTGCAGTCTTCATGAAATAAAGGGAACATGAAATGCTAATACTTGGTTTTGTGATGGACTCATTCTTTAAATAGAGATGAGTTATATGTATAAAACTTCATATTTAAAAGAAGAAATCAATGTTTAGTAAAATCTACAAATGAACATCACACTCTAAGAACAGACCCCAAAGTTGGAGGTATCCTGAAGACAATGGATGTCACCATGTGTTACATGAAACCTGAAGTTTCCATCCAATTTCCACTTGTGTTACATGATGTCACCACGTGATACATGAAACCTGAAGGTTCCATCCAATGTCCCCTTTTGGAATTCCTATTTGAAAAGAGATGTCTATTAGAGGACATTTATAAAGCAGATCAATTAAACTTTTTAGAGGTTGAAATAGCTGAATAGATATCACTTTGGAGAGGTCTTGTAGGGATTCTTTTAGATGTATTTATATTAATACATATGTTGTATTTTCAAATTGCTTTAGTGTAAAATTTCTAAGTCAATATTATACATGCCAAAACTTAAAGTCCTTTATAAAATAACAGAGTTTGTTCTATCTCCCAGTACAAAGGGAGAAAGAACTTCAAATATTATTTTATTACTTATTTATTATACAATTGCTATAAATGATAAAATTTATTCTTATTAGTCTTCACATTTGTTTGGCTATTGTAAATGAAAATGAGCACTTAAAATTTACAACTCTTGGTCATTTGCGTTTTTGGGTTTTTTTTGCCTGTTTATGTTCTTATCTCTTTGTGTGGTGTATCTGTGTTGAAGGGATGAGTGTTTTTTTAAGATTTGCAATAACTTTCTATATTAAGAACATTAACCTTTTGTCTGTCATACCTATTTCTCTTTAACTTTGCTTGTTGTCCTTTTTTTTTTTTTTTTCCTCTCACTGCAGCCTTGACTTCCAGGGCTCAGGCCATCCTTCCATCTCAGCCTCTCAAGTAGCTGGGATTACATGCACATGCCACGATGCCTGGCAATTTTTTTTTACATTTTTTGTGGAAAAGAGATCTTGATATGTTGCCCAGGCTGGTCTTGAATTCCTGGGCTCAAATGATCCTCCTTCCTTGGCCTCCCAAAGTGCTGGGATTATAGACGTGAGCCACTGCACCCGGCCTTGTATTTTTATCTTACCTCTCCCCCTCATTTTAATTATTATGTAGTCAAAGTTATTGCTTTGTTTCCTTATTGTTCTATTTATTTGTTTGTTTAGATTCAGTGGGTAGATGTGCAGGTTTGTTACATAGGTATGTTGGATGGTGCTGGGGTTGGGTTTCTGTTGATTCAGTTCTTTATTTAAGGTCATGTCTAAAATGTCATTCCATGTCTCAGGATTACAAAAGTATTTTCCTAATATTTTTATGGTTTTCATCATCATCATCATCTTCTTCTTCATAATTATTATTGTTTTACATTTTGACACATTTATGTGCTGGTTTTTGGCCCAAGTCTTCATTCTCATTAAGTACCAGGAAGAAATACTCTTCTTCTTAAGTAATAACTAAGATATGCCAAACTAGAGAAGTGCTCTTTGCCAAGAAAGTTGCTGCAGAGTCTCGGTGAATCTCAGGTTCTTTAGGCCACATTTAGTAATGTGAGTTAAAACCCATATGCTGTCAAATTGCTTTCCTCATTCCTGTCTCAATTTCTTCATTATTGAACTGTGGAGTATTTGTGCTTGTCTCTAATTCTTCAGAAGTTTTTGCCCATCGCATTCCTGCTCTTTGTTTGTGTCATTTATTAAACAGTACCAAATCATGTTTAATATAAAAGATGAGGGAAAATTACAAGTAATTAGCATAGCTCCTCAGATTCTATTTGCTAATATATAAAATGGAGATAATAATACTTACTCTAGGGTTGATATAAGGAATAAATAAAATGATTCATGTAAAGCAAATTAGTGCTATTAGAAGTACTGTCAGTGTTATCAGAGTTATCAATATTTCTTCAAGTTTGATAAAAGATTTGACTTTGGGAGACTTTCATAGCCACTAAATTGGGACTTACTTGGGGGTTTTAATTATCTATGTTAATTTGTTCTTATTGGGGGTTAATATAGACTATGTGGGGCATTGTTATTTAACCTAAGGAAATGTGGATGACTTTAAAGTAACTAAATAAAGTATGGTATGATTAAAAATGTTAAACTTTTAAAAATGTACTTTTTAGGACCCAGCTTACTAAAAATTATCACTAAAAATTGTTGGAACAGAGAAGTGGAACAATAATGAGCTAGAAATTCAAAAAGTCACCTAGGGAATAGTTAGGAAATTATTAAATGCATTTTATTTTGTAGTATTTAGTGTTTTACACAAATTTTTGCATTGCTATGTTGCAAAAGATATAATACAGATGGCACTACAATTTCTACCTTTTTCATTTTTATTTTTTAATAAGTGAATTGAAAGACTAAACCAAACTACTTAATCATCTTCTTAAAGATTAACAACAAAATAGATAAACCATGTGGAGACTATGAACTACTTTAATTACTAGAGCATATACAAATTTTTAATTTAATGGAAATTTATTTGAGTCAGCAGAAACATACATGGGCTTTGTTCTCTGAACCAATCTAAGCTCATTTGGTCAATAGCAAACAATTGAGCAACTGTCACTCTCCTGTAACTACATCCATCCAAAAAAAAAATCTGTAATTACAAACTTCCATAGCACTTATTTAGTGTTCTAAAACCACAGTTACTATAAAAGAACATTGTCAGAAGTGGGTAGGGTTTACTTATTTATGTTATTTACCCGAAGGCTTCATGGCCTTTCATAATACATCAGAATAAAAATTGTCTTCGATCATGCTGGAATCTTTTAAAATTTTTTCATGCATCAGGGAAAGCTTAATTTTGTGACGAGTGTGTGTGTGTGTGTGTGTGTGTGTGTGTGTGTGTGTGTGTGTGTGTGAATGTTTCTGTGTGTTTTAACCATTGAAGATAAACTTGCTTCTTCTGTTCCATAAAGCCAAGTGTGTTTTGAGATGCTCATATTTTTTTCAGTCTACATAATACCCTGTATTAGGTAAAAATTGTTCCATGTTAATCATGGGCATTATTAATTAAAAACCACATGCTTAGTAATTAGCCTGTAGGGTTTGTCCTCCTGCCAGGACAGGGAAGACTCCCTGGATAGAAGATGTCACACTGACTAAGCTGATGCTGTGCTTGCTCTTAGCCAAAAGGCCAAGCAGTAAGGCAGCCAACTGGCTGGAATATAGCAGTCAGTCAAATGGTTTGGTCCCTGCTGGATGTAATGTCATGGACTGGATGCCAGGAGGACTCTACGATGAAGCAGAAGACACAACAAGGGGCTGTTCAAAATCTAATGAAAATAAAGGACCATTGAAAATTGATGTTAGCAATGGTACAACTAATAAAAATAATGAATAAAAGATTGTTTTTAGTGATTAAATATCTCAAATAATGTAATTGGTGAGTATTATAAACACAGCAAAATTTGTGTTATTTAAAATTCTTCTCTGGACTTTTTTTTGCTTTAGAACTAAAAGCCAGACTATTTTTGGCCATCTTCAATGGATGCTGCTTATTGCCTGCTCAGCAGCTGCTCCTCTCTTCCTTGCTCCAAACATGATTCAGTCCTGCTCAGGCATCTCTTCCTTGCCCAGTGGCCCATGGGGCTCAGGGGAAAGTGAATCCCTCTTCAACTTGAGGGAAGTGCTGAGAAGCCAATGAACACTTGGTATTTCACGGATAACATTTGTTGGTCCAGCTGTGGTGGGCATGTGTCAAAATTGGACCAATCAGATGAAAGGAAAAGTTTTAATTCTCCTTTGGGGAAGGATGGTCTCTCTTACCTGGACATGAATGAGGAAGCATGTGCCCCAGCTGCTGCTGGCAACCCTCTGGCAACTAAGAGGAAAGCCAGTCTGAAAGCAAAGCTGATATATAGTGAAGACATAGGGTCAAGAGAAATGCCTAAAGATGAAGCTGCATACTCATCACCACATGCAACATATTCTAAGATCGACCACATAATTGGACACAAATCAAGTATAAGCAAATTTAAAAGGACTGAAATTCTACCATGCACCTTCTCGGACCACAGTGGAATAAAAATAAACATTGACACCAACAAACTCCCCCCAAAACCCACAAAGACATGGACAATAAACAGCATGATGCTAAATAACTCCTGGGTCAATGATGACATCAAAACAGAGATCAAAAGATACCTGGAAACAAATGAAAATGAAGAAACATCTTACCAAAATCTCTGGGATGCCTTAAAAGCTATAATAAGAGGGGAATTTATATCTCTACAAACACACATGAGGAAAATGGAAGGAACAGAAATTAACAACCTAACAAGCCACCTAAAGAAGCTGGAAAAGCAAGACCACAAAAACCCTAATTTCAGCCAAGAATCCAGATCACCAAAATAAAAGCCCAAATCCAGGACATAGAAGACAAAAAGATAATAGAAAAAATCAATGAAACAAAAAACTGGTTCTTCGAAAGAATAAACAAGATCGATGGTCCCCTAGCTAGACTGACCAAGAAAAAACGAGAAAAAAACCAAATAAGCACAATCAGAAACATAAAAGATGAAGTCACATCTGACCCTGAAGAAATACAAAAGATCATTAGAGACTACTACATACACTTGTATGGAAACAAACTTGAAAACCTTAAGGAAATGGAGGACTTTCTGACATCACACGACCTACCTAAGTTGGAACAAGAAGAAATTAAGACCCTAAATAAACCAATAACAATCAAGGAAATCGACTACGTAATAAGAAAACTTCCTACAAAATAAAGCCCTGGACCAGATGGCTTTCCAGCAGAATTCTACAAGACATTTAAGGAGGAGCTGATACCAATCCTACTGAAGGTATTCCAGGCGATTGAAAAAGATGGAACTCTCCCCAAATCATTTTATGAAGCCAACATCACATTGATACCCAAGCCAGGTAAAGATCCAGCAAAGAAGAGAACTACAGGCCAATATCTTTGATGAACATAGATGCTAAAATTCTCAACAAGATCCTAGCAAACCAGATTCAGCAATACATCTCAAAAATCATCCATCATGACCAAGTAGGCTTTATTCCTGGGATGCAAGGCTGGTTCAACATTCGTAAAACCATAAATGTTATTAAATACATCAACAGATGTCAAAACAAAAACCACATGATTATATCATTAGTTGCAGAAAAAGCTTTTGATAAAATCCAGCATCCCTTCTTGATAAAAATCCTTGAACATCTAGGCATACAGGGAACATACCTCAAAATAGTAAAAGCCATCTATGAGAAACCCACAGAGAGCATACTCCTAAATGGACAAAAATTAGAACCATTTCCCCTGAAAACTGGAACAAGACAAGGATGCCCACTCTCACCCCTCCTGTTCAACATAGTATTGGAAGTCCTGGCTCGAGCAATCAGAGAAGAGAAGGCAATCAGGGGTATCCAAATAGAAAAAGAGGAAGTCAAGTTATCTCTCTTTGCAGACGACATGACTGTATACCTTGAAAACCCAAGAGAATCTGTCAAAAACCTCCTTACACTGATAAAGACCTTTGGCAAACTCTCAGGATACAAAATAAATGTACAAAAGACAATCGCATTTCTCTACACCAATAATAAACAAACAGAAACCCAAATAAAAAACACAATTCCATTCACAATAGCCGCAAAAAAAATGAAATACCTTGGCATCTTCCTAACCAGAGATGTGAAAGACCTTTACAAGGAAAACTACAAAACACTGCTCAAAGAAATCAAAGTTGACACAAACAAGTGGAAAAATATCCCATGCTCATGGATCGGAAGAATCAACATTGTGAAGATGTCCATCTTACCTAAGGCAATCTACAAATTCAATGCAATACCCATCAAATTACCAGCAACATTCTTCTCAGACCTAGAAAAAACAATGCAGGAATTCATATAGAAACTCAAACGTCCAAGAATAGCCAGAACAATCCTCAGCAAAAAAAACAAAGCAGGTGGTATCACATTACCAGACTTCAAACTTTACTATAAAGCTACAATCATCAAAACAACTTGGTACTGGTATAGGAACAGGCATATAGATCAATGGAACAGAATTGAGATTCCAGAAGCAAAACCTCAATTTCTCAACCAACCCATCTTTGACAAAGCCTCCACCACCTACCACTGGGGAGAGGAGAACCTATTCAGTAAATTATGCTGGGAAAACTGGCTGACCACATGCAGAAGATTGAAACAGGACCCCTATCTATCCCCATGCACAAAGGTTAATTCCAAATGGATCAGAGACCTAAATGTAAAACCTCAAACCATAAGAACCTTAGAAAATGAAGGAAAAACCCTCATGGAAATCGGAACTGGCATCCAATTCCTGAACAAAACCCAAAACCCACAGCTCATAAGAAAGAAAATAGACAAGTGGGACCTTATTAAACTGACAAGCTTCTGCAAAGCCAAAGAAACCATCAAGAGAGCAGGGAGACAGCCTACAGACTGGGAGAAAGTATTTGCCAACTCCAGGTCCGACAAAGGCTTAACATCCTGGATCTACAAGGAACTCAAGCGTGCTGAAAAGAAAAAAAACAAACAACCCCATTATAAAACAGGCAAAAGATATGAACAGACACTTCACAAAGGAAAACAAACAAACACATGAAGAAATGTTCAACCTCACTAATCATCGGGGGATGCAAATCAAAACCACACTGAGATACCACCTAACCCCAGTCAGAATGGCAATTATCAACAACTCAAAAAATAACAGCTGCTGGAGAGGGTGTGGTGAAAAGGGAACACTTCTACACTGTTGGTGGGAGTGTAAACTAGTGCAACCTCTGTGGAAAGCGTGTGGCGATTCTTAAAAGCTCTAAATACCAACCTCCTATATGACCCCGCAATCCCCCTACTGGGAATATATCCTGAAGAACACAAATCACTCTATAAAAAAGATACCTGCACACGTATGTTTATCGCAGCATTGTTTACAATAGCAAGAACCTGGAAACAGCCATGCTGCCCGTCAAAAGAGGACTGGATTAAAAAAATGTGGTACATATACATGATGGAACACTACACAGCCATAAAAAAGAACAAAATCATGAATTTCGCAGCAACCTGGATGGAACTAGAGTCTATAATACTGAGTGACCTCTCACAGAAACAAAGATCCGAGTATCACATGTTCTCACTCACATAATGGACCTTAAATATCCAATGCAATACTATACGAAAATGACTGACCACACTGGGAAACTATGGTGGGGGGAGGGAGATGGGATTAACAGTAGCAAATATGTGTCTGGGTACGGGGAAACATCCCATATCAACAGGGTGCCTGAATGAAACGCAATTGTATACCTAACCCTTAACTGTACCCCACAACTTCACAATAAAAAAATAAATAAATAAAAAGATGAAGCTGCAGTCCTGACTGTGCAATGACTTGGGGTTGTTCTACCCAGGACTCCATTGTGTGAGATAACATATTTCCAGTTTTTTTTTTGAGTTGGAGTCTCACTCGGTCACCCAGAATGGAGTGCAGTGGCCGCTCCCAGCCACTGCAGCCTCGCCTGCTGGCCTCCGGCGATCCTTCCGCCTCAGCCTTCCAAGTAGCCGGAATGACAGGCATGTGCTACCACTCCTGGCTGATTTTTTGATTTATTGTAGAGATGAGGTCTCGCTGCCCAGGCGGGTCTCGAACCCGCGGGCTCAGGCAATCCACTCACCTCAGCCTCCCAAAGGTGCGGGATTACAGGCTGAGCCAACAAGCCCAGCTACACATTCCCAGTTTTTAAAAGCCACTTGGAGTTGGAGTTTCTGAAAGGATCCTAATGTGTATATCATCTTATAAGGAGGAGTTTATCATTGAAGGCAATTATGTACTGTATTTTATATAGAATTATAATTCATTGTGTATATAATTTTTATATTGTCTTTTTTGTGTACAAATGTATGGGGTATATTGCAAATTTTTTTACAAGCATAGATTGTGTAGTGGTCAGGTCAAGGTTTCAGGGAATCTATCACCCGCATGACATACATGTGCCCTTAACTAATTCCTCATCATCTACCTTCCTCCCATCCCTCTCCCTTCCAAGTGTTCAAAGACTTAGCAAACCTGCTGTCCTTTGAAGAAAGCTATTTGTCTAAACTTTGTGGTAGTTGAGTTTATTCCACCACACAAATTAGTTTTTAACTTATTTTAATTAGTTTACTTTTTTCTGTTTTGCAACCATAAATTGAAGTTAATATTTCTCTCACAAAGATGCACAGGTACATAATAGGCAATCTCTATAAAGCAGTTTGGCATACTTTTTTTCTTTAATCAATATTTTTTATTATGATGTTGTGGGGTACAGTTAAGGGTTAGGTATACAATTACATTTCATTCAGGCACCCTGTTGATAAGAGGTGTTTCCCTGTCCCTAGACAGATATTTGCTACTGTTAATCCCATCTCCCTCTCCCCGCCATAGTTTCCCAGTACCATCAGTCATTTTCTTATAGTATTACATTGGATGTTCAAGGTCCATTATATGAGTGAGAACATGTGATACTCGGATCTTTGTTTCTGTGAGAGGTCACTCAGTATTATATACTCTAGTTCCATCCAGGTTGCTGCGAAATTCATGATTTTGTTCTTTTTTATGGCTGTGTAGTATTCCATCATGTATATGCACCACATTTTTTAAATCCAGTCCTCTTTTGATGAGCAGCGTGGTTGCTTCCAGGTTCTTGCTATTGTGAACAATGCTGCGATAAACATACGTGTGCAGCTATCTTTTTTATAGTGATTTGAGTTTTTCAGGATATATTCCCAGTAGGGGGATTGCAGGGTCATATGGGAGGTTGATATTTAGAGCTTTTAGGAATCACCACACTGCTTTCCACAGAGGTTGCACTAGTTTACACTCCCACCAACAGTGTAGAAGTGTTCCCTTTTCGCCACACCCTCTTCAGCGGCTGTTATTTTTTGAGTTGTTGATAATAGGCATACTTTTTTAAAGCAAAAAGAAATGTGATATAATGTCATGTAATTACATACTATTTTTGCTTGTTAAGGAACCACATTCAACACATAGTAAGAATATGTCTTTTATATCATATACTTGATTTAAGTAGAGCAGTTTATAGCTAATTTAATCCTCAAAATATAAAAGGAAATACTTCAACAACTATGATTAGTTCTTTCTTTTCAAAGTCTAACATAAATCATGTCGATTCAGGTAGAAAGTGAGACCATTAATTATGCATCAGGTTAGAAAAGTTGCTTTAGCCCAAAAGATGGAAAGGCATCCCCTGGCTGATGTGCACACCAGAGCAGAAGCATGCCTGGTTAAGAGCTTTTTGCATGAAGCTTTGTTCCTCAGGCAGCAGTCCCAGCTACCAGCAGAGTAGGCTCTTTTTCTCCCTGGGCTTTGGGACTTCATTTGAAGGTTGATCTTTTCTAATTGCAAATCCAGTGTCCATATTCCATCATTTGTGCAGCATAGTAAACTGGAGGTCATTCGCTTGTGTGAGGTCATGGGGTAAACTTGCTTCTCCAGGCACTTCCCAATCCTCTTTCTTCTTCAGTTAAGACTCCTCAGATTAAACTGTCCATGTCTGAAGTTTTGTTCAATTACTGGATTGTAAAAGGGGCATTTCTCTGAAATTAGGCAAAATGTAAGAGAAATTTAGAATATCCCATTCAGAAGAGAAGGAGACTATTGTTTTCTAAATCAATTGTGAGGATACTCTGGCAATATGTGTATATTTCATTTTGTTAATCAGGGAAAAGTGACTATGTTATTGGTCCATATCCTTAGAAATAAACGTTCAGATTATCTTCATTCATTAACTCTACCTTTAAATGTTTATTGAGCATCTACCTCATGTACTGCCTTGTGCCAGAGGCTGGAGCTAAATAAACAATGGTCTTGCTCCCTCTTCTCATGGTGTTTATGGTCAGACAGAAAAAAATCAGATAATCATACAGGTGAAGGTGTATTAGCTTGAATAAGTGTTGTACCAGAAAGTTATATTGTGCTGAGAGAGTAGAGAGAGAGTGTTAAAGAGAATTAGACTGACTCAGAGAAGTCTTCTGAGAGAGCTAACAAGAAAAAAGGAAAGAGAAAGTGTATCAGGAAATGAAACATCCTGTGCAAAAGTCCAGTGGCAGGAAGGAGGAATCCTCTTTGAGGAAATGAAAAAAAGCAGTGTGCCCAGAGGCCAGTGGGTGAGAGGTACATGGTGCAGAGGGGGCTGCTCCCCAGATCATGCAGGTCTTCCTAGCCTAGGTTTAAAATGTCCTATCCTAAGGGCATTAGCCATTGAGATGTTTTCTGGTGGGAGTGTGAATGTATGACATTCCATTTTATTTAGACAAGATCCCTTATGATGCAGAATGAAGTGAAGGGAAACAAGAGTGAAATTCTAGACATTTTTAGAGCTTTGCATAGAGATCTCCTTTATAACTGGTTCCTTCACTTCTCCAATTATGAATATACTTCAAAACATTTCTATAGTCACCGTCTTGGTAATCTCACCAGTTGTATGCCTTTAAATGCTGTTTATATCCTGATGACTTCTAAATTTATATCTTGAGCTTTGACACTTCTCCTGAACTGCCAAATACTGAATAACCTCCTTGACATCTGCTTCTGATGTCTCAAAGACATCTCACACATAAGAGATCCAGAAACCAAATTCCTGTTCTTTTCCTCAAACTTGCTTCTCCCAAAGTTTCCAGTGTAACTTACTGGTAACTTTGGGTTCTCAGGCTTAAAGACTTGGAGTCATTCTTAATTCCTCTCTTCTTCTCACACTTCATATCCAAACCATCAGCAAATAATTGACCTTGTCCTTAAAATCATGTCAGAATCAGACATATTTTACTTCTGCCATCTCTATCCTGATTCTATCCAGGAACATCTCTCATTTGAATTCCTCTGGCTCATCTCACTGCTTTTAAATTTTCTTCCCTTAACCTCCCACCCTACCCTCTTCACAGACAGCAATTGGAACTCCCATTAAAATGTAAGTCTGATCACATACTCCCATACTTGAAGCCCACCAGTGGCTCCCAGTCCCTTTTGGAGTAAAAGCCAGGGCCCTTGCAACATCTTACCAGGCCCTGGCATTGATCAATTGCTGCAGCTCCTGTCACTCTCCCTCTTGTTCCCTCTGCTCCAGTCACAGCTGTCTCCTCACTGCTCCTTGAATGCTCTAGGCGAACTTCTCCTCCAGGCCTTTGCACTTGGTGTTCCCTCAGCCAGGAATGCTTTCCCCATGGTGCCCACATGACTTACTCTCTCACCGTCACCATGTCTCACAGAAGGGTCATCTTCTCAGTGAAACCGTCAGTAGTCACCAATAATAGTAACCCTCCCCGATCCCTGACACGCTCATCCATCTTCCCTGCTTTGTTTTTCTCCATGGCTCTTATCACCAACTAAATTTTATATATTTTAATTTGTTAAAGATTTTTTTTTTGCTGTGCATCCCTAACATAAACTCCAGAATGTAAGCCCTAGGAGGATAGGGAGTTTTGTTAAAAGCTATTTGATGTCATATCTTTAATGCCTAGAAAAATGCTTGGCACATAGTAAGCATCCTATACATATTTGTGGCTGAAGGAAATAAAAAATTGTTTGAAGTTTTACCACTTGGTTGACCATTTGGCATGCAATAAATGCTCAATAAATGTTTCATAAATGAATGAGTAGAATGAGTTAGTATACATTTGTTGTCTGTTGCCTTCTGAAATAAACAATTCTGAAATAAGCAACAGTTTTTCATTAATTCATTTTCATGATGGGTGTTCAACAAACAATTGTTGAATGATTGAACAATTTTAATTGATTTTATTTTTATTTATTTATATATATATTTTAGAGACAGGGTCTCACTCTGTTGCCCAGGTTGAAGTGCAGTGGCGTGATTTAGCTCACTGTAACCTTGAACTCCTGAGCTTAGGTGATCCTCCTGCTTCAGCCTCCAGAGTAGCTGGAACTATAGGTGCCAGCATACCTGGCTTATGTTTAATTTTTTTGTAGAGAGAGGCTTTCACTATGTTGCCCAGGCTGGTCTTGAACTCTGACTCATGAAATTCTCCCACTTCAGCCTTCCAAAGTGCAGACATTGCAAGTGTGAGCCACTGTGCCAAGATGTTTTAACAATTTTTAGAGCTTTTTTACACTGCTTAGCTCACAATTGATTTTTAACTTATTTGAATTCCTACACAGAAACATTTTTCTATTTGTTTTTGCTCATTCATTACCACAGAGTCTTACACAGCTTGGGTGAGAACACATCTCCATCCTGAGGCTCTGGCTTCTTGACCCTGAAACCCCACTGTTAGTTGAAGCTAAATATAGGGATGAATGGATGAGTGAATACACAAATGAACACAAATACAGTTAAGAGGCTGCACTGAGGTTTTATCAAGCTTCTCACTTCCTCCAGTTTATCTGTAGAGTTTTCTTATCTTTACTCTCTGAATTTGGGTCAAATCCTGCTTCTAATTAGTCCAGTATGGATTCATGACTTTCTTTCCCAAGAAATAATTCCAGAAAAAAAAGGATAATGGCAGATAGAGGAAATTCTCTCTCAAGTGCAACCCACACAATCCAGAATGTGTCTCGGAATCACTGAGGTGGGGCAGGCCATGCTATGGGGAGAGAGTTGTTAAAAATGCAGCTTCTGGGCTCTGACCCAGATCTCCCATGTCAGAATTTGGGGGACGGGGACTGCCTTGACAGTGAATCTGTAGTCCTAACAAGTCTCGTTAGAAATCCTCACAGGAAAATCTGAAACCTAGTCCATTCTCTGATTAAAAGGGAATAATTACATGTTTTTGCTATTGTGAATAGTGTACAATGGCCACTTATGTACCTAACCCCAAATTGTACCCCACATCTTAAAAAAAAACATGAGAATTGACCTTCCCTTTAGTGAGACCACCAAATCCAGGGCGCTGTCCATGGTAACAGCTGATTCCATAGTTCAAATGCAGAAAAAACCTAGAAATTTACCACAGTGAATTTCCATTGGGAGGTTTTTGCTTCTGAAATACATACATACAATCTATTCTTAATATTTAGGAAGTAAGAGGTAGGCTTTCTGGAGTAAATAAACTTTAAGGCACAGAAACATGTTTACTTTGAATTTAGGGTGGCTTATAGCAGGTAAGGATTTTAGGATTAGAAAATAGACCTGCACCTAATAGAGCTAGAACACTGGCACTAGAAATGAAGGGAGGGGCCTGACTGTAGTCTAATAGTAGGATTTACATGGGAGATGATAAACCTGTCACAATAGCCGCCATTCTCCATCCATGGGCAGAAAAGACAGAAAAAACTGACTGAAAATACAGAAACATGAATTTGAAGTTCAGTGTAATATGCATTTTCCAAACAATGATATTTAAAAATGCTGGACTGAATTTTCCAGAGAAGGAAGTTTCAGAGTCTCTTTTAATCAACATCTTAAAATGGGATTGATATGAACCTGTCTGGGGTTTTCAAGGAAAGACATTGCTACAAGGTAAGGGCACGGACTTGATAACATTCCCTGTCCTTTCTGGTCCCTAACTTTATAATTTGAAAAATTTAATAGTGATATTTTACATATGATATGTTGACAGACCAGGTCTATACAAACAAGTGGGTAGAAAGTCAGTGAATAAAGTAAAAATTCAGTAGGTGCCATCTGGGAATTTGTATTATCTAAATAGTAAGGGGAAAAAATGAATTTTAGGTTTTACATGTCTCTGCTTCATTAACTTGATCATGGGCAAAATGAGATTCTTGATTTCCACCTACAAAGTGGCATGTGAGGTAGCAGTTAATTATTTATATCTCCTATTATTATCAGATTAACACAGCAGGTATATGCAATAAGCAAATGGATAGCTTTTTTTCTCAGTTTGCTTCTGACAGTCTGGAGGTAGATTCATTTTATGGATTTTCTCCTGTTTTCTGGGCTTTTTATATGAGATAAAACTTTAAAATGGTGCCATACTAAAAATCTAAATACAGTGGATAGAGAACTCGATCTGCAAAAACAGAAGCAACACCAGCTGACGTGTTGGTTTAAACATTTTTGTTTTCTTGAAAAAATATTTACAGATTTTTAATTTTAATAATAAATTTCTCAAGTCATGAAATTTTGCATTTTTACTTTAAGATAATTTAATGTGCTCAGTTTTAACTTTAAGGAGTCATTTAAACACTTACGTGTTATTCAGTTTCAAAACCACTTATTTGCAGTATTTTGGTAGTAGTGTACACTTGGTGTAACTCAACCAAATGTTATCTTTAAAAAAAAAAAAACTCTCATGCCTCATTTGGAAAACCCTTTAGATATATGTCCAGATGAGATATGTGGTAATCTGGTTTTGTAAATCATGTTTCTAATTCTTACGTGTGGCAGAAGTACTTTCCTCTTTAAGGCCTGTGGCTGATTCATCACTGTGAGTGATGAGATGCATCTTTAAGAGGAGAATTCCAGGCACTTCCAACTAAATTCTGAAGGCGTGTGTTTTTTAATGCAGCCTCCAGTCTCTTTAGAACTTGGCTTCCAGCTGGGTTCCTGTGCAAGATAAAAATCCTGGTGCAGCAACTCTCCTCTCAAGTTTCTGGCAGGTGTGTGCTAGATCCTGCCTACTAAATACTTTGTAATTAGAATGCCTTGGGCAATCACTGTCATCCTACATCTGTAAGGGAACGAGGGCAGTGTTAGCATGACTGTGCTCATTTCTTTAACATCCCATGCTTATAGACCCAAACACAGCTGCCTGAAGGGCCTGTGTTTGATGCATGATCTGTAGAAGGACCTCAGAAATGAGTTTAATTATATCAGTATCTTGGTGCTTTGTGGAAGCAAGATGCATTATTCATAATCAAGGCTGAACCTCTGTATAAGAAAAAATAGTCCAACATCGGTACTGCCACTTTTTAAATAGCACTTGTCAATTTTTTATTATGTTTTCTATTATGTTTATTATCTGCCTTCCCAACACTAGAATGTCAGTTGTCAGAAAAAAAAAAAAAAACTATTTTAGTTAGTGATGTAACCATAGCTCCTTAAAAATGCCTGACTCAAAGTTAGGGATCAATCAATAAATAAATGAATATTAGTTTTTAATATTAATTGTGTATATGTCCTATTATTATTAGATAAACAGAAGGTATATGCAATAGGCAAATGGATGTGGTTTTTTTTTTCTCAGTTTGCTTCTGACAGTCTGGAGCAGATTCATTTTGAAATTATGACAGCTATAGGCAAACAAGCTGTGTTTAAACTATTTTATACAATGTAATCGAGTGAAGGAAGTATATGCTTTCTAAATTGTGTACTGGCTATGCTATTATCAGATAATCAAATGTGATCAAGCAGCAGAAGAGAAAAAGCAATATATTCTCTATGGAAACTACTGATCTGAAAGACCTCAACTTCTCGAAAGGGAATTAACTTTTAAGATGCCCAGCTTAGAGTATGTATAGATTCGTAGTGAATTGTAGTGGAGAGGTAAATAATGATGAAATAAAAGTGTATAGATATGATGCCACTTCAGAAGGACTTCATTGCTAACTTAACTTGTGCTTATTTTCAATAGTGAACATTGCTATGTCATAACTACAATGTTAGTCTGTCAAATTTTTCACAGATACATCAAATAACATTTTGTTTTATAACTTTGTCTTATGCCCATTTAGAGAGAAAATATTTAATCACTGCAAATAAGAATAAGAACCTAAAATATCCTAAAATTTCATTTAAAACAATGGCCTGTGTATTATCCCTATTTTAACATAATTTTGGATTAAAGCTATTGTTATCAGTGCTTCAGACTGTTGTGCAAGCAGTCAGTTTTCTGAATAAAGTAGATATAAAAAGTAAATGTCTCTACTTTCTTACAAATATGGTACTATAGTCTCATAACCATAAACAATTTGTATTTGTTCATTGTTTAATTTCAGATTTCTCTTTTGTAATCAAAGAAGAAATTATGTATTGCTTACCACAGTGTCCCTCAGTTTTACTCTTTATTTCGTCTGATCCTTACCTCATTCACCTACACACTTAGAATATGATTAAAAAACACACCATCTTAAAGGCAAAGAAGACACAGTAATTATTTGAAGTACTGGAAAGATCTTAAAACTCATCAAGTTATTATTTTAATTTAAATAATAACTTAAATCATTTTATCCATCCAGCTAGTTATTTTCATTTAAAGGAATTAGAGGCGAGAGAACTGATGGGCCAAAGGTTACTCAGTTACTTCATAATAAGTTGAGCCTGAGCTTTCCCCATTCCTTGGCAAAGGTTAATTTCCTTTTCTTTTCCTTTCTTTTTTTTTTAAAATGAGCCATCTCAGCTTTTAACCAAGGATATGAGGGGAGTTTAGTTAATACTGGTGGGTTTACATTGAACTGAGTCAGAATAAATTCCCTTACATTGTATGTGGAATTAAAGATAGTCAGCTTGTTTCTTACCACCTGAAAAACATCCTTAGACACCTTGCATGGATGCAGTGCTAAATATAGGTAAGGCATGATTAACAAACATGAATATTTATTGCCATATAAACTGCTGAATATAGATATCAATGCATTTTCCCAGTTAGTGTGAGTCAGGAGCAGTTACAGGAGATAGGGGATAAGGATTAGAGGGGTTGTGGGATAAATGGATTATACAAATCACCAATGGTCACCATCAAACTCCCAGGCAAGCCAGTAGAACTTTATAAAAATATTAGTTATTTAAATGAAGTTGGTGGGGACAATTTTAGCATTTACTCCTAATTTTTAATGTAAGTGAACTGACCCGCTTGTTTGCTAAATATCTGTTCGCTTTGACTTCCTTCCAGTCTGTTCCAGCAATGCTCTAGTTTTGCAATTTTTTTTTTTTTGGACTTTCAAGCTTGAAGTCCACATTCTAAACTCTTGTGAAATTGAGTAATTATTTGCATTATATACTGGTATACATTATTTCAAGTTTATAAAGCATTGAAGGATTTGGGGGTTTATCGGGTAATGTTAGTACTACTTTTAAAAATATATGTGACAAAACCTTTACTTTTCGAGCATCAGATAAGAAAATGCAAATAAGGAATGCTTTGTGTAAAGAGGTTTTTCCTAACTTCGGTTTCATCTGTCTAGTGAGGACTGATTGACTGAGGGAAAGAGAATAGCTTTCCCAGCTCATCTGAATCCCCAGGGACATCTCAGCTTGCATCTAGGCGGTCAGAACTCCTTGATGGTCCGATTGTGACTTGACACAGGAGGCTGATGAAGAAAGAGCAAGGTGATCCCCCAAGAGTCTGGGATGTAGCTCAGGAAATTTTTCCTAACTTATAAAAAACAAGAAAATGACACTTTATCTGCTTTAATCTGACTGTGCCAAGAAATGGAGGTGAAATTTGGACAAATTTTTTATATGTAAACAACTGCTCAGAATTATTTTCTAGTCGTTTTATTTTCTAATGTGAACGGAAGTTCTAACAGGGTATTTGCTAGCAGTTGCTTTCATATATAATTTGATTGGAAAGTAGAGAATATGGTAGAATTTATTCATATAACAAATATTTTTGTCTTCGTTTACTATGAAGAGTAATAAAGAAATACAGAAATGAGTGAGATAACATTCTTATAAAAAGATTTCACTGTAAGTGGTCATTGCACAAGTGAAGTTTGGGTCTCCCGTTGTTCCCCACTTCACTTGGTTTTGGATCAGGTACCCTTATTAGTGTTAAGTGCCCCTTTCCTCCCCTGGCAGTGACCCACTACTGCCAGTTCCTTTCAAGTAGTATTATGATAAATGTTCAGGGTCCATTTATGAGTGAGAACATGTGGTACTCAGTTCTTTGGAAAGAAGGAAGAAAGAAAGAAAAATAATTTAAAAGGAGAGATTTCACTATAGTGCTGTATGTAGTGTTTTAGAACATAGTTGGAATTGTAAAAAAAAAAGAAACTTATAATAGTGGTGCTAAAATGTCTTTAGTGACAATAAGAGAGATTTTCATGTAACATTTTCAACAAAACCATGAAAGAGAACATAATACCTGAAATTCTGTTTACATTCATTTCTCCCTTTTATTTCTTCCTTACCTTGCCTTTCTTCCCTGCTTGCTTGTAGCTCTGGCTTTTAAGCCATTTTTAATTCCTTCTACTTTGTGCTCTTGGGAAGGCCTGCACTTTGAAAATACTTGACATTCAGGAAAATACACTTTATATGTTAAAAATCAATGGTGACACAATATTTACAGCCCAAAGGCCAAACATTTGGAGTTTCTTTATAGAGAGTAAGTGCTCAGAGACCAGCTTTGTGCTACTAAGCTGTAGACATCAAAGAATAATAATACAGCAGTTTTCTACTTGATGGCCCGAATGGGCTTCAGCCCAGCGAAGTGAAGTATTGAGCTGTTTCACAGATCTGTAATAGAGAGCCGGTGTGGGAATCCTTATTTTATCTTAATTACTAAGGAGCCCTTTATGTCTCAGAAGTCCCCATGTTTTGTTTCAAAACTTCTGTCTGGAGAATGAGTTTATAAACTTGCGTCTACAAAAGAATGACAATACTTTGAGTTAGGTTTTAAGAAGATTCAAAGTGCAGCCGAAGGGGAATTCTTTTGCTGGTCCCTGCTACATCGCAGAGTTTCAAAGGAAGCTCATGGTAGGTCTATGATTTAGTAAGAAGAAAAGAAAATGTAGTAGTTGGTGACTTCCCTGCTACCTAGCAAGCTTAATTTTCCTGGGTTAAGCACATACCCGCACACACACACACACACACACACACACACACACACACACACACACACATATCAAAGCATTATTAGCTCATTAGAAGCTGTGTTATGTGTCTGGGCAAGGTGTATCATTTGGTTTCTACATCTGACTCCTTACTGTTATTAGTTGTTCTTTACTAAATCAACAGAAAGTGAGAGAATGGCAATACCGATTACTAAGATAATAATCATAAATATGGTTATGGATGACTCCTCTGGCCTTTCATATGTCTGTGCTCCTCGTAATCCTGATGTGCTACTTCTGTTATTGGGCTTGAACTTTCAGTGACCTATCATTTATCATCAGATGAAGTTCAGCCTAACCTACTAGTTACATTACGTAACAGAGCTTTCTGGTGGTGAAAGGAATCCGCTTAAACCACGGATGCACTAAGGTTTCATATGCCATATAGAGTGTTCATTCTTTTTACTTGTAAGAGAGACTCTGAGGGAGCTATATGAGCTTTCACCTTGGAGAAAACTGTTGATGAAGCCAGACAGGGCTGATAAAAGATCACTTTGGGAATGGCTCCAAGTCTGTGAAATACTGAGGGTTTAGGAAAGAGGAACTCCTCAAAGTACCAGTAATATAATTACCATAGAGGGAATGTCGAGATTTTCTAGCACAATTTCCCCTCATTTGTTTGGATGACGAGGTTGATAGTCTCAAGTTCACACATCTTATTCATGCCTTTTCCCACAAAATGAAAATGTCTCTCAGGAACAAGGGATAGGAAAAACGTCACCTAAAATCAATGTCTCTGGAACATCTAGGTACTATTGCCACTAAAATCATTGCCAAGCAAAGCACGCTTTTAGGTCTTTCCTTGAAACTATAGTGCAGATCATGTTAGCAAGGAGGTAGCTGGCTCTGTGGTGAGGTGGGATGGGGGAACTGCTTCTCAGGGATTTGGAACAATAGCATATGAGGCTCTCTATTGGCCTCACCAAGAATCCATCAGCTGCTGGGTCACACTTTCTGTGGAGATGAATGGTAGATGGTATGCCTGTTGTGTTGGTGTGTTTGGGAAGAAGACACTGTCACCAGAATACCTACTGAAACCATTGAAACTGTACATCTATGAAGATTGCTCTTTGGTTGGTGGCTGTAGCTACTGTGGACAAGGCTTTGCGTCGTTTCCTAGATGCTGGTATTAGGTGATGCTTCTGAACCTTAGGAGGTTTTTTGTTTTGTTTGGTTTTGGTTTTGAGTTGGAGTCTCACTCTGTTGCCCAGGCGGGAGTTTAGTGGCATGTTCCTAGCCACCGCAGCCTCGACCTGTTGGGCTCAGGCAATTCTTCTGCCTCAGTCTTCCAAGTAGCTGGAACTACAGGCGTGTGCTACCATGCCCGGCTAGTTTTTTTTGACTTATTGTAGACAAAGTCTCACCGTGTTGCCCAGGTTGGTCATGAACCCATGGGCTCAGGAAATCCTCTTGCCTTGTCTGCCCATGGAGCTTTTGTTTGTTTGTTTGTTTGTTTTCTGTTTTTTAATCCCATCCGGTTTTAAACATCATAAGTCCCTGAAGGCCAGATGCGCTTGCCAATGGGTAATTATGCCTGCTTGATGTAAACAAGTAAGGAAGCAGCAGAGAATTCACAGGCCCTGTGCTGAAGGCAATGCATTTGCAGCCAGGAGGTTCACTTTAGGGTGTCTCCTGAATGCACTCCTGAGAAATTTGGAAGGTTGAAAGAGGGGTGTTGAATGATTAGACTTTCTAGCTAAGAGACTGTATTAATTTGCTAGGGCTGCTATAACAAACTGAGTGGCTTACACAGAAAAAATATATACTTTTAATTGACAAATAATAAATGCATATATTTATGGAATACAATGTGACGTTTTGATATATGTTTATATTGTGTGATGATCAAATCAAGCTAATTAACATATTCGTCACCTCATATGCTTATTTTGTGCGCATAGTGAGAACATTTATATTCTACTATTTTTGCATTTTTAAAATATACATTATTATTAACTATAGGCACCGTGCTGTGCAATAGATTTCTAAAACTTATTCCTTCTAACTGAATCTTAGTATCTTTTGAACAACATCTTCCCTTCCCCAAACCCCTTCACTCACTCATTCCCCCAGCCTCTGGTAATCATTCTACTCTCTACTTCTATGAGTTGACTTTTTTAGATTCCACATATCAGTGAGATCATGGGTGACTATTTTTCTCTGCCTAGCTGATTTCCCTTAGCATAATATCCTCTACATTAATCTATGAAGCGATAGAAATGTATTATCTCTTGAGGCCAGGCATGGTGGCTCATGCCTTTAATCTCAGCATTTTGGGAGGATGAGGCAGGAGGATGAGCCTAGGAGTTCAAGACCCAGTCTGGATAACAAATCAAGACTCTGTTTCTATTGAAAAAGGAAATGCATTGTCTCACAATTCTAGCGGCTGAAAGTCTGAGATCAAAGTATCAGGAGGGTTGACTCCTCCTGTGGGTTCCAGGCCTCTCTCCCTGCTGTGGAGATGGAGATCTTCCTGTGTGGCTTCACAGCATCTACACACATCTCCACGTCAAAATTGGCCCTTTTTATAAGGACAACAGCCATTTGAAACTAGGTTTCCTCTAATAGTCTCATTTTAACTTGATTACCTCTCTACAAACCTTATGTCCAAATAGGGTCATATTCTAAATTACTAAATGTTAGAATTTCAAAGCAAAAAAATTGGAGATGAGGGATGGGAACATAATTCACCCCATAACACTACTCTAGTCTCTGAGATTTGTTTTTATGACTGATGGCCAGGAGCTGTATTTGGATGTCAGAGACACTTTTGAATTTGCGTGCATGTGTGTGTGGCGGGGGGGACGCACACACATGTGTTTATATTAGTGGATTTCTTCTTTAGGCTAGGGCTCATGGTAGTCTGCATTTTTCCACAGTTTTTGCCTATCTGAAAGCAAAGCAAATCCATTTCCTTCCTTCCTTCCTCTCTCTTCTCTCTTCTCCCTTCCTTCCTTCTTTCTTTTTCTGTCACCCTCCTCCTCTGCTTTCCCTACCCCTTCCCCTTCCGCTCCTCCCCCTCTTCCTCCTCCTCTTCTTCTTCTTCCTCTTCTTCTTCTTTGAGATAGAATCTTGCACTGTTGCCCAGCCTGGAATGCAGTAGTGTGATCACTGTGGCCTCGTACTCTTGGCCTCAAGTGGTTTTCCTGCCTCAGTCTCCTGAGTAGCTGAGACTACAGGCATGCACTACCATGTCCAGCTAATAAAAATTGTAGAGATGGAGTCTTGCTACATTGCCCAGCCTGGTCTTGAACTCCTGACCTCAAGCTATCCTCCCACTTCAGCCTCAAAGTGCTGAGATTACAGGTAGGAGCCACTGTGTCTGGCCCTGGTTTATATTTTTTAATGGAGAATATCTCTCCTTTCTCTATGCCCCATCCCTTTTCCTCTTACGACCTGTCTTAGTCCATTTGGGTTGCTATAATGAAATACTATAAGCTGGATAACTCATACACAACAGAAATCTATTTCTTATGGTTCTGGAGGCAGGGAAGTCCAAGAGCTGGGTGCTAATGGACTCTAAATCTAATGAGAACTCACTACTTATTTCCTTCTTGCTGTTTCCTCACAAGATAGAAGGGGCTAGCTAGCTCTCTGGGTTCTCTATTACAAGGGCACTAATCCCATTCATGACCTATTCACCTCCCTCTCATAATACTATCACCCTGGTGGGTATGGTTTCAGCATATGAGTTTTGAGGGAACACAAACATGCAGATTATAGCACCCACTTTTTCCCTTACTTCCCTCACTTATTTTTTAATATGTCCACATTGTACTGTTTGCTTGATTCTCTCACTGTCCCTTATCTTATGTTCCTTCATTTTCATAATCATAATTAATTTTTAAATGTTTTGTTTCTTCCTTTTTTAACATTAACTTCCTATTTGGCTTATATAATTTTCTTCTGATTTTTGCCTTTATAAGTATTTTTTTTCCTCCTCCATGGAGCTCAGAAAGACTGACACAAAGACCTGAAAAATTATTATTCATTTATAGCCTTGGATTGTGAAGTTTTTCTTCTTTCTGCTGGAGTGTTGTTTGCCTAGGTTTAACTACCCAGAAAGTAACCTTCAGCATGTGTACATTATCCTTTAACAAATACATTTTGCTGTCAATAGCATGAAGCCTTATTTGGGGATTTTGACAAAAAAGCTTCAAACAAGTTTAGGAAGAGGATGTTTTATTCTGAAGTTTTACTTGAGTTCACCCTTCACTAGAATTGAAAACATAGATATCACAGGCTTTCTTGGCTTCCAGAGAAAGGCTACCATTATATCATGATATTATTAGAAGAAAGCAAAACTAATTGTTGGATTTTTTTCATCCATTATTTTCCCTCCTGTCTTCCATTTTTAGCTCCTAAAGCTGGTGTTCCATGATACATTGCTGGTAAATATTTAATTGCCATTCTCAGAAATGTGTTTTGCAATTTCACATTACCATCCTCCTCATGTGATGAAAGACAAGAAGGGTAATATATGTGCGTGTGTGTCAGTGAGTATGTACTCTGGGTATTGTCCTTATCATAAAAGATAATATATACATTAGATTTCCTGTAATGGAGAACTTCGTAGCCTGCTTCTTAATGAGAGGTGCTGATGTGAAATGACCCTAGCTTTCCTAAACACACAGCAATCTAATTTGAACCTGTATGCCAATTACAGGCCTCTGTGGAGCACTTTATGGTGAAACAATCACGTCACAATAGGATTAGAACACTATGCCCCAGGACCACAAGGGAAGCCAGCCCCAGCATAACTGCAGGTTTATTCCTCTAAATTGTCTGTAAACAGCATTGATAGCCACCTTGGTGCCACCTTGGTATTGTTTCTATAAATCCTCCGTAGAAACAATCTAAAATGAATAGACAACGAGTCAGTAATGGCCTGTTAGCTCCCAACACAGGGTTGCACCACTGATCTGCCTCATGAATACCACTCACAGGGACTGATCCTAGATAAACATTCACAAACTGCGGAGCAGACGGGCTTTATGACAACAATCAGGTTAGATATTCTGAGAAATCATTGTGAATGGTGGCTTCTCCCTGATTTTTTTCAAATTGTAGCTTTGGAGCTGAACCACTTTAGTCCTTTGGGTGTTTTTGCAGTCGTATACTTTCCATACTGTTTTCAATTTCAATAAAATTTTTTTTGCAGTTATCTGACAATGCTATCTGCCTTTGATTAATGTAAAGAAAGCTAAAATTGCTGTTTTGATCATTAGAGCAGGCTTGAAGATGAGATTGTGGCAGAATGCGGCAAATGCTCAAATATATTTCTTGTATGATTGAGTGAATAAACACAGAAGTCAAGCCCCTGAAATTAAAATTATGTCATGTATAGTAGATGATCATTGCAACATGGTAGTATTATAGGGTCAATCATGTTAAAACAATTAGAGTAAAATTGTGCCTTTAAACTCTAAAGAAGTTTTAGTCTTTTTCAATATAGTAAAGAATCATTGATACTAAACCTCACTTATTTGATACACATAAGTAAAAGTAAAATATGTTCATTTGCTCTGCTGTATTGCTTAATGTTTTGCTTCATTTGAGTGTTTTTCTTCATTAGGTTTACAAGCACTAAATTTTCTTGTCTGAATCTAAAATAGTTCTGTAAAATGGAACTACTATTCTATATCGTAGTGAGCTACATAAAAACATTTCTGTATTACTTATGTAGTGATGCTGAGTGTCCATATGAAGTATTTTGAATAAGAAAAGTATTTTGAAGTAAGTATTTTGAATAAGAAAATAATTTAAGAAATAATATAATAGATTGGGGGGAAAAACCACATGCTATATATTCCCTAGGTTGGTGTCATCTGGGTCTCTGAGAATTGTTTAAGAACACCTCTGCTCAGTTTTAGGGATAGTGGTTTCCTGCCACCTAGGCAGGGAAATGAATAATGCTCATTCACTCAGAAAAAAATGTGTGCCTTCTATGTGCCAGTCACCACAGTAGACAGAATGAATACTTTTACAATCTACCTCAAGAATCATACAGGCTACTAGCCAGTGAAGAGTTGAGAGCAATTAGTTAATTCTAATTAACTGCTGATTAAGAACAAAAGCAAAAACACACATGAAAAACATACTTGCTAGTTGGGGAAAAAACTACAGTTTGGATTGGAGTGATAATTCAGCTTTAAGGTTGGTAAGCTCTTTAGTGACCTATACAGAAACATGTATGTTTTAACTCAGGCTGCCATAGACAGCGTGGCTCAAACAACAGAAATTACTTTCTTACACCTCTGGAGGCTGAAAGTCTGAGATCAGGGTGCCAGCATGGCAGGGTTCTGTTGAGGAATCTTTTTCTGGCTTTTACACTGTTGCTTTCTTGCTATGTCCTTACATGGCTTTGGCTTGGTTTATGTCCAAGGGGGAGAACATGATCTCATTCTCTTGCTCTCCTAATAAGGCCACGAATCCTATAGGATTAGGATCCCATGCTTTGTACCTCATTTAAACTTAATTATCTCTTAAAAGTCCTGTCTCCGAATACAGTCACATCAGGAGTCAGGGCTCCAACATATATTTTTGGAGGGACACAATTCAATCCGTAATGATGTATTACTTATTGCAAAGTTTATTTAAAATGTATTTCAATAAAAGATTTCTTTTCTCTCTCTTTTTTTTTTTTTTTCTGAGTTGGAGTCTCACTCTGTCACCCATACTGGAGTACAGTGGCCGCTCCTTACCACTGCAGCCTCAACCTGCTGGGCTCCGGCGATCCTTCCACCTCAGCCTTCCAAGTAGTTGTAACTACAGGCGCACGCTACCATGTCCGGCTAATTTTTTTTTTTTTTTATTGTAGAGATGAGGGCTTGCCAAGTTTCCCAGGCGGGTCTCGAGCCCATGGACTCAGGCAATCCACTCACCTCAGCCTCCCAAAGCACGTGATTACAGGCTGAGCCACAGAGCCCGGCTGAAGATTTATTTCAATAGAAGATTTCCAACCAGAGGCAATCCCTCACGTATTTCAGAATAAGGAGGCCATTATGTCTTGGAAACAACACACAGTTGGAGCTAGAAGATCTATATTTGAGGACTGGTTGGGCCATTTGCTAGCTGTGTAGAGTTGGGCATTCTACATACAGCACAGTCAAAATAGATAATTTAGTCCACTCTTACACAGGTATATTTCTTTCACTTAATCATGAACACCCTGGGGCAATCCCCTCGGGTCCCCTCCTACTGTGGGAGCTTTTCTGTCCTCTCAATAAATCCTGCTTTCTCAATACAAACATAAAAAAATTAAAGAATAATAAGCACACTATTCCTGAGCTGCTGAGCCAGGAAACCTGTTACCACTCATCCTCTTCTTTCTGTGAGAGCTAAATACACTCAGTTGCCATGTCTTGTTGGTTCTATACATGAAATGTTCTCCATCTATCACTTGCTCCCCTTCACGTCCCACCTACGGCCTCTACTCTATTGCAGGCTAGTTTGTCTCATCCCAGGTGGTAATGGCTTCCTAACATCCTGCCTCCAGTCTTTTTCCATAGCTTTAGCAATGCCCTTCCCAATCCAAAATGTTTTCCATTTACATATAGGACAATGTCCAAACCTGACATTTCAGGCCTTTAAACAGTCCCCATTTCAAATTTCTTACTTGGTCTTTTAACTTTGTACTCCTATCACTCCTGCAAACTGAGCTCATCACCACTTGATACACTTTTCCTCGCCCCTCCTCAAGGCTTCCATGACTTATCATTGTTGTACTCATTCTCTTTCTCATCAATCAATATTCAGCAAATATATATTAGCACTATATTCAGTCACTGTCTTAGGTAATGAGTATATATACAAAGGGGATTAGACCTGGTCCCAGCTTTCAGAGTTCATTGTCTGGTGAAACAGCAGTAGACATGTAAACCAATAGTTACAATTTAATACAATAGATAAGAACTCAAAACTGTAATGCTTGTCATACCCATCTCTATATATCTGTTCTTACTCAGCCAATCCTAGCTCACATGCTACTTAATCTCCTATTCTCTTCTCTTATTTCCATGGTGTTTTATCTGTGCTTTTCTTGTAATCTTAATCACTTCTGTCATGTTTTAAGAGCATGTGTTCTCATGTCTTGTTTTTCTCAATTAGTCTTTAAGCTTCTTGCAAGCAATATCCACTTCATATTAACCTTTGTGTTCCCCACAGTGCCTACTATATTAATAGCTTTTTATCTAGCCCTCATGAATGTGCTGACAAAAATAATTCCTAAATTTGTAAAACCACAAATTAAGACAGTAGACTCTTTAAATAAAACCACTTCTTTTGAATAATGTTATAAACCTTTGTGATTTTATCAAGTTTTAGCTTACTAATTTAGTTAAATAAAGACCTGATTAGAGTTGATTAGGAGTTTAGGAACAAGCACTTCAAAATTAATTCCAAAGGTTGAACATTATACAAAAAAGTACATGAAACACTAATTATTAGTAATACGTTCTAAGCATTAAAAATAGATTTGATTATGATACTCTTTGAAGTGCTTCTGCAGAGGATATAAGAAAAATAAGAGACTCTGGAGGCAAAGTCATATTCATTAAATATATAAAAAAAGGAAATATAACTTTTAACAAATATTTCCAACATTAAAGAAGTGTAAGCCCCTAGGAGTTTTTGTGGTTTTACTTGCAAATGTTATTCACTTTGTATTTTAAATTAAAATTTTCCCCTATAAAATCCTTTGCAAAAAAGGAAATGGTTAATCTGTACTCTGAGAAAGAAATAAAAAATTATTATTTATTACTTGTTTTATTGATATTATAATAACTGTGAATAAAAACATGGTGACTTTGTGCTATTTTTTTGCAGAGAGATTTAGCATATATTAAAAACACTTCCATTTCATCCAGATAACTGAACTGGTTTCTCATAAAAACTCAACCACGAATGACATATGATTGCCATAGTTTTCTTACATCTCAGCGTTCATCTTTTTAGCAGCCAAAAGAAAAAAATGGACATATATAATCAATTTTGTAGCTCACAAAGTTATTGTGAAGCTAAGACATGATAAATTTTTAAAATTCTGAAATTATAGAAAAAGTAGATTGTTTTACATACATTGAAACATATGGAAAACATCACTGATAATTCCACTGTACAGAAATATTTAAAATGTTTCTGTACACTCTTCCTTCTAGTCTTGTTTTTTTCCTACATATAATGACTTTTATTTTCCTTCCTGTTTTCTGTTCTTCTTTCAGTGATAATTGGTGGCTTAACTTCCACATGGAATAAGAAGAGATGTAAATGTCTAGAACACAGTATAAAGAAACCATACCATGAGTTTCACTGGTCTTTCTTACCTAGTACCTCATGCTTTATGTTCTCTGGGCTTCTGTGTTTGACGGTGTCTGTAAGGAGTGATATATATGCTCACCTCTGTACTGATCTCTAGACCTAGATTGATAAAACAATGTCTCGCATTCAAGAGTCTTGAAGAACTGTCAAAACTCAAGTGCCATGGTGGGCATTCTTGTTAAAGTTCAGAATATGACAGAGCAGGGAGGAAAACTTTTGATTTCAGATCATCTTTTGGTCTCACATAATCTGAACAGTCTCATCTCTTTTCTTAACTTCAAAGCTGTTGCTTCCCACCAAGCCAACATTAATGTTTCCAAATAGAGGGAAAAAATTACAATAATCTCAATTAAAATACCCTTGGTCCTATTCTTAAAGGTGAAATGATCATAGGACATTACTGTCCTCAATGTCATAGCTCCTTAGACTCAAACCCATAGGCATATGATGAACTTAGATACTAGAGAGACATAAATATTTCTTACTGATGAAATATACACACTGGAAATTACAAATGATTCTTCCATTGGCATGTTTATCACACATTTTATCATTTCTTTTCCTTCCACCATTCTTATGAGAAGCTGATCACAATTTGAGGGCAGGTCTTGATTATTATGTGTTCCTTATCCAATACTAAATCCTCAGTATGTGTTTGCTGACTTGAATAGAACTGACCCATATTGTATATAAATTATAAAAATGTGACTTGATGAATATTTGGTAATGTAAGTCTAGGCATGGAACTGATGCCATTTAATTTTGAGTCATTGCAATATGACTTTTTCAATCCTTGAAGACATTTTTGCATTCTCAGTGGTGAAAATCTTATCAAGTACACAGTGGGTGTTTACTTAATGCTCTTTGCACTGAATTAAGCAAAACTGCATTTCCTTTGCTGGCCTGTAATAAATCAGTAATATCTGGGTGGATTTTTACCTCATGCAAACTATCTATAACTCTGCATGGTCTGTTCTCACGTTTTTAGCAGAAAGCAAGCAAACTGGCTATGAAGTTATTTCCTCGGTTTCCCCCATCTAACCTACTAGGTAACTTCTTGATATGCCTTATTCTCAGCATCATCTCAGGTCTTTTCTTATCTTGCTGTTATTCTTGGAGTTTGAGTTTTAAATGATTTTTTTAAGGGGAGTGGAGTGATTACCTTGATAGAGTTATTTTTGGAAATTAAGGAGATTTTCACTTATCGAACAAGAAGTTAATTCCCCAGATACAAACATAAACTTCTCTCAGACTGAACTTAGCTGAAAGCCTTGCTGATGAGCTTTAAGAGAATTTGAAACATGGCATAATAAAATCACACCCCTTATTATTTGCAGGAATAATCACTGCACTGTAATATGTACTGAACTTAGATGCTTAAAGATCTATTTTTATTTTTTATTTTGTTATCAATTATGCATCCAGAAGAGAAATTCTATTACTAATGGAACCATTGAAATGGATACGTAGAGGAGTAGATGGATCACTTTATTTCTTGTCAGTTTCTATATTAGGCTTTCCAAAGCCCATTTGAGTATTTATCTACTATTGTTATTGTTGTAGAGCAGTGTACCTGGGGGAAATCTGTACGGGGAATGAATAGGCCTGAATTCTATATTTGATTCTGCCATTTCTTGCTGTATGTTTTTAGACAAGTGGCTTTATACCAGTACTTGGCCCAATCCATAGTACGGAAAGACCTCACTTAAGTTTTCATCTAAAACATCACCTTTTAAAGTAAAAATTATCTGATTATTTTAAATAAGGGTATAATTTTACCTTCACATAAGTTACTGAACTGGACATATCATCTTTTGTAGAAGATAAAAAAAGAGGTTCCTTTTACTCAAAGCTTAAAACTATGAAATGGCAGAACTGGCATTAATAATTGGCTTTGAAACTTTTGTAGTCAATGTTCTTTTCTCTTGCTTTGTAGTTGAGCAACATGAAATTTATCAATGGGTAAAATGCCTAACTTCCAGATTTCAAAACAAATTATTTTAATTCTAGAAAAAGCAAAAAGAACTAGGGCAGTGGTTCTTCAAGTGTCGTTTCCAGACCAACAGCATCAGTGTTACCTGATAACTGATAAGAAATGCCAGTTGTTCTTCCTCACTGTAGACCTACTGAATCAGAAACTCTGAAGGTAAGACCCAAAAAACTGTGAAAGCACTCCCCAGCTCTCCAGATGATTCTGATGAATGCTGAAATTCGAGAAGTACTGCTAGACTTAGGGAAACATGTTAGATCCTATGAAAGGGTAAAAGTGCTTTAGAATTTCTTATGTTTAGACCTGTGATGACCAGGGTAGAGGTCAGGCATGGAAGAAAGTACTATGTTCAGACCCTGATCCAGGTAAAAAAAACAGGTTGGGACCTCTGGGTGCCAGCAGCCACTTGGGTGCTCTAAGGCCAGAACAGAAAAGTTAGCTTTTTTGAAAAATTAGAGAACACTGGGGACATTCAGGTTGTACAGCTGGCTTTCCCAGCTTGAATTGGAGGTGATGCTACAACTGCAGAAAGTATGGTTTGTGTTCAAAGTATGGTTTATCTTTCTGTGAGGCCTTGAAAGGGAAGAGTTCCAGCTAACTGTAAAGTGAATATAATAATTGTTTGCAGAATACCTTTGAGTTTGAAATAAGAAAATGTCTGTAAACTCACTTTCTGAGTTGTAAATAACTTTACATAAATAAGGTATAAATGAGTAGGGATGTGTCATGAGTTTCTACATTTCACATAGGACCAAATGGCAACATTTTTGTGGTTTTTAAAGCAGTGCCATTTGTTTACTAATATTCTTCTGTTTAATAAAACAGTATTCTTAATAATGACAATATTTAAAAATAATTCCATGGAATGTGATGAAGCTATTTTTACTTTGAATTGAATTGAAAAAATGGTTTAAAAAAATTCTTAAATTGATTCTCATCAAAAAGGCTCATTCAGCATTTTTTTGAACCCTTTGAATGGGGAATGAAGGCTTCCGTTAGGTGCTATGTGAGAGTGTTTAAGACACTGTCGTTGACATTTTGCTCAGCGCCCACCATAGGAAGCTGACAGTTTGGTCAGGGGAAACTCCTCAGGATCACTTGAGACCAGACGACAAAAGTGGTCAGAAAAAGATGTCCAAGAAAAATGAACATGAAGGAAATACCCAAAATGAGAATTCTATGTTCGTATTTCTAACTGGGATGGGTAACCCTTGTGTCTTTTATGAATAAAAACTGGGAACACCGTTAAAGAATAGGGTGAAAAGAGTAACAGTCTTATTTCTGTTCTAGCTTATTAGAAATTAAGAAGATGTCTCAGATGGGAAAAAATAAAATGAAATGAGCTAGTAAAGAAGCTGGAAAGTGTAAGACTCTTAAAGACACATTAAAATCAATACGACCAGGTGGCAAGTAGGAGAGGGGAAAGGGTTGATCATTAATTTGAGTTCTTAAAAAATAGTTCTATTTTAAAATAAGTTTGGGTAAAGGGAACATAAGCAAGGTGGTGGAATAAGCCTTTCCAACACTTGTTCTCCTGCAGAAGAATGAATAAAAACAGCTATCCACACACAAAAATATTTTCACAAGAACTAAAGAAGCCAGGTGAGAGACAATAACTTTTGGATTAATAAGAAACATTGAAAAGTGTAGAAAGGACAGATTTACATGATCCACATCACCCCTTCTCCAACCTTCATCACCACAGCACAAAGAAAGTTATCCTCCTCCTAGGAGAAAGAGAAACAAATAAACCCAGAACTCTGCCTCAGACTCCTAAACCAGACTCTTCTCAGAAAAAATCAACATGGTTCAGGTTCCTACAGCCCCAGACTCCAGGTTCATACTCAAAGACTGGGCCTCTAGACCATTCTGGGGTTAGGCTGGATCCTTCATCTCCAGGCTTCAGGCCAGCATGGTAGACTCAAGTCTTCAAACTGCCTCCCCGACAGTCTGGGGTCAGCAACCACAGGCTCCAAACCACCCGTAGCAGCAGAGTGACCCCATAATCTCAGGCTTCAGGCCTGCACTAGCACCAGATCAACTCCTGGTGTCCTAGTCATCAAATCAGCCTGCGAACCCAGATTCTAGGCCAGTCCCTGTGGTTCCATACTCCAGCATACCCAAGATCCAGGCCTATTCCAGTAGACCCCAGCACTGCACCAGCCCCATGGACCTAGGCTTCAAGACAAACCCTGTATACCCGGATGAACTGCCCAGAATCTCAAACTGGCCAACTGGTAAAGAACCTTCCCACACAAAGCTAGTCTGCAAAGACTGGAATAAGTGCTTACTTTTTCAAATGTATAGGTATTAATGTAAGGGCACAAAAACTATGAGAAACCAAAAAGATATAACACAACCAAAGAACATGGAAGAATAATCTCCGAATAGCTGACTTAAAGAAATGAAAATAAATGACCAACCTGACAAAGAATTCAAAATAATTGTTCTAAGGAAAATCAGTGGCCTTCAATAAATATAGAGAAACACTTCAATGAAATCAGAAAACCATAAATGATCAAAATTAAAAATTTAACAGAGAGATTAAAATTATTTTTTTTTAATGAAACAAATTTTGGAACTGAAAAATACAATGACTCAAATGAAAATGCAAAAATGAGCAAAAGCAACAGAACTGATCATTCATAAGAAAGAATCTTTAATTTCAAAGACAGTTTAGTTGAAAATATATAATCAGAGAAGAAAAAATAATGTAAAAATGACTCTTTTGAAGGAACTGCATCAAAAGAACCAATGTTCAAGTTATAAAAGTTTGTGAAGGAGAAGAGAGAGACAAAAGGGGGTAGAAAGCTTATTTAAATAAATATTAGCAGACAAAATTTTCAGATTTGGGGAAATATTATATCCCCACATTTTGAAATGTATATATCCAGGTATATGAAAGTTAAGGATTTTCAATCAGATTAGATCCAAACAAGAGTACACAAGACATAATAAAATAATGCTGTTAAAAGTTAAGGGCAGAGAGAGGATTCTGAGGGCATCAAGAGAAAAGAAGCAGATAACACATAAGGAAGTTCTAATACATGTAGCAGTGAATTTCTAAGTAGAGACATTACAGGATAGGAGAGAGTAGTATACATATCTCAAGTATATATACAAAGTACTGAAAGAAAAACTTAAGAATATTGTATCAAAAATGAAACTCTTCAGAAATAAGGGAAAGATTAACAAAAACTGAGGGAGATTTTCCTAGAAAAATAAAAATTTAGGGAGTTTATCCACATAAGACTTGCTTACAAGGAATTCTAAAAGGAGTGCTTCAAGCTGATAAATAAAGGATGCTAATGAGTAACACAAACATACCTCAAAGTAAAACTCACTGGTAAAAGTAAGTATACAATCAAGTTCAGAGTACTCTCATACAGTAATGGTGATACATAAATCACTCATATCTAGTATGAAAGTTAAACAACAAAACTATTTAAAAGATAATAACTACCATAATTTGTTAAGATTCACACAATTAAAAAATGTAAATTGTGGCATCAAAAAATTCTTTTCATACATTCCAATAGGTTTCATTTCTGATTCCTGAATGTGGGATACTCTCAAAAGAAATGAAAAATGTAGTCATGGAAATGAGAACCTATTACTGTATCTTGTGAAGAATTTATCCTTTCAGGATTAATTACACATGTGTTCATCAGTGCCCTTGTAAAGAAAGGAAGAAAAACTATGTGGCATTAGCAAACATGTGAGATAAAAAAGTGTAGGGAGACCACAGTACTACACTAAGGCTCTTCTATTTTAAATAGTTCCTTGGGCATAGCTTGTGGTCAAATGGTCTTTGAGACTCTGGCCAGTCAGGCCTCATTTGAAATGATTTCAAGTGCAAAATAGTCTGAACCACTATCACCCTTGATTTCAGGGCCACTGAAATAAGTTAGTGAAAATGCCTACCAGACACATGCCTGGAAACAGGTTTTTCTCTTCTGCTCTTAGAAGATCTTGGGTAACCAGCTTTTTACATTCTACCCCATCCCTCAATATTGACATCCTGCTTCTTGTGCTCTCTTTAGGTGGGAGTTTCTGATTATACTTGTCTACAAGTGTTCAATGGGGATGTTGTAACATGAGGATAACTGTCACCTTAACATAAGGAATAATGGAGAAGAAAGACTTAAGATCTGTGTTCAGATGCATTACTGTTGGATGTGTGGCTCTCAGCAGTCTCCACAGCAGCTGTCTCAGAAGGTCAGTCCTCATGGCATCAAAATTTTTTAAATGCATGAGGAAGGCAAAGTAAAAGTATAGAGCATTTTTATGCAAAGTTAAATTGTTATCCACCTAAAATAACCTGCAATAGCAATATATTTTTTAATCCTCATGATGACTACAAAGCAAGACCCTCTAGTAGTTACACAAAAGATAAAAAGTAAGAAACTAAAGCATACCACTAGAGAAAATCACCCAATCACAAAAGAAAAGTGCAAGAGAGGAAAAAGCAAGCAAAGGATCTACAAAATGGACATAAAACAAATAACAAAATAGAAATAACAAGTCCTTATATGTCAGTAACTATCTTAAATTTAAATGGATTAAATTCTCCAAGCAAAAGATGTAGAATGACTGAATGAATAAAAAAAACACCTAATTCTGTGCTGCATACAAGAGACTCACTTCATGTGTAAGAACACACATAAGGCTAAAAGTAAAGGTACATAAAAAAATATTCTATGCAAATGGAAAAAAAATAAAGCAGGAATAGGTGTATGTATGTCAGATAAAATAGACTTTCAGTCAAAACTGTAAAAAGAGACAAAGAATATCATTATATAATGATAAAGGGGTCGATCAAGGAAGAGAATATACCAATTGTATGTATATGCACCCAACATTAAAACACCTAAATAAATAAAGCAAATATCAGTATGTTTGAAGAAGGAGATATAAAATACAATAACAGAAGGAGACTTCAATACCCTGTTTTCAGAAACAGATTATCAAGACAGAAAATCCATAAAGAAACATTGGATTTAAACTCAAGACCAAATAAATCAGACTTTTATAGAACATTCTATAAAACAACTGAAGAACGCATATTTTTCTCAAGTGCATATGAAACATTCTCTAGAATATATCATGTGTTAGGTCACAAAACAAATCTTAACAAATTTAAGAAGATTGAAATCATATCAAGTATCTTTTCTGATTAAAATGGTATAAAACTAGAAATTAATAATTTCTAGGAATTTTGAAAGCTCACAAATATGTGGAAACTAAACAACATACTCTTAATCAATGGATCAATAAAGAAATTAAGAGGGAAATTTTAAAATATCTTGAAATATTGAAAGGAAAATGGAAACACAACAATTCAAAACTGCAGCAAAAGCAGTTCAAAGAACTAAGTTTATATCCTCCATCAAAAAAGAATAAAAATTCCCAGTAAACAACCTCATGTTGCACCTTAAGGAACTAGAAAAAGAAGAACAAGCTAAGCTCAAAGTTAGCAGAAAGTAGGTAATAATAAAGATTAGGGTAGAAATAAATGAAGTCGAGACTAGCAAAACAATAGAAAGTTTCGATACAACTAAAAGTCTATTTTTGAAAATGTACACAAAATTTACAAACCTTTGGCTGGACTAAGTAAAAAAAGAAAGAAGACTCAAATATATAAAATCAGAAATGAAAAAGGAGACATTACAAATGATACAACAGAATCATAAGTTTCATAAGAGAACACTGTGAACAATAGTATTCCAATAAATTTAGACAATCTAGACATGTATAACCTACTAAGACTGAATCTGAAGTATAAAATATGAACAGACCAATAACAAGTAAGGAGATATTGTACACAACAATGTATACATATTTCAGTGACTTGTACATAATAAATACATATATTTTAATTAATTTATTTATTTTTATTTATTTATTTTTTATTTTCTTGAGTTGGAGTCTCACTCTGTCACCCAGACTGGAGTGCAGTGGCTGTTCCCAGCCACCGCGGCCTCGACTTGCTGGGGCTCCGGCGATCCTTCCGCCTCAGCCTTCCAAGTAGCTGGAACTACAGGCGCACACTACCACACCCAGTTAATTTTTTTTGATTTATTGTAGAGATGAGGTCTCACCAAGTTGCCCAGGCAGGTCTTGAACCCGCTGGCTCAGTCAATCCACTCACTTCAGCCTCCCAAGGCACGAGATACAGGCTGAGCCACCAAGCCTGGCTAATACATATATTTTTATTTGTCAATTTAAAAAAAATTTAAATTGAAAAATACTGGTTTAAACAAACTTTAGCAAGACCATTTCTTACAGAATTTCTCATAGTCTTTGCATAGGATCAACTGTGCTGCCCATGGACTGGATTAAAAAAACATGGTACATATACACAATGGAATATGCACAGCCCTAAAGAAAGATAAACATATGGACTTTGTAGCAACTTGGATGGATTTAGAGTCTGTGATATCCAGTGACCTATCAAAGAAACAAGGAACAGAGTACCACATGTTCTCACCCATAAGCAGACCCTGAATATTTACCATAATACTATAAGAAAGTGATTGGCAGTAGCGGGATATTGTCGAGGGGAAGGGGCTGGAAGAGGAACACAACATCAAAAAGGGTATCTGATATCAAACTAGGCACAGTGGGGACCAAAGGGAGGCCCAAACTTTACCTGTATGATGACAACTTGTATACATAATCCTGAATTGTACCCCATGCCTTTAAAATATAATAAATAAATAAATTTTTTTAAAGATTCTAATAGACTGTACAACTCTAAGACAAAAAATGTAATAGGGGGGTATTCCTAAACTTTCTTTACTAAGAAACTTCTCTTTTCACAGGGAGCATTTTGAGAGCCTAGTGTTCCACAGAACACACTAGATGAGTGCTGCACAATGCTATTGAACAGGGTATAAAACCAGAGGCTTTGTCCAGTGGATGGGTGATTCTAAAGCTTCTAAATTTGACTTTTAAGGTATTTTTTCTTTTTTTAATTAAAAAAACTTTTGGATAATATGTAGATTTTTAATGAATGGCATTTTACAGCAACATAAGAAACACTAACTAAAGTTGAAAGGTGATAGACTACTACATCTTTAAAGAAAAATAATCAGCAAGGCTGAAATAATAATATAGTAAATTACTCAGCACATGCTGCCAAACAGCCTAGTCAAAGACACCTCTATTTTATAGATTATTAGCTTGAATTATTCCCATTATGTAAAATTTCTTTTTTTAAAAAATTTGATTTTATTTTAAAGTTGTGGGGCACAAGTCAGTATTGTGTACATAAGTAAGTTAGATGAAGGGGAAATTTGGGGCCTCCCATTGGATCTCACTTCACCTGACATTCAATCCCTAAGATCTTATGCTGCCTCTAGACCACCTCTACAAGAAACACTTAAGAAAGTATTAAACACAGAAGAAAAGGAAAAAAGAACGACAATGTTCTTCACAAGAGTGCAAGAAAAAGATTGAAAACACACATGAATCAACCAAAAAATCAAAAGAAAGACAATGAACAGGAACAACAACAACTACGTAAGAACCTTATGACAGGGACAAACTCTTAACCTTTCAATAATTAGCCTGAATGTGAATGGACTAATTGCACCACTGAAACGACATAGAATAACAAAATGGATAAAATATTATGAGGCAACAATATATTGTCTCCAAGAGACTCATCTCACCAGAAAGGACACTCACAGACCCAAATAAGAGGATGGGAAGCAAAATTTCAGGCAAACAAAACAAAAAAGAAAGCTGGAATTGTGATTTTAATATGAGACAAAATACCCTTTAAGCTATAAAAAATTTAAAAAGATACAGAGGTTCACTACATAATGATAATAGGTTCAATCCATCAATAAGAAATATCCATCCAAAACATATATGCACCCAACAGGAGCACCCAACAGGAGCACCAACTTTCATAAAGCAGCTTCTAGGCAAACTTAAAAAAGACTTTGACTCTAAGACTATCATAGCTGAGGATTTTAATACCCCATTCACAACTCTAGACAGATCATTAAGACAAAAAATCAGCAAAGAGATCGAAAACATCAATGTGACTCTTGACCAAATGGACTTAATTGATACCTACAGAACACTCCACCCAATAACAATAGAAGATACATTCTATTCATCACCACATGGAACGTACTCTAAGATAGACCACAATTTTGCCATGCACCTTCTCAGAACACAGTGGAATAAAAATAAATACCAACACCAACAAAGTTCTCCCAAAACCCACGAAGACATGGACACTAAACAGCATGATGCTAAGCAACTACTGGGCCACCAGGGGAATCAAAACAGAGATTTAAAAGATGCCTGGAAACAAATGAAAATGAAGAAACATCTGACCAAAATCTCTGGAATGCCATGAAAACAGTAGTAAGAGGGAATTCATATCTCTACAAATGCACATGAAGAAAATGGAAAAATCACAAATTAACAGCCTAAAAAGCCACCTAAGGAAACTGGAAAAACAAGACAATCAAAACCCTAAATTCAGCAGAAGAATCCAAATCACCAAAATAAAAGCACAAATCCAGAACATAGAAGACAAAACGATAATACAAAAAAAAAAAAAAAAATTCAATGAAACAAAAAGTTGGTTCTTTGAAAGGATAAAGAAGATTGATGGTCCCCTAACTAGGCTGACCAAGAAAAAGAGAGAAAAAGTCAAAATAGATCCAATCAGAAATACATCTGACCATGAAGAAATACAAAAGATTATCAGAGACTATTATGTACACTTGTATGGGAACAAACTTATAAACCTAAGGGAAATGGGGGGGGGCTTTGTGGTATCACACAATCTCCCTAGGTTGAAACAAGAAGAAATTGAAACTCTAAGTAGACCAACAACAACCAAGGAAATTGACTATCATAAGAAAACTACCTACAAAAAAAAAAAAAGCCCTGGACCAGATAGATTTCCAGCAGAATTCTACAAAACATACAAGAAGGAACTGATACCAACCCTACTGAAAGTATTCCAGGTGATTGAGAAAGAAGGAACTCTCCTCAAATCATCCATGAAGCTAACATCACATTGATACCCAAGTCAAGCAAAGACCCAAGAAAGAAAGAAATCTACAGGTCAGTATCTTTGATGAACACAGATGCTAACATTCTCAACAAGATCCTAGCAAACTGGATTCAACAACACATCTAAAAAATCATCCACCACGACCAAGTAGGCTTCATCCCAGGATGCTGGGCTGGTTCAACATTAAGACCATAAATGTAATTAAATACATCAACAGACATAAAAACAAAAACCACATGATTATATCATTAGATACAGAAAAAACTTTTGATAAAATCCAGCACCCCTTCTTGATAAAAACCCTAGAACATCTGGGCATAGTTGGGACATACTTCAAAATAATAAGAGCCATCTAAGAGAAATCCATAGCCAGCATACTGCTAAACAGGCAGAAATTAGAACCATTTCCCCTGAAAACTGGAACAAGACAAGGATGCCCTCTTTTGCCCCTCCTGTTCAACATAGTTCTGGAAGTCCTAGCTAGAACACTCAGAGAATAGAAGGCAATCAGGGGTATTGAAATAGGAAACGAGGAAGTCATGTTATCTCTTTGCAGATGACATGGTTCTATACCTTGAAAACCCAGGAGAATCTGTCAAAAACCTCCTTGCATGATAACAAAATTTGCCAATGCCTCAGCATATAAAATAAATGTGCAAAAGAAAATCGCATGTCTATACACCAATAATAAACAAACAGAAACCCAAATAAAAAGCACAATTCCACTCACAATAGCCACCAAAAAAATGAAATACCTTGAAATCTTCCTAACCAGAGATGTGAAAGACCTTTACAATGAAAACTACAAAACACTGCTCAAAGAAATCAAAGATGACACAAACAAGTGGAAAAATATACCATGCTCATGGATTAGAAAAATCAACATGTTTAAGGTAATCTACAGGTTTAATACAATACCCATCAAATTACCAGCAACATTCTCTTCAGACCAAGAAAAAACAATACAGGAATTCATATGGAAACATAAATGACCAAGAATAGCCAAAACAATCTTTAGAAAGAAAGAAAAAAAAAGCAGTAGGTATCACACTCCCAGACTTTAAACTTTATAAATTACAATAATCAAAACAACCTGATATTGGTACAAGAACAGGCATATAGATCAAGGGAATATAATTGAGATTCCAGAAGCAAAACTTCAATTGCTCAACTAACTCATCTTCGACAAAGCCTCTACCACCAACCACTGTGGAGAGGAGAACCTATTCAGTAAATGGTGCTGGGAAAACTGGCTGAACACATGCAGAAGATTGAAACAGGATCCCTACCTATCACCATACACAAAAATTAACTCTAAATGGATCAGAGACCTAAATGGAAGACCTCTAATTATAAGAACCTTAGAAAATGCAGGGGACACTTTAGGGAAATTGGAACTGGCAACCAATTCCTGATCAAAACCCAAAGTGCCCATGCCATAAGAGTTAAGATAGACAAGTGGGACCTCATCAAACTGACAAAGCCAAAGAAACCATCAAGAGAGCAGGGAGACAGCTCATAGACTGGGAAAAAGTATTTGCTAACTCCATGGAACCATTTCATGAAGCGTTCCATATTATTTATCATTTTGACTGTTAATTTTGATCACGTTTGTTGTTTGCCTTCTGACTTACACTGTTTCATGATTATATTGGTCTGTCTCTGTGTAGCTATCAGTATTCTTTAGGGAATCTTTCTTACGTGTCTTCTTTCATTTCTCTCTGGCTTTGTGTCTCTTTCTCACCTGATAGTTGGTATGTATGTCTGTTTTCCCTCTCGCTCTTCTCTCTCTCTAACTTTCTATTGACCCCCCCTTCCTCCATTATTTTCCTCTTTTATACTCCCATTTTAATGTAGGAAACAAGACTACATACTGCTGAAAGGACAGATTGTAAGGCAGAGGGAAATAGGTTCCAGTGTGCTCATATACCTGTTTGTGGATGCTAGAATCAGCATATACACTCTGAACCACAGCTTCCCTCTCAATTAAACCTCAAAACTGCAAAAAGTACAGATTGCAGCCTACACTCCAACCTCAAAAGTGAACAAAGCCAGAAGACCCTCATAAGGAAGAACAGGATATAGCAGAAGAGAAATAAGAGCACCCCACCTTCCCTCAAAAACAGAATTTAAAAAGGGGAGGAAAAGGGGGAGAGATAGAAAAATCTACACAAATGAAGAAAAACCAAAAGAAGAGTATGGGTCTCTCCCAGACCCCTGGGAGGGCAGACACTGAGAAAACTGACTTCAAACTGCAAACAATGAAGAGCCCCCAGAATGAAGGGTCTCAAACTACAAACGCAGATATCAAGACAATAATGGAGAGATTAAAAAGAAGTGAGGAGACACAAGAAGAAACTAGGAAGGAGCTGACATCTGAGATAACAGTAATAAAGAATACTGTGAATGAAATAAATAACAAACCGATGAGCATGGAAAGCAGAATTACCCAAGCAGAAGAAAGAATCTCAGAGCTTGAGGACCAAAACACAGAACTAACCCAAACTCTTAAAAACACAGAAAACAAGCTCAAAAACACAGAACAAAACCTTCAAGAGATAAGCAATTACTTCAAGAGACCAAAGCTAGGAGTAATTGGCATGGCAGAAAGAGAGACAGAGACCACACTGGAACAAACTTTCCATGAGATCATTCATCTTATCTAATCAGTGATGCAAAAATTCAAACACAAGATTCAGAGAAGCACTGCAAGAAAACAAATGAGAAGACCAACTCCTAGACACATAATAATTCGCCTAAACAAAGTAGGCATAAATAAAAATCCTAAAGGCAGCAAGAGAAAAAGGCCAGATCACCTACCATGGAAGACCAATCAGAATAGCAGCAGATTTATCTACAGAAACCCGGCAGGCTAGGAGAGCTTGGAGCCCTATCTTCAAAGTCCTAAAAGATAAACAATTTCAACCAAGAATAACCTATCCAGCCAAGCTAAGCTTCATCAGCGAGGGAGAATTAAAATCTTTTCCAGATATCCAATCCCTAAGAACTTATGCTGCCACCAAACCACCTCTACATGAAACACTTAAGAAAGTACTAAACACAGAAGAAAAGGAAAAAAGAACAACATTCTTCAAAAGAGTACAGGGAAAAGAATAAAATATACATGATCCAACCCCAAAACCAAAAGAAAGACAAAAAAAAAAAACAACCCCAAGTGTAAGAACAACAACTCTATACGAACTCTATGATAGGGATGAACGCTCACATTTCAATAAATAGCCTGAATGTGAATGGACTAAACACACCACTGAAAACACATAGAATGGCAAAATGGATAAAATATCACCAGGCAACAATATACTGACTTCAAGAGACTCATCTCACTAGAAAGGACATACACAGACTCAAAGTTAGAGGATGGGAAACAAATTTTCAGGCAAATGGAACACAAAAGAAAGAAGAAGTCACAATCCTAATTTCAGACAAAATACCATTTAAGCTATCAAAAATTAAAAAAGATACAGAGGGCCACTACATAATGATAAAAGGTTCACTCCATCAACAGGAAATATCTATCCTAAACATATATGCACCCAACATAGGTGCGCCAACTTTCATAAAGCAACTTCTAGGAAAACTAAAGAAAAATATTGACTCTAACACCATCATAACTGGGGACTTTAATACCCCACTAACAACCCTAGACAGATCATCAGGACAAAAAATCAGCAAGGAGATCTGGAACCTCAATGTGACTCTGGACCAAATGGACTTAATTGATACCTATAGAACACTCCATCCAAAGACCACAAAATACACATTCTACTCATCACCACATGGAACATATTCCAAGATCGCCCACATAATTGGCCATAAATCAAGCATAAGAAAATTTAAAAGAACCAAAATTCTACCATGCACCTTCTCGGACCACAGTGGAATAAAAATAAACACTGACAACAACAAGGTCCCCCCAAAACCCACAAAGACATGGACACTAAACAGCAGAATGCTAAACAACTCCTAGGTCAATGATGAAATCAAAAGAGGGATCAAAAGATACCTGGAAACAAATGATAATGAAAAAACAACTTACCAAAATCTCTGAGATGCCTTAAAAACTGTAGTAAGAGGGGAATTTATATCTCTACAAACACACATGAAGAAAATGGAATGAACAAAAATTAACAGCCTAACAAGCCACCTAAGGAAGCTGGAAAAGCAAGACCACAAAAACCCTAATTTCAGCCGAAGAATTCAGATCAGCAAAATAAAAGCCCAAATCCAGGACATAGAAGACAAAAGATAATACAAAAAAATCAATGTAACAAAAAGCTGGTTCTTCTAAAGGATATACAAGATCGATGATTCCCTAGCTAGACTGACCAAGAAAAAACGAGAAAAAAACCAAAAAAGCACAATCAGAAACACAAAAGATGAAGTCACATCTGTCCCTGAAGAAATACAAATGATCTTTAGAAACTACTACGCACACTTGTATGGAAACTAACTTGAAACCCTTAAGGAAATGGAGGACTTTCTGACATCACACAACCTACCTAGGTTGGAACAAGAAGAAATTGAGACCCTAAATAGACCAATAACAATCAAGGAAATCGACTACGTAATAAGAAAACTACCTACAAAAAAAAAAGCCCTGGTCCAGATGGCTTTCCAGCAGAATTCTACAAGACATTTAAGGAGGAGCTGATACCAATCCTACACTGAAGGTATTCCAGGCGATTGAAAAAGATGGAACCTCCCCAAATCATTTTCCGAAGCCAACATCACATTGATACCCAAGCCAGGTAAAGATCCAACAAAGAAAGAGAACTACAGGCCAATATCTCTGATGAACATGGATGCTAAAATTCTCAACAAGATCCTAGCAAACCGGATTCAACAATACATCTCAAAAATCATCCATCATGACCAAGTAGGCTTCATTCCTGAGAAGCAAGTCTGGTTCAACATTCATAAAACCATAAATGTAATTAAATACATCAACAGAAGTCAAAACAAAAGCCACATGATTATATCATTAGACGCAGAAAAAGCTTTTGATAAAATCCAGTACCCCTTCTTGATAAAAACCCTTGAACATCTAGGCATATGGGGAACATACCTCAAAATAGTAAAAGCCATCTACGAGAAACCCACAGCCAGTATACTCCTAAACAGACAAAAATTGGATCCATTTCCCCTGAAAACTGGAACAAGACAATGATGCCCACTCTCACCCCTCCTGTTCAACATAGTATTGGCTCAAGCAATCAGAGAAGAGAAGACAATCAGGGGTATCCAAATAGGAAAAGAGGAAGTCAAATTATCTCTCTTTGCAGATGATATGATAGTGTACCTTGAAAACCCAAGAGAATCTGTCAAAAACCTCTTTACAGTGATAAAGGCCTTTGGCAAAGTCTCAGGATACAAAATAAATGTGCAAAAGACAATTGCATTTCTCTACACCAATAATAAACAAACAGAAACCCAAATAAAAAACACAATTCTATTCACAATAGCCACACAAAAAAATGAAATACCTTGGCATCTTCCTAACCAGAGACATGAAAGACCTTTACAATGAAAACTACAAAACACTGCTCAAAGAAATCAAAGATGACACAAACAAGTGGAAAAATATCCCATGCTCATGGATTCGAAGAATCAACATTGTGAAGATGTCCATCTTACCTAAGGCATCTACAAATTCAATGCAATACCCATCAAATTACCAGTAACATTCTTCTCAGACCTAGAAAAAACAGCACAGGAATTCATATGGAAACACAAATATCCAAGAATAGCCAGAACAATCCTCAGCAAAAAAAAACAAAGCAGGTGGTATCACATTACCAGACTTCAAACTTTACTATAAAGCTACAATCATCAAAACACCTTGGTATTGGTTAGGAACAGGCATATAGATCAATGGAATAGTATTGAGATTCCAGAAGCAAAACCTCAATTTCTTAACCAACTCATCTTTGACAAAGCCTCCACCACCTACCACTGGGGAGAGGAGAACCTATTCAGTAAATGGTGCTGGGAAAACTGGCTGACCTCATACAGAAGATTGAAACAGGACCCTTATCTATCCCCATGCACAAAGGTTAACTCCAAATGGATCAGAGATCTAAATGTAAAACCTCAAACCATAAGAATCTTAGAAAATGAAGGACATACCCTCATGGAAATCGGAACTGGCCTCCAATTCCTGAACAAAACCCAAAACCCACAGGTCATAAGAGGGAGGATAGACAAGTAGGACCTTATTAAACTGACAAGCTTCTGCAAAGCCAAAGAAACCATCAAGAGAGCAGGGAGACAGTCTATAAACTGGGAAAAAGTATTTGCCAGCACGAGGTCAGACAAAGGCTTAACATCTTTGATCTACAAGGAACTCAAACATGCTGAAAAGAAAAAAAACAAACAACCCCATTATAAAATGGGCAAAAGATATGAACAGACACTTCACAAAGGAAGACATCCGAGCAGCCAACAGACATATGAAGAAATGCTCAACCTCACTAATCATCAGGGAGATGCAAATCAAAACCACACTGAGATATCACCTAACTCCAGCCAGAATGGCAATTATCAACAACTCAAAAAATAACAGCTGCTGGAGAGGGTGTGGTGAAAAGGGAACACTTCTACACTGTTGGTGGGAGTTTAAAGTAGTGCAACCTCTGTGGAAAGCAGTGTGGCAATTCCTAAAAGCTCTAAATATCAACCTCCCATATGACCCCGCAATCCCCCTACAGGGAATATATCCAGAAGAACTCAAATCACTCTATAAAAAAGATACCTGCACACGTATGTTTATCACAGCATTGTTCGCAATAGCAAGAACCTGGAACCAACCATGCTCCCCATCAAAAGAGGACTGGATTAAAAAAATGTGGTACATATACATGATGGAATACTACACAGCCATAAAAACAAAATCATGAATTTCACAGCAACCTGGATGGAACTAGAGTATATAATACTGAGTGACCTCTCACAAAAACAAAGATCCGAGTATCACATATTCTCACTCATATAATGGACTTTGAACATCCAGCCTAATACTATAAGAAAATGACTGACAGTAGTGGGAAACTATGGGGTGGGAGAGATGGGATTAAACGTAGCAAATATCTGTCTGGGGATGGGGAGGCACCTCTTATCAATAGGGTGCCTGAATGAAACATATTTGTATACCTAACCCTTAACTGTACCCCAAAACATCATAATAAAAAAATATTGATTATAAAAAAACTACAATACAAAACATAAATCATCTCCTTTATAGATGCCAATGATATAAGTTAAAGTATAATTAAATAAGAAATAATATGACAAAAAGAACAATTTTTTGAGATTCATGTTATTACCTTAAACTGTAAATAGAACACCTTCTAAGCAAAAATATTTATTTTCTCTTAGAAAGCTCAAATTCAATATAATAAAACCAGCAATACTTACAATATCAAAAAAAAAGAAAGAAACTCAAACATGCTGTAAAGAAAAAACAAACAGCCCCATTACAAAGTGGGCAAAAGATATGAATAGACAGTTCTCAAAAGAAGAAATACGAGCAGCCAACAGATACATGAGAAAATGTTCAGCCTCACTAGTCATCAAGGTGATGCAAATTAAAACTACACTGAATACCACCTGACTTCAGTCAGAATGGCCATCATCAATAACTCAAAAAATAACAGATGCTGGCGAGGATGTGGCGAAAAGGGAACACTTCTACACTGTTGCTGGGAGTGCAAACTAGTACAGTCTCTGTGTAAAACAGTGTGGCAATTCCTAAAAGTTCTAAAAATTGACCTTCTATATGACCCCCAATCCCCCTACTGGGAATATACCTGGAAGAATTGAAATCACTCTATAAAAAGATACCTGCACCCGTATGTTTATTGCAGCATTGTTCACAATAGTAAGGACGTGGAACCAACCATGTTGCCCATCAAATGAGGACTGGATTAAAAAACTGTGGTACATATACACAATGGACTATTACGTAGCCATAAAGAAGAACAAAATCATGAATTCTGCAGCAATCTGGATGGAATTAGAGTGTATAATACTGAGTGATCTTTCACAGAAACAAAGAACCAAGTATCACATATTCTCACTCATATTCTCAACATATTCTCACACATATTCTCACTTGAACAACCACTGCAATACTATAAGAAAAGGATTGACTGTAGTGGGAAACTGCGGGGGGCGGGATGGGGAGGTGGGATTGACAGTAGTGGAAACCTGCCTGGGAAAGGGGGGCACACATCACCAACAAGGTTACCTGCACAGTGAATATTTGTATACCTAACCCTGAAATGCACCCCACAATTTTAAAATTAAAAAATGTTTTAAGTTAAAAAAAATAAATTAATTAAAAATAAATAAATTTTTGGATAGTATGTAGATTTTTAATGAATGACATTTTACTGCAGCATAAGAAACATTAACTTAAGTTGAAAGGTGAGTGACTAGTACCTCTTTAAAGAAAAAAAATTAGCGAAGCTGAAACAATAATATACTAAATTGCTCAGCACATGCTGCCAAATTATCAACAGCCTGGTCAAAGACATGTTTATTTTATAGATTCTCAGACTGAATTTTTCCTAATATGTGAAATTTCTTTCTTTTTTAAAAAATTTGATTTGATTTTGATTTTTTTTTTTTTTTTTTTTTTTTGAGTTGGAGTCTCACTCTGTCGCCCAGACTGGAGTGCAGTGACCGCTCCCGGCCACCGCAGCCTTGACCTGCAGGGCTCTGGCGATCCTTCTGCCTCAGCCTTCCCAGTAGCCGGAATTACAGGCACGCGCTACCACGCCCGGCTAATTTTTTATTTTATTGTATTTTAAAGTTGTGGGCACAAGTCAGGATTACATACATAAGTGGTTTAGGTACAGGTGAAGTTTTGGGTCTCCCATTGGACCTCACTTCACTTGGATTAGGATCAGTCACCCTTATTGATGCTATGCATTCCCCCTACCCCTTAACAGTGTTCCGTTACTGTCTATCCCTTTTTTTGTAGAATTATGATAGGTGTTCAGAGACCACTTATGAGTTTTGAGAATATGCAGTACTCAGTTATTTTTTTCTGTGATAGATCACTGAATATGATAGACTCCAAATCCATTCAAGTTGCAGCAAAGTCCATAATTTTATCCTTCTTTATGGCTGCATAATATGGCATTGTGTATATATGCTACACTTTTTAAATCCAGTCCAGTTTTGATGGGTAGCAGGGTTGGTTCCATGTTTTTGCTCTTGTGAATAGTGCTGCAATAAACATGTGTGTGCAAGTGTCTTTTTAGAGAATTATTTGAGTTCTTCCAGGTATACTGCTGGGTAGTAAGAAGGTCAATTTCTAGGTCTTTTAGAAATTGCCACACTGTTTTCCATAGAGTTTAAATTAGTCTGCACTCCCACCTACAGTGTGGAAGTGTTCCCTTTTGTTCATGTCCTCGCCAGCATCTGTTGTTTTTTGTTGTATTAATGATGGCTATTCTTACTGGAGTTAGGTGGTATCTCAGTGTGGTTTTCATTTGAATTTCTCTAATGGTTAGTGAGACTGAGCATTTTTTAATGTGTCTGTTGGCTACTCATATATCTTTTCTGAGAAGTGTCTATTCATGTATTTTGCCTGTTTTTTAATGGGGCTGTTTGTTTTTTCCCTTTCAGCACATTTGAGTTCCCTATAGATCCTGGATGTTAGGCCTTTGTCAGATATATAGTTGGCAAATATCTTTTCCCATTTTGTTAGCTGTATCCCCACTCTCTTGATGGTTTCTTTTGCTTTGCAGAAGCTTTTCAGTTTGATGAGATCCCATTTGTCTATCTTATCTCTTATGGCATAGGCATCCGGGGTTTTTATCAGGAATTGGTTGCCTATTCCAATTTCTGTCAATTGTCTTCTGTGTTTTCTAAGATTCTTATAGTCTGAAGTTTTACGTTTAGGTCTTTAATTCATTTGGAGTTGGTTTTTGTGTATGGTGATAGGTAGGGGTCCTGTTTCATTATTCTGCATGTGGTCAGCCAGTTTTCCTAGCACCATTTACTAAATAGGTTCTCCTCTCTCTAGTGGTTGTTGGTGGAGGATTTGTCGAAGATAGGTTGATTGATAATTAAGTTCTTTATCATCTCTAAAATTCTGTAGTTTTATATACGCACCCTCATTTCTGACAATTTAGAAATTTGACAAGAGATGAGTGCAATCTCTGAGAACCTCTGCTGAAAACACCGAAGTCCACAGCATACTATTATTTTACCAAGATTTTAAAATATATTACTAAAAAGGAGGATACTGTAGCAGATGCTTACAAAGGAGTTTCGTGTGTGTGTGTGTGTGTGTGTGTGTGTGTGTGTGTGTGTGTATACCATAAACACAAGTTGCCTACAAGAGAAAGACCATAATCTATAGGATATCTAAGATAACTCAAGATTTGTTCCCAGTCTTCTTTTTCAACTTTATCTGGTCCCACTCCTGCTCTGCTTTTACATGGCAGACATCACATTTATGCCTCTGTATTTCAACACAGCACAGTGTCTCTGCTTAAGACACATTTCTCCACCCTCTCACAGCTGCTGAATTCAAGGTCCCCTTCTACCTTTCAATTCATTTTCTCTGCATCTTGTCCTAAATGTTTGAATGAGCCCATATCTTCCCAATACTTCCAGGGTACCACACAGGTATTTCCTCTAGAGCTTGTTTAACCTTTTATTGTTAGTATTTATTACTGTATCCCTCTCTTAACTCTATCCCAGAGTGTTTTATCATTTCTGTGTCTTTAGTGATTGGAAATTAGGAGGTATGAATGAGTTAGTAAAGTAAGATTACCGTTTCTGGAAATTTTAAGAGAAGCTACCTAAACCTCTAAGTGCTTAACATGATAATAATAAAACGTATAGATTTTGAATCAAATTTTAAGGCTGTACGTGTGTGTGTGTGTGTGTGCGCGCGCATGCACATGCATAATCACTTGACTAGTTGACTTAGTTTCTTCACCTACGAAATGGAATGATTATGGGCATATGCCCTTTTTCACAGAGATATTACAATTAGTGAGCTAAGATCTATAAAATTGATTGATATTCTCAAATAAAATAACTTGGATCCTTACAATACATATTATTATTAACAATGGTTAATATTATAAATTATGACTTAGCTGTGATAATAGGCAAAAGTGATTTATGGGGCTATAATAATTATTGCAGTGCATCCTGGGGGATCATAAAAACCACAAGAGTAAAGCTTGAGTGGTTGTTATCATATAACCCAAAATAGAATGATTGCCTCATAATTCAAAATCCCTATGCCTTTTATTCTTTCTAGCTATGAACTGCCCAAGGGATCAAGTTGGCTCTTCAAGTCCTAACCAAAGCAATTTAATTGGTAGACTCTAGGTCTATATGACTGACTGACTATATCCTTGCTTCAAACGATTGCAACATCTTGGACTATTAAAGTTGGGGATAACCATAGGTATCTTCTAAACCAGTGGTTCTCAAATCTAGCTATGTATAATTACTTAAGCAGCTTTAGAAATTACTGATGTCTAAGTCTACTCTATAGACAACCTAAAAAAAAAACCCTTAAAAGTTGGTGCTCACCATTTTTAAAAGTTTCCCCTGAATTCCAATGTGAGAGTGTATGATCTTGTCCAACCCCTTGTGTCACAGGTGACTCACATATTTCTAGGGAAGTGGTGAGAGTGGGCCAAATGGCTGATTGTCTAATTCTTGTGACACTAGTGATCTTCTCACTTCACTAGCAATGGCAAAGAGTGTTCAGCTCATATGCTCACTCTGATAGATTGAGGGTGGCTTCCTGAAAAGATCTGAGGAGAAGGTTCCTACAGTTGCAGATAGTTTTTCAAGAAAGAATGTGTTGATTGATAGCAATGTCCACAATGAAGTTAGGAGCCAATAAAGGTTTCAAGTGTTTTCCCTTTACACTGTGCTGCAAAATTTCAACAGCTCCATCAACTTACTTATTGCAATACCCTTTCATTCTTAGAGCTTTGCTGTTCAATGGAAGTAGGAGAAGCAAGTGCCTATTTTTAGTATATTATGCTTAAAAATCCAACGAAAGAAAAAGATAAGAGCATCTAGAAAAGAGAGGTAAATATTTTAACATTTTTTAGACTCATATATGATCATCCTGAGTACCCATGACAAATCCATGGTTATTCTGCATATATATCTTTCATTTTGTAAGCTTTGGTTTATTACCATGGTTGATCAAAATATTTGTAGTATTTATAGAAATAGACCTTTTCATAAAAACAATTTATTTAAACTCAGGATATTGGAGACTTTTTATTGGCTTCCTAAAGTATTCTCAAGCTGTGTGTAATGGGGGATCTATTTTTTTAATTTTCTATTTTATGGATTGATATTATTGTAAATATAGTAAAAATGATTACTAGAAAAATGAAATGAAACCCCCAAAACATACAGAAAAGCAAGCTTCAATTTTAAAAATAATTGTATTCAACAGATATAATTAGTTTGTCAATTGCTCTTCCAGTTTCTAAATGAGTTCTCTTATTTTTAGTGATTATTCTATCACAGACTGACTAGACATGTTTCACAGACCAGCACTGGTCCACGCTCCACACACTGAATAGCACTAGTCTAGAGCATGGCTTGTTTTGTTTCTACTACAGCCATGTCAGGGTGACTGGCTGCCCTTATGATTTAAGTCCTGGAGGATTCCTGGCATCTAGGACATAGAATTGATATGCATCTATTATTCAGGTTCTGTGACACATGCAGGCTGTCCAAATCCTGGACTTCTAAGAACATTAATTGAAATACACACTTGAAAATAAAATATAATATATGCATAGTCATATAAGGTGCTTTGGTTCTCTATTTTCTCTATCTAGATAACTTTATCTAATTAGAGATGGCTGATAATTATTATTTTACTCCTGTGCACAAGAATACACACAACATTTGGCACAGACTAGAGAAAATAGCTCATTTAAGAGTCAACCATCTGGAGCGTTGTACAACTGCGCTCTACAGACTGTGGTTCTTTCCAGTGCCTTTGGGAGGGTTGACTGCTCTTTGGGAAGTGCAGTGGTTTCTCTCAGGGTTCAGCAAACTTTTCTGTTAAAGGCCAGATAATAAATATTTTAGATTTTGCTATCCAAATATAGTCTCTTTTACATATTTGTTTCTTTTCTTTTCTGTTTTGTTTTGTTTTACAGCCCTTTATAAAACTGTAAAACCAATTCTTAGTTTGGGAGTGTTGCCAAAAAGGATATGAGGTGAATTTAGCACACAAGACACAGTTTACTAAACCCTGGTTTATCTCCTGCTAAAAGTGAAAACTTGGCTATTTTTATTCAATTATATTGATATGTTATCTATTGCTATGTAAAAAATTATTCCCAAACTTAGCAGCTTAAACATTTTTATGTTTAAGTCCTGTGAGCCAGAAATCCAAGTGCAGGTTAACTGGGTGCTTTTGGTTCTGGGTTGCTCAAGAAGTTCAGTTGAGCTGATCACTTGGGCTGCTGTCCCATGTGAAGTTTTGATGGGTGAGGAGAATCCACTTCTAAGATCACTCATGTAGTTTTTGGTAGACCTTGTTCTCTTGTTCGCTTGCTATGTGGACCTTTTGTGAGACTGCCTCATACATAGCAGCTGACCTTCTGAGTGAGCGATCTGAAAGAGTGATAAAAGTTGAGCAAGATAGTAGCTGCAGTCTTTGTATCACCCAATCTCAGAAGCAGGATCCCATCACTTCTGTGGTAGAAACTAGTCCATCAGCTCAGCTCACATTCAGTGGGAAGAGATTTTGCAGGGGTTTGAATACCAGAAAGCAGCAGTCACTGGAGATCGTCTTAGAGTCTGCCTATTTCAGTAGCTAAGTCTCTTTTTATCAGTTCCAATAGGCTTTTCATCTCTCAGTTATTATTTTATAATACCCTCTAGTTTCTACTATAAACATTGTACAGTTATTGCAATTAGCACTATGACATCATGTAAAAATAAATTTAAAAAGCACACTTAGCCGGGCTCAGTGGCTCAGCCTGTAATCCCATGCTTTGGGAGGCTGAGGTGAATGGATTACCTGAACCCGCGGGTTTGAGACCCGCCTGGGCAACTTGGCGAGACCTCATCTCCACAATAAATCAAAAATTTAGCCGGGTCTGGTAGCGCACGCCTGTAGTTCCAGCTACTTGAAAGGCTGAGTCGGAAGGATCGCCGGAGCCCAGCGGGTCGAGGCTGCGATGGCCGGGAGCGTACCATTGCACTCCAGTCAGGGCAACAGAGTGAGACTCCAACTCAAAAAAAAAAAAAAAAAGCACACTAGGAGTTTTTATTTTTGGATTGTCAAATACTATGCAAAAAATGCTTTCTAAATAAAAATGTGAAAAATTATCTCTTTATTCAATAGGCTTGAAAAACAATTAACAGAAGTGGCAGTAAGCTGACTGAGAAATGAGAGTTTGGAAAAGCTTTAAAATCTAGACTTATCACTAGGTGGATAAGTGGATTTTTGTATTTTCCTTATGTAATCTAATTTAATCCTCACAACAACTATCTGTGGTAGTTCAATTTGATTCCCATTTTATAGATGGGGAAATTGAGACAGGCAGAGGTTAAAATAACTTAGTCTAAATTATGCAGTTAATAGATGATGGATCCAGAATCTGGAAACTGGTGTTCCTACCCCAGAGCCCTCACTCTTTTTGAGACACAAACACAATCACACAATCTAAATATAATCTTTAGAATGCATCAATACACTCACCAGTTAAAATACCACATTAGGGCCTTTTCTGAAAAATATTTTAAGGCAAACACTGACCTCGGTAACAGAAGAAATAAATCAGAATAGTTACCACTTTGATATTATTGGCTTTCTACTAAATATCACGGAGAAGAAAAAAGTCAATGAAAATTTATTTCTCCTTCTTCAAAGTTGCTTTTCTAGGAAGGTGCCCACTTTACATATAACCCTTATATAGATTAGACTCTTACTGATTGTTATAGTATCAAGAGAATTCTCTGTATATAAAGTAAGATGGATTCCAGGAGCTAATATGTCTGAAAATGTACAATCTTATTTTAAATGTTGATAAACAGTTAATTGAGTTATGTCATTGTATGAGTTCTTAATCAGTATTATTGGATGATATTACTGATGATGAGACTGACATAAAAAAAGAGTTGTTCTAAGATAAGCTCAGATTTTAAGCTGTTATAAAGGACTCTGAAAATATATTCTTCATTTTTACTATAATCTCAAAAACATTTGTGGCTATAAAATCCTTATTATTTGATAAAATTGGTAGTCATTTAAGAAAATAATGCATGTCAATTTCTGTTTGCCTAAGTAACAAGGCACTTTTAGTTACATTGTTGCTGTGATAAGGCTAGCAATTTTATTTTTTACGGAAATGTAGGTAAAATCATCAGAGATCATGGTAAAAACAATCTTAAGACAAAAGGCATATGATAGGAAGATCAGACGCATTTAGGAGACCCTTGTTCATGTGGGATTCAATTCCAGGAGCAGCTGTACCTTTGTGTGTGAAAGATACAGAGATACCACGAATGAAATAATGTGATACATTATTCCACTTGGCATACATATATTGACATCTACCATACAGTTGATATATCATTAGTATTTTTAAGATGAAAACTAAATAAATAAATAAGACAAAAGTGTAGATGCAGAATGACAACAGAAATAGTATGTTTTAGCTTCCAAGATCAGAGGAGATCAGGCACATTTGGGAATGATGTGTTTTAAGTCTTGACTTTTTTAGGATAAACCTGAGGCTATATACCAATCTCTTTTATTAGGCTTTTTTGACTTGATGATATAAAAAAAGGTGATTCAGAAGTCAGAAGACCTAGATTTAAGCCCTGTACCTAGGGGTTCAAATTCATTTAAGTTCTTTCAAGTCCAACCTTCTCATCTATAACCTGAAGATAATGTTTATTTATTTATTTTATTTTCACTTTTTTTTTTGAGTCAGGGTCTCACTCGATCATCCAGGCTGGAATACAGTGGCATGATCACATACATAACAGTCTTGACCCTCTGGGCTCAGGCGATCCTTTCACCTCAGCCTTCTAAGTAGCTGAAACTATAAGCACGTGCCACTACGTCTGGTTAATTTTTTTTTAAATTTATTGTAGAGATGAGGTCTTGCCAAGTTTCCTGGGCTGGTCTTGAATTCTGGGCTCAGACAATTCTCTTGCCTTTGCCTCCCAAAGTTCTGGGATCACAGGCATGAGCCAATGTGCCTGACAAGATAATATTTATAATTCAAGTTAATGGGAGAATTAGAAGAGAGTGTATGCACACAATCATCACTTGATTAAATTATTTTCTTCCTCTGAATTTTAATTTAGCAAGGATCTTTAGATTTTTCTCTGTAAATCATGGAGAACCTCCCTTATCTCGTCTTGGCCTGGAACTTCTCATTGTACACCAGAAATTACTGTGGGACTTTAATCTGTTTTTGACCTATTGCTCAGAAATCCAGTCTAAAATTCCTGAACTTGCAGGAATGAGTAAAACAAGGCCACCCCAAGGACTTCAAGCATCACATCACTCGAGAGAAGAGTCCTTCACCTGACATTGAGATGAACTAACCCCACAGGCTGATGTTCAAATGTGAAAGAAATACAGATGCCACACAGTGGTAAAGAAAACAGGAGATTCACGTTCTCATGTAGGACATTCAGTTTTGTTAGAACCTTCCCTGCTGATGGGATCAGGTTGAAGTTTAGCCAGTTCAATTTGTCTGTTTTTCATGCCTATCCGGAATCAAAGCCACAGAAAGGATATACACCCATACTACAGCAACCTGAGTCACAGCTAAAGCAGCTGAGGCCCAGGAAAATGTTCAGAATCATAAACAGTCAAGATAAGAATATAGGCTATCCACAACTCCCAAATTGCCTCTTTTCAAATCAGTGTCTTATTTTCTGTCCTGATTAAATTAATTGTACAACACATTTAGTGATTTATTTTGAATATTATATAATCACAGTTTCACAAGTATCTGTTTTCCCGGTGTCAGAAGAGGTGTGCAGTAGCTCATGGAGGTACCTATAAGAAAACAAAAGTGAGAGTCCTGTCTGGGCAGGACAATTATGCTCACTCCTTAACTGCTAACTGAAAATGCTATCCCCCTAGCTGTCTCTGTGCGTCACCTTCTTGCCACAGACCTTTCATTTCTTTCCTAATGGCTTTTGCACAGTAAGAAGTATACTCATCAATAATGCACATTTTTCAGGCATAGTAAAAATGTTTGTGAAAGCCTATTAAAGTGAAAGCAAAATGCCCACATTGCAAACGCTAATCCTCCTTTTATTTAAATGTTTTTTTCTTTTAAAGTACTTAAAACTAAGTCTGCATTTTTAAAAAAATGCAATAGAAAAAGGTCAGTGGAAGGACTAGTGAAAATGCACCCATCTGAAAGCCATAGAAGTTCAGGAATTTGTCCAATAGATAATACTGGCTTATTTGATTCTAAAAATAAGACAACAAATTTCTTTTGCAATTGACATAAAAGGTAATACAAATACTCATGAGCTAAGATCCAGCATGAAAAGTTTTTAGAAAAGAGTACATTTTTACTATGGAGTTATAAAGCCCCAGAAAAGTGGGGTGTATAATGGGAAAAGTGACAGACCCTTAACACTATAGTGGGAATGTTGCCATTATAATGAGAAAAACTATCGCTTGGAACCAGAACAGCTATATTCTTCTCTCAGCTTCCACAGTCCCCACACCCCTGGAGTACCATTCGAGACAGTGATGAACTGTGGTCTCAATTCCCTTATTAGCTGTAAGACCTAAAAATTATATGTGCAATTAAAAGGCAAAATGCTGATATTACTCATAGGAAGCCCTTTGTACATTAGCAAGGTACAAAAGTCTGCTGACACTTTGCAACAGAGATAGTCAGCAGGGCAGAAGATTAATAGAGCCTCATAAATTTGCAGGGTGAATACAGTAGATGGGGCAGAATAAGCATGTTGTGTTAGTGATAAATAAAGGGCATGGTCAGCTTGACAAAACATTTAACAAGGAACACAACCAGTCTTCTTATGCAATTTGCTTGCCTGGCATTCGTCCATTTTATATAACTACACATAATTACCCCACAGCAGTTGCTGTTCATGTCACAAAGGCCTCCAGCATGACCCAGAGAAAGAACATGGGGAGAGCCACCAATTTTGATGGGTCGTTCATTGTGTCACATTGCCCTAACCTGGTCAGTTTTCTCAATCAAGGACTTTGGATGGCATACGTGACATCTCATCCCAGGCCAGTGTTCTCCTGGGGTTAATAGGCTGCAGTCTCATTTCTTTGTGTCTGGATCACTTGAATGAAAGCAAGAGAACATACTAAAATTCTAAAGCAAAACTATACTGGAAAAATCTTGAAAACTCATCACTATTATTTCTAGGATTTCTGAGATAGGGCTTGTTTTACTATTTTAATTGACATCTAATAAGCTCATTGAATAAGCTCTGAGCTCTATCCACTCTTTTTTGTGATTGTCAGCTTTGGAAATGCTATTGGTTTTTCAGTGATATGTTGATTAGATATAACAGAACCTGAAAGGATTTTAAATTTTACTTTCTCTTTCAAATGATTCTCAAGTTTATATTAATACCTATATGTGAAAAGTGATATGAGAATCCCTCTTGGGACCTGTCTTGCAAGGAATTTGCTGTTTCCTGGCTTCAGTAGCTTTTCTCCTAAATTGTAGATCACACATTCATTGAACAGAGACCTAACTCCTAAAGCATGCAGCATGGTCCATTGCTGTGTAGAACATAAAGAAGCCACAAAAGAAAATGCAACTCTTAGGTAGCTAAACAAGTCAGAGAACAATAGCCATGTGGAATTACAATGGCCAAGACAGTCAAGACTTTCCTATGTAAGAAGATGTCACCAAGACTAGATTACCAAGAATCTGTGCAGAGTCCATTTGAGGAAGAATACTAGTTAGGTTTTTGAGAATACAGTCTCCTATTCAACCACTCATTAATTTGTTTTCTAGACCCTATTTTGGAAGAAGAGTTTAGATAAAGATTGACAACTATGGAAGAGTTTTCCAAAATTTTTTAGAGTAAGGACTATCCCAGGAACTTGTTAAATTTGCAGGCTTTGGAAGAATTTAGGGGTGTTTCAACTCCTTTGCTTTCCTCTGTTAGCACTGGTAGCGCTAGATTTATGGTGGTCTTCCCTGGAGTCAACTTGTTTGTCATTTGACCTTAATAAGCTGCAGCTTACCATAAACTTTTTGTATGCTAAATAACAGGTTATTTTTCCTTTCTTTGAAGGCTATAGTGGGTCTTCATCTTAAGGAGGAGATCACAGTCTATTCAAAGAAAAATCCTCCATACATGCCCTCGGGCAGTGTTTTGTATGAATTAGTGTTCCGTCTAGATTTAGGAGATGTATCCAAGCCCTGACATTAAAGAATTTGGGAATTTAAAAATAAAACTGAGGTGCCTGGAAGACTAAGGAAGAAATGAAATTATGACTCAAAGCTTACTTTTGCTGAGATGTTAGTTTAATTATATGATCCCTCAGTGAGAAACTTCAAAGAAAGGGAGAGTAAAGATATGAAAATCCAATGGAACATTTATTTAGCCCCAAGTTCATCTTTCATAGTGCAGCAGATGAACGTTCCAGAACTTCTGCCATAGTAACAGGAATTATAGCTATATAAAACTCCCTGCTTATAGATTGCTCTTCATACCTGGATAGAAGGTATACATACTTCTGGATAGAAGCAGTCCTATCACCTACCTAGTGGGTTGTATTTCATGACATAATTTTCTCTACTGTAATGGTGTAATAAAGTAGCAATCACCTGTTTTGGTCCCATTTAGTATTCTGAGTCTCCTCTTTTCTCCTGGGTGTGTTGGGGGTAACCTGCTAAAATGATTGGTCTTTGGGCTCTGACTTCTAGATAAGCATATCCAGATCTAGAAAATGTTGCAAAATAAATGTCAATGAGAGCTTGAGTTAGATATGCACTTTGGTGTTCTACTTAACAAGAACTATAATTGAGTAGAACTCTCACTTCAAACTTCCACGTTCTGTTATTAGTAAACAAGTCTGTATTCTTTGAAAGCCTTTTTTTTCTTTTAAATTTATGAACTAAATAATGTACTCTCACTAAGGGAATAAGCTTACCACAGACTTATTGCAAGTAACATTAAGGAACCACAGTCATTCATATGTTTAAATAAGGTTACTAATCAGACTGTGCATTGTTCACCATGTCCTGGATCCTCTTGGAAAAGCCTTATCTAAAAATAACTTGACATTCCATTTATAGAAGGCTGGGCATTTGCTGCTTCAAGATAAATGGCACTTCAAGAGTTGAGTCCCTTGCTAACCCTTATAATATGCTGCAAATATAATCCTTTTGACCAAGTATTTGGAAAGAATAAAATAAATCACTCCTGACATTCAACCACACAGAGATTAGGCTGACACTCACTCTCTCTCTCTCTCTCTCTCTCTCTCTTTCTCTCCCCCCGCCCCCGCCATCCATGCACCCAAACACACACACAAGCACATACATATACAACATCTCAAACCAACACTAGCTGATACCGATGGTTACCTAACAGGGGAAGACTGTACCACGAGAAAAAATAATTCAACTTTTTTCCTTTTTTTTTTTTTGGTCCCCTGGTGTATATTTCTCCTCACTCTAGCCTGTTATACTTTATTAGTAGCACCTTAATAGCCGATTCTAAGTTGGTATTATAATTATTAAGAATGTGTTTCCTTCTATATGATTCCTTGAAGGCAAGAACTGTAATTCATTCACTACAGCAGTTAACTTATTCATACATTTATTTAACAACAAATTATTGAGCACACTGACAAGCTCTGAGAGCATAAAGCAAAACAGATCTTTCCCTCAAGAAATTTATTTTCAAATAGGAGAAATAACCAAGTAAATTGATTATATAGTGTAATATGGTAAGGACTATGATAATGTGATAATCAGGATTCGGTGAGAATGCAGATAAATGCTAATATAAATTTATATTCAAATCAAATTCCAGGATTCATTTTTGAAGATGAATGAGACTAGATCACATTTGTCCACAGAATCCTTTTATTATGGTCTATTAGTGTCTTTCGGTGAGTATCCCTCAGCATGCAGTCAGGAGAGAAAGGGCTAGGAAAGAAGGCAGAGTTCTGGAAATTAGGTATATTTTTATGCTTCAAATGTATCCCTAATATGTCAGACATTATTAAGTTATTTCATACTGGGAAATAATAAAGTAAGCTTTACACTTTGAAAAATAATGTTATGAGAGCTACATATCACCCCTGGAAAGAAGTGAGGAGCCATTCCCACCAAGAAAGATTTGAGGGAAGTCACAGTCTGTGATAACTGATTAAATGTGTCAGGGTAACAGGTGACAAGGAAGAGCTGCCATTGTTCTCAATTGAGGAGCTGGGAGGATCCCAAGGTGGGGTGAGCCAGAGGGAGGCATATTTGCAGGAAATGAGCTGGTAAGTTCGGGTTTGAGTGTAAAGTACCTGCATGGCATCTAGGTGGAGAGGCCAGGCAAGCAGTTAAATAACTATGCTTAATAGAATGACGTAAGTTGTGGGAATAGACTTGGAAGTCCAAAATGACAGGCGAAGTCATGGGTTTGAATTAGGTCACCAAAAGCAAAGTACTAAGAAAAAAATAGCATAGGACTGAGAACAAAGTCCTGGGGAACCAAGATTTAAGCAGAAAAGTGGAAAAAGAATGGCTTAATGTTAGGCACCAGAGAGGGGGAAGTAAAACTGGGAAGAAAATAATGTCATCAAAATTGTAATGGAAGCACACGCTTAAGAATGACTTTCTGCTTTCCCCATATCTCCTTTCAAAGTGATTTCCTTCACAGCTCACTGTGGAGGGCATCAACCTCAGATAGTTCATTATCCAGATATACAGATGACTGTTCTGGGGCACATGGTCTCTCATCCAAGGGCAGCCAGCTTATAGGATAGACTAGGCTCTGATTGAATATCATGATCTGAGAATCTTGCTCAAATGAATCAGCAATGATGAAGTGATCAATAGGAGTCTTGTTACTAGGAGTCTGAGGTTATATACAGAAAAGTGGTGGTTGGTATTGTTTTGGGCTGAATTGTATCTCCCCTGCCAAACTCATATGTTGAAACCCTAACCCTCAGTACCTCAGAATGTGCCCTTATTTGGAAATAGAATCATTGATAATTCAATTAGTCAAGTTAGGAAGAGGTCCTACTGAAGGAGGACCCCTAATCCTGTATGACTGACAATCTTATAAGAAGGGAAAATTTGAACATTGACATGCACATAGAGGAACAGCATGTTAAGATGAAGGCAGACATTGGGGTAATGCTTTTACAAGCCAAGAAATGCCAATTGCAGTAAGTCAGAAGAGATGAGGCGAAAGACATGGGAAATATTTTCCTTCCCAGCTCTCAGAAGAAGCCAGTCCTGCTGACACTTTGATCTTGGACTTGTAGCCTCTAACTGTGAAGCAATCCATTTCTGTTGTTTAAGCCCAGTTGTGGTACTTCATCCCAGTTGTGGCAGGTGTGGATGTTGGCAAACACAAAGAGAGGTAACAAAGAGGCCACAATGTAACAAAACTCTGGGCAAGAAGAAGCCCTAAGAAGGAAGAGATGGTGAGGTGATTGCTTGGCAACAAAAGGAGCTGTAAAAGCTGAGTTTTCTGCCATGGTGGAGCACACGGGTAGGAGTCAACAGATTTCATCTGCTGAAGGAAGAATGTGATGACCTAGTAAACAGGGTAAGTTAAATTCTGAATCAAATTATGGTCTCTAAGTTGTGTTTTAATCTTTGAGATTTTACTATATACTGATTTTCTTATTCTTGTTAAAAGATCTCATGGTTTACTTTTAAACTGTGGGGTCTGGTTACATAATAAAGAGTCTTGTCTTCCTTGTGCCTAGGTTTATCCTCTTTATGACCACCTGTATTAGGTACCTATAGCTGTGTAACAAACTGCCACAAAATTTAATGGATTAAAACAACAAACATTTATCATATCATTGTTTCTGTGGGTTCAGAATTGGTGCAGCTTAGCTGGGTGCATTTGCCTCAAGTTCTCACAAAGCTGCAATCCAGGTATTGGTCAGGGCTGTGGTCTTATCTCAAGGCTCAGCTGGGGGATAAACCAATACCAAAGTCATGTTTTTGTTGGCAGAATTCAGTTCCTTGAAGACTGTTGCACTGAGAGACTCACTTTCCCTTTGTCTGTTGGCCTGAGGGTTCCATCAAGTCTTTCTTAAGTGGACCTTTCCATAGAGCAGCTTATGTGACAGCTGGCTTCATCAGAGCAGGCAAGCAAGAGGCCAAAAGAGTAATGAAAGATGGAAATCTCTGTCTTTGCAACCTAATTTCAGAAGTATCATTCCATTACTTTGGACATAGTCTATTCATTAGAAACAAGTCACCCTCGTCCTCAAGGGTGAAATACTTGAGTGTGAATGCCAGGAGCGGCAATCACTGGAAGCCAAGTCAGAAGTTGCCTACCATATGTCCCATCACTAAAAGCAAACTGAAAGCCGGGCTCGGTGGCTCAGCCTGTAATCCCGCGCCTTTAGGAGGCTGAGGTGAGTGGATTGCCTGAGCCCGCGGGTTCGAGACCCGCCTGGGCAGCGAGACCTCATCTCTACAATACAAAAAAATCAGCCGGGCGTGGTAGCGCATGCCTGTAATTCCGGCTACTGGGAAGGCTGAGGTGGAAGAATCACCGGAGCCCAGCAGGTTGAGGCTGCGGTGGCCGGGAGCGGCCACTGCACTCTAGTCTGGATGACAGAGTGAGACTCCAACTAAAAAAAAAAAAAAAAAAAAAAGCAAACTGATAGAGGCAATTTCATTGCAAACCAAGGAGCTCAACTAATAGAAAACACAAGTGAGGAGAAGTTTCTTGCTAAATGCTTCAGAGAGGTCCATTAAAAAAAGGCCAAAAGGCAATCATTGGATTTGGCAACATTGACATCATTGTTGACCAGTGAAGGCCAATAAAGGTGAATAGTTCACAGAAATAAAGAGTAAGAAAACCAGATGGTGGTGGTAGGAAGAGAGTGCCCAGGACTAGAAAGGTTGATACAGTGTCATTTATGTTCTAGATGGTTGGTGTACTCATTTTTTTTTGAGTTGGAGTCTCACTCTGTCACCCAAACTGGAGTGCAGTGGCTGCTGCCGGCCACCGCAGCCTCGACCTGCTGGGCTCCGGCGATCTTTCCGCCTCAGCCTTCCGAGTAGCCGGAATTACAGGCATGCGCTACCACGCCCGGCTGATTTTTTGATTTATTGTAGAGATGAGGTCTCGCTGCTCAGGCGGGTCTCGAACCCGCGGGCTCAGGCAACCCACTCACCTCAGCCTCCCAAAGGTGCAGGATTACAGGCTGAGTCACCAAGACCGGCAGTGTACTCATTTTCTATTGCTACTATAAGAAACTATCAAAAACATAGTGGCCTAAAACAACACAAATTTATTATCTTACAGTTTATGAGATAGAAATATTAAAAGGAAGGTGTTGAAAGTGTTGCATTCCTTTTGGAAGCTCTAGGAGACAATCCCTTTCCTTGCTTTTTCTAGCTTCTAAAAGTTTCCTGCATTCCTTGGCTAAGTAGCCCTTTCCTCTGTTTTCAAGTCCAGAAGTGTTGCATCTTCAGTGTCTTTCTTTCTGACCTCTGCTTCTGTCGTCACATCTCTTTCTCTGACTGTAATCTTTCTGCCTTTTATAAAAACCTTTGTGATAAGTTGGGATCACCTGGATAACCCAGGCAAATCTGTCACAAATTCCGTAGTTTAATCACGTTGCAAAGTTTCTTTTGCCATGTAAGTTAACACATTCATAGTTTCTGGGGATAAGGGCATAGACATCTTAAGAGGCCATTATTCTGTCTACCATAGTTAGCTAAAGTAGGAAGAAAGAGGACAATATCTAGAAGATCAGAAAAAGTATTTTGTAAATTGCGTAAATTTGCCTATTTTATCATATAGTGGGCTCTGTTAATATATAGATGAACAATCCAATCTCTCCTATTGACTGACGCACAACACTAGTGAGGGTCCTACAAATGTTGAAGGGAAGTAAATGATATCTAATCTGTGCACTGTTTTAAAATAATCTGAATATGAAGTATAAAAATATGTACTCATGATTGGTAGTTGATTGTGAGATCATACTTCTTTCTGTCCAGCTGAAAAACTGATTTCTAATATTTGCTTAAATAATTGGAGTCTATGTTTTTATATCAATGCATGAACAGTTGCAAAATTCAGTTCACATGACTGCAAATGGCAGCACATTGATAGAAAATGGATATTTTATTTATATAACATTAAATCTGGAGGCTACTAGGCAGTAAAACTGTCTTTGGATACTATTACCTATTTATAAAATATGCCATTTTCATTTTAGGCTTCCTGGGCCTGTTCTTCTACTATAATAAAGTGAATACTTTCTACTCTAAAAATAAAACTTATATTCATGGGATAAATTGAAATATTTAATAGAAACATGAAAACACAGGGGACTGCCATTACTATATAGTAAATAACATTACAGATTTTAAAAAGTCAGAAAAGGGCATTCATAGGAGCTAAAATGTTATGTTAAATGTAATCAAGTATGTTAATTTGCAAGACAAAATGTTTTTTAAATATAAGTATCTGATGGTAATTTAAAAACCTTTTGCTTGTGCAGCAACTGAATAATTTGAACAAGGCTCATAAGACACCAAAGAAAAAGCAAAGAGTAAGTGTTAGCATTCACCGGGTAAATAGACACAATGTAAGTAGGTATCACTTTTGTTCTTGTTAAATGAATTGTAAGTTAATTATGGAGGCTATAGAGATATGTATAAATAAATAAGGATATATTTGATAATTATGCAATGAATTTGCCATAGGGATGAAGAATGACTAAAGGAAGGAGGGAACATATTTAAAATACATCAAGAAGTTGATTAGAAGAAGAATTTTCTGAATTCTTCTAAGAAAGGAAATTAAATACTCTTGTGCTTCTGTCTACAAATTTTATTATGAAAATTTTCAGACATAAAGTTGGAAGAATTGTTACTATATTAAAGTACTTGCTTTATCTATCCAGCCATCAGTTCTCCAAAGCTCCTTAAGGAGTATGTGTCTGTTGGAGATGATGAACTGGTTGAGCAGGAAGTTGTTGTAGATCCGTGATTATCAGTGAGGGGGGAGAGAGCAATGAGGGGCGTAGAGATGTTATACTTGCCTCATCCTCCCTGAATCATGGCCACCATTACTGATATTTGTGCGTTGGGGTAGAAAAACTGAAAAATATCTGCTGACCACATGATGCTTTAGTCTCTGTTAATCATGTAATTCTGTGAAAATGTTAAATCACATTTTGCTCCTGGTCTCCCTACTCATATCCTCTTTTCTAATCAGAATAACTACCTCATTGAATCAAGAAGAGGCCAATTTCATTTGTGCCTTGACTCTCTTTTTGGTTTTACCTGAAAAAAACTACTTTTTTTTTTTACTCTATTAATTTTGCCTATATCTTTAGCACTATGCTCAGAAACCTCCTCTCTCTGTGGGTCTTTTTCACTATATGTTCTTGCTGCTCTCCTGTTTCTGGGTATTTCCTTGTGTATGTGTGTGTTTGAAGTCCATAGTTTGTACAATAAAAATGGAGGACTTTATTTTATAAAGGCTTACCTGTAGCTCAACATTTTATTTATGAAATTATAATTAAGTATCTACCTCCCCCACTTCCCTACACTGTAAGCCTTTGGCCAAAACTTGCCTGATTGTTGGAATCACATTTACACAAGTCTAGGAATTCATGATGGACAAAGGGTTGTCATTGGGGGTAGAGAAACTTCATATCCCTTAACTCCGTGTCACAACCTCTCACCACAAGATTAGATATTTTATACTGGGAGGCAGTTTTAGGGAGAAAAAACACTACAAATGCAATTATTACTTTTCTACTCATTTATAAGAATTTATTCTGACTGGGTGTATGACTGTATCAGTGATTTGCCATTTTGCTCTCAGATTCATTTCTTACCTTTGCTGTTTTATTCCGCATTTTAGAAGCTGATCCTGAAAACTACATCTCCAAGCATTTCTTTTTTAAATTTTATATTTACAGTCATGGGGTACATGTGCAAATTTGCTATATAAGTATATTGCATGAAGGTGAAGTTTGGACTTTCAGCAAGCTCTCCCCACATCGGTGGTGGACATGGTACCCAATGGGTGGTTTTGTATCCCTATCTTCCCTTGCTCCCTACCTCCTTTAGCAGTGCCTAGCATCTGTTGTTCCTAGCCTTGTGACCATGTGCCTATTGTTCAGTGCCCACTTATGAGAAGAACATGCAGTATTTCGTTTTGGGTTTTTTTTTTTTTCCTGAGATAGTTCACATCCATGTTGCTGCAAAGGACATGATTTTGTACTTTATGACTGTGTAGTATTCCATCATGTATATGTACCGTATTTTCTTTATCCAGTCTACTTTCAGTGGACATATGGGTTAGTTCCATGTTTTTGCTATTGAGAGTAGTGCTACAGTTACATATGCATGCAGGTATCTTTTTGGTAGAGTGATTTATGTTCCTCTGGGTGTATTTCCAGAATTGGGATTGCTGGGTCAGGTGGTAGCTAAATTTTTAGTTCTTTGAAAAATTGCCACACTGTTTTCCACAAAGGTTGAACTAGCTTACATTCCCACCACCAATGTAGAAGTGTTCCCTTTTCTCCACAGCATCACCAACACCTGTTATTTTTAGACTTTTGAATAATAGCCATCCTGACTGATATAAGATGGTATCTCATTGTAGTTTTTATTTGCATTTCTCAGATGACTAGTAAAGCTGAGCATTGTTTTATATGTTTGTTGGCTGCTTGGATGTCTTCCTCTGAGAAGTATCTGTTCATGTCTTTTGTCCACTTTTTAATGTAGTTATTTATTTATTTTTCTTTATAGAATTACTTATAGATACTGGGTGTTTGGCCTTTGTCAAATGCATTGCTTGCAAATATTTCCCATTCTGTGGGTCATCACTTCACTCTCTCAATTTTTTTTTATGCAGAAACACTTAAGTTTGATAAGGTCCCACCTGTCACCTTTAGATTTTGTTTCATTTGCTTTTCAGAACCTAGCCATGAATTAATTGCTTTCTCTGATGTCCAGCAGGGTTTTCCCTAAGTTTTCTCCTAACATTCTTATAGTTTTAGGTTTCACATTTAAGCCCTTTATCCATTTTGAGTTAATTTTTGTATATGGTGATCAGTAGGGGTCCAGTTTCATTCTTCTGCAGATGGTTAACCAGTTTTCCTGGCAACACTTGCTAAACTTGGTTTCCTTTTCCTAGTGTTTATTTTTGTCTGCTTTGTCAAAGATGAGTTGGTTGAAAGTCCATAGTTTTATTTCCAGATTCTCTATCCTGTTCCTTTGGTCTATGTTTCTACTTTTGTACCAGTACCATGGTTTTGATTACTGTAGGATTATAGGAAAGTTTGAAGTCTAGGAGTATGACGACTTCAGCTTTGTTCATTTTGCTGAGAATAGATTTAGCTATTTGGGCTCTTGTTTTCATATGAATTTCAGTATTGTCTTTTTTAGGTCTATGAAAAATGATACTGGTAGTTTGATAGGGATTATATTGAATCTATAGATTGCCTTGGGTAGAATGGACATCCTGACATTATTGATACCTTCCAATCCATGAAAATGGAATGTTCTTCCATTTGTTTGTGCTGTCTTTGATTTTTTTTTTCCTTTTGAGCAGTGTTTTGTAGTTCTCATTATAAAGATCAATCACCTCTTTGGTTAAATGAATGTTGAGGTATGAATCAAGGGTGAACCAATTTCTGAAGGTCAAAATCATACCAAGCATTTTCTCAGACTAAAAATAAATATCACTATCAACAAGAATTCCCTTAATTTCCAATATATGGAAATTAAGCACCTTCTTCTGAACAAGTTTTGGGTTAACACAGAAGTCAAGATAGAAATAAAAATATTCCTAGAAACAAAAACTAAGACACAACACTTCAAAACTCCTGGGATACCAAGAAAACAGTGCTGAGAGGGAAGTTTATACCATTGCAAACACACATTAAGAAAATAGAGATCTCAAACATTCTAACATTGCACCTAAGGGAGCTAGAAGGACAAGAGCAATCCAATCCCAAAACCAGTAGGACAACAGAAATAATCAAACCAAAATCCCTGCTAAACAAAATAGAGATTAAAAAATACATAGGGTTAATAAAGCAAAAAACTAGTTCTTTGAAGAAATAGATAAGACTAACAGACTCTTGTTCAGATTAACAACAAAAATGGGAAAACCCAAATAAGCACAATAAGAAATGAAAAAGGTGATGTTACAACCAACCCTGAAGAAATGCAAAGATTATCAGCAATTACTGTGAATAGCTACATGCAAGTAAGCTAGAAAACCTAGAGGAAATGGAAAAATTCCTGGAAACACACAACCTCCCAAGATAGAAACAAGAAACTGAAGCACGAAACAGTTCAAACATTTCTTGTTCCTGGTTTCCCACCAGGTCTGGCCAGTGCGAGCCATTGGTTGGAGGTGGGGGAGGGTAGAAGACAGAGACAATACCTCCTGCCCATCCAACTCTTGTTTGAGTAACATCTCTGGCATAGGCTGTGTCTCCTCCATGTCTTCATTTCCTGTCAAAAACCATTTATTTTCATGGTTTCTCTTCATCTGGGCAGATTTTATCTTGTTTCAAACCACCACCACAGTGACTATCTTCTCATTTCTGGTCATGACTTCTCATTTCTATGTCTTTTCAGCCTTTGGGGTTGTGGATGTTTTTTGCTGTTGATAATCTCTGGGTTGCCTCACAGTTCTCTGTTTGGCCTTTTAGCTCTTCCAACACCCTGTATCTTACTCCACATATCAAATTCTTCTATTGAATTACCTAGCATAGGGTCTGTTTTCCTGACTGAACTGTGACTGAAACAATATCAGGTCTCTTATCCTCTTATCTCTTCATCCCCAAGAAGACACTATAGCACTTTGGTGTGTCTATGAGGGATATATAAAAATACTTAAAAGGAAAGGGAGTGTAAGATTCTGTACCAGATGGAAGAGAGAACTTACACACACTTAATTAATTTACATATCTTAATTTAGAATGCATTCAATATTTCTACCTGAATTTTTTTTTTTTGGTCACATCATTCATGGAATGCTCTCTCACTCTGAAATAGATGTGTTTTTCTCACTCTTGTTTTAAATATATTTCTGAATCTTGTACAATGATGTGATGTTTATTAACAGAGTTGACACAAAAAATAAGCCTTTGCTGCCACCAAAAATATAATTGTGTCTTTCTATACCTCCTTGACTCCAAAGAAAAGCTAATAGTAAGTAATAAGTTCATTTAGGAGAACAGGAATTCTAAGTTAAAGGATCTGTGGACAAAAGAGAACTAGAGCAATAAAAGGACAGTCTGGAGGCTGGACTAGTACTAGACCTGATAATCAGACACATGCTCCCCGGCATTCCCTCTTTGGCTTTGTTTGTAAACTCTGTATCTTCTCAGTCACAGCCCCTGCATGTGGGCCTTCAGCTGTTGGCAGTTTTCCAGTTTAGCACTTCATTTCACACAGCAGCTCCAATTTTCAAATATTGACTTGAGAACTTAGTCTCCCTGGTGCCAGCTCAATTTCTAAACATTATTGCATTTAAAGCTTTGATTATTACAATGTACTACTGGGGGTCCAGTTATCAGACTAAATTCATCTTTATGGAATTTCCTTTATTGTAGTTCACCAAAGGTACCACACCTGCATGTAGCCTTACATAAAAATGACTGAATCTGTTTTAAATGTGCATTTATGCAAATATTTAAATTTAAAATGTACTTGAACTACACATTATATTTTGAAGATGATGAATGTTATATAACCAGACACATTGTAAATAAAATTGTGTGCTGCCTATTTTGAATGCAAAATAGTCTGCTTTTAGTATTTTAGAGGCAGAGCATTTTCATTAGCCTGACATCAGAAGGCATACTCTGCATTTGATCAGAGCTCTTGGGTGAGGTGTAGTACATGGCAAAAGAAAAATAAGATTAATATTTATGAGTTGGTAATTGTTTTTTCATAAGAAGGAATACTATATTACCACATTTGTTAAATGTGAAAAAACTTATAATTACCACGGAGAACTGTAAATATCAGTAAAGTGTTCAACACACAGTGATAGAATTCTGTAAGTACTGGACTTTATGCCATAGAATGAAGAAAATCAACAAGAACTTATTGTGAAATACGTTATTTAGGACATAATTCAATCTAATGATTGTTGCCCCCCCCATTTTACTCTTAGGTAGTTCTGAGAGTAAATTGTTGAGTAGATAGAGTGATTATTTAATGGACATATTAATAAAGACCATGTATTTGATGATTAAAAACTAAAGTCAGGCAAAGTGACAAGTATTGGAGAAGAGCATTCAAAGCATTTGAAAAATAATGCACAGTCTTAAAAATGTGGGACAGCATTTCCCTTTCAGACACTGTGGAAAATGGTATGGCTGTGTAATACTCCATCACGTACATGTACCACATTTTCTTTATCCAGTCCACTTTCAATGGGCAGCAGGGTTGGCTCCACATTTTTGCTATTGTGAATAGTGAGGCAACAGACATGTGTGTGGAGTATCTGTTTTCTGTAGAATGATCTAAGTTTCTCTGGGCATATTCCCAAAAGGGAAATCTGGTTCGTATGAAAGATCAATTTCTAGTTATCTTAAAAACTGCCACATTTATTTTCCTTAGAGGTTGGACTAATTTGCCCTCTCACCAACAGTGTAGAAACGTTCCCTGGGGCAACCCCTTAAGGTCCCCTCCCACCATGGGAGCTTTTCTGTCCTCAATAAATCCTGCTTTCTCAAAAAAAAAAAGAAGAAGAAGAAGAAGAAGCATTTCCTTTTCTCCTCACCCATGTCAAAATCTGGTGGTATTTTGATTTATTAATGATGGGCATCCTTAATGGAGTTAGGTAGCACCTTAATATGGTTTTAATTTGCATTTCTCTGATGATTAGTGAGGCTGAGCATTTTTTCATGTGTCTGCTGACTGCTCATTTGTCTTCTTTTGATAAGTTTCTATTCATGTCTTTTGCTCACTTTTTAATAGGGTTGCTTTTTTTTCTCTTGGCTTATTTGAGTTCCTTGTAGATCCTGAATGTTAGGCCCTTGTCAGATATATAATTAGCAAATATTTTTTCTGTGGGTTGTCTCCCTGCTCTCTTTATGGTTTCTTTTGCTGTGCAGAAGCTTTTCAGTTTGATGAGAGCCCACTTATCTGTCGTAGCTTTTATGTTGTTCATTTTTGGGGATTTGATCATGAATTGGTTGCCTACTTCTATTTGCACAAGTGTGTCGCCTATGTTTTCTTCTATGATTCTTAAAGTTTGAGGTTTTACATTTATTTCCATTTAGATCCATTTCGAGTTGATTTTTTAAAATTTTAAAATTTTTTATTTTAAAGATGTGGGGTACAATTCAGGGTTAGGTATACAAATATTCATTATGCAGTCACCCTTGTTGATGAGGTATGCTCTCCCCCACCCCCAGTAGTTTTCCACTACTGTCAATCCCACCTTCCTCCTCCTCTGGCAGTTTTGTACTTCTGCCAATCACTTTCTTATAGTATTATGATAATTGTCTAAGGTCCACTTATGAGTGAGAACATGTAGTACTCAGTTCTTTGTTTCTGTGATAGAACACTCAGTATTATAGACTCTAAGTCCATCCAAGTTGCTGCAAAGTTCATAATGTTATCCTTTTTATGGCTGTATAATATTCCATCATGTAGATTTACCATATTTTTAATCCAGTTCACTTTTGATGGGCAGTGCATTTAGTTCCATGTTTCTGCTATTGTGAAGAGTGCTGCAATAAACATGCATGTGCAGGTATCTTTTTCATAGAGTGAATTGAGTTTCTCTGGGTATATTCCCAAAAGGGGGATTGCAGGGTTGTATGGAAGGTCAATTTTTAGATCTTTTAGAAATTGCCAAACTGTTTTCCACAGAAGTTGTACTAGTTTACACTTCCACCATAGAATTGATTTATATATATGGTAATAGGTAGAGGACCTGTTTCATTCTTCTGCATGTGGCCAACCAGTTTTTCCAGCACCATTTGCTGAATAAAGTCACTTCTCCCCAATGGTTGTTATTGCTGGCTTTGTCAAAAATGAGTTGGTTAGGAGATCAGGTTTTTGCTTCCAGAATCTCTGTGCTATTTCATTGGTCTATATGTCTGTTCCTGTAACAATACCAAACTGTTTTGATTATTGTAGTCTTACAGTAAAGTTTGAAGTGTGTAAGTGTGATACCTTCTGCTTTGTTCCTTTTGCTGAGGATGATTTTGGCTATTTGTGCTCTTTTTTGTTTCCATATGAATTTCTGTATCGTCATTTCCAGGTTTGAGAAGAATAATGTTGGCAATTTAATTAATATTGTTGATTCCTTTTAATACCCATCCATATACAACTGGTTTTCAGGCATATCAGTAGAAGTGAAACATGGATAAATGTGTATAGGTAACAAATAACATTTTTTCAACTATTTATATGAGTCCCATTAGAAAACAGGTGTACTCAACACAATTACATAATCTTATCATCAGCAAAGGGACATGAGTGATGTTGTCAGTCTCATCTCTTTTACTTATGAATGACTGTTATCTATTAATCTGACAAGTAATTGCTCAGTCTTGTTTTGCTCATGCAAGTAACTATCCTTTCTCTCTATAGGGAGACCTTCCATGATTGTACAGTACAAAGTATTAGTCATTTGTCCCTTATATTAATCAGGAATTTATGTTGGTGAAATTTCCCCCCATTGGTCCTTGTTTTTTACTCAGTGATATCAAGAAAGAAACCAAATTCCATTTTGTCCTGATATTCTTCAGACATTTAAAGACGGTCATGATTTCTCCATTAAATTTTCCTTGGTTTATCATTCACAGCTCTTTCATTTGCATCTTCAAAACTTCATTCAAGTTAACCTTCTCTAATGACATGCCCTTCTTAAAATATGATGCTGTGAATTCTACAATATTTTAGATGTGGTCAAATTAGCACAGAGATGGATATCCCCAGCCAATAGTTTAGAATTCAAAAGTGTATCTCAAAGCTTTACCTCTTTGTTCTTTAACTCAGTTATCAAAATCATATCTTTTCTTTACCATCTTCTCCATGTTTCTATTACACAATACCACAATATCTACCCCCTTCAAATTTGTATAGAATTATTATTAGGGATAGGAGAACTTGAATTACTACTAGAAATACTTTGTTTTTGTTAACTTTAGGATGATCTCAAGTTTTTGGCAAATAGACACAAAATATTCTCAAAATCTTGAGTAATGCTTTGACTCTTACCAACTATAATAAATAACTCCTTGTGGAGCAATTAAATTAGCATTGGGACAAGGGAATTCAATGGTAGAGAAGAGAAAAAAATTGCTCAGTTTATCCCAAAATATATGACTCCAAAGGTAATAGCTGTCTGACTCAACCTATCAACAACTAAGCAATTTGCTGTTTAATAGATAGATGCACCCTCCATTTATCATAGGTCATTTCTTCTTTCATTCTTGCTTAGTCAGCACATAACTAATCCCCTCTTTCCTGTAACCATTCACTCATTTTTTATTGTTTTATTCTGAACTGTTTCCAAATTGTCTTTATATTTCTTTCATCTAAATACCTCAAATGGTTATAAAAAAATTAGAAAGGAAAACCTGATAATTTTTTGATGAAAATACTTATAGTATTAAACACTCCCTAAGCTTCATTATGTTTAATTTTGCTTAGGACTTTCAAAAACTTTAATTCCTATTCTCAAGAGTTTCCATTCTAGTAGGCGAAGCACAAAAATGGACATGGTGACATTACAGCACATCCCATGTGCCTTTCCTAAACCATTCTGAAACAATTTTTCAAGCCAACAATATCAATTTGTTCTGTCTTTGAATAATTCCATTAGGAGGAATGTAATGAGGAATGTAGCAGACATAGCAAACATGGCATAGAATGCTGGCCCACATGAAACTGGCACAGAAAGTTTTAACAGTGTTGTATAGGGGTGTTACTGTGTGGGGGTGTTTGGTGATCTGATTTGCAAGCAAGATAACATTGTCCAAATGTGAGAGAGATTTTAAGTTCAGATGGTATTCTGGGGGAAATATTCCCTTCAAGGGATATTACAGCATCCCATCACCCATGACAGTACCAAATGGCAAAGGCCGTGCAAGTAGAAACCAGCCACCAAAAGGACTCCAAGCATAATACACTCAGTTTAGAGAGCACTGCAGCATTTTTCAGGACAGACTAGAAGAAAGCCAACCCAGTCATAGAAATCAGTGATAACAGGCTTTATTTTAAAAAATCTTGTACTGTGGGCAACTGCTTAAGAGAAACAAAAACTCAATAATAAGAATCCTGAAGCAAGAAATAGACTTATAGCAGACACTGGAGCAGTCCTAAAAAAAATATGTGGCATGCTGATTGAATTGGAATTCTCTTCTTTCTGGATAGTAACAAAAAAAATTGTTAGTAAAACTGCTGTTATCACAATTTCCCATCCTACCTAGGGTGCTGAAATTTGATGTGTAGGACACAGCCTCTTAACCACAGCATTATTGACAATTTGAACAAATAATTTTTACTTGTGGGAATTGCCTTATGCACTACAGAATGTTCACCAGCATCCATGGCCTCTACCAACTAGATGCCAGTAGCACCACTCATAGAACCTTGGGTGAGTTACTTGATTTCTCTAAGGCTCAATTTTCTCACCTGTAAGATAGGGATAATAGTACCTACTTCATAGGGATGTTGTGAGAATAAAAGCATTATATGAAATCAATTAGCAGAGTGCCTACTGTGCAGCAAGTCCAGACTATACCTTAGCTATTTTTCATTTGGTTTCTATGTAGTTTATGTTACAGAGCAGGGGTTCAGAATTGCTCAACATCTTCCTTGGTCAATTTCCCAAGCCAGAAACTCCTTTCAAATATCGTTAAAATTGAAACATGAATAATGTGCAATCATGTAATTATTGTACTCAATTTTTTTTGCCTACAAGTAGACAAATCAGGAAAGATGACTCAAGTAAGACAGATTGCTGTCATAGGAGACATTCCCTTTCAGTGTGCAATATTTTACTCAAGATTGACAGAAAAAGAAGAGATAGAGATCTGATTAAAGAAAGCAGGAAAATGGTTGTTCTAAAAGGATTCTTATATAGTATCCATCCTAGATTATAAATTCTAAAGAACAAAGATAAGTGTGTGTGGAATGCTATATCTGCTTTGCACTAGCTTTTGTTGATATGAAGATTATCAGAACATTGTGGTTTAAAGAAAACACCCTACAATTTTACTTGTTCTCTTTAAAATTCAATACAGAAACTTTTATGTAACTAACCTGTTGTTTTTTTTTCCAAGACAAATTATTCCAGTTAAAGTGTAAGCCCATGTGGGTTTATGTGTTTGAGTTTTTGATCTATCATCAGGTTATATTTCCTTTTTATCTTTATCACTTCCTATTCCAACACACAATCACCCAGAGTCTTTGAGGCTGCCAGTAATTACTTCTCTCTTAAAGTTTTTTAAAACGCAAAGGGAAAACACCTAATTTGAGTAAATAATTTGACAAGTGTATTGGCTAGAAAATTAATTTAGCATAGCTGGGAAGTGAACGATGACAGTGGTTTGGAATGTGATTGGAGCCCTGCTTAGGGAAATGTGCTCAGAGAGAAATCTGTAATCATGATAAATAGCAATTTATGCATGAAAAAGAAGGCATCTAGAGACATGAAAGATTAGTATTAAATCACAACTTAGGATCTTCTATGATGTGAATGTTTGTGTCCCCATAAATTAATACAGTGGAATGCTAACCCTCAAGGTGATGGTATTATGATAGATAGCATTTAAGAGGTGATTAGGCTCCAGATTGTGCCACTTTGAGAATAGTGCCCTTGTAAAAGAGGTCCCAGAGAGCACCTCATTCCTTTCATCATGTGAGGTTATGGTGAAAAGTTGGTCTAAGCAGGTCTTCACCAGACACTGAATTTGCCAGTACCTTGATTTTAGACTTCCTAGCCTACATTAATGTGAGAAACAAATTTCTGTTGTTTACAAGTCACTGGTTTATGGCATTTTGTTACAGAACCTTGAATAGACTGAGACAGGGTCTTTACTAGAGATATTGAAAATATTACAAACAGAGCACCGAGTATATTGTAAGATGTATTAATTGGATAGATATTATGGAAGCAAGAGAAGATAAAGAAATGGGGCAAAAGTGCTTGTGAAAAATAGCAATATCAAGAAATAAAGAATGTCAAAATGGGAAGATGAAGTCTAATATATTTGGAAGCAAGTTCATTTCAAAATGCCTATATTTAATTCCATTTCATTAATAATGCAGCACATCTGGGAAGAAGCATTTGAAAGAAAGTAGTACTTAAAGAGATTTAAATATGATCATGATTAAACCTAAAAAGTAGATATGACTCTGCAGTGTGAATCAGGAAATATTGCCAAAGCGATCTGGGCTGCAGACCTTGCCATTCATTGTCATACAGATAAGGTATGAATTATTTTTTCGCTGTTCTAGAGTGAAAGTTGTCTTTATGGGGGGCAGGTCAAACATTGAAATGAATTAGGACAGTGTCCAAGCAAACTACTTGAGAGATACATTGATGAACAAGGAGAACAAACATAAAACTAAAACATGATTGCTAATGAGTAAGGTAACCTTTTAAAACCTATCAATTCACCGGGCATGGTGCCTCACACCTATAATCCCAGCACTTTGGGAGGCTTAGATGAGAGGATTGCCTGAGCCCACGAGTTTGAGACCAGCAGGGACAACTTGGCGAGGCCTCATCTCTACAATAAATAAAAAAAAATTAGCCAGGCATGGTGGCGCGTTCCTGTATTTCCACCTATTTGGAAGGCTGAGGTGGAAGGATCGCCTGAGCCCAGGAGGTCGAGGCTGTGGTGACCAGGAGTGTGTCACTGTCCTCCTGCCTAGGTGACAGATTAAGACTCCAATTCAAGCCGGGTTCGGTGGCTCAGCCTGTAATCCCACGCCTTTGGGAGGCTGAGGTGAGTGGATTGCCTGAGCCCACGGGTTCGAGACCTGACTGGGCAGCGAGACCTCATCTCTACAATAAATCAAAAAATCAGCCGGGAGTGGTAGCGCATGCCTGTAATTCCGGCTACTCGGAAAGCTGAGGTGGAAAGATCGCCGGAGCCCAGCAGGCAAGGCTGCGGTGGCCGGGAGCGGCCACTGCACTCCAATCTGGGCGACCAAGTGAGACTCCAACTCAAAATAAATAAATAAATAAATAAAAAACTAATTCACTTGAAGGTGTTGGGCTAGGCGTTGCAGTTATAAAAAATCAATAATAACAGGATAAGCAAAGTATAGGAGATCATACTTTACTTGCCCATGAGGAGATCATAATGTGTGAATAAAACACAGGTAATTACACAATGTGTGAATACAACACAGGTAATTACACAAACTAATATAAGTATATATAGAGTATGTGTTTAACATTCTTTGGAAATACACAATAGGGAAAGTATTCAAATAATTCTAGAAAACTATTAGAAAAAGCAATAGTCATTTGAGTAAGTTGTTGATAAAGACCAGTTATAAGGGTAGATAAGAGAGCTATCATTTGTCTAAAGGAACAGAATGGGCAAAGAGCAGAGGGTGGCCTATACAAAGGGGGCAGGATGAAGGAAAGGTGGACGGTGGACCAGATCGAAAGAATATGATGGCAATGGGTGGATAGCCTCTTTTAGGGAAAATAAGCAAAAGATGGGTTCTCATGGGAAATAGCTGAGCAATTCTTTCAACAGGAGCATTACCATTCTCATAGACAAAATGTGATTTGAACATGGAGATGAATGGGTTTAGAATGACCAACTAGGTAGGAATAATACCATTTTCTAAATTCTATAATTTCAAATTTTATAACTCAGGTAATAGCAGTTGATAAACATTTTAGTATAAAGGCACAATAGACTCAGTAGAGAAGAGCATACATTTGGAGTAAAATGTGGGTGAATCCTGGCTCGGTAACATTCTACCTATTGACTAGGAGGAAGTTACTTAGGCTTGTTGAGCCTAAGTTTTGCTTCTTATAGAAATTGAGGAGGCCCAGACTCAGTGGCTCAGCCTGTAATTCTAGCACTTTGGGAGGCCGAGGCAAGTGGATTGCCTGAGCCCGCAGGTTCGAGACCTACCCAGGCAATTTGGTGAGCCCTCGTCTCTACAATTAAAAAAAAAAAATTGGCCAGACATGGTAGTATGTGCCTGTAGTTCCTGCTACTTGAAAGGCTGAGATGGAAGGATCGCCGGAGCCCATCGGGTCGAGGCTGCGGTGGCTAGGAGCCTGCCACTGCACTCCAGTCTGGGCAAGGAAGTAGATTCTAACTCAAAAAAAGAGGGGAAAAACCCTTACCTCCCAGGTCATGTTGTAGCTATGTTTCAATGAAATAATGTTTGTAAAGCTTTTGCACAGTGTTACTAACATAGTAATGCTCAGTCAATAATAGTTATGGTATTACTATTATTATTACTGTTTTCTAACTACTTAACAGTGGAGCTTAATAAATGTTAACTATGAAAAGTTAAGAATCTTAATTATATTTTACATTAAATTATGGATTTTATTATTTTAAAAAATTGACTCCCTTGTTATAAATTCTTAAAAAGCCTGAGTAAGACACACTTACCCTTTAAAGCTATTAGGATTGGAGCTGACATCAGAAACGTTATTATAGCAGGTCCTTAGAAATCTGGAAACATTTATCTCTTCCTCCCTGTTCTCTCTTAAGGTCAATAGTCAACTTAGATCCTAGGAAGACTATACATATTATATCATAAGTTTAATATCACATAGATTTTATGATTTAGTTTCATCTTCCAAATACTGGGATTTCATCCTTTATAAAGAAAATTATTTCTAATTGACATTTATTGACCATATTGGTGTGAATATCATTGAATAAGATGCCAAGATACTTTAAAAATACTTAATCTGTCACAAATATCTTGAAAAATTAATAATTTTTCTTCAGTAAATAATATAATGGAATGAAGCAATTATTTAGTTTATTTTCCATGTTTAATTTATCTCACCACTTAAATTTATAAATGAAAAAGTTGTTAAAAACAAGTTGCCAATAGTTATTAAGAACTATTCAAATTAAAATTTAAAAACTACAGTTAAATAAATTCACACTCCATTTTGAAGCTATATAACTTATTTGGGGGGGGTATTAGCAATAACTGCAATGTTTGAGTATAAACTATCTACCAGGGTTTGTACCAGCTATGTTACCCCTAATCATGCCAATGATACAGTGATGGAGATAGACAAGTATCAACAACATCCTTTTGCAGGTGTGCAGAAGGAGAAAATAAATTACTTGACCAAAGTTGCAGAGCTAGTAAGTGGTTAGTAAGCCTGCTCTTCCTGATTTTAATTTCTTTGCTACCAGCTATGGTGTTGGGGGAGAATGGGGGAAATTTACAGGTGAACAAAATAGAAGAAATAAATAATTTGGTTAAAGTTACAATGTTAGTAAGTGGCTAGTAAGAATGGCAGCCTGGTCTTTTTTACTTTAAAACCCTCATTCTTTCTAATCCTCTAAATCACTTTGCAGTGTTACTTCTCTTGATCTCTATTCCCTGTCGTCTTCTTCTCAATTTGCCTAACTCATTACTAGGCCACATCCCTCTCCAGTCAAATCCAAAATTGGATTAGAAGCTGGTCTCTTAGGCCCTTTCCTTAATATTATCTCTGCCTATCACAAAGAATTTTATTTCTGTGCTTACTTGCCTTTGTCCTCCGGAAATCAAAGGACAGTCTTTTGCCCCTGTAACTTCAGCACCCAATACTATACTTAGTTCATAGTAGGTCCCTGGCAAATTTGTGTTAAATAAATTAGTAAATGAATGGAGGAAGAAATAATTGATTTTGATTAATTTATTATGGCAGGAAATAAAGGTAGTCAATGACTGTATAACTAAGTCACTCTAGTTATAACTTACCACGTATGTATCGAGTCCTTATTATATCCAAATCTTTAGCTAAATGCTAGGGATACAAAGATCAATATGTCCCCGTTTCTTTTCTTCGTTCTCACGATATAATCATATAAGGCAGACATACATCTGAGTAGCATAGTATAGTATTTTAAGTTTCATGGTATTCACATTAGCAATAACAACTAGGTAAGTGACTGCCGTGAACAGAATGAGAAATCATATATGCATATTAAATGTTTTATTTTCCTGAAGGAAGCTCTTAGAATGCTTAATTTTTACATGTTTCTAAACATTTTCAATCTTTTTTTAGGGGGGAGACCTTATCAAAAGTTTTTACATGCTTGGAGTCCTTACAAAGAATCAAGGATTTAGTGGTGGTACCATTGTTTCTTAGAATACTACCAGAAACATCCTACTCAAATTTAAACTATTTGAAGAAAAAGACTTCCTTGTTTCCACAAATATTTGAAGTATCTTCAAAGTAACCTGAGGCAGACAAGCTCTAATACTCAAGTATAAGCTTTATTTCTTTCGTGTCACTACAATTTTTCCCACTTGAGATAAATGTGGTCTGACATATTGATTGTCCATTCTTGGTCATGGGGGTACTTCTACTCCCATATTGATCCAACTGTTTCGTTTTGGGGAGTTTGTATAGATGTTATATGATGCTTCAGAAAGATTGTGGTTCAAGAAGACACATAACCCCATGAAACTAAGGACTACTGCTGTGTGACAGCTACATATTTAGTCATCGTAGACCTGGTGCTCAGAGTCTACTTTAGAAGGGCACCACTCTCCTGATCTGTCTGCTGTGGGCATTAAGAGCTTGGCAGCAAGTGCCACGTGTCTGCAATGGAAGTACCTCACCTCAAGAGTACTTGTTGGAATCTCTAGCTTTTTTTATTTACAAGATTTACACATTGTACAATTCACTTATGTTAAGTTCACAATCCAATGGTTTTTGTAAGTTTACTGAATTGTGTAATCATCACCATAATTCAGTTTTGGACCGTTTTTATCCTCCCAACAATATCCTTCATGTTCATTTATGATTAATTCCCATTCTTACTCCTAGCCCTGGGCAATCACTAATCTGATTTCTGATTTCAGAGATTTGTCTTTTGTGCGTATTTTACATAAGTGGAAACATATATGTTTTTATGTTTCTGGCTTCTTTCCATTAGCATAATGCTTATGCAGTCTATTCATTTTAGCTATATACCAAAAGTCCACTTCATTTTATTGCTGAATAGTATTTATTGTACAAATAAATGAAATAAATGTGATGTACCACTTTTCATTTCTCTATTCACTATTTCATGGACATTTGGGGTTATTTTCACTTTTTGTCTACTACTGATAATACTGCTATGAACATTGTGTATAAGTCCTTTTGTTAACACATAACTTCAATTCTCTTGGGTAAATAAACACCTAGGAATAAAATTGCTGAGTCATATAGTAACTCTAAGTTTAGCATATTAAAAAACTACCAAACCATTTCCAAAAGATTACACTATTTTATATTCCCATCAGTATGATATGAGCCCCATTTTTCACATCCATGTCAATGTTTATTATAGTCTAATGATGCCGACTATTTTTATACACTAATGAATGTTGAATATCTTTTAATGCATTTATAAGCCATTTATGTATCTTCTGTGGTGAAACGTGAACTCAAACCATTTGCCCATTTTACAATTGATTATTTGTCCTTTTATTATTGAGTTGCAAAAGTTCCTTATATATTCTTTATATAAGTCCTCTATCCAATAAACAATTTGCAAATTTTTATCCCACTTTGTGGGTTATCTTTTAACTTTTTAATGGTGTCTTTTTGACTGCGTAAATTTTTAATTTTAATGAAATCTAATTTTTCTTATATGGTATCATATTATACTTCTGGTGTCATATCTAAGAAATCTTGGCCTGCCCAAAGTCTCAAACATTTTTTCCTTATGTTTTATTCTAAAATTTGTATATCTTTTACATCTATGTATCTCCTAGATTTTGAGTTAATTTTTCCATATGATATGAGAAAAAGTTCATCTTTTTACTTTGGATGTTCCATTGTCTCAGTGTCATTTGTTGAAAAGACTATTTCCCCCTTTGAATTGCCTTGACACCTCTGTTGACTCTCAATTGCCCATAAATATAAGAGTTTATTTCTGGACGTTCAATTCTGTTCCATTGATTTATATGCCTACCTTCATGCCAGTACTACACTGCCTTAATATGTAAGTTTTGAAAGTTGTTGGAAACTTTTGACCTAAGAGATTGCTTGGGAAATACTAAATCTATGGTGCATATTTTTAAGAGTCACCCCATCAATCCATATTGTAAGAAACAATGTAAGTAGATGAGAAAAATAGAAGAAAAATGAAAATAAAAAATAAAGCAACATGATTTATTAAATCTGATTTAAATCTATGCAATATGTCTTTAGCACTGCTAGTTGTGACTACTATTATAACTCAGTTTGCCAACAATCAAAAAGGAAATGAGAACATATGCATAAAATACTCTTAATAAAATAATGCAATTTAATTTCTTCGTAAAACCACAACTATTCCTGGTTTTTTGACTAGAGAGAATTTAATTATGTGTGTATTCAAATAAAATACGTTATATAATCTAATATACAGTATCCTCACCAGAACGCCCACTTTGAATAAAGTGAGAATTTTCTGATTTTTTTTTTACTATATTCTACATTGCAGACCAACTGCAGTTAGTAAATTCAAGTCTTTGTAGAAGTCAAAAAGAAAAGAGATTTGCTCCTGATTTGGCTAATCTTGAAATAAATGTTTTAGTATTTAAGCCGTTCTTTGATAAATATTGTTTCTTTCAACCAAGCTTTTTAATTTATCATAGCAATGACTTCAGATATTTTCTTCTGAGAAGAATTTAAAGTGCAGTGATATGTGCTTTAAGTTTAAAACTCTATATTTTAATAATAAACTTGAGCAAGGAGTTGGATTAACATGTTATGAAAAGGGAGAAGCCTAATTAGGATGTTTAATTTATCAAGAGTACTAACGCTATTCCACCCAGCAGAGATGGGTGAGAGAAAACCTGTTATAAAAAGGCAGAGCCAAATTAATCTAAAGAATAAATTCCCTGAGTTTTGTATATATAGAAGCAGCAAACTTAGTCATACATCTCTTTTTGCTCCTCTAAAATCATGAGAGATAATATGGATGATGATTATTAGTACTCATCAATATTGTTTAGATATGAATGATGAGATTATATGAGATCATATTTAGATTATTATTCTAAAATCTAGGTCAGTTTCTAGTTGGCTAATATTAAAATTCGATCAAAACTATAAACACATCAGGAATCTTAATTTCACATTATTTCACTGCATTCCCAAAGAGAACTGTTAGTTGCTTAGAGGTGTGACTATTAAGGGTATAAAGAAGGAATAACTTTATGGTGCCGCTTAACACCAGATGAAGTCACATTTACTGCTGGTGCTGCTTTCACTGTGTGTAAAAAATTGAGGTCATTAGGAGAAAAAAAGTTCTAGAATTGGGAAAAATTTATCTTGATTGACTGGTGAGTGGGAAAATTTGGAATATCAACAAGCACTGTGTCTTGGAGGATATTGTCTGACCTTGGATTAGGCTAGCGCTAAAGCCATTACACCTGTCATGGAAGAGCTAGAAAAGATGTCTTCATGAGCCTGGGTACAATGTACCACCTCCATGTTGTACAAAACTAGAGCAGAAGTCACAATGGAGCAACAGCTAAATTTGACCAGGTTATGCAATAGAATGTGAGAAAAGTGGCTTTATAGTTATGACTTAGGCTTTGATAATTAATTAAATCACTCTTGAGAAGCAATGGTCTTCCAACAATATCACTCTGCTCACATTTGGGAGGCTGAACTCTGTCGCTTGTAAGTGAGTGAAAAACTTTCCTGGGGTACTTAAGCCAATGTCTGTCTTACTGGGCCTCCTCTTCTCTTTTGGTGCCAATCTACAGGGCAGAACTGGGTTGTCTAATTTGAATTCTGCCAAAATAAGATAATTTTTTTTTCTGAGAAGAAATGAGAAGGAACAATCTAGAAATAAATTCATTTGAAGTAGGCTGATGGTCAACATTTCAAAAGCCTGGATTCCAACTGTGTCTTCTCTGATTAATGGATATCAGCAGTTTCATAACCACCTGTTTCTTCATAAAAATAGGCCAAGTCATAGAAGACCTCCATTAGGAATAATCTTCTCTTTGCTATTCCATCCTGACTCAGTGAGCTTTGAGCACAATTTGCCCCGCATCTTTGGCTTATATGAATATATATTGAAGCCCATGGATTTTAAAATATACTTCTGGATGGTGTAAGGCAGTGGTTCTTAAAATGTGGTCTCTGGGCTAGCAACATCAGTGCCACTGTGTCTTCCTTTTTTTTTGGTTTGCCTGGCAACAATTTTATTAATCTTTTCAAAGAAGGAGCTTTTGTGTTCATTGATTTTTTTCTACAGTTTTCCTGTTTAAAATGTTATTGATTTCTTCTCTGATTTTGTTTTTTTTCTTTTGCTTACTTTGGATTTAATTTGTTCTTCTTCCTGAAGGTAGAAGAGTACATTGGTTTATTTTAGATCTTATTCATTCTAATATGTACATTTATTGCTACAAATTTCCCTCAAAGCCCTACTTTGCTGTATCCTACATATTTTGATAAGTTGCAGTTTTTATTTTCTTTTTTCTAAAATTTTATTTTATTATAGAGAGATGGGGTATAAGTAAGGATTAAATGCACAAGTAGGCTGCATGCACATGAAGTCTGGGCCTCCAACTGGCCCTCTTTTCCCCGGTTTGGGACCAGGTAACACAAAGGTGTTGTTATGTGTGTTCCTACCTCCCTCCCTTTCCTCCAGTGGGGTCAGCAACTGCTGACCACTCCTTTGTGCTGTTGTGATTAATGCTCAGGTCGCATTGTGAGTTAGAACATGTGGTATTCAGTTCTTTGGTTATGTGATAGATCAATGAACACAAAAGCTCCTTCTTTGAAAAGATTAATAAAATTGTTGCCAGGCAAACCAAAAAAAAAGGAAGACACAAATTACTAATATCAGAAATTAAAGTGGAGTCATTATTATCAATCCCATGGACTTAAAAAGAATAATGAAGAAATATTGTGAACAATTCTATGCCCACAAATTTTATAACTTAGATAAGATAGAGCAATTCCTTAAAAAAAAAAACTACCAAAACTCACACAAGGAGAAATAATCTAAATAGGCCTATATCTATTAAAGAAATTGAACCAATAATTAATAATTTTTCAAAACAGAAAGTACCAAAACCAGATAGTCTTGCCAAATATTTAAGAAACAAATTATATGAATTCTTTACAATCACTTCCAGAAAATAGATATAGGAAGAGCTCTTCCTATATCTATAAGTCCATACTTATTAATGCCAAAACTGACATTACAAAAAAATACAAACCAACATCTTTCATGAGCACAGATGCAAAAATTATGAACAACAAATTAGTAGGCTATGGGTCAAATCTAAAGCAGTCTAGTGTACATGCAGCTTGAGCTCTTGAAGCAGTGATAGAACAGAAAAAAAATTGATAGAACAAACAAAAATATTCCAAATTTGATTAAAAATTATAAACTTAGATATCCAAGAAGCTAAATAAACCTGAAGCACAAGAAACATAAAGCAAATAATGCCACAGCAAATCATAATTAAATTGCTAGGTAATAAAAAGTAAATATTAAAAAGCATGCACTATAAAATATGCATTACAGGGAGATGAAAAAGATCAATATGATATTTCTTATTGGAAACAAAGAAAGTGATAAAAAATACTGGAACAACATATTTAATGTACTGATAGAAAGAAAATTGTCAACCTAGAATTGTATGCCCAGCAAAAATATCCTTAAAAAAAAAAAGATACAATCTTTGTTAGTTATAAATGTGTTGACAGAATTGATCACCAAAAAAATTCACTATAAAAAAAAAAAAAAAGAATAGGCACATAGACCAATAGAATAGGACAGAGATTCTGGAAGCAAAAACTCAGTCTCCCAAACTCATCTTTGACACTCACCAACAACAACCACTGGATAAAGGAGAGCATATTTAGCAAATGGTTCTGGGAAAACTGGCTGACCACATGCAGAAGAATGAAACTGGACCCTTATCTATCACCATCTTTTTCATACAAAAATTCTCAAAATGGATCAAAGATCTAAATGTAAAACTTAGAATCCTAATAGAATTAAAAAATAGGAATCCTAGAAGAAAATATAGGAAACACCCTTATGTACATCAAAGTAAGCAATGAATTCTTGACCAAGTCCCCAGAGTGAAACCCATAAAAGATAAGATAGACAAGTGGGACCTCATCAACTGTAAAACTTGCAAAGCAAAAGAAATCATCAAAAGAGTCAAGAGATAACCCACAGAATGGGAAAAAATGTTTGCAAATTATGTATCTGACAAAGGTCTAACATCAAGAATCTACAAGAAATACAAACAAAGTGAAAGGAAAAACAATCCCATTAAAAAGTGGGCAAAAAACATGTACAGTCACCTCTCATAAGAAGATATACAAGTAGCCAAATGACACATAAAAATTGCTCAGCCTCACTAATCAGAAAAATGCAAATCAAAACTACAGTGAGATACTATCTAATTCCAATTAGGATGGCCATCATTAATAAGTCAAAAAATAACAGATGATGGAATGGGTGTAGAGAAAAAGGAATGCTTCTACACTGTCGGTGGGAGTGCAAATTAGTTCAGCCTCTATGGAAATCAGTGTGGCGATTCCAGAAAGAACCAAAAATTGACCTTCCATACTATCTAGCCATCTCTTTCCTGGGAATATACTCGAAGGAACATTAATTGTTCTACAAAAAACATTTGTACACGTATGTTTATTGTCACACTATTCACAATAGCAAAAACATGGAATCAACCCTACCGCCCGTTGAAAGTGGACTGGATATAGAAAATATACAGAATGGAGTATTATGTAACCATAAAGAAGAACAAAATCATGGACTTCACAGGAAATTGAATGGGGTTGGAGACCATAATACTAAGTGAACCATCACAGACACAGAGAACTGAATACAACATGTTCTCACTCATAAATGGGCCCTGAACATTAATCATATTAACACAAAGGAGGGATCGGCAGTCACTGAGGGAGGGAGAGAGAAGGGTGGGATGCCCTTAGCAATACAGAGGGTACCTGGTCCTACACAAAGGTGAGTGAGGGCCAGTCAGAAGCCCAAACTTCATTGGCATGCAGCATCATGCCTATTTAATGCCTAGTTAATCCTCACTTGTACCCTGTATCTTTATAATAAAATTTAATTAAAACAAAAGTGGCTGAAAAGGAGAAAAGATAAGAGCAGATGTGACAAATGAGAAACAATAGCAAGATGATCATTTTAAACATAACCATAGTAATAATTACCTTCAATGCAAAAGGTTTAAATTACCCAATTAAAAGGCTAATCATCAGACTGGATAGAAAATCAGAAGCAAATATATGCTGCCTACAAGGAATACACTTTAAAAATAGACACAAATAAGCCGGGCTCGGTGGCTCAGCCTGTAATCCCACGCCTTTGGGAGGCTGAGGTGAGTGGATTGCCTGAGCCCGTGGGTTCGAGACCCGCCTGGGCAGCGAGACCTCATCTCTACAATAAATCAAAAAATCAGCCGGGCATGGTAGCACATGCCTGTAATTCCGGCTACTGGGAAGGTTGAGGTGGAAGGATCGCTGGAGCCCAGCAGGTCGAGGCTGCGGTGGCCGGGAGCGGCCACTGCACTCCAGTCTGGGCGACAGAGTGAGACTCCAACTCAAAAAAAAAATAGACACAAATAGGTTAGGTTAAGTGTAAAGTATCAGTGCTGGTAGAGAGGTTTAGAATTAGTAAATTGGAATTAGCACTTAGTAATGTGTTCAATATTCAGTGGATTATTTTAAGAAAAAGTTCCTAATAGATTCCTTTCTCTTTAGTTGGGCGAGCTTTTTATGGCTTATGAGGTAGTTGAATGTCTCTTATGATATCCAACATCTTCAGTATGTTTGGTTCATTTAAAGGTACCAATTCTTCCTTGTAATGATTAGTGAATAAAGTATTTTGGTTTATCACTTTAAAAGTGATTTATTTGGACAGGAGCTCATGTAAATTATAGGTAGAATAAAGTTATGGGTGGGATTATTGTTCTCTAACCCATGAAGAGGTTTATCTGAGGATTATTCTGAACGAAGTGACAAGAACAGCTGCCTAACAATTTGTTTTAAAAGCTGATGTGCTGCAGAAGATTGAAACAGAACCCTTACCTATCACCATACACAAAAATTAACTCTAAATGGATCAAAGACCTAAACATAAAACCTCCAACTATAAGAATCTTAGAAAACGAAGAAGATACCCTTATGGAAATTGGAACTGGCAACGAATTCTTATTCAGAACCCTGAGTGCCCATACCATAAGAAATAAGATAGACAAGTGGGACCTCATCATACTAACGAACTTCTGCAAAAGAAACCATCAAGAGAGGGGAGAGACTGCCCACAGAATGGTAAAAAATATTTGCCAATTGTATGTATATCTGACAAAGGCCTAACATCTAAGATCCACAAGGAATTCAAACGTGCTGAAAGAAAAAAACAACCCCATTAAAAAGTGGGCAAAAGACATGAATAGACATTTCTTAAAAGAAGGTATTCAGGCAGCCAACAGACACATGAAAAAGTGCTCAACCTCACTAATCATCAAAGAAATGCAAATCAAAACCACATTGAGATACCACTTAACCCCAGTAAGAATGGCCATCATTAAAAAAACAAACAACAACAGAGGCTGGTGAGGATGCGGAGAATAAGGAACGCTTCTACACTGCTGGTGGGAATGCAAACTAATGCAACCTCTGTGTAAGACAGTGTGGTAATTTCTGAAAGAACTAGAAATTGACCTTCCATATGACCCCGGGTGTATGACCATATTGGGAATACACCAGGAGGAACTCAAATATTCTACAAAAAAGATTGCACACATATGTTTGTTGCAGCTCTATTCACAATAGCAAAAACATGGAACCAACCATGCTGCCTATCAAAGTTGGATTGGATAAAAAAATGTGGTACATATACACAATGGAATATTATGCATCCATAAAGAAGGACAAACATATGGACTTCACAGCAACTTGGATGGTTTTGGAGTCGATCATACTCAGTGATTTATCACAGAAACAAGGAACAGAGGACCATATGTTCTCACTCATAAGCGGAACTTGAACAATTATAATAATGTAAGAAAGGTATTGGCAGTAGTGGGAAACAGTCAGAGGAGGGGGAGTGGTATTGGCAGATGAGGGAATCTGCTCGGGGAGGGAGGGGCACACTTCATCAACACGGGTACCTGCATAATCAACGTTTGTAGACCTAACCTTGAATTGTACCACACATCTTTATAATTAAATAATAATAATAATAAAAGCTGATGTGTTAGCCTAGAACGCTCAGGATGTTTCTTTAGCATTTCACAAATCTAAGGCAGGGATTTCTTACACATTCCTTCAACCTAATTAAAACTCTGTGGTCCCATCAGTCTCAGTTCTCACAAGAATAAGAAGAACATAGAAAGAAGAAGCTTCACAATGATCATGACGAGATATCTGGCTTTTAAAAAGTATTTATAAAGTTAATGAATGGTGAATAAGTTTTCAGAGATTTGAATAGCATTATGAACTCTTCCAATTTTGACCTTCCCATTATGTGTTTAGAAATTCATATAGGATTTTTAAAATAATTCTAATATTATTTCCTGTAGACTCTAAAATCATTATATAGCTAATGATTGGGCTACTTTTGCATCTTCAAATTTTCAATATTTCCATCTATCACAAGAGATGCAAAAGAGCAAATAACCATAGCAAATCTATATTCAAATCTATATTTGATGTCAGAGGGCTCCTCTCTTTACTGTATTTTATTGGACATCTGACAGAGGTCTTGAGAGGAAATCTAATTGTTTCTTTATAGTTTACTTTCTCTGTACCTATATATTTATGTTTATTGACTGCTGTATCTCATTACAATTTGCTTTTATTCTATCTTCCCTTTTATATGACTCTCCCTTTGTTTTATCTGAAATTTTGGTGAGATATGATATATTATTAAATCTAGATATGAATGGATGTATAATACTTTGTATCTATTTTCTATTCTCTTTAATGAAGAAAATACTCTTACTTTGTTTTTTAAAATTGTACAAGATCACACTGTTTCATTTCCTCATTTTCTTTTATTTTATAAAATTTTCTTTATTATACTCATAAATTGCAAATGAATTTTCATCCCATTAACATAAAAGTAGATCAATATATTGTCATATAGTCACTTAGTGGAGTGACTTAGATAGGAAATATCTATGAAAAATCCATGAAATATCTATGAAAAATCTATGCTACTACTAGTGTCTTCAGACAAATTCAGAATATAGACACACTTACTGTGAAGGAGGAAGTTAACAGAGGTTAAAGAGAGCTACCTAATTGACAATTGCTTTTTAAAGAATAAAATAATATTTTCAAAGAAAATGGTTCCTGGAGAAAATAAGGACACATATTTTTGAAAAGTATATGTTTGTCATGCAGAAACATATGCAGCTTCCCACATAAATGCCATGTTGTCAAAATATTTTCTTTATAATGAAACAGAGGTTTCTATTCTTGCATACATGAAATGGGTTTGAGGGATAGAACTACCTAAGTTTGTTCAATTTGTGTGTGTGTGTGTGTGTGTGTGTGTGTGTGTGCGCGCGTGCACGCACATGCATGTTTACATTTTTCTGAACTGTGACTCAGTTATCATCATATTTTTAAAAGATCAACATATCAAATGTCCACTGTGGTTTCCTCCAAATCCACTCAGCCCTGCCTTGTATCCTACCACAGCTCAGTCACCAGCTCTGCACATGTTTTGACTAGCTTTTTACTTGTGCAACCTGAAAGCTCTTTACCAGGGCACTTCACCTTAGCTCTACATCTTTAGCTATTACCTGGGCCTTCCCTGCCATCATTGGTATCCATTTGTCATTCAGACCCATGAGCCATTAATGACAATAGGTGCCAGGGATCAATAGAACAATGTTTCCCTGTTCTATCTCCAAAGGAAAAATTCTGATTTTCATTTCTTAGTACTCCTCAGAAGATCTCTTAGGCTTCAGGCATGACCAACTCAAAACACATTTTTTTGTTAGCTTTCCCTCCTTTCCTGCTTTACACTCTCTTGTTCCTTTCTCCTGGTTCTAAAAATCACATTCTCAAATAAGTTATTGGCACACAAGCCTTTGTCTCAAGGACGACTCAAGGTAAGAAAGTTAGTGACTTAAAAATATTAAGGCCCACTATCCAACAACCTATCCGATTTTCCATTTGAATACCATATTGACTTTTTTTTTTACCCAAATCCAATAATTTTGGCATCTGAATTTTCTCTTAATGTATCCTCAGTGTTATCTCCTGGTCAAACCTCTCCTCTAATTTAGTTCTGGGGCTCTTTGTTTATAAAAGATCTGAAATATGTTTGTTGGTTTGTTTTTTCTGAGTGGCACAAAATACTTTAATGATAATGACATCAAGGAATCTAACTTGGCCACAGTTAACCAATGCCCATGGCCCTTTCTTTGTCTTATTTCTCAATTACTGGATTATATTTATTCACTGCTGCTTTATTAAATATGTTTCTTCTGACATGCAGTAAGAAAAATTGTAAGATGATGCCCAGTGACCCACACCTTGTATAACCCTCTACACTTGTATAGCCCTCTACACTTCAGTGTAGGCAAGACTTGTGAATATGATGGGATATTCCTCCCTGATTATGCTATCAGGTGAAGATCAAAGGATTTTTCAGATGTTATTAAAGACTCCTAATCAGTTGACTTTGAGTTAATCAAAGGAAGATTATTCTGGGTGAGTCTGGTTTATCACATGAACCCTTAAAAGAGGGCTTAGGGTTTTCCTGAATTGAGAGACTCTCTCCTACTACTCTTGAAGAAGCAAACCAATTTATATGACTGCAAGAAAATGAGTTGTGTCAACAACTCCGTGAGTTAAGAGAATCCTGAACCTCAAATGAGAACTGCTGCATTGCCCAACACTTTGATTGCAGCTTTGTGAGACTCTGAGGAGAAAAGCCAACTAGGCTGTGCCCAGAGAGTGGACCCACAGAAACTATAAGATAATAAATATGCATTCTTTTAATCCATTAAGTTTTTAGCAATTTGTTACACAGCAATAGAAAATTCATACAGAGCTCTTGACACATAATTTTTGTTTACATTAATGCTGTCCCTGCCAGGCATAACATTCCTAAAAGGCAGTGACAACATTCTTTTTATCTTAGTTTCACCAATATCTATCAAAATGCTTTGTATATAGTAAATATTTAATAAATATTTGGTTAATAAATGACTGATGATTAACATTCTGAAAATGAGAAAGTATAAAAATATCCATTAAGACCTTTGTAGTGCCTTTCCGTATTAGCACTTTGAAATTCAAATCTCAACATGTCTTGGCAAAATTTATAAAGTACGTTCAGTTTTTTAAATTAGTTCATGTACATAACTTTATTTGAGCTCTGCTTATGTTACCCACATTAAACAAAGGTGCTAGATCCTTGGGGGCTTTGGCAATTTTAAGAAACATCCCCAGGCCATACTTTAGTTTTCTGATATTGCTTACCATAATTAGTGGAGCAGATCTTCATGGAAATCCAAGACTCTGCTGTGACCTTGACAAATTGGTGTCAGGTGCTCAAGATGGAAAACTAAAGGAAACTTAAATCTTAAACATAAATTTCATAGTCTTAAAAAGAGGAGAAAACAGCATATATAAGTCTACCATACTTAATTTTCCATATATTAATGTTTAATGCTTAATCTCTCTGCATAGCTCAGGAACCACTGAATGAATGAGTATCTCTAATGTACCTAAAAGTGCTTTGATTAAAGATGTTAGAAAAATACAAAATTGCAAACTTCTAACAAGACAATGACAGTATTGTCTAAAAAAGGAGAAGCATTAAATAAGTAATAATACTCATCAAGTGAGAATACAGAAATTTTAAAAATATATCACAAATATGAGTCTATGTGGAAAGGTTTTTTATTTTTAAAGTTCTTTTAAAATATTGCTGGAAATTAGTTGAGTTTTTTTTTTTTGAACTGTTACTTTTGCTTGGAAAAGAAATAACTGAGGATCAAACTAGCTGTGCAGATAACAGGAAAGAGAAGAAATAAGACACTATTTTTTGAGTTCAGACTCGGAAACTGTACCCTTGCATATAGCAAGTTCTTTCTTTAATTTTAAAAAAATATATTTGAAATTACACTTTGATACTTCAATGTGTCTATGATTGCAGAATTAATTACTTAGAAAGTGGCTATCTTATCTGTTTTGAAAGCTTGTCATTTCGACTCTGCTGAAGCCTCAAACCCTTGGGCATAAATGCAATACTGAGATCAGAGGTAAAATTCTCAAAAGAAAAAAAAGAGCTATTTTGTAAGTGAGAGATAAAAAGTTATTACAGGCTAACCCTTTCTCATGTCAATTTCTTAAATGTGAAAAATATCCAATGAACCCATTAAATACATTTTGACAGAGTAACAGCAGGAGGCTTGTTGACCTTTCACCTCATATTGATTTCCCCTTCAGTCGTTTTCCTTGGTGATTTCCACTTTTCCTGCATATATTTTGCCTCCCAGTTCACTCTCCCCATGCCACTTCTATAATCATTTGCAATGGAAACCCACACGAAGCCCTAAGCCGTACTGACACATTGAGAGAACCTTGAAAATAAAACAGCAACATTACTCGGATCTATTGATAAATTCCTTGATCGGTAAATCTTTACATAAAGCATAGATATCCTTGCCATCTCAATAATGCGGCTGAGCAGATAAACACCCGGGTGAGTCAAAATGATCATTAATTATTATTTATTCATATGCTCATCAATTCCACCAGCATTGATTAATGAGCCAATCTAGGCATGACACCAAAATGGAGACTCAGGAATGAAAAGGAAGTGTAGGGCAGCCTTCTCTCAATCTACTTGCAGAAAAATCCTATACATGTGGAAGAGCCAGGAAAAAAGCATTTTTATGGTGAGAAATAAGCAATCAAGATATCATTTGTAGGTGCTGGGGAATTGAAATTAAAGTGAGGAATCTGTGTGAACTCAACCCCAAAGGAGTCAAAGAGCAAACTAGATGGGTCTGGAGATGTTCTGATTTTGATTTTTGAGACACATTATTATGTATCACATTCATTTTCTGTAGGGAATAGTCAGAGGATATCTGCAACGGATGTTACTAAACAGGGTCAGACTCAGTAACGTGCAACCAACACTGTAGTGAAAAGCAGAGATGGCTGACTGGAAAGTTGCATGTAAGTTGCAAAGTACTTTAAAATAATGGGTATCTGTTATCTACAAGGCAGAATAAATCTCCAAAACAAACATTAATCAAAATTAAATATTTTGGACCTTGTGAAAATTATGTTAAATTTTGCACCCTTGTTAGTTTGGATGTGTTATCTTATGTTTGTGGTTGTGGGCATTTGTCTTTGACATGTGGTTTTCCTCCTCTGGTTTCCTTCATACACTGATTTTAAAACAGGGCTTACAAGTCCCCCCACTCCAAAAAAAAAAGCAAAATTGTTCCATATAACATGAATATGCATGATAGGTTTGGTTGAAGATTTCTTATGTAGGTCAGGCACAGTGACTCACACCTGTAATACTTTGGGAGACGAGGCAAGAGGATTGCCTGAGCCCAAGGGTTAGTGACAAGCCTGAACAATCTGGCAAGACCTCATCTCTACAATAAATGAAAAAATAAGCTGGGCCTGTGGTTCCAGCTACTTGGAAGGTTGAGGTGGAAGAATTTCCTGCGCCTAGCAGGTTGAGACTGTGGTGGCTGTGAGCATGCCACTGCACTCTAGCCTGGGTGACAGGGCCATGCTCAAACTCAAAAAGAAAAGAAAAGAAAAAATATTTCTAATTGAGAAGGAAGCATATGTTTACATCAGAAAGAAACTGATACAAATCCCAAGGCATTTATCCTCTTGCCCAGGTCCCTTTCTGGCGGCCAGTCTCAAGGGCTTCTTCTCTCACTTCCTTTTGTGTCTACAGAGTTTATGGCTTTCTTATGTCTGCTCCCTGACTCGTGGGTCTTCTCTCTGCTTCTCTATGATTTCTGTCCTCTTTTTATGCCGGCTACCTCAGTTCTCATTCTGCTCCAGACTGTCATGCCAACCAGCCTTACATCCTGCCAAATAGAGAACTCTTCAGTCACCAGGATCCACTAACTTTCTAAGTCAATGGGAGATTATACATTAAGCATAATGATGATTTTACCCAAATATTTTATTGTTACATAAAGTGGAGAATCATGGACAGATAGAAGTAATTTTACTTGGCCATTGCCAGATTATCACCACCATTGCCTTACTAGACTCCGGTGTGGCCACGTGATCTTTGAGATGTGGCTGTCGCTATGTTTCCTGGTATTGGCCCCTTCCCCTACCTTGGGGAGATGAATCTCCTCTTTCTCTCTCTGTAATTTACTTTTTAAATAAGTTATATTTTCTAATCTTAAAAAAAGAAGTAATTTTGTTTGACTACAGAAGACAAAGATGGAAGTTATTCTTTATATACTTAATCAGTTCCATTTCCTGTTTCTTCAGCAAATACCCCAAGGTTTCCCTTTTCCCCACAGACCCCTGGTATGAACTGAATATTTTGGCCTCCTCCTCCTCTCTCAAAATGTCTGTGTTGAAGTTCTAACTCCAAAAATGACTGATTTGGAGATAGGGCCTGTGGAAAGGTGATAAAGATTAAATGAGGTCACAAGGTAGAGGCTTAATCCAATGGACCTGGAGTCCTTACAAGAAGAAGAAGAAACACCAGAGATCGCTCTCCATCTGCCACACAAGGACACAGCAAGAAAGTGACCATTTGCAAGAGACTTCTCACAAGAAACCACATTGGCTGGCACCTTGATCATTGACTTCTAGTCTTTAGAACATGAGAAAAAAAATTTCTGTTGATAAAGACACCCAGGCTATGGTAGTTTGCTATGGCAATTTGAGCAGACTCATACAATCTAGTACCCTGCAATATCTCCCATTGACTCTTAGAAAATGCTCTTGCCTTTAGCTTTGCTGAGAATATTGAAGTCCTTAAGTATTAACTCCTTCATTTCCTCCTACACTGCCTACAAATATCTCCACTTCCACCTATTCTCCCCTGCTTCCTTCATCTCATTGGAAAAGTTAGCAGTGTACCTGTTCGAGGCACATCCCCCCATTTTGTGCTGAGATACAATCCCTATTATCTTACAGCTAAAAGCCCTCTCATGGCCGCCCATTGTTCCTTAAATAAAATTCAAACTTCTTACTGTAGACTACAAGACACTGTGATCTGACTCCCTAACCATCTTTCTGAATTCATTTTCTACCACAATGTAGTTCCTGAATCACTGTGGCTTTTCTCTGTTTCTCAATCACAACAAACTCATGTCTACCCTAAATGCATACACTGGATATTCATTCTATCTGTAATGTTCTTCCCCTAAGCATTCATGGCTAGCTCCTTGTTTTATTTTAAGTTTCAGCTAAAATGTCAGCTCTCTAAAAAGAATATCCAATATATATCCCCCCAAGAAGGAAAAAAATAGACCTTCCATATATATTATATTACTATCTAAGTTACTTTGTTGATCATGCCTATTCTCCTTATTAATTGGCTGTCTTTACCCAGTAGAGTACCCATGAGAATAAAGATCTTGTCTATTATTTTACTTCCATGTTTTCAGTTCCTCAAGGCAGTGTTTGGTGCCAGTATGACTTCCAAAATCGTTGTTGAACCCATTATCTTTTCACTCCTATATTCCCAGCTGATCATTCCTTTGGTTATTTTTTCTCAGCATAAAATCATGCTCAAATACTTCCCAATCTTAAAGCAAAACTTCCTACCTGACCACACGTCTTCCATTAGTTGTTTGCTTGCCTATTTCCTTCCCTTAAGAGTCATACTTCCTTGAAGAGGATCCTAAACCATCTATACACACTTTTTAAACACACTTTCACTCCTTGTCTCACTACAATATGACTTTTCTATCCACCTACTCACCCCAGTATCTTTTACTAAGATTATAAGTGACCAGATTGCCACGTCCAACAGACCCTGTTCTCTCCTCATCTTGCTTGACCTTCTGTGACACTTGATATGCCTGACTATCCCCTTTTTCATGAGATTCTCTTTCCTCAATTTTAATGAAGACACACTTTCCTAGCATTTCTTTTTTTCCTTATCTTTATTGATTTTTTTCTTTTTCCGTATGCATTTCTCATCTTCTACATCTCTTAGGAGATGTAGTTCTAGCCCCCTTACAGGCTAAACAGGAAATGTACAGGTGTGAAGGATGTGCAAGTAATTAACAGGTGGTGGTGGGAACTGTGAGGAAGTGCAGAACTGCTCTCTATCCCTTCCAGAAGCCATTCAAATCCAAGTTTTAGAAAATGCTGGCTAGCCAAATAAATTCTATCACGAATGTGTGCAGTCTGCAAAAAGTCAAACTCATAGACAAGAAGAACAGAATGGTGGAGGCAAATGGAGATCACTGATTTGTAGTCTGTGCGTAAAGTGTTGGTGTTTCTTGGGACTTTTCCTTGGGTTTATTCTTTCTACTACACACACTCCAATTTGATAGCACCACCCACAATTACAACTTTACCACTGATGCTTCACCAATTCCTTCTGTTTTACTAATCTCATATAGCATAGGGATTAGAATACAGGTACAAAGTCAGAGGGACTTAAATTTGAGTCACTTCTCAGTTATATACTAACTCTGTGGCCTTGGGAAAATAACCGCCCTCTTTGAGTCTCAGTTTCCTTATATGTAAAATGAGAATGGCACAAGATATTCCTTTGAGTTTTCTGAAGATGAAGTTCATACATGAAAATTTCTTAGCACAGTATCTAGCACATACTAAATGCTCCATGAAAATTAGCTCTTTGGTTGGACATCAACCTCTATGGAGAAGGTCAACAAACAACTCAAACTCAGCTTTTCAAATCTGAACTCACCATCTTTCTTGCACAGCTCGATTCTTGTGTTATATTCACCACTATTTATGTTGGTGTCCAGGCTGGAAGCCAAAAATCTTTCTAGAATTCTTCTTTTCCACCTTTGCCCTATCCTTACACACCATCACCCAATCCACCCAGACATTTGGACTTTATTACAGCTTATCAAGTCCACACACTTCTCTTCAGTTCTGCCATGGATAGTCTTTGCTTTTCTCCAGCTTTATTAAGGTATAATTGACAAATAAAAATTATATGTATTTGTGTGTACAACATGATGATTTGATATTTGTATGCATTGTAAAATGATTACCATAATAAAGCTAATTAACATAGCTACTACTTCACACAGTTATCCTTTTTGTGTGTCTGTGATGAGAGCACTTAAGATCTACTCTTAGCAATTTTCAAGTATACAACACATTATTATTTACTGTAGTCACTACATTGTACAGGAGTTCTCCAGAACTTATTCATCTTGTCTAACTGAAACTGTTTCCTTTGAGCAACATATCCCCTGACCCCTGGAAACTACCATTCTATTCTCTACTCTCTACATCTATGAGCTTGATTTTTCAAATTGCACCAACATCAATAGTTTCATTTTTCCACATCCTTGTCAATACTTGTTATCTTTTGTCTTTCCAATTTAGCCAGTCTAAAAGGTATGACATGTTATTTCATTGTTGTTTGGATTTTCAATTTGAATGACTTCTGTTGCTGAGCATTTTTCTGTATTCAGTCACATGCCATATAATGACATTTCAGTCAACGATTGACCACATATATGATAGTGGTCCCATTAGGTTATAATAAAGCTGAAAAATTCCTATTGTCTAGTGGCTTATACCCATCTTCACAGCAAAACACATTATTCATATGTTTGTGATGATTCTGGTGTAAATAAACTTAGTGAGATGCCAATCATAAAAGTATATTGTATACAATTATATGCAAGGCATAATACTTCATAGTAATAATAAATGGCAATCTGTACAGGTAGCTATATTTGCCTTATTATTCTTTTTAATTATTTTAGAGTGTAGAATTTCTAGTTATTAAAAGAAGTGAACTGTAAAACAGCTTCAGGCATGTTCTTCAGGAGGTATTCTAGAAGAGGGTGTTGTTATCATAGGAGATAACAGCTTCATGTGTGTTATTACTCTTAAAGACCTTCCAGTGGGGCAAGATGTGGAAGTGCAAGACAATGATAGCAATAATACTGACCTTGTATAGGCCTAGGTTAATATGTGTGTGTGTGTGTGTGTGTGTGTGTGTGTGTGTGTGTGTGTGTGTGTGTGTGTGTGTTTTAGTTTTAGGACAGACCGAGAGTGGGAAGTCATTTTTTGTCTTGTTCCTAACACAGTGATGAAAAAGTAGAAGCTATGTTTTGGAGAAATGTATAGATTAACTTTGTCAAATTTGTCCTTTCAGAAACACAGACTTCCTGATGCCAGAGGCATCTCATAGTGGTAATCAAGCTTGCCTAGAATAAAGGGAATTTACAAGGTCTAAGACATCATGCCTTGGGCAAGGATTGTAGAAGTCATGAAACTTGTAATTACAAAATTTATGCAGATCGCAGGACTTGTGACCACTCAGAGGGAAAGCAGGTGGGGATTCAATCTTCCAGTAAATTGGGCACTATCTACAGGGAAGTCAAGGATCCCTCAAAGCTACCCACTGGGAATTCATAGGCGATAAGGGAAAGTACACCCTCCATTAGCTCTATGGAATGTTGTTCAGGAATGTACAGGAGCACTAGAATCCTTGTCACACCCATCTCTCTGATAAGATGGACAGACATTAACGGGTCTCTGTGTCACAGGGTCTCCAAGACATTCGCAGGTGGTCAATAAGGAAGTCACGGCAGTCACATCTATCTGATTACAACATCTTCAAGGGAAAGAATTTAAGCCGGGGTTTGGGAGGCTACAGGGCCACACTCACCTAGAGTATAAGCCCGCTTCTTGTCTATGGGAAGTGAACTTTTCTTAAAGAAATCTTTTCTTCTTTCACCTCTTTGTGTGTTGTAATTCTTTGCATTACTTGAATCTCTGGGTGTCAGCGCGCACCTCCGGCACGCCGGCTCTGGGGGTGCTGCACCCCTCTCCACACATCCATCCCTATCCTGTTTGTACCCTAACAGCTGTACCATATGCCCTGGTTGTGCAGTAGGCTATAACATCTAGTTTTGTGTAAGTACACTCTATGATGTTTGTACAATGATAAAATCACCTGACAATGCATCTCTCAAAATGTATCCCAGTCATTGAGATTGTGCTTGTATGAAAGATTTGTAAAATGTGTACATCTTTGTATTAGTCTGTGCAGCTATAACACTGACTGGGTAATTTATAAATAACAGGAATCTATTTCTCACAGTACTGGAAGCTGAGAAGTTCAAGATCAAGGGACCTCCAGGTTGCAAGACTGGTAAAAGATGTTTCCACTACCAAGTTGTTACTCTGTTGCTGCATCCTCTGGGTGGGATGAATGCTGTGTCCTTATATAACAGAAGGGGGAGAATGGCAAGAGAGTGTTTCCTTCAACTTTGAGCTCCCTTATAAAGGTACAGATCCCATTCATGAGGTCTCCATCCTCATGATTTAATTACCTCACAAGGGCTACTTCTTAATGCTGTTGCATTGGAGTTTAAGAGTCAACAAATATTTTGGAGGGGACAGAAACATGTAAACCATAGCAGTCTCCTTTTGAGAAATGTCCATTCAATACTTTGTCTATTTTTAAAATCTATTTGCTTTCTTGCTATTGAGTTGTTTGAGTTTCTTAAATATTTTAGATATTAGCCCTTTATCAAATGTTTTGGTTTCAAATATTATCTCCCATTCTGTTAGTTGTCTCTTCACTATGTTGATTATTTTCATCACTGGGCAGAAGTTTTTTATTTTGAGGTAATTTCATTTGTCTATTTTGGTTTTTGTTGTTTGTGCTTTTGGGGTAATATCCAAAAACTTATTGCACAGACCAAAATCATGAAGCTCTTTCTTATGTTTTAATCTAGTAGTTTAGCATATTCTATATTTACATCTTTAATCTGTTGTGAGGTTCTGTATTTACATCTTTAATCTGTTGTGAGTTGACTTTTGTATATGGTATGAGACAAGGATTTAATTTCAACTTTTGCATATAAATATTCGGTTTTCCAACATCATTTATTGAAATATATTCCTTTGCCTATTGTGTGTTCTTCACACTGTTACTGTAAAGGTGTCTGTGATTGACTGTAAATGTGTGAGTTTATTTCTGGGTTCTTTATTATGTTCTATTGGTCTTAAAACTGTTTTTATGCCAGTATCATGCTGTTTTGATTATGATTGCTTTATAATAGATTTTGAAATCAGTTGGTATGATGCTTCTAGCTTTGTTCTTTTTATTCAAGATTGCTTAGGTTATTTGTGGGGTTTTTTGTGGTTTCTTACTTTCACATTGTTCTTTCTATTTGTGTGAAAAGTGTCATCGGAATTTTGATAGGAATTGCATTGATTCTGTAAATTGCTTTGGGTAGTATGAACATTTTGGTAGTATGAATAATATTCTTTGATTTATTTTATAAATGTTTTATAGTTTCGGAGTACAGATCTTCTACCTCCTTGGTTAAATTTATTCCTATGTATTTTATTTTACTGGTGCTATTGTAAATGGAATTGGATTCTTTTAATAGTTTATTGTCAGTTTGTAGAAATGCTGCTGATTTTTGTATGTTAATTTTGTATTCTGCAACTTTACTGAATTCATTTACAAGTTTTAACACATTTTTGGTGATGTCATATATTCTATAGAGACAATTTTGCTTCTCCCCTTCCAGTGTGGATGTCTTTTATTTCTCTTTCTCTAATTGCTCTGGCTAGGACTTCCAGAACTATATTGAATAGAAGTGGTGACAGTGGGTATCTTGTCTTGTTTCTAATGTCAGAGGATAAAATTTTCAGCTTTTTGCTGTTGAGTGTGATGTTTGTTAGCTGTGGGCTTATCATATATGGTCTCATTGTGTTGAGGCTCATTCTTTCTATAATTCATTTGCTGAGAGTTTTTACATGAAAGGATGTCAAATTTTGTCAATGTCTTTGTTTGCATCTATTGTGTTGACCATTTATTTTTATCTTCAGTCTGCTAATGTGGTGTATCACATTCATAGATTTGCATATGTTGAATAATCCTTGTATTCCAGGGATAAATCTTATTTGATCATGGTGTATGATCCTTTTTTTTTTTTTTTTTTTTTTTTTTTTTTGAGTTGGAGTCTCACTCTGTCACCCAGACTGGAGTGCAGTGGCCGCTCTCTACCACCGCAGCCTCGACCTGCTGGGCTCCAGTGATCCTTCAACCTCAGCCTTCTGAGTAGTCAGAATTACAGGCATGCGCTACCAGGCCTGCCTAATTTTTTATTTTATTGTAGAGATGAGGTCTCGCCTGCCCAGGCGGGTCTTGAACCCGCAGGCTCAGGCAATCCATTCACCTCAGCCTCCCAAAGGCGTGGGATTACAGGCTGAGCCACTGAGCCCGGCTAATGTATGATCCTTCTAATGTGCTGTTGAATTTGGTTTGCTAGTGTCTTGTTGAGAATTTCTCATCCATATTCACTAAGATGTGGTCCTATAATTTTCTTTTCTTATAGTGTCCTTGTCTGGCTTTAGTATCGGGGTAATGCTGTGCCCATAAAATGAGTTTGGAAGTGTTCTCCTCTCTTAAATTTCTACCATAGCCTTAATCTAGCCCTTATCATTTCTCATTCAGATTATTGCATGGTCTCTTAACTAAACCTCAACCCCTTTCAATACAGTCTCTACATTTTTGTCAATGTAACAGTTTCCAAATTAAAATTTAATTATGCCACTCTTCTGTTTAAAAACATTTCAAGTCTTCATCTCCCATCCACATGTAATAAAATAACAAATTTCAAATCTGGTTCTTGCCTTTACTTGGAGCATTATCTTCCATTGTTTTTCCACCTAAATTATTACTTTAGCTATTCCCAATGACTTTGACCTCCTTGTTGCAAGTTTCACTCTTGTAGGAATGCCCTTCCATGCCTCTCTAGCAGGCTAATTGTTCCCTATCACAGTTCAAGCATTGCTACTTCTGGAGGCCTTTCCTGGCATGCCAGCCCGCTTTCCCCTGGAGCATGCCTAGTGAACAGGACTGTTTCAATTATAATAAATGAACACAGAGGGGAAAGCTAACATTACTGGGTGAGAGGAAGGGTTAAGAACTTGACCTACAAGATTTGATATCCTTTTATTGTGACACAGAGTGAAAAAAATAAATCGGTGAGTAAAATGTGGATACGAAGAGAGACCTAACTGGATGATTTTAATTTAAAATTCTCATCATTTGGAAAAAAATACACCAACAATGCAATTTTTACTTTAATGACCGTGTAGTGTCTAAATCATATCTGGATACAACGATATGGTAGACTGATATACAGACATTTATAAATGACCAGCCCATATGCTTGTCAACATAGATTTCTCTTGGGAACTGAGGAAAGCTTATCAAAGTAAGTCACAGGAAAAACTTAAGTAATAAGAATTCATAAGGGTCAGCTATTTATTTAGGCTAGTTAAAATATCTTTATGCTAAGAGACAAGCTAAACTTTATGAAATGAGTAAAAATACATACTACCACTTTAACATTTAATATGGGTTTAATTGAGCTGTATAATTTATATTTAAAGATACTTGAAGATTTCTCATGAGCTTAAGCAAGTTATTACCACATCTGTTGAATTTTACATATATGTTTTAATGTGACATCTATGTTTGTGGATGGGTACAGAATTAGATATACTGCACACTTATATATTTGTAAATGAATAAAAATACAAGACTTTTTGCATTTTTCTATATTTCAAGAAAATGCCATGTCCACTACTGCAATGTTTCTCAAACTATGGATCTCCATTCATTAGTGGCTCAAAACATCAACACACTATGTTCTAACTGGAACTTTTGAAAACAAATAAAAATAAAATAGTTAAGAAAACATCAGAGTAACACAATGAGGGAAATATTGTTTTCTCAACCTGAGTAGTGGTCAACATGTTTGAAGACCATTTCATTAGGCTGAGAGAGAGAATAGATTCAGAGTACCTGGCTTCTGAGGTTTATTACTCAGACCTGGTATTGAAATCTGCTTGGAAACACCAGGCCTCTGTCAAATCCATGTACAACGACACCCTTAATGACACTGCAGCATTTTTTCACTCCGTCTGCAGGTGTAGGACAAAGGCAAATTTTTATTCTCCTGGAATGTCCTTTCACTGTTTGGCAATGGGATGTTTATAGTCTGTTTGCTTTCTTTTCCCTTCCAGTTGCCAGCAAGGAAGGGTTAAATTGGGCATACTACTGAGTTTTCCGTAGTCATGTGGCTCCTCGTCATTCCCCTGATTGTCTTCACTCCAAAAACACTATCTTATTTCATTCCTATTTTTGTCTTCACTTAGTTTTAGTCCTATCATTTTATTATTAGCACATCAAAATCTTTTAAAAAGTTAATGCTTCTAAATAACTCATGAGATGGAGGCATCCATTTTTTTTTTTTTTTTTTTTTTTTTTTTTTTTGAGTCGGAGTCTCACTCTGTCGCCCAGACTGGAGTGCAGTGGCCACTCCCGGTCACCGCAGCCTCGACCTGCTGGGCTCCGGTGATCCTTCCGCCTCAGCCTTCCAAGTAGCTGGAACTACAGGTACGCGCTACCACACCTGGCTAATTTTTGATTTATTGTAGAGATGAGGTCTTGCCAACTTGCCCAGGCGGGTCTCAAACCCGCGGGTTCAGGCAATCCACTCACCTCAGCCTCCCAAAGGCGCGGGATTACAGGCTAAGCCACCAAGCCCGGCTTCCATTCATTCTTCAATTTATCAGCTCCCCTACAAAACCATAAAAATAACCATGTATAAAAAATTAGGTTATCCTTTCTTATTTTTAGGAATAACTTGCAGGAAAATATACAGGTGCAACTTTATAATCATGAGAAGAATACTTACTCCTTTAATTTATGTAAATTTCATTTGGTGTAACTGCATTGCAATTGTCAAAAAGTTTGACAATTTTAGCTTTCTGTTTTAGCTGAAAGAACAGTAAAAAAAAGAAACAATCCAAATTTTACTCTTGCACTACAGCAGAGTACCCTTCTCATTTCACCCCTTTGAGGTGGCAGTGAAATAAAAGCTGAATCAATTACTTTCATCTACTTTTTATTTTAAAAACTTATAAGGCATCTTCCTTGAAAATTCTCCACATAATGGCTGTGAGAATTGCAAATTTCTTTGTGCTCCATAAGGGTGTTAAATCTTACATATATGTTAAGAAGCCTGGAAATCCCCTTTTCAGTTCTAATGGTAATTTTGAATACTGGCTTATTATATAAAGCTATAAATCATGGGTCATGTTTACCAGGCTTTCACATTCTCTTTACCACCAGACCCTCATGGAGATGATTACCAGGCCTGAATAAATTTCTAGGCCTGAGAGCACCATGTCTGAATGGAGATGATGGAGCTGGATATTTCCAGACTCACAATTCTAATCAGAAGGGGATAGAATCTGAGCTTGCCCTAAGGAGTTTATCAACCCACTACTACACCTGATATCTTATGCTAGTTTTTAATTAAGGCTGCTAATTATGCAGAATAGTGTCCTCTCCCTATTTTTTTAAATAATGCAAATGACAAGAATCTGATCTGAGACCACGATCTCCTGGCCTGTCCAAGAGTTTCAGTCTAATCTCTTACAGAAAGGAAAGTTGTGTTTTGGTTTACCCAAAGCACCTGGACATTGATGCCCAGACCTCTTCAACAGAAATAGAAATGTGATTGAAGAATTCGAAACAATTTCAGGCAGGTCTGTGACTTGACATATATCTATTATTGCAGGCACAATTGGTCTGGTGACTGGATATGTGACCTCCCCTTTTGCAGTGTCAGGGAGGATGGGAAGAAATACCAAGTTTCACAGAGGCCATACAGGACAGGGCTGTTTACTTATTAAAGTTAATTGAGTATGGTAAGATCACTGTGATGCAGGGTCACAGAGCAGCTCATCTCTCTAGGCAGTGATGCCAGACTTAACAAGTCAAAATCTAAGATGCCATTTAAATTCAAATTTCAAGAATCCAATAAATATATTTTAGTATAATCATGTACTAAATACTGTATATTGCATCTATTATTTGTTGTTCATATAAATTTTAATTTAACTAGATGTTTTGTATTTTATCTGGCAACTTTGTTTCAGAAGGTGAATAGAGTTCCTAATGTTATTAACCATTTTAGACTTCTTTCAGTCTCATTTAAGTTTCTATAGAAAATATTTCAGGTTGTCAGAATCTCTATCTTCCAATAAAATATAAGCATACACATGAAGTCACAGACAGTTCCCAATTTCCCCGTGCTACCAGCAGAGGGGTTAGATAGAAGAATGAGTTATTGTTTTCACTTTCCTCGAAAACTCTTCATGTGTCAAAAGTATTGATAGTTCCTGAAAAAATAGACCAAGGGAATAGTATTTTAGAGGCCTCTAGTTCTGAAAAAAAAAGATATATTTTGTTTAAAGATAAATTTTGTGAAAGAAATTATAGTGTCAACTTATGCTCTGTGTTCTACTTATATTAAAAACATATGCATAATCTCAAAATATTTATGCTTATGGTATTTAAACATGTCTATATAAGCAAATACAGTCATTTGGCCTGGGATCATTGGTTCAGACTATTAATATTTTAAAGTTTTCAAACTGCTTGATCTTAGAATAGCTAGCACAGGATCATACTCTTAAACAGTGATGGAAACTATAAGGGTTTTGCTCTGAAAGTTAGTTTTTTGTGTCATTTTTCTCACCATGCTAATACTTCACAATTTAAAAGTGACTGGGAACTTTGCATACATTATCTTGGCTCAGGATCTCAGGACCCTGTGAGTGAGATAGTGTTACCTTCATTTTAGAGACTAGGAGATTCAAAATCAAGCTAGGCATCTTGCCTAAGGTCATTGGACATGGAAGTGACAGAGGCAAAAAACCCCTCAGGTCTTCTGACCCCAGTGCACCACTCTTTCTCTTAGGTCAAGCTGTGGTCTCAGTAATGAGTCTAAAATGTAGACCTTGGATACTATCTGAGAATGTACCACTAAAAAAGATATGGGCATCTTTCCAAGTGTCTGAGGGCAATGATGGTTGATTAATTGACATCTCCCCACTTTCCCACAATTCATCTCATTGGAGCTCTTATTTAGGATGCAGGCTGTCCCATTTCCTGTGTATATCAGAGACTGAAGATGCACTGATTACTTTCTGGCTGCCCCTTCACTCCCTTCCATGTATTTTACCTCCTTCTCGACCTTTCTATCAGTTTTGCTGTGTTTTTGCTCCAATTCAGACCTTATGAAAACCCATTGGCAAAGAATGAAGAAAGGGAAGAATATTCAGAAGGGGAAAGGTGAGAGAAACTGTGTTTCCTTCTTCCTTTTGTCTGAGGGATGCAGAGGTCTAAGTCATTTCTGTGTCAGAACCCCTCTTCCTTCCTGTATTGTTCTTTACTCCAGATACCTCATCGTATTCTACTCCTAGGGAAATGTCTAAGGTAGATTGAACCTTAGCATTTTCCTAACATGTAGATTAATATTATTTCATTTATCCATATCTCTCCAATTCCTTTATTAGTCTTTGGTTGGAACTTTATCTTTTTCAATAAATTTTTAATACAACAACAAAAAGATACTATTCCTAGGTAAGTTTTTGCTATCTTATTCATTTGTTAGAAGAGGCAAAAAAAAAAACCTACCTGACTTCAAAATCACTATAATGCTATAGTAATCAAAACAGCATCATACTAACATAAAAACAGGCACCTAGATCAACGAAACAGGGGGAAAAAAGTTCAGAAATAAACCCTTGCATTTGTTATAATCGACTGATTTTCAACATAAGTGACAAGAACACACAATGAAGAAAGAACAGTTTCTTTAATAAATGATATGGGGAAAATCAAATATTCACATGCAGAAGAATGAAATTAAACCACCATCTTCCACAATATGTAAAAAACAGCTCAAAGTGGTCAAAAGACTTAAATGTAAGACCTGAAACTATAAAACTAATAGAAATACAAAGGAAAGGCTACATGACATTGATGTGGGTTTTTGTGTTTTGTTTTGTTTTGTTTAGCTATATCTCCCAAACCCAGGCAACGAAAGTGAAAATAGACAACTGGGATTACAAAAAACTAAAAAGTTCCTACACGTCAAGGAAAACAAACAACAGAGTGAGGAGACAACCTAAGGAATGAAAGATACTATTTGCAAACCATACATTCAATACGGGGTTCATCCAAACTATATAAGGAACTCAACTCAATAGTTGAGTTCTAATAACCAGATTTAAAAATAGGCAAAGGACCTGAGCAGATTTCATTTAAAAAGACATACAAGTAGAAATCAGGTATATAAAAATTTTTTCTTTATTTTTTTATTTTAAAGATGTAGGGTACAATTCAGGGGTAGGTATACAAATGTTCATTATGCAGGTACCCTTGTTGATAAGGTGTTCCCACCCCCCCTTCCCCAGGCAGATTCCCACTACTGCCAATCCTGCTTCCCTGCCCCTCTCCTGGCAGTTTTCCACTACTGCCAATCCTTTTCTTATAGTATTGCAATAATTGTTCAAGTTCCGCTTATGAGTGAGAACATGTGATACTCAGTTCTTTGTTTCTGTGAAAAATTTTCAATATCACTAACCATCAGGGAAATGCAAACTAAAACCTCAGTGAGATATTACCTCACACTTGCTAGAATGGCTATTATAACAATAAAAATATATAACAAAGGTTGGCAAGGATGCGAGAAAAGGGAATTCTTGCACACTATTGGTGGGAATGTAAATTAGTATAGCTGTCATGGAAAACAGTATGGAGGTGTTTCAAAAAATTAATAAGAGATCTACCATATAATCTAGCAATTTCACTACTAGATACATATTCAAAAGAAATGAAACCAATATGATGGACAGATAACTGCATTTTCATGTTTTTATTGCCAAGTCAGTAAAGAGAAAACGCATGCTGTCTAACTAGGAGATGTGCTACCCATTCAGGAAGGTGCTCTGGGTTCATGTAGACTCATGTCACACCCATTCACAATTTTGTGCGTTGCTTATGCCATTTCACTACCTAGAATTCCTACCCTCCCCCCACCCCATCCCCACACACACATACCTACTCTCCACTGTCCTGCTTGTGCTTGGTTAAATTATTTGTCTACTTTTGCAAAGTTCTACTGATCCATTGTATACTTTCAACCAACAATTTTCAGTTTCTAGGCTCTAAAGTTATCAATATGTTCTCAGCTTCTTATTTTTCAAAGGGAGGAATATCATAATTTTGTTTTTCTGGCTAAGTCTTAGCATACAGAGCTTTACCTACTTTCCCTATTTTCATATTAACATGGATTAGGAGAGGAATTGTTGGCCAAAGGGTGCAAAGTTTCAGTTAGACAGAGATTATAGAAATCTAATATATAGCATAGTGACTATACTAAATAATGTATTATACACTTGAGAATTGCTAACAGAGGAGATCTTCAATATTCTCCTCACAAAAAAGTATGTGAAGTGATAAATACATCAGTTCATCTGATTTAATCATCTCATAATGTTTACATGTACCAAATAATCACATTGAATGCAGCAAATATACAGTTTTTGTCAATTATCCCTTAACAAAGCTTGATAGAAACAAGAAATATCTTCTAAAACTGCAGGTATGCCATTAAGCAGAAACATGGGCAAAATATTTTCTGTGTGACACTAATAAACATCTGCCTTATTTACAGTATAATGGGAGTGTTCTTTTTTCACCATTTTAAGTTCCAATTATGGAAGCTACACTTAAGTAATGATGTATACTCTTCATTTTTCTAGCTTATATTATTTATAGTATATATTTGCTAATGTGTATGTATCTCCAACTAGACTCTGACACTTTAAGAACATATACCTTTTTATTTTTTATTTATTTTATTGTATTGTATTTTATTTTAGTCTTTTCAGCAACTAGCCCAATGCTTATTTCATAGTATGGATTCAGTAAATATGCACAAGTGATTATATTGCTCTCAGTCTAGTACTATAGTCCTATCTTCTAACAATCCTTGGTTTAAATAAAGTTTGAGTGTGTGTTGGGGGGGAGGGAGTGGGGTGTTTGGATAGCCAAAAAACTTATTGACTCAGTATAGCTTTATAATTATGGTAAAATGTTTTGCAAATTTTCCAAAAATGTTAACAATTGTTTTTAGGATACAACCTTCTTATAAGGAATGGTTTACTTATGGAGGTAAATATCAGTTTTATAAAAATAAACCTAGTTATTTGGTTAAAAATGAAAAGTCTTAATGAGTAAGCCATAGTTTGATTTACTCCATATAGTCGCCCAGCATACATCACCAGTATATTGTGTATGTGACACTTGTCTCAGAAGACTGGACATAACTAATTGATAAACAAAGCCCTTTTCATGGTGGGAACACCAATGCAATTGAACTGCCATTATTTACCTGCCATTTGTTTTAAAAGCATTTAGATATAGTCTATTTGCTACTTTTCAGAGCAAATAGTTTATAAATTTCAAGCAGTTTATAAATTTCAAGGAAATGAATCATTGCAACTTGTCTATAAAATATAGAGGAAATATCAAATTATTGCAAACTTGATTTGATAAATATATACTGTTGCTTCCCAAGCTAGCAACAGAGACGGGGGAGTAGGCTCAAGGCTCCTTCTGATTTCCCAGGCTCTCCCCTTTCTCTTTCCTGTCTTTTGCTGTTACCTCCATTGGATTCTTTTTTATACTGTCTCTCTCCCACTCACAGCTACTGCCTGCTACTTTCTAGTGACCTTGCTGAATCCTATCTACAATTCTCATCTGCTTTTCACTTCCTGGACCCTGAGCTCTACCTCCACCCTTCTGTTAGTGAATACAATTGGAATTGGGGTAATAGTTTTTTTTGTACTGACAGTAACTGAAAGCATTATATCCAGTAAGGAAGAGTAATCGGTTAAAACAACAGCAATGTATTTGCTCAGAGACTAAAATCAATGTGTTTAGCTGTGCAATATACCCCTAGAGAAGTATTGTTCCTGCCTTTTGTATCTTCTGGTGATCATTGGCATTTCTTTCTTTGGGTTTCATAACTCCAAACTCTGTCTCCGTTATCACATGGCCTTCTACAATATGACTGTCTTCTTCTCTGTGCCTTTTAAAAAGACATATGTCATTGGATTTAGGAGCCACCCAGATTATCCAGGTCAATTTCATCTCGAGATCATTAATCTAACTACATTTGAAACTCTCTCCCTCCCCCTTGTTTTTCAACTTAAGTTTACCTTCACAGGTTTCAGATATTAAGAGATGGCTATATTTTTCTAGTAGGATAAAATTCAACCTTCTACAATAATCTTTCATTAATTTCATGTCAATGTTTTTCCTTATAACAGAATGATGCTCAGGAAAAATTTTATAGATGAGGAAACAGCTGCTCAGAAAGGCTAAAGGAATGGTCCAAAGTCACGTTGGTTTTTACATGGCAGAACCATGGAGATACAGGCTTTCCTCCTTCTGTTGTGCTTAACTTTACTGTGCTATGCAGATATTGTGTTTTTTTTACAAGTTGAAAGTTTATGGCAACCCTGTGTCGAGCAAGTCTATCAGTGCCACTTTTCCAACAGCATATGCTGACTTCATGTCTCTGTGTCACATTTTGGTCTTTCTCACAATATTTCAAAATTGTTGCTATGATTATATCTGTCATGGTGATCTGTGATCAGTGATTTTTGATGTTACCATTGTAATTGTTTTGGGCATCACAAATCATGCCTATATAACACCACAAACTTAATCAATAAATGTATGGGTTCTGACTTCTCCACCTACCAGCTGTTACCCCATTTCTCTCCCTCTCTTTGGGCTTCCCTATTCACTGAGACACAATATTGAAATAATTAGTCTACTTAATAATCCCACAATGGCTTCTAACTGTTTGAGTGAAAGGAAGAGTCATCCCTCTCTTACTTTAAATCAAAACTGGAAATAATTAAGCTTAGTGAGGAAGGTATTTAGATAGCCAAAATAGGCTGAAAGCTAGGCCTCTTGCACCAAGTAGTTAGCCAAGTTGTGAAAGCAAAAAAAAAGGTTCTTGAAAAAAATTTGAAGTGCTACATTAATGAACACACAAATGATAAGGAAGAATAACATTTAGGCCAACACCTAATCCAATGGAAAACCCTAACTCTCTTCAATTCAATGAAGGCTGAAAGAGGAGAGAAGTTGCAGAAAGAAAGTTGGATGCCAGCAGAAATGGTTCATGAAATTTTTTTTTTTTTTTTTTTTGAGTTGAAGTCTCACTCCGTCACCCAGACTGGAGTGCAGTGGCCGCTCCCGGCCACTGTGGCCTTGACCTGCTGGGCTCCGGTGACCCTTCCGCCTCAGCCTTCCAAGTAACTGGAACTGTAGGCGCGCACTACCACACCTGGCTATGGTTCATGAAATTTAAAGAAAGTCTTCTCTCTACCTAAAAGAACAAGGCAAAGCAGCAAGTGCTGATGTAAAAGCTGAAGTAGAGTTATCCAAAAGATCTAGATAAGATTATTCATGAAGGTGGCTACACTAAACAGATCTTCTGTATAGACAAAACAGACTTCTATGGAAAGAAGATGCCATCTTGGACTTTAATAGCTAGAGAGGAGAAATTAACAACTGACTTGACAGCCTTGTAGTTGATTCTCTTGTTAGGGACTAAAGCAGTTGGTGACTTTAAGTTGAAGCCAGTGCACAACTCCCACTTTGAAAATCTTAGGGCTCTTGAAAATGAAGACAAATCCTCCTGATCTCTATAAATAGAACAGCAAAGTCTGGATGATGGCATACATATCTGTTTGCAGCATTGTTTATTGAATATTTTAAGCCCACTGCTCAGACACAGTGCTCCAAAAAAAGTTATTTTCAAAATATATGCTCATTCACAATACACCTGGTCACTCAAAAACTTTGATGGAAATGTACAAGGTGATTCTTGTTGTTTTCATGCCTGCTAACACACCTATTCTATAGCCCATGGATCAGGGTGTCATTTCTATCTTCAAGTCTAATAATTTTAGAAACACATGTCCTAAGACTAAGACTAGCTTTCATAGATAGTGATTCCTCTGATGGGCTTGGGAAGTAAATTAAAAACGTTCTGGAAAGGATTAGCCATTCTCGATGCCATTAAAAATGTTTGTGATTCATGGAAAGAGGTCAAAAAGTCAATATTAACAAGAGTTTGGAAAAAGTTGATTCCAATCCTCATGAATGACTTGGAGAGGTTCAGCACTAATTGGAACTAACAATTGCAGATGTAGTGAAAATAACAAGAGAACTAGAATTAGAAATGGAAACTGAAGAAGTGACTAAATTGTTCCAATCTTATAATAAAATTTTAGCAGATAAGGAGTTGCCTTCTGCAGATGAGCAATGAAAGTGGTTTCTTGCCATGGAACCTATTTCTGGTGAAGATGCTGTGAACAGTGCTTAAATGACAACAAAGGATTTAGAATATTACATAAAGTTACTTGATAAAGCAGTGAATGGGTTTGAGAGGATTGACTCCAATTTTGAAAGAAGCTCTTCTATGGGTAAAATGCTATGCTACAGAGGAATCTTTCATGAAAGGAAAAGACAATTGATGTGGCAAACTTCATTATTGTCTTATTGTTAAAAATCTCCACAGCCACTCCAACCTTTAGCAGCCACCACCCTGATCATCAACAGCCATCAACATGGGAGCAAGACCCTCCAGCAGCAAAAAAGATCTTGACTCAGGTGACCTTTAGTATTTGTTAGCAACAAAGTATTTTTAAATTAAGGTATGTACATTTTTTTTTAGATATGATGTTGTTACACCCTTAATGGACATGAAAGTAAATATAACTTTTATATGCACTGGAAACTAAAAAGTTCATGTGACTTGCTTTAATTCAGTAGTCTAGAAACAAACTTGCAATATTTCTGAGGTATGATTATATTATTATTTATTGCTTTCTAACATTGCAATACCATTTGGAAGTTAATCCTTTGATATTCAGTCCTAAAGAAAGACAATTCTAGAACATGCAGATTTTGTTTCCTGCGCTTCCAACTTTGCAGTGCCCATCATGTTTCCAAGTTTTGCTCCAATGGTTGGGCTAGCATCTCTTATTCTGCGTATAAATTAGGGAACACATAGCTTAACCCACTTCCTGTTCTAAGCCCACAAACAAAAGCTGTGATCTCTTATGACCAAGATAGTCCTTCCAAATTAAGCAGTGGAGAGCTTGTAATATCTTTTTTATCGAAAAGGATGAAGAAGATACCGTGAAACATATAGTTTTCTGACCTGGGACATCTAAGGTCCACATCTCATTAATTGCCTGTTTGATGGGGAGGCAGTGAAGCCTTCTTGAAATATTAACAGAGTTTGCTTTCTCTTGTGGTTTTAATTCTTGAAGTGTAAAAGATGCTGTAACCTTTCTGGCCATCTACGTGGCACCACAGAGAGGTACACTTGCCAACATTGATCACTGGCAAGAAATGGAAATGGTCACAGCAGAAACAGTCCAGGGCAGAAGGGGGAAGTCCATGACGCGCATTGCAATAGGGCGCCGCGCTTATTTAAATGTAAACTGAGGGCTTCTCTGGATAGCCAGCTCTTTCCCAGCCACGGGAACATGGCATTAGTGAAATGTCAGCTTGCGTTAAGATCACCAGTGGCCTTTGCAGCGCACATTTTTCCATGTTTCTGCACAGACAGCGGAGCATGGCCATGACTCTGCTCCGCGATCGATCCGCCTTCATGTCTGATATTACCTTACATCGCCGGGACCAGGCGGGTGTGAGAAGGGGGTAGAGGGACCATGTTTACTCACTGAACCTTGAGGTGGGGCTGTAGCAAGTAGCCAGGCGGTTTTGAGTCTCTGAACTGACTGTAGTCGGGGAACCCTTTTAGGGTCTGCAGTGATAAGAGCAGATCTCGGAGGAGTTGAATGTCTGCGTGATCTAAAACCAGGGCAGTCAAGCTGAAGAGGATGTGTGCACTAACCTGTTTGCACTGAATACTCTCCATAAATAATTTACAACCATGACTGCTAGCTATTATTACAAAAATACCGGATTGCATTTTGACACATGCATCCAGCTTGTAAGTCAATAGATACAGTTTCACCTAGTGTGTGCAGACTTGGCTTAAGCCACCCACCCAATTGTGTTTTCCTGCAATGTAATTCAGCCCTCCCAAACCAGAGGGAGAAGCGATTTCTGAGAAGCTTGTACCTTCGACAGAACAATAGATTGTCCTTCCAAGTCTTTATTTTATTATTTCTTAATAGACTTTTTATTTTCTTCTTCTCCCACTGCATAACACTCTTGTGAATTTCAAGTCATTTGCACCTAATGTTAAAGTGAAAATTTCCGATGTGAGAAATATTCTGTTGCTTTACTTATTCAAAGAATATTTTCTATGTCACTGCTTAGCAATTTCTCTGAAATGCATGTGAACTACCAGGAAGCGTTTCACTACTGATTAATTTTAGCCCTTTCCCCTCTGTCACTCCCCCCCAAAAATTAGCAGTGTGGTTTTCTTAAGGCTGGTATTTTTCTCCCAGAGATGAGAGTTTTGCCCCATGAAGACACAACCCATGACTTTGTAAATTTTCTTCAGGATGTAGAAAAGCAGCTTCTACTTTCTGTGGTCTCAGAAATACGTAATAAAACAGCCTAATAAATACATGAGAAAGGGGTCACACTAGAGCTCCTTAGGATGTTTGGAAGTTACTCGACTCTTTTGGTTGTTGTTTTTTAAAGAGAAGGCCTGAGAAATCTATTCAGATCTTATTGTCTTTATGACCAATCGATAGCAGAGTTGTAGGGTCTCCCTTATTCTTTGATGAGGTATATTTATATGCAACAAGGGATTGCATGTATATTTAATAAGAAACTCCATTATGTGTACACATGGTGGGAGAAAGGAAAAAGAAGATGTTTGTGCTGATTGTGGTAATGCTATAATAAGAAATGTGTCTAAAATTATTTGCTACAGATTTAAAAGGATAATCTTGGGTTGGAGATGAAGCAGGTAGGAAATGGTGATTCCAGGCAAAGATGGCTTTTAAATATTCACATGCCATAAGTAGAAAGCATCTGAAAATGAGATGTTGATAGTGCACATCATTCTCAAATAGAAACCAGCTATTCTACTAGAGTAAAATGCTTAGAATTTGGAAAAAAGAAACTTGTGGCACAGGCATATTTTCTGTCAGAATAGTCTTCTAAATCTGCTCACTTGTGAACATATACAGAAATATTAGCAGTCCTTCCATTGAAGGCTTGTTTTTCTTGACAAAGGATTATTCAGTAGCAGTAGCCTTAGGTTGGATGAGCAGTCTCCTGTGTGGCTATAACTGCACTTCATCTGAAAGAAGTAATTTTGAAATGTTTAACACTTTTTAAAAATGTATTTATTTTAAAGATGTGGGGTACAATTCAGGATTAGGTAGATAAGTGGTCATTTTACAGGTAAAAATGGGGCCCTTTTGGTTCCCACTTTGCTTGGTTTGAGATCATGTACCCTTGATGTGAAGTGCCCCCCTCCCCCTGGCAATTTCCCACTACTTTCAACCCCTTTCTTACAGTATTACGATAAATGTTCAGGGTCCACTTATGAGTAAGTACATGTGGTACTGAGTACGATAGACTACAAATCCATCCAAGTTGCTGCAAAGTTCACAATTTTGTCCTTCTTTATGGCTGTGTAATATTTCATCATATATATGTACCATATTTTTTAATCCAGTCCAGTTTTGATGGGCAGCACAGTTGGTTCCACATTTTTACTCTTGTGAATAGAGCTGCAATAAACATGTGTGGACAGGTATCTTTTTGGTAGAATGATTTGAGTTCCTCTGGGTATATTCTCAGAAGGCGGATTGCTGTCTTGTATGGAAGGTCGATTTTCATATATTTTTAAGAACCACCACACTGTTTTCCACAGAGGTTGCACAAGCTTACACTCCCACCAATAGTATAGGAGTATTCCCTTTTCCCTGCATCCTCTCCAGCATCTGTTGTTTTGAGTTATTAATGATGATCATCATGACTAGAGTTAGGTGGTATCTTAGTGTGGTTTTAATTTGCATTTCTTTGATGATTAGTAAAACTTAGTATTTTTCATGTATCTGTTAACTGCTTGTATGTCTTCTTTTTAGAAGTGTCTATTCATATATTTTGCCCACTTTTTTATTATAAATATGTGGGGTACAGTTCAGGGTTAGGTATACAAATGTTGATTATGCAGGTACCTTTGTTGATGAGGTATGTCCCTCCCTCCACTAGCAGCTTCCCTCAACTGCCAATCCCACCCTCCTCCCCTGACAGTTTCCCACCACTGCCAATCCTCTTCCTACAGCATTATAATTGTTCAAGGTCCACTTATGAGTGAGAACACACTACACTCTGTTCTTTGTTTCTGTAATATGCTATTATGAATAGAGCTGCAACAAACATATGTGTGCAGGTATCTTTTTTGTAGAATTATTTGAGTTCCTCCAGGTATATTCCCAATAGGGGAATTGCTGGATCATATGGAAGGTCAATTTCTAGTTATTTCAGAAATCGCCACACTGTCTTCCAGAGAGGTTGCACTAGTCTGCATTCCCACCAGCAGTGTAGAAGCATACCTTTTTCTCCACATTCTCGCCAGCATCTGTTGTTGTTTGTTTTATTAGTGATGGCCATTCTTACTGGGGTTAAATGGTATCTCAATGTGGTTTTGATTTGCATTTCTCTGATGATGAGTGAGGCTGAGCACTTTTTCATGTGTCTGTTGGCCGCCCATATATCTTCTTTTGAGAAGTGTCTATTCATGTCTTTTGCCCACTTTTTAACTGTATTTTGCCCACTTTTTAACTATTTTGCCCACTTTTTAATAGGGCTGTTTGTTTTTTCCTTTCATCACGTCTGAGTTCCCTATAGATCCTGGATGTTAGGCCTGTATCCAATAGACAGTTGGAAAATATTTTTTCCCATTCTGTGGGCTGTCTTGTGGCTCTCTTGGTGGCTTCCTTTGCTTTGCAGAAGCTTTCCAGTTTGATGAGTCCCACCTGACTATCTTATCTTTTATGGCATGGGCATTTGTGATTTTCATTAGGAATTGATTGCCTATTCCAATTTCTGTAAGGGTGTCTCCTGTGTTTTTTAAGATTTTTATAGTTTCAGATTTTACATTTAGGCCTTTAATCCATTTAGAGTTGATTTTTGTGTATGTTGATAGGTAGGGGTACTGTTTCAAACTTCTGCATGTGGTCAGGCAGTTTTCTCAGCACCAGTTACTGAATAGATTCTCTCTCCTATAGTTGTTGGTGGAGCTTCGTCAAAGTAAATTGTATAACATTTTTAATTGCTTTAAATTAATTTGTTAGAATATCTTGGTAATTTATCTATTTATAAACTCTTTGGAAGATGAAACTTGAAAAAATAGTTGTTGACAAATACTACCCAATAGCATTAATTCAATTGTAATAATTTTTTTCTTTTGTTCCCTTCCTTCTGGAACTTTTGTGGGCTTTCTGTTTGTTTAGTGTGCAATAACGACAGAAAGTTCATGCATGGAAAAGCAAAAAGTTAAATCACAGTAAACATACAAATTACAGGATTTACTGAGCCAATTGGTATACCAATTGTAAGATATTCTTAAAAAGCGAATTATATATTTACTAAAGCTTGCTTAGCTTAGCATGCTAATTAGAGAAATCAAGCATACAGCTAATAGAAGATAACTTTATTTTTTTAAAAAAGTAGTATTACTTCTGTGGATTTTTAAATATTGGTATATACTTCAAGTTCTACAATTCTTCCTTGACTCTTGCATTCACCTTTATACTCCATCTCCACTTTCACCTATTTTCCACCTGGCCAAAAAAGTCTTTACCAACTAAACAGCTTTCTGGATGCTTGCCTTACTCCAGACACTCCATCCTCCTGTCAATCTCCTGTACAGAGGACACTCCAGCAAGCCTTCCCCTTTAGTTTCTTTCCATATAAGTATTCAAAGCCTTTCCAGACTGTCTGTCAGCCCATATGTCATCTTCTCCTAAGCTGCCAGGGTTTCATAGTATGAGCATCTTGCTGGCTAATTTGCTCTTACACATGGTATTAGGTGAAATCAGTCTTCGCACAGGGTCCTCAAACTTCTTACAGCTCACCTCTGTGGCAGCCTGTTACACCACTGCCTCTGGATACTACTGGCATCTAATGCCCGTCCTCTGCTCAAGTCCAGTTTCTAAGAATGCTTAACACCCATTTCACCTTTCCCGTGAGGAACTTCTTGCTAACTTAAGCACACCCTATTTCTACTTTATATGCACAAGCTTTATATGTGTTTGTGTAGTCTGTAAGCATTTCAGTTATGATTTCATCTGCCTGGAATAAACTCTTCACTCTGCTCTTCCTCTGTCTTTGCTCCTCATTTATTTCTTAGTATTCAATTTGAATAGTTATTCTGAGAAACCTTCAATAACTCCCTAAGAAAAATGGAATCAAATATTAAATGCCTGGGCCAGTGTGTGAGACGTTTTCAGAGGTCCATGTGACATGAGAAAAAAAAAATTATTCTCACAAAATTGCATGTGCTCAATTTAAACAACATGTTCTTTATTCCAGAATTATATATTTCTTCTTTTTGGGTCATAACAGTTTATGGAATGAGACTGATAGATATTTTTAATGTATTGATTTGGGATAATAAAACCTTGCTCGCCCATATCAATCCCAGTATTTTTTTGGAAGGTTTTGGTCAATGAAATCATGAATCTGAAAACTACTCTCCTAAGGCTAGTGATCTGTGTATACCACTGCAGTAGCACTTACCATGCTGTAATATAATTACTGACTCATTTGTTGGTGTCTCTGTACGATGAGCACTTGTATCATATTCATCATAGTACCCTCAGCATCCAGCACAACAAATACCAGGTGAAAAAAATAGCAGAAAAATGTTTAGAATTTTATTGTACCAAGGATGTTAATCTGTTTCCTTTCTCAAGTGGTTCTTACTCTTTCTGTGGACCTACAAGCAGATTCATGGAAGAATTTCTTAAGAACAGTCTAAAATTTAATGCAAAATTTTAATGTACAGTATATATATACTTTTTTTGGTCTGGGGAGGGAATCTGTAGCATTTTCAAAGAAGTCATAACCCTCGAAGATTAATGATCACACTGCAGGAATTATATCATTCATTATGGACTCGTTTAGGGTTTCTAGAATAGTTGAGATATGTAAGACCCTTAATTGACTCTGGAGCCAGAAAAATGCCTAAGGTGCAATCCTTCCCCTCAAAGAACTCATTCATAGTTGGATTGGCCAACAGAGAAGGCAAATAAAAACTACTGGTGGCAAAGGCTACAATAAACAGGACCATGTAGGTTACAGTCTGGTGGTGAGGAAGGTGACCCAAAGGAAGTGATGTTTAAGTTGGACCTTGAAGAATAAACAGTTCATTATGTAGCAAGTGAAAGAGATAGAAAAGATATTCTCATTATTCAAACCGCAGTTGAAATTAAGCAAAAACAAAAACCGATTAGTGTGCACAGACACACTCATCTGTGCAATGCAAAAAAACACACATGCTTGCAGGTCTCTTTTTTCATTCCTAATAGCATCTATTATTAAGGCTAGCCATGCTACACTTATTGTTCCAAACCTAGGATGTTACAGAATATGGATGCATCATGTCACAGCATAATTACAAACTCAGGTAATAAAAACAGTTTCAAATAAAAGAGCAACATAAAAAGTCTTATACTTCTCCAAATTAGTTGAAATTAAGAGATGCCAAAATTTATTTGAAGTCTGTTCCAACAGATGGTAGGGAGGAGCTACGTGCTTAGGAAGGAAAGAAGGCATCAAGAAGGATGAAGGCTGAAGTGCTCTCCTAAGCTTGGCTTGTGTGGATCCTGCTTTGCACAGGATTGCTAGCAGCCTGTCTTGTGCCTTTGTGAAAATTAGAAGTGGGTACCTCTTCCTCTGAGTGTATTCAGCACCACACCAGAGAACACAACTTGAGGAGTATAATGTGTGTTGGACTGCAGCCCCCACTCACCTCCCAACCTGGTGCTTTGAGTTCTCAAGTCCTACGGTTGCAACAGAGACAGTCAAAATTACATATTTGACCGAATGTCAGGATGTGTTGAACTCACCTGTGCTGAGATGATCTTAGGATACTCAAGATTTGTGTTGATCTAGTTAGTATAGGTCCCTAAGGAGCTAGGGATGATTCCCCAATCTTTCTCTCTCATCTTAGGTAAAGCGTATGTGCAAAGCAGAGAACAACAGAAGTAGTTTAAGCCCCAGAAAGGCATCTGTCCATTGTGGGCCTTTGTATTTTGCAACATTCTTGAAGGGACAATATATTGTGAGAGGAATAAAGAGCTAAACCTGGCACATTTTTGGATACGAGGCTCCAGGGAATAGTAATTCTAAAGGGAAAAAAAATCACTTGTTTGTTCATTATTTGAAGAAAAATGTCAGGGTTAACAGCAGATTATGGATTTCCAATCAGAACAGCATTATTTTGAATAAAAAATGATGCCAGCTGTACTCATAATGTAATGCTATATGGTTGTTTTTTTTTAATAGCATATGAACTATCTCTTACTCTAGTGTGTTTCCGTAAATACAGAGAACTTGACTGTATTTACTGAAAGTAGGCATGACTTTGACTAGTTCAATATATAAAATACACAGAATATATACAAATATTTATACATATTTATATAAATATATAAAATCAAATTGTATAAAGTTACTTTGTAATTTAGTATCACCAGACAATTAAATAGGAAGAGTTTGAGCCTCTTAAAAATCTCTCCCTGACTTGTTTTGTGGAGGTCCCTGTATTTTTTGTGGTGACAATTCTGAACTTCAGGGAATATGATCCACTAACACAGGTTGTGATCGTTTCTCCCGATATCATCTGTCACTTGTTTCCACTACCACAAAGGACATAGCAGGTCTTGGGGTCTCTACAATCCCAATGTTAACATAGATCAGTTTATTATGTCTTCTATTTGCCCATCCAAAAGACACAAATTTTCCAGCTCAGAAAATGGAAAGAATCATAGATAGGTGTGTGTGTGTGTATATATATATATATATATATATATATTATATATATATGATATATATATATTTATTTTATGTATTTTCTTTGAGTCAGAGTCTTACTCTGCCTCCCAGGCTAGAGTGCAGTGGCACTCTCATGGCCACTGCAGCCTCAACCTGTTGGGCCCAGGCGATCCTTCTGCCTCAGCCTTCCAAGTAGCTGGAACTACAGGTGCACGCCACCATGCCAGGCTAATTTTTTGATTTATTGTAGAGATGAGGTCACACCAACTTGCCCAGACTGGTCTCGAACCCATGAATAAGTATATTTTGAAGGGAAAATAAAATGAGTTTACATGAGTTTGATGTCTACAGACTAACCTCCTTAAATGCAGTGTCATTTGCTGGTACCCAAACAGTAAGCGCTTTATTAGTATTTGCTAAATGACTGTCTTGGAGGAAGAGAGGAAATGCCTTGGAGAGCATGATAACTCATATGGGTCCTAGAAAACTTTCCTAGACCACCCAGAAGAAGACATTCACATTTTTCATATGTTAAGTTTAATCTATATTTCTCATGATTATTTCTCTTTTTAATTTTTAAATAGGTCTTAAGAGACTTGGGCATAGACATCTGAAGCTTGTTCCCAAATATTTCTTTATTTAAGGTTGTATATGGCATTCACTACATCTCTTGACATTTCATCAGTGAATTGGTAATAGTGCCTAACTAATAAATGCTGAATGAATGACTATAGCAAATCCATCCTCTACAGAATTAACCAGATCCTGTTGGAATGTTTGTTATGCTGTCATTGTATCTTGGTTTTTAACAATGGAGGATCATCAGAAAAAAAAAACATCTTTCCATATCTGTGAGCAGCAATTCACCCCTTTCACTCCCTGGTTTATGCCTAATTCAAAGCATTTAGTTCTTTCAACCCACAAAGGCATTATTGTTTTTGTAGTATCTTTGGCACACATAGTAAACTGCTTACCACAAAATCAACAAGTTCAAAGACTCATTAGATACCACAACCTTTATTCCTGAATACCTTTATTCCATTTTCTCACCTCTTCTTTTGTTTTTCATCTCATCTTCACTTCGACTTTTCAGTCTCAGTAGGTGACTTGTTGGCAGCATTCTGAAATAGAAAACCTTTCAGATTTCCTGATTCTCTATGGGTGGCACAAGAGAACTGTTTTGCTGGATGCAATCCACACTTAATTGCTGCCAAATTTGGGACCACAGACATAGCCTTGATCATCCATAGGCATAGGTGATGGATAGCTACTTCAGCAGTCTGCTCAGCCATCCATCTCTGTAGGAAAACAATGCTGATAGCTGGAGAGAGTAAAGCTGACATCAGCAGAAATGACCACAAGAGTCAAATGAAAAGGCAGAGGAGGAGGGGAATTGGTCTTTAATCTGTTCTCTGAGGCCTTTTGTGAATGAGGGCAATTCTAGTCACTTTGGTCCAGACACTTTGCAATCTTTCAGTACAAAGAAAATGACATATCTTTAAGGATAGGCAGTAATAAAAGTTGAGCAGAACCAGTAGGTCAAGACTATTTTTCATCTAACTTTTCTCGCATTCTAAAAAATGGAAACTTAAAGTGATGCAAGCCATACACACCAATCCATTAGGAGCTTTGGTCTGTTTTATGGATTGGAACATTATCATTGAATAAAGCTTCCACTTTTTCTACAGCAAAGCCAATGAAAGTGATGCAGTGCCTACCCTCTGGAACAATACAACCTTAATATGATTTTACTTAGAGCATAAAATTAAAGTAAAGAAATGTAGGGAACAGTCTCAGGTAACGTATGTGATCTATGAAAAAGTAACTATGTTGACAATGACTTTTCACAAAAATATAATACTATAGTGAATGTAATTCTATATGAGGGTGATAGTATTAAGCAAACAGGATCTTGTAGTGCTACTTGTATCAGTTAAAAGTAGAACTAGTGTCAGTGTTATATATTTTTATATTATTTCAGTGAGTTGAATAGTGTCTCCCAAAATATTTATCTACCTGGAACTTCAGAATGTGATTTTATTTAAAATGAGGATCTGTGCAGATGTATTTTTAATGTAAGGATTTTGAGATAATATCACCCTGGATTAGGGTGGGGGCCCCAAATCCATTGGCAGTGTCCTTATGAGAGACAAAAGCATACACTAGGAAGAAGGCCATGCGAAGACAGAGGAAGAGATGAAAGTTATTCATCTACAAGCCAAGGAAAGTCAGGGGTTGTCAGCAGCCATCAGAATTTGGGGAGCCATCAGAATTTGGGAAATGGCACAATGTAGAGCCTCCCCAGAACCTCTTGAGGGAACCAACACTGCTGCCACCTTGATTTCAGATTTCTGACTTCCAGTAGATACATTTCTGTTGTTTTAAGTCACTTAGTCTTTGATACTTTGTTGTGGCAGCAGCTTTGGAAAACTAATACCACCATATAAAATAATTTTATAGTCTTCATTTTAGTCTAGATTTGTACCCAGCTTCCTGCCTAAGCACCAGACTCATATATCCAACTTCCTAGTTGATACTCCCGATTGGTTTAATTGTATTAGTCAGGATTTCCAGTGAAACAGAATTATCAGTCATTTGGTCAAAATATAAGGGATCGCATATATAGCATATACATATATATAAATCATATGATTTATATATATGTATTTTATCATTGATTTAGTTAACATGAGAGCTGGTAAGTTTGAAATCTATAGGGCAAGCTCGCAATCTGGCGCTACAGAGAAGACTTGATGTTGTGGTCTTGAGGCCAAAGACTGGAAACTTAGGCAGAATTTCTTATTGGAGCCTGAAAGCTGAATTCCTTCTTCTTTGGGAAGCATCAGCTGTTATTCTTAAGACCTTGAGCTGATAGGTTGAGGCCTACTCTCACTATAGAGAGTTAATTCACTTTACTTAAAGTCAACTCATTGTAAATATTAATCACATCTTTAAAAATACCCTTTACAGCAATATATAGACCAGTATCTTACCAAATAACTAGTTATGATAATCTAGCCACAGTGACACATAAAATTAACCATTATGGTTGTCTAATAGACACCTCAAACTTAGCACAATCCCAACTAGTCCTCACCTCTTATCAGTAAGGGTGCCTGAACGAAGCATATTTGTATACCTAACTCTTAACTGTACCCCACAATATCATAATAAAAAATATTGATTATAAAGAAAAAAAACAATAGCTTTCCCTCAGCATATTCTATTATCTGCTATTCAGTCTCTGGCTATACCACCCTGAAAATGCCTGATCTCGTCTATTATCTGTTATTCAGACCAAAAGAAATTCAAGTCACCTAAGATTGCTTTTTCCCCCAACATAGTAAATACTCAAACTATCAACAATCCCTACTACATGCAAGGTATCCCAGATCTGACCTGTGCTCATCAAGATTTTGGCTCCAATTTTAACCAAATTTTCTCCCACCTGGATTTCTAAAATAGTCTCCTAACTAATATTCCATGTCAGCTCCTGTGCCCCTTATGATCCATTACTAATATACATTTATGTAATTCATTTACATTACTTATGTAATTATGCAAATTATATCTGCAATTTATATATATATAAAATCAGGTCTCTGTGATACCTACATACCAAATCACATCTCCTCCCAGCATAAGCTACTACAGTGGTGTGCCATTATTATCAGAATAATATCTACTGTCCTTATCCTAGCATACTAGGTCCTACCTAATCTGATTCCTGCCTGTTTTCAAATTCAGTTTATACAATTCTCACTTCCAATAAAGTAGCCTCTGCTTTTGATATTTCTTTCTTTAATTTCCATTTTCTGAGGAGGTTTTTGCTTTAAAATCTTAACTCTTTGCTTTTCCCAGAATGTTCTTCCCTCCAATATTCTAACATCTCTTTCTGAAGTTTGTGCTCACTCCTTTGAAAGAGTGGTTATTGTGGGGAAACATAAGGCCCAAATAGACCAGCAGCAAATGAGTAAATTAAACTGGGACCTCAAGGTGAAAGTTACAAGAAACTTAAAAGCTTGTTGACCACTATAAATCATTGTTGTAAACTAAACTTTAGCTGACTGCTGTAAATAGAAAAGCAGTTAACCATTGCTATAAATTAACCCTATCTTAAGGAACAGAACACCACAATCAATCAACCATCTTGCAGAACACTCACACAGCATGTACAGCTTGTAGCTAACTTCCCTCTCCAGACCCCTTGGTACCACATAAAAACACCCTGGTATAGCCATATAAAACTTCCCTCTAGCCCCTGCCTTGTACAGACAGCAGACAGCTTCTCTCGACTGTATCACCCATTGCTCCTTTTGCAATGTATCCTGCCTTTAATAAACATGACTTTCTTAATTCACTATTGTCTTGGTGAATTTTTCACTGCCCTTGTGAAATCCGGTATCAACTAGCTATATGCAAGACAGTTATTAGACCAAATTTCCTACTGAGAACAACTACATAAAAGTCAAGTAAAATATAAAAACATAACAATATTTGGAGGAGTCAGAGAGCAAGGATTTTAGGGACCAAGACACCTGGGGTTTGGTCTAGGTCCCATTGTTTGCCACTCAGAAAAGTAATCACTGAGACAAAGTATTGCCAGGGAAGATGTCTTTCTATTCAGGTGATGTCTGCTGAGGAGAGTGGGAGATCAGTCTCAAATCTGTTTTCCTGACTGACTAAAATTGGGGGTGTTATATAGTAGGAAAGGAATGTAATCACATGCAGGAAAAAAGAATTAGGGAGTGGTAAAGAAGCAGTTATAATGAATAAGAGGTCTGGCATCTCATTGTCTGGATATGATGATCGGGTGAGTTTCAGTGCCTTGCCTTAGGGTTGGTTTCTTAAAGAAGGAACTCAGATAAGACAAATGTAAATTTCAATTTTTAAGACAGAGAGGGTCAATTTCTATGTTTATTTTTTAAAAAAAAAACCTAAATATCAGTTCCACAGGGAAATCAGCAGTTCAAATCTCAGAAAGAAGGAAATTACATGAAAAGGGTGTCTTGATTTGCTCAGGCTGTCATAACAAAATACCAGAAACTAGGTGACATAAACAACAGAAATTTATTTCTCATAGATCTGAAGACTGGGACATCTAAGATTAAAGTGCCAACCAATTCAGTTACTGATGAGGGCTCTCTTCTTGTCTTGCAAATGGCTATATATATATTTTTTTCCCCTCCGCAGTATCTGTCTTTCTACAGAGAGAGATTGGGAGAGATCTTCTTATAAAACCATCAGTTCCATAAGATTAGAGACCCACCCTTGTGACTCCATTTAATCTTAATCATCTCTTAAAATCTGATCTCCAAATACAGTCTATTTCAAGTTAGGGAATCAACATATGAATTTGGGGTGGAGGACACAATTCAGTTCCTTGGAGAACAATAATTTCTGCTGCCTTTTCCTTTGATATATTTGCTGATTTGTGGCATCATTTCAAATAACTGAGTACAAAGCAGTAGGTTGGAGCATTAAATAGCCTCATGATACTTGAGAGACAAAAACTGTCGTTTAGGGCTACTAAGGAAGCCAGAAATATGAGGCATAGGTCTTGAAGATCAACTTCAGAGAAGTGAGCTCAGCATTCCAAGCTACTTTTTTTCTCAACATATTTGCCAGTTCTTTTTTTATTTTTATTTTTATTTTAAAGATGTGGGGTATAATTCAGGGTTAGGTGTGCAAATGGTCGTTGTACAGGTAAAGTTTGGGCCTCACTTTGGTTCCCACATCACTTGGTTTGAGATCAGGTACTCTTATTTAAGAGGTAAGCCCCCCCAACTCTGCTCCCTCCCCTGGTTTTCCCACTACTGCCAATCCCTTTCTTATAGTATTATGATAATAGTCAGGGTCCACTTATGAGTGAGAACATGTGGTACTCAGTTCTTTGTTTCTGTGATAGATCATTGAGTAATACAGTCTCTAAATCCATCCAAGTTGCTGTGAAGTTTATAATTTTGTCCTTCTTTATGACTGCATAATATTCCACATGTATATGTACCACATTTTAAAAGCCAACATGAAGTACAAATTAACAGAGCAAAAATATGAGAAGAACTTTTGACAGTTTTATGGTACTAGGGAGATTAAAATTTTGGCTTCAAGTCCTGCCAAGGTGAGGGATTCTTATAAACACCCCTGCATTTTAGTTGAAACCCTAAAATGACATGACCTAGAGGTAAATGAAAACCAGAAATTGACCAACTCTATAAGGACTAAAACTTGATCTTAAATCATCTCAACCCTCCCTGGGTCAGGTTGGCCAGCTTCTACTCTAAATTCCTCTTCCAAAAAATTAAATTTCCTCTAGAGAAAGACACCATAATACAACACTACTATATTTTTCATCATTATTTCTGGCATTATAACAGCAACAACAAAAATACTAAGGTGTCAATATACAAGGCCAAACGCTGCAAATGAAGAGCAAGAGAGGTTAGGGAAAAAAACACACCAAGGGGGATCCAGATATTGGCATTATCTGATGCAAATTTTAAAATAACTGTAATTAATATTCTCAAGAAAACAGTTGGCAAGTGGAGAAGCTTATCAAAGAACTGTAATTTTAAAAAGAATCAAGTAGAAATTTTAGGAATATAAATATCATACCTGAAAATAATAATTTATCAATGGATTTAGCAGCAGATTAGAGACACAGTAGAAAGGATCAGTGAACTGAAAGATAGGTCAGGTCAGCTCAAAATATCTGAACTAAAGCAAAAAGAATGCAAGATACAGAAAAAGGTGTACGAAACATATAAGACATGTCTAACTTATTAGAGTCACAATGGAGAGAAGAAAGAGAATGGAACATCACCAATATTTTAAAAGATGCTGACCAAGAATTTTCAAAAACTAATGAAGTTATTGAGGATCATATTTAAAAAATATGTATCTACAAATGTCAAGTAAGATAAGTACTAAAATACTGATAACTAGTTATACCATAATAAAACTGCTAAAAAATTAGAGAGGAAGAGAAAAATCTCAACTTAACCAACCAGTGGACTTTTCAATCAGAGGCAGACAGCAATGCAATGGCTTCTTTAAATCTCTGAAAGAAATAACTTATCAACCTAAAAGTCAAATGAATGTGACAATAAATGTGAAATAAAATGCTTCAAAATGCATGTGAAATAAAGATGTTTTCAGATGAACAGAAATCGAGAGAATTTATTAGCAGCAGCATACACTGAAAGAGAACCTGAGAGGAGTTCTTCAGTCAGAGGAAGAATTCCAGAAGGAAGCATGCAAAATAAGGAAGAAATGGAGATCAATGGAAAGGAAAAAGAGGTGAGTATATTGATCATATAATACTCATACAATAACAATAAAATCATGTAGCGTTCTAAGTCATTGGTACATGTTCCCAATAACATAGATTGATAATATGTCATGGCTGTTTTCCTTTTCGTCATTCCAGTCTCTTCCCAAATATCACCTATGCATAGGTCTTTCTTGCTACCATGTGAAAATACTTTCTCCTCTTGCCCTGTAGTCACTCTCTATCCAACAGAGAATTTTGGTTTTCATCTTCACCCCAGGAATGCTCACATTCCTTCAGAATGTCTCTCTCTAATTCTGTAACTTCATTAGGCAACCCCATGCATGTGGTGTTATGTTAGACACTGCATTTAACAGACAGCATAAGCATGAACCCCTGCCCACAGGAGTTTATGGCATGGAATGAACAGCGGTGTCTTAAACATTTAAAATGTGCAATAAATATGTTAAATACTTTTGTAGTATCAATGAGAATAGTAAGTTTCAGAGAGGTGAAGTGACTTGCTCAAGGTTGAGCAGCATGTAAATATCAGATTTAAGACTCTTTGTTACCCACTCTGCTTTTAGAACAGCATCTCTAATATTTACATATTAATTTACAGTTTATGTAATATGTTTTTATAAATATATATGTGCATATATTGCAATCAATATTCAGGTTCTTTGCCATATAGTGGCAAATAAACTGCTTGAATAAACTTGCAGTTTTAAAAGTTTTCAAATATATATATATTTTTAAAAGGGAACTGCCTTCATTTGTCGACTCCTTGAAAAAGCTGCTGGGCATTCTATGGAATCAAAGCATCCCATCTGGGACTTGCCAGCTAGAACACTGGGGGTGGTTGGGCTTTGGTCACTAAACCTCACTAATTCTGGACAGAGTTCACGGCCCTTGGCTGAATTGTGGGATAGTTGAGAACGCTCAGATTGATTCTTTACCTTTTGGATAAGACTGAGTCATGGAATGCCCAAAATAGCCTAAAGTTGCATATTTAGATCAAGTGCTATCTTGGACAATTATAGTCTTCATACTAGTCTGAAGAACTGGCCCTCAACTGTGGATAATTTTGCCTCCATCCCAGGGGTTGTTTGATTACATCTTCAGACATTTTTGATTGTTATAACTGAAAGAAGAATGCTACTGGTAGCTAGTGGGTAGAAACTGGGGGAACTGCTAAACATCCTGCAATGCACAGGACAACTTCACACAAAAGAATTATTCGGCCCCAAATCTCAGTAGTGGTGAGTCTAAGAAACCCTAACCTAAAGTAGTTCAGGTCTCTTGAGATGAAGCAGTACCTCAATTTTCTCCCCATACCTCCCATATCTCATCCTGACTCCATTTGACCAACTAGAAACCCCAATTTGGTGATGCTCCAAATTAAGCCTGAATTTGTTGAAATTAAATCCATACCTCAGTGGTAAAACCATAAAGAAAAGTTTTAAAAAGCCATAAAAGTCGGGATAGTGGTTATGTTTAGAAAGGAGGAAAGGGGTTGTGATTAGAAAGTTAAATGCAGAGGACTCCCAGGATGGCCAGCAATGTTCTATTTCTTGATTTGGGTGGTGGTTATGCTGGGATTCACTTTGTAATCATTCATTAAGCTTTTATTTATACTTGATGCACTTTTTTTATCAATATTTTTTATTTTAAAATTGTGGGGCACAGTTAAGGGTTAGGTATACAAATATGCATCGTTCAGGCACCCTTGTTGGTAGGGGGTGTCTCCCCATCCCCGGACAGATATTGACTACCGTTAATCCCATCTCCCTTCCCCTCCCTCCCTCCTATAGTTTCCCACCACTGTCAATCTTTTTCTTATAGTATTATAATAGATATTCAAGGTCCACTATATAAGTGAGAACATGTGATACTCAGATCTTTGTTTCTGTGAGAGATCACTCAGTATTATAGACTCTAGTTCCATCCAGGTTGCTGTGAAATTCATGATTTTGTACCTTTTTATGGCTGCATAGTATTCCATTATGTATATGTACCACATTTTTTTTAATCCAGTCCTCTTTTGATGGACAGCATGGTTGGTTCCAGGTTCTTGCTATTGTGAACAATGCTGCGATAAACATATGTGTGCAGGTATCTTTTTTATAGAGTGATTTGAGTACTTTAGGTTATATTCCCAGTAGGGGGATTGCGGGGTCATATGGGAGGTCGATATTTAGAGCTTTTAGGAATCACCACACTGTTTTTCACAGAGGTTGCACTAGTTTGCACTCCCACCAACAGTGTAGAAGTATTCCCTTTTCACCACACCCTCTCCAGTAACTGTTATTTTTTGAGTTATTGATAATTGCCATTCTGTCTGGAGTTAGGTGGTATCTCAGTGTGGTTTTGATTTGCATCTCCTTGATGATTAGTGGGGTTGAACATTTCTTCATGTGTCTGTTGGCTGCTTGGACATCTTCCTTTGAGAAGAGTCTGTTCATATCTTTTGCCCGCTTTATAATGGGGTTGTTTTTTCTTTTCAGCAGTTTGAGTTCCTTGTAGATCCAAGATGTTAAGCCTTTGTCAGAGCACATGCAGAAGACTCAGACAAGACCCCATCTATTCCCATACACAAAAATTAATTCTAAATGGATCAGAGACCTAAATGTAAAACCTCAAACCATAAGAACCTTAGAAAATGCAGGACACACCCTTATGGAAATTGGAACTGGCATCCAATTCCTGAGAAATACCGAAATGCACGGGCCATAAGAGATAAGATAAACAAGTGGGACCTCATTAAACTGAAAAGCATTCTGCAAAGCCAAAGAAACCATCAAGAGAGCAGGGAAACAGCCCACAGACCGGGAAAAAGTATTTGCCAACTCCAGGTTTGATGCACTTTTCTTGATGTGGGTTGTGTTTAACAATAATAAAAGATTTTCCCAGAATAAAGAACTTCTCAGTGGTTTCCTCCTGTTCTGAAATAACTAGGCTATACAGATATTACTTGTATGACTAACCCTACTTTACTTATATTGAATAATGCAGGGTCAGAAAATGGTACAACCTCAGTCTTGTTAGGACTCTAAGCTTCTTTTTCTTCTTGGTTCCTAAGTCTGGTTTGTTACTTATCTGTACATATGTGAGTAGATATACTGCACGTGCACACACACACAAACACACACAGATACACACCAGAGAAGGTGAGAGAAGGCCCAGCTGGGAAGAATATAGCAAACTTACCTGTGAACTGTTAGTATTCTTCTATTTCAAACATTTAATTTCTTATTAGTTAAATAAAAATAATGCATGCATGTAGCTTTTTTAAAAAGTCATAGAAAACCAGAAGACTATAATGAAAATTATCTCCTGCCATTCCCCAGGATACCGTCCCAAAGGCCACCACTGTTAACACTTTTAGGTTTTTAATATGCACCCCTTATTTTTAAATAACAGACTGATAATGCTACTTCATTATTTATCAGGTATTACCTACTAAACTTCCTGTTATGGTAGATGAGGAGTTTTCTAACTTCTCTATTATGTCACAGATTTGTAATACTTTTGTTAAAATCCACAGGCAATGTTTACATTCATATGAAATGGTGAATATTTTTCAATCCTGAGTCAGCAAGTATACTTTATAATGGCTTTTTACAGTTCAACTTTTGGTTTTTCTTGAGTAACAATTGCACCACTTTTCATTTGCTTAGTTTTCTATATATGTTATTTTTATGTTTGTTTTTTAGAGACAGTGTCTCCACTCTGCTGCCCAGGTTAGAATGCAGTGGCGTGATCCTAGCTCACTGCAGCCTCAACCTCCTGGGCTCAATTGATTATTCTACTTCAGTCTCCTGAATAGCTGGGATTACAGGTTCATGTCACCGTGCCTGAATCAATTTTGTATTTTTGGTAAAGACAGGATCTCCTATGTTGCCCAGGGTAGTCTCAAAGTCCTGGCATCAAGGGATTCTCCTGCCTAGGCCTCCCACTGTTCTCAGCCTGCTTAATTTTCCATAAATGCGGTGCATATTTATTTTTATCAGGTACTCCAGTGAAATATCAAAGTAGTCAAATAGATAATGTATTAATTCCTTTTTTTCCCCCACCCTTGGAAACAACTCTTACAGCCTCTTCCCTCTTCTGTTTTCTGGCATTGCTGCAAAGTTGTTCCTTGGAACGTCTCTTTTCTTTATTCTGGAAAACTTCTAATGTCTTTTTTGTATGTTCAGTTTTTATTTACTTTCTCATTTTGCTGCAGCACATCCTCCAGTATCTTACTAAGAAAATCCTGTTGCATCTAAAAATCTTTAGTTTACTTTCAGGCAAGATTGATTTGAAAATTCTGATTTGGAAATCATTTTCCATCAGAATTTTGAAAGCATTTTTCTGTCTATTAGTTTCCTGCATTGCTATTGAGAATTCTGATGCAGGCTGGGGATGGTGACTTGTACCTGTAACCCCAGAAACAGGGAAGCCTAGGCAGGAGGATCGCTTGGGACCAGGAATTTTACCAAAAAAATCTTTACAAAAAAATTACTGAATTTTCCAGGTATAGTGGCATGCACTTGTAGTGTAGCTGCTTGTGAAGTTGGGGTGGAAGGATTGCTTGAGCTCAGGAGTTGGAAGCTGCCATAAGTCATGATCGTACCACTGCACTCCTATCTGGGTGACAGAGGGAGACGCTGTCTCTCAACAATTAAAAAAAAACAAAAAACAAGAAATCCTTTATATTAATGATTCTTGATCTTCCTTAGATTGTCTTTTTTTTCTCCCCTTCAATAATTTATTCTTTATCCCTAGAGTTCTGAAATATCATTATAGTGGGCCTGGGTTAGGATTTTCTTTTCCATTTTTTTGTGTTAGAGATTTGGTGAGCCCTTTCAATTTAGAAACTAATGCTTAACAATTTTGGGAAAAAAGTCTTTATTGTTAATTATACAATTGTATAATTGTATTAATTACATAATTTTCTGTCCTCCATATTTTTTATCTTCCTTATTTTGTATCTCTTCTATGTAATATATTATTAATTTTCTAATTTTCTTAATTATTATTCTATCATATTTTCCATATTTTTGCCTGTCTTCTAAACCTTTTATCTTCTAAACCTTTCTCACTTTGGATATTTAATTTTCAATTTTCAATAATGCTCTCTTGTTTTCTGGAAGTTTTATGTTTTTTTTTAATTTTTAATTTTAAAATTGTGGGATACAATTCAGGGTTAGGTATACAAATATTCACTGTGCAGGCACACTTGATGAGGTGTGCCTCCACCAGGCAGATGCCAATCCCACCTCCCCGCCCCCAAACCCCTGTAGTTTCCCACTACTGTCAATCCTTTTCTTATAGTATTATGATAGTTGTTCAAGGTCCACTTATGAGTAAGAATATGTGATACTCAGTTCTTTGTTTCTGTGAAAGATCATTCAGCATTATGGACTCTAAGTCCATCCAGTTTGCTGCGAAGTTCATGATTTTGTTCTTCTTTATGACTGTGTAACATTCCACTGTGTATATGTACCATGTTTTTTTATCCAGTCCTCTTTTGATGAGCAGCATGGTTGGTTCCATGCTTTTGCTATTGTGAACAATGCTACAATAAACATACGTGTGCAGGTATCATTTTCATAGAGTGGTTTGAGTTATTCTGGGTATATTACCAGTAGGAGGGTTGTGGGATCATATGGAAGGTTGATTTTAGAACTTTTAGGAATTGCGACACTGTTTTCCACAGAGGCTGTACTGGTTTATGCTCCCACCAGCAGTATGAAGTGTTCCTTTTTCGCCACATCCTCTCCAGCATGTTATTTTTTGAGTTATTGATGATGGCCATTCTGACTGGAGTTAGGTGGTATCTCAGTATAGTTTTTATTTGCATTTCTTTGATGACTAGTGAGGCTGAACAGTTTTTCATGTATCCGTTGGCTGTTCACGTGTCTTCTTTTTGAGAACTATCATTCATATATTTTGCCCATTTTGTGATGGGACTGTTTGTTTTTTTCTTTTAAGCACATTTGAGTTCCTTGTAGATCCTAGATGTTAGATACACAGTTGGTAAATACTTTTTCCTAGTCTGTGGGCTGTCTTCTTGCTCTCTTGATGGTTTCTTTGGCTTTGCAGAAGCTTGTCAATTTGATTAGTTTCCACTTGTCTATCTTATCTCTTATGGCATGGACACTTGGGGTTTTGATCAGGAATTGGTTGCCAGTTCGAAATTCCATAAGACTGTCTCCTGCATTTTCTAAGGTTCTTATAGTTTGAGGTTTTACGTTTAGGTCTCTGATCCATTTAGAGTTGATTTTTGTGTATGGGGATAGGTAGGGGTCTTGTTTCAATCACCTACATGTGGTTAACCAGTTTTCCCAGAACCATTTACTGAATAGGTTCTTGTCTCCCCAGTGGTTGGTGATGGAGTTTTGTCGAAGATGAGTTGGTTGAGAAATTGAGGTTTAGCTTCTGGAATCTCAATTCTATTCCATTGGTCTATATTCCTGTTCTTGTACCAATAGCAAGTTGTTTTGATTATTGTAGATTTATAATAAAGTTTAAAGTCTGGGAATATGATACATCCTGCTTTGTTTTTCTTTTTTTTTCCTGAGGATTTCTTTTGGTTATTCGTGGTCATTTATGTTTTCATATGAATTACTGTATTGTTGTTTCTAGGTCAGAGAAGAATGCTGCTGATAATTTGATGGGTATTGTGTTAAATCTGTAGATTGCTTTAGGTAGAATGGACATCTTAACAATGTTGATTCTTCCAATCCACGAGCAAGGAATATTTTTCCACTTGTTTGTGTCTTCTTTGATTTCTTTGAGCAGTGTTTTGAGTTTTCATTGTAAAGTCTTTCATGTCTCTGGATGATGATGAGGTATTTCATTTTGTGTTTGTGGTTATTTTGAATGTGAATTGTGCATTTTATTCGGGTTTCTGTTTGTTTATTATTGGTGTAGAGAAATGTGCTTGTCTTTTGCACATTTATTTTATACCCTGAGACTTTGTCGAAGTCCTTTATCAGTGCAAGGAGGTTTTTGACAGATTCTCTTGGGTTTTCGAGGTATAGAATCATGTTGTCTACAAAGAGGGATCACTTGATTTCCTCTTTTCCTATTTGGATACTCCTGATCACCTTCTCTTCTCTGATTGTTCTAGCTAGAGCTTCCAAAACTATGTGGAACAGGAGGGGTGAGAGTGGGCATCTTTGCCTTGTTCCAATTTTCAGAGGAAATGGTTCCAATTTCTGTCTGTTTAGCAGTATGCTGGCTGTGGGTTTCTCATAGATGGCTCTTATTATTATTTTTTTTTTTGAGTTGGAGTCTCACTCTGTCTCCCAGACTGGAGTGCAGTGGCCACTCCCAGCCACCGCAGCCTCGACCTGCTGGGCTCCGGCAATCCTTCCACCTCAGCCTTCCAAGTTGCTGGAACTACAGGCATGCGCTACCATGCCTGGCTTATTTTTTTATTTATTGTAGAGATGAGGTCTCACCAAGTTGCCCAGGTGGGTCTTGAACCCGTGGGCTCAGGCAATCCATGGCTCTTACTACTTTGAGGTAGATTCCATTTATGCCTAGATGTTCAAGGGTTTTTATCAAAAAGCGGTGCTGAATTTTATCAAAAGTTTTTTCTACATCTAATGATATAGTCATGTGGTTTTGTTTTTACGTCTGTTGATGATTTAATTACATTTATGGTCTTATGAATGCTGAACCAGACTTCCTTCCCAGGGATGAAGCCTACTTGGTTGTGATGAATGATTTTTGATACGTGTTGTTGAATCCAGTTTGCTAGGATCTTGTTGAGAACTTTGAATCTATATTCATCAAGGATATTGGCCTGTAGTTCTCTTTCTTTGGGGATCTTTACGTGGCTTGTGTATCAATGTGATGTTAGCTTCATAAAATGATTTGAGGAGAGTTCCATCTTTCTCAATTGCCTGGAATATTTTCAGTTGGATTTGTATCAGTTCCTCCTTGTATGTTTTGTAGAATACTGCTGGAAAACCATTGGTCCTGGGCTTTTTTTTTTTTTTTGTAGGTAGTTTTCTTATGACATAGTCAATTTCCTGGGTTGTTATTGGTCTATTTAAGCTCTCCATTTCTTCTTATTTCAACTGGGATGTTGTGTGATGTCAGAAAGTCCTCCATTTCCTTTAGGTTTTCAAGTTTATTCCATACAAGTGTACATAGTAGTCTCTGATAATCTTTTGTATGTAATTACATTTTGTAAACGTAATTAAATACATCAACAGATGTAAAAACAAAAACCACATGATTATATCATTAGATGCAGAAAAAACTGTTGATAAAATCCAGCACCCCTTCTTGATAAAAACCCTTGAACATCTTGGCATAGATGGAACATACCTCAGAATAGTAAGAGTCATTCGTTTTTTGTGTTTCTGATTGTGTTTATTTGGGCTTTTTCTCTCTTTTTCTTGGTCAGTCTAGTTAGGGGATCATCAATCTTGTTTATCCTTTCAAAGAACCTGCTTTTTGTTTAATTGATTTTTTTGTATTATCTTTTTGTCTTCTATATCCTGGATTTGGGCTTTTATTTTGGTGATCTGGATTCTTCCACTGAAGTTAGGGTTTTGGTGGTCTTGCTTTCCCAGCTTCCTCGGGTGTCTTGTTAGGCTGTTAACTTGTGATCTTTGTATTTTCTTCTTGTGTGTTTGAAGAGATATGAATACCCCCTCTTACTACTGTTTTCATGGCATTCCAGAGGTTTTGGTAAGATGTTTCTTCATTTTCATTTGTTTCAAGGTATCTTTTAATCTCTGTTTTGATTTCCATGTTGACCCAGGAGTTGCTTAGCATCATGCCGTTTAGTGTCCATGTCTTTTGGGTTTGGGGACAATATTTTTGGTGTTGATATTTATTTTTATTCCAATGTGGTCTGAGAAGGTGCACGGGAGAATTTCAATCTTATGAAATCTGTTTATGCTTGACTTATGGCCAAGGATGTGGTTGATCTTAGAGTACGTTCCATGTGGTGATGAGTAGAATGTATATGCTGTAGTTGTTGGGTGGAGTGTTCTGTAGTTATCAATTAAGTTCATTTGGTCAAGAGTCACATTGAGATTCAAAATCTCCTTGCTGATTTTTTGTCTTGATGATCTGTCTAGGGTTGTGAGTGGGGTATTAAAGTCCCCAACTATGATAGTGTTAGAGTCAATATCTTTTCCAAGATTGCCTATAAGCTGCATTATGAAATTGGTGCTCCTATGTTGGGTGCATATATGTTTAGGATGAATGCTTTTTGTTGATGGATTGAATTTTTTATCATTATATAGTGACCTTTTGTATCTTTTTAAATTTTTGATAGCTTGTAGGGCATTTTTTCTGATATTAAGATCACAACTCCTGCTCTTTTGTGTTCCATTCACCTGAAATTTTGCTTCCCATCCTCTTACTTTGAGTCTGTGAATGTCCTTTCTGGTGAGATGAGTCTCTTGGAGACAATATATTGTTGTCTCATGATATTTTATCCATTTTGCCATTCTATGCCTTTTCAGTGATGCATTTATTTAGTCCATTCACATTCAGGCTAATTATTGAAATGTGAGAGTTCATCCCCCTTTTATGAGGTTCTTTTAGAGTTGTTGCTCCTGTTGTTTGTTGTCTTTCTTTTGACTTTTTGGTGATTTTTTGATTCATGTGTGTTTTCAATCTTTTTCCTGCACTCTTGTAAAAAGCATTGCTGTTCTTTTTTCCATTTCTTCGGTGTTTAATACGTTGTTAAGCATTTCTTGTAGAGCTGGTCTAGAGGCAACGTAAGTTCTTAGGTATTGAATGTCTGGGAAAGATTTTAATTCTCCCTCACTGATAAAGCTTAGCTTAGCTGGGTAGGTTATTCTTGGTTGAAATTGTTTATCTTTGAGAACCTTGAAGATTGGACTCTAAGCTCTCCTAGCCTGTTGTGTTTTTGCAGATAAATCTACTGCTATTCTCCTTGTTCTTCCCCTGTAGGCAGTCTGACCTTTTTTTCTTGCTGCCTTTAGGATTTTTTCTTTTATACCTACTTTGCTTAGGCAAATTACTGTGTGTCTAGGAGTTGGTTTTCTCATTTGTTGTCTTGCAGGGATTCTCTGAATCTCTTGTGTTTGAATGGTCGCATCGTTGATGAGATGAGGGAAGTTTTCTTGAATAATTTCATGGAATGTTTGTTCCAGGGTGGTCTCTGTCTCTTTCTGCCTCAGAAAGTCCAATTACTCTTAAATTCGGCCTCTTGAAATAATTGCTCGTCTCTTGAAGGTTTTTGTTCTGTCTTTTAAAGCTTCTTTTCTATGTGTTAAACAGTTTGGATTAGTTCTATATTTTGGTCCTCAAGCTCTGAGATTCTTTCCTCTGCTTGGCTAATTCTACTTTTCATGCTTATCATTTACTTATTTCTTTCACATTGTTCTTTACTGCTGTTATTTCAGTTATCAACTCCTTTACATTTTCCTTTTGTCTCTTCTCAATTCTATTTATTCTCTCTACTAATGTCTTGATATCTGGATTTGTAGTTTGAGACCAGTCATTCTGGGGGCTCTTCATTGTTTGTGTTCCATAGTCTGTTTTCTCAGTGTCTGGCCCCCCACGGGTCTGTATGAGACCTATATTCTTCTTTTGGTTTTTCTTCATTATATATATTTTCCTCCCTCCCTTCTTTTTTTCCCCTCTTCTTTAATCTGTTGTTCAGGGATGGTGGGGTTGCTTTTACTTCTGTTTGCTCCTTCTTCTATTCTTCCTTATGTGGACCTTCTGGCTTTGTTCAATTCTGAAACTGAATTGTATGTTGGAAGCTGTACTATTTGCAGTATTGAGATTTAATCGAGGGGGGAGCTGTGATTCAAAATCTATCTGTAGATCACAGTATCCATCAACAGTTGTATGGGCATTTTGGAACCCACTTCCCACTGCCTTAGAATCTGTCCATGCACTGGTGGTATAGGTTTGCTCCCTGGAAGCAAACTTAGGTAAGAAAAAGGAAAAGAATGGAGAAAGGAAGGAGGAGGGGCAAGAGGAAGGTAGAGAGAGTGAAGAGTAAAGGCAAAAACAGACAGACATACCAACTAACAAATGAAAAGAGACCCAAAGACAGAAAAGAGTAGAAAAACTAAAACATACAGATAATCATGCAAACACACAATCCAACAAAAACCTCCCTATTGATGTTCTCTTTCCATATACAAATAGGAAGTCTAAAGAAAAGAAAAGAAAAAAGCAGTGAAATAACAGAAACAAAGCAAGTATGAAAACGTTATCAAAAACAGAAAGAGAAAAAAACTAAAACAAAAAAATGAGCAAAACAAACAAACAAAAAATAATAAAAATAAAAACAAGGAATCAAACTTGCTCTGAGGTCGTTCCTGTAAGTCCAACATCTTTCATCTCCGATCTCTAGCTCTCAGCACAGGTTGATAGGGTTGCTGTCAGCACAGACTGATGTGCTCACAGCTTGGGTCAGATGCCCCAGTTCTACTGTGTAAAGAGGGTGGATCAGATTCTGGACTCACCTGGCTTGCTACTTGTCAAGTCTATCACTCAGATCTGACCTGTGTCTGATCCAGCATGAGGGAGGGGCTTTCTGTCTCTCCCAGTTTGTTGGGATTACCTTAGGTCCCAAGTTGGAGGCTGGGCAGAGCTGGGCAGAGCTGGGCAGGACAATGCAGGTCTCTGCCTGGTCCTGGAACAGAGAAAATGGCTTCGGTTGTTGTCTCCTCACCGGGTATGGGACTCCTCCCCAGCTCTCCCTGATCCTCTTTCTCCACTGATCAGATCTGGGATTCCAGCTGATCTGCTATAACAGCAGGATTTTGCAGGCTTTTCTCAGGAGAGTCCTGCAAACAGCAAATGGTCTTGCACACTCATGCTCCAATCTCAGGGAAGTGGGGGATTGCAGTCACTCTCAGAAGGAAGCCCCAGGTACATGAACCCAAGTCTTCCCTCAGACGGACTTTCACTCTCCCACCAGCCCATGCCTACTCACGCAGAGAGTCTTTATGGACACTTGCTTTTGTGGAGACTCACACAGTCTGACCTATCCAGTCTCCATCTTAACCTCTGCCCCTGAGTTTTATGTCTTGAGTGCAGTGTTTTCTTACCTCTCTAAGAACTAAAATTAAAGTTTTCTTCTTCTCTTTACCTTGATAAACATTGTCCAGATTTTCTTGTTCTTTTTGTTTCATAATTGCTTGTTGCCTGTTTATTTTGAAGAAATTACTAAATAGCAATTTGTTCATAATTAATAGGCAAAACTACAGTTGTAACTGATTGGAAGCTCTGTCTGCATGAGTGAGTCTTGTCAACTTCACCATATGGTGACTAGGCATTAACTTGGCTTTCTCAAGTCAGTATCTGGAACCTCTGTCTTTATGGCATTTCAGGCTCTTCATTTAAAAAAATCTAGAAATGGGTGTGGAGAAGATAAGGAGGAGAGAGCAAAACTCTGACTACAGGAGTTATGGAAACAAGACTAGAGACCAGCGTGAAGAGGTGGGGTAGTCTCCACTGATTGTGCAGACTTCCACTTACTCCTCATTTTTTCAACTTCCAGTTTTACCCATTTTTGTACCCAAGTCTGAAGATTTTCTGGCTGAATTTTTTCAGACTAAAATTCCAATTTTGGGGTGGGGGAAAATGGTGAAAAGAAATAGTGACTTGGTTTTATAGGGAAGGGGTGGGGATCCAGGACAGTAATTCTTCTATATATAGGCTTTCAATCAATAATAAATTTTTTTATCCAGGTTTTGCCTCCATTTCCCAAACAATGTGAGGTATTCTAGGCCTGTTCCGCTGAGAATGTTGGTATATTTTTTTCTGTTCCTGTAATATATACAGACATACCTCGGAGACATTGCAGTTTCACTTCTGAATTACCCCAATGAATTGAATATCCCAGCAAACCACATCATACAAATTTTTTGCTTTCTGACTGCATATAAAAATTATGTTTACATTATACATAGCCTATTGCATGCAATAGTATTATATTTTTTAAGTATATATACTAATTTTAAAATATTGCTAAAAATGCTGACAGTCATTTGAGCCTCAAGTGAGTAATAATCTTTTTGTTGCTGGAGAGTCTTCCTTTGATGTTGATGGCTGCTAATGCTCAGGGTGATGGTTGCTGAAGGTTGGAGTAGCTGTGGCAATTTCTTAAAATAAGACAATGAAGTTTAATTGACTTTTTCTTTTACAAAATATTTACCTGTAGCATGTGATGTTTGACAGCATTTTACCCACAGTGGAACTTCTTTCAAAATGGGAATCAGTCCTCCCAAACCCTGCTGCTGTTTTATCCACTAAGTTTATTGAATACTCTAAATCCTTTGTTGTCATTTCAACAATCTTAACAGCATCTTCACCTACAGATTTCATTTCAGGAAACCATTTTCTTTGCTCATTCATAAGAAGCAACTCTTCATTCATTCAAATTATATCATGAGATTGAAGCAATTCATTCACATCTTCAGGTTCCACTTTTAATTCTAATTTATTTGCTTTTGCCACCACATACAGTTACTTTCTCCACTGAAGTCTTGAACTCCTCCAAGTCATCTATGAGAGTTGAAATTGACTTCTTCCAAACTCATGTTAATGTTGATATTTTGACCTCCTTCCATGAATCATGCATGTTCTTAGTGGCATTTAAATGGTGACTCCTTGTCAGAAGGTTTTCAGTTTACTTCCCGAATCCATCAGAGGAATCACTGTCTAAGGTAACTATGACCTTATGAAATGTATCCCCTCAATTATGACTTAAACTTTGAGATTTCTCTTTGAACCATATTGTGTTAGCAAGAGTAAAGCATTAATGTCCTTTTACATCTTCATAAGAGATCTTGAGTAACTAGGTGCATTGTCAGTGAGGAGTAATCTTTTGAAAGGAATCTCAGCAGTGGGTTAAAATTATTTAGTAAACCATTCGGTAAACCGATGTGTATATGTTGTCATCCAGACTTTGTTGTTCCATTTATAGAGAAAATGCAGAGTAGTTTTAACATAAGTTTTAAAGACCTTAAGATTTTTGAATGGAAAATGAGCTTTGGCTTCAACTTGAAGTCATCAGCTTCATTAGCCCCTAGGAAGAGAGTCAGCCTGTCCTTTGAAGTTTTGAAGCCAGGAATTGACTTCTCTTCTAGGTAAAGCATCTTCTTCCAATTGAAGGCTGTTTTGTCCACATTTAAATTGTTATGTAGTGTAGTCACCTTTACCAACAATCTTAGCTATGTCTTCTGGATAACTTGATGATGCCTCTACATTAGCACTTGCTACTTCACCTTGCCCTTCTCTGTTCTGGAGATGGCTTCTTTCCTTAAACCTCATGAATGAACATCTACAAGCTTCAAACTTTTCTTCTGCAGCTTTCTCAACTTTCTCACCTTCATAGAATCAAATAGAGCTAGGACCTTTCTCTGATTTAGACTTTAGCTTAAAGGAGTATTGTGACTGGTTCAATTTCATATCCAAACCACTCAAACTTTCTCCCTATCAACCAGATGTCTGTTTTGCTTTCTTACTATTCATGAGTTCAGTGGAGCAGCACTTTTAATCTCCTTCAGGAAATTTTCCTTTGCATTCACAACTTAGCTAATTTTTTGTTGCAAGAGGCCTGGCTTGCAGCCTATCTTGGCTTTCCACATACCTTCCTCACTAAACATAATCATTTCTAGCTTTAGCTTTAAAGTGAGAGACATGCGACTCTTCCTTTCACTTGAACACTTAGACACCATTGTAGGTTATTAGTTTAACTAATTTTAATATTGTTGTGTCTCAGAGAATAAGGAAGCCTAAGGAGAGGGAAAGAAACAGGGGAATGGACAGTTTGTAAAACAGTCAGAACTCATACAACATTCATTGGTTAAGTTTGTCATTGTATATGGGTGCAGTTTGTGTTGTCCCACAATAATTACAATAGTTACACCAAGCTGCCAGAAGTGACTGCTGGCTCCATGCTCTGCCTTGTCACCACAGTGCCTGGCTGGAAACTGGCAGCAAGGAACACAAAGGGAGCACAGTGAGAGAGACAGAGGCAGAGCCCCACTGGAGAAGACAAAACAGGTACTGTGACACCATCTTGAAAATAGGGCAGGGTGGTGCTCCAGTTTTCTCACCATGGAGTGAAAGTTCCAATTTCTGTGACCAGCAGGTTAACTACTCAGGGATTTGTTTCAGAGGGAATATCCTGAAAACACAAACTTCAGAGGGTCAGGAGTGCTGAATCTCAGGCGCCCTGCCCTCTGCCCAGATTCAGCTGTGGGACGCAGAGTGCAACCAGAAAAGAACAATGAAGGCCCCCAAAAGAACAGTACTCCCTTTCCTCCACTTTATTCAGCTCACAAAACTGCAAGAGACAGCAAAGCTTCCCACCCTCAGCCCTGTTTCAAAATAGAACAAACTCAGAGTCCTGATCAGGGAAGAATAGAAGTCTGAGCAAACATCAGAAGTGAAAGCCCCTTTCACTGCTGCTGAATAATGGAACTAAAGAGAAAAGAAAGAGATCTGTCACAAATGAGGAAAAATCAACAGAAGAACACAGGTAATTCTCAGTGCACCAAAGAGACAATGCCTGGAAAATCAGACCACAGAGTCCAAACAGTGGAAGTCACCAATGACTGGTCCCAGAATACAACAGGGATTATGGAATGGATGGAAAGTGTGAATAAGACTCAAGAAAGACAAGATGCAATACTGAAAGAATTTATAACAGAGATTTTGGCCATAAAAAATTTCATCCAGGAAATAAATAATAAGATGACAAGCATGGAAAGCAGAATTAATCAAGAAGAAGAAAGAATCTGGAGCTTGAAGATCAAAACATGGAATTAACCCTATCTGTAAGAAAAAAAACAGAAAGAAGGAACAAATCCTCCAATAAATATGCTATTATATCAAAAGGCTGAACCTATGCCTGATTGGTATCCCAGAAGAAGAAAGGCAAATGAAGAACACCTTAGAACAAGTATTCCAGGAAATTATCCAACTTTTTCTATCTCCCAGAGATATGACCACCCAAACACAAGAGATAAAGAGAACTCCTATAAGACATCAAATGAGAAGACCAACCTTAAGACACATAGTAATTTGCCTACACAAAATAGGAACAAAAGAAAAAATCCTAAAGGCAACAAGAGAGAAAGATCATACTACCTACCAAGGAAGATCAATCAGAATAGCAACAGACCAATCAGCAGAAACACAACAAGCTAGAAGGGACTGGAGTCCAATTTTCAAAGTCCTCAAAGATAAACAATTTCAACCAAGAATTTCCTACCTGGCCTAGCTCAGCTTCATCAGCAATGGGAAACTAAAATCCTTCCCAGACATTCAATCCCTAAGAGATTATGCAATTTACAGACCAGCTCAAGAGGATATGTTTGAAAGATATTAAGCACAGAAGAAGGAAAAAAAGAATGACCACACATTTCCCAAGAGAACAGGAGAACACAGAATCAACAGAGAATACTTCACGACTATAAACTTTAAAGTTTTAAAACACACACATACATCAACCCAAAAGTTGAAAGAAAGCAAAGAAAAAATTTTATGAGAACCTCACGATGGGGATTAACACTCACATTTCAATAATCAGCCTGAATGTAAATGGACTAAACACACAACTGCAAAGACATAGAATGGCAAACTAGATTTAAAAAAACATGACCCAATAACTTGCTGCATCCAGGACACTCATCCCACCACAAGGGATACACACAGACTCCAAATTAGAGGATGGAAAATAAATTTTCAGATGACTGTTCACAAAAGAAGGCAGGAGTTGTGATCTTAATATCAGACAAAACAACAATGAAGCTATCAAAAATTTGAAAAGATATGGAAGGACACTATATAATGATAAAAAGTTTTCATTCCATCAACAAGAAATATACATTCTAAACATATATGCACCCTACATATATGCACCTTACATAGTGTTTATAAAGCAACTACTAAGTAAACTAAAAAAAGATATTGACTCTAACACTATCCTACCTGGAGACTTAAATACCCCATTAGCAACCCTAGATAGATCATCAAAGCAAAAAAATCAACAAAGAGATCTGGAACCTCAACTTGATGCTTGAACAAATGGACTTTATAGATACCTACAGAACACTCCACCCAACAACCACAGAATATACTTTCTACTCATCACTACATGAGATGTGCTCCAAGATCAATCACATCCTTGGCCCTAAATCAAGCATAAACAAATTTCATCAGATCAAAATGCTGCATGTACCTTCTCAGACCACAGTGGAATAAAAACAAATAGCACTAACAAAATTCGCCCCAAACCCACAAAGACATGGAGACTAAATAGCATGATGTTTATGATTTCTGGGTCAACATGAAAATCAAAACAGAAATTAAAAGACTCCTGGAAACAAATGAAAATGAAAACATCTTACCAAAACCTCCAGGATGCCATGAAAACAGTTCTAAGAGGCAAATTCAAATCTCTACAAACACACATTAGGAAAATGGAAAGATCACAAGTCAACTGCCTAACAAATCACCTAAGGGAGCTGGAAAGACAAGATTACCAAAACTCTAACTTTAGTGAAGAATCCAGATCACCAAAGTAAAAGCCCATATGGAAAACAGAAGACAAAAATATCATTTAAAATATCGACAAAACAAAAAGATAGTTCTTTGGAAGGATAAACAATATTGATGGGCCCACAGCCAGTTTGACCAAGAAAAAGAGAGAAAAAGCCCAAATAAACACAATCAGAAATGCAAAAGATCAAATCACAACTGACCCCAAAGAAATGCAAAAGATTACCAAAGACAACTCTGCACACCTGTATGGAAACAAACTCAGTAACCTAAATGAAATGGAGGACTCTCTGACATCACACAACTTCCCAAGGTTGAAACGAGAAGACATTGAGACAAAAAATAGGCCAACATCAACCCAGGAAATTGACTCTGTCATAAGAAAACTACCTACAAAAGAAAGCCCTGGACCAGGTTGCTTTCTAGTGGAATTCTGTAAAAACATACAAGGAGGAGCTGATACCAATCCTATTGAAAGTATTCCAGGCAATTGAGAAAGACGGACTTCTCCCCTAATCATAATATGAAGCTAACATCACACTGATACCCAAACCGGGTAAAGATCTAACAACAACAAAAAAATATATATATATAGAACTACAGTCCAATATCTCTGATGAGCATAGATTCAAAAATTCTCAACAAGATTATTGCAAATCAGATCTAACAACACATTTCAAAAATCATCCACCATGACCAAGTAGGCTTGATTCTCAGTATGCAGGGCTGGTTCAACATCTGCCAGACCATAAATGTAATTAAATACATCCACAGATGTAAAAACAAGATTTGTGTGATTATGTCATCAAATGAAGAACAAGTTTTTTTAAAAAAATCCAGCATCCCTTCTTGATAAAAACCCTTTAACACCTAGGCATAGAAGGAACATACCTCAAAATAGTAAGCACCATCTACAATAAATCCACAGTCAGCATTTGCTAAACAGACAGAAACTGGAGGCATTTCTCCTTAAACCAGAAAAAGACAAGGCTGCCCACTCTCGTCCCTCCTGTTCAACATTGTGTTGGATGTCTGAGCTAGAGTAATTAGACAAGAGAAAGAAATCAGGGGTATTCAAATAGGAAAAGAGGAAGTTAATTTATCACTCTTTGCAAATGATATGATCCTATACCTCGAAAATCCAAGAAAATCTGTCAGGAACATCCTTTCACTGATAAAGGACTTAGGCAAAGTCTCAGGGTACAAAATAAATGTGTAAAAGACACTCACATTCTTATACACCAACAACAAATAGGCAGAGATACAAATAAAAAGCACAATCCCATTCACAAGCCACAAAAAAAATGAAATACCTTGTCATCTTCCTAACCAGAGAAGTGAAAGACCTTAACAATGAAATCTACAAAACACTGTGCAAAGAAATCCAAGAAGACACAAACAATTGGAAAAATAGTCCATGCTCAAGACAGGAATAATTAACATTGTTAAGATGCCCATCCTACCAAAGACAATCTACAGATTCAGCACAGTATCCATTAAATTAACAAATCATTCTCCTCAGACCTGTAAATGACAATACAGAAATTCATATGAAAACATAAACAACCACAAATAGCCAAAACAATTCTCAACAAAAGAAATAAAGTGGGAGGCATCACACTTCCAGACTTTAAACTTTACTATAAGGCTACAATAATCAAAACAGCCTGGTATTGGTACAAGAATAGGCATATAAACCAATGAAACAGGGTCAAGATTCCAGAAGCAAAACCTCAATTTCTCAACCATCTTATCTTTGACAAAACCCCCACCAACAACCACTGGAAAGAATAGAACCTATTCAGTAAATGGTGCTGGGAAAGCTGACTGATCACATACATAAAATTGAAACAGAAGCCCTGCTTATCACCATACACAAACATCAACTCTAAGTGGATCAAAGACCCAAATGTAAAACCTCAAACTATAAGAATCTTAGAAAATGCAGGAGACATCGTTATGGGAATTAGAGTAGGCAACCTATTCCTGATCAAAACTCCAGATGTCCATGCCAGAAGAGATAAGATACACAAGTGGGACCTCATTAAACTGAAAATCTTCTACAAAGCAAAAGAAACCATCAAGAGAGCGTAGAGACAGCCCACAGAATGGGAAAAATATTTGCCAACTGTATATCAGATAAAGCCCTAACATCCAGGATCTACAAGGGATTCTCAAACATGCTGAAAGGAAAAAACAAATAGCCCTATTAAAAAGTGGGCAAAAGACATGAATAGACACTTCTCAAAAGAAGGCATATGGGCATTGAACAGACACATGAAAAAGTGCTCAGCCTCACTAATCATCAGAGAAATGCAAATCAAAACCACATTAAGATACCACCTAACCCCAGTAAGAATGGCCATCATTAATAAAACAAAAAACAACAGATGCTGGCAAGGATGAGAAAAGAGAATACTTCTACACTGTTGATGGGAATGAAAACCAGTTCAACCTCTATGGAAAACAGTATGGCAATTTCTAAAATAACTAGAAATTGACCTTCCATGTGATCCAGTAATTTCCCTACTGGGAATACACCTGTAGTAACTCAAATCAGTCTACCAAAATTATACCTGCACACATATGTTTATTGTAGGACTATTCACGATAGCAAAAGCATGGAACCAACTGTGCTACCCATCAAAACTGAACTGAATTTTAAAAAGTCGTACATATACACAATGGAATATTATGCAGCCATAAGAAAGGGCATAATTGTGGACTTTGCAGCAACTTGGATGGATTTAGAGTCTATAATACTCATGATCTATCACAGAAATGAAGAACTGAGTACCACATGTTCTCACTCATAAGTGGACCTGGACATTTACCATAATACTATAAGAAAGGAATTGGCAGTAGTGGACCACCACCAAGGGATGGAGGGTACTTGAGGGTACATAACATCAATAAGGGTACTTGATCAAACTGGGCAAAAGAACCAAAGGGAGATGCAAACTTTACCTGTGCGATGTCCATTTGTATACCCAATCCTGAATTGTATTCCACATCTTTAAATAAAAAATAAATAAGATATATAATATGAAATTTTAAACACATCTAAGTGCAGTATCTGTGAAGTGCAATAAAATGAAGCACAATAAAATGAGCTATGCCATTATAGATTTTATCTTTCTTAGCACATTGGTCATAGATTTCTAAAATAAATTTTTTTGATTCCTCCATGCATTTTGGTTTTTGCTTCTTTCAGTCCTTCAAAAATTTCCCAAAGTCTCTTGTCATCCACTGCCTTGACTCCCATGCCCTTTTTTCTGGTCACTATATGCCTTCCTAAAATACCATTACAGTCACATCAGCTCTGTTCCACAAAGAAAAATGTATGCAGTCAATTCATCATTTTCCCCATTCACCCCTCTTTTAAATAATATCTGTGAGATGTTGAGAGATGCCTTGATTTGATTGGCAGATCCTGAATTTGGGATTAAACCTAAATTGAGGTTAAATTCCAGATTTACAACTATGTGGGTGCGTGATTTTCTGCCTGTCACTCAACTGTCCTGCCATGTTCAGCAGAGCTGCCTCGTAAAACATTGACTAAAAAGCATCTGTTGTTTTGGGTAATTAGAAGGTCATTGGTGACATTCCCCAGAGTAGTTTCCACAGAGTGATAAGGGCAGCACCCAGGCTTCACTGGGATTTATTCATTCATTATGCTTCTCTCACTATCTGCTGTGCAAGTGTCTTCCAGCACAGTTTCTAGCAAAACTGTGAGTTACCTGCACCTTTTGGTCTCTGCTTACTTTACCAGATGCTTTAGCACTTCAAATGCGCTACCACGTGTGTACATGCTTGTCCTTCAAGGCTCGTATAAGCCAGCTGTTGCAACAAGCTTCAAAACGCTCCTTGCAAACTGGCAGGAGTGTGAATGTCCTCAGAGCTGCAAAGGGGCTAGGTACAATCAGTGTAGCAGGAAATTTGCTTTTGGAAGGCCATGGGGAAGAGAAGGACTGAGGAAGGGGCAGCTCTGTACAGAAAAAAGGAAAAAAGTCTCTTGTCAATAATACTTACAATAAGAGAACTTGGAAAAAAATTGGTAGCAAGAGTAAAAAGCCTCCCTAAGTCCTCTTTGACTTGCTAGGCTGCCAAATCTGATGTGATTAGCACAGGGCTTCTAACATAACTCCAGCTCAAAGCAGAGAAGTTGGTAGTAAAAGATGTGTGATGGATAGAAGGCAGAAATTAATAAAGTGAATCATTTGCATTACTTGTAACTCTTCTTAGACAGAAGTGTGTTCTGACCTTCAAGGAAAAAAAAATTCTATAAGGTACCATTTGAGGAGGACTTGGATTGTTAGGTTTTATAAACCGTCCCAAAGCTCCTTTCCAGGGCCCTACATTCTAGTCAGTGTTTTGTTACCTCAATTGCAATGTTGTTTGTTTGTTTGGTGATTTTACTACACAACCCATTTTCATAAAATGTTGCCCAGCTGCACACACTAGTGGAAAACTAGCTGAAACAAAAATGCCATTATTTATTCTGTTCAGAAACAAATTTACAATTCTGTAGACTGGAGAATAGTAAAATGAGAAGCTAAAAAAAATACTTTTTAATACAAAAGTTCAATGCCAGTGTTGGGATCTTTGTACCTGAGGAATAACTCTTATGAATCTTTTGTTTTAATAGAGCAAGAACTCATATATTATATAATCTCATTGAAGTTTATTCTACTGACTTTTAAAAATAATTCTTAATATTGCTTATATAATTCTCCTAGAAAGTGCTCATTTTAATCATGTCAGCATTTTATTATATTATAATCCTTAATTGATTGACGTTTAATCACAGTCTTTGTATTTTACTATCCCTTGTCTCATAAGAGGCAATTTTCTCTTTACTGTAGTTTAACAGCTGATGAAAAAGATTTAAGGAAACCTATAAACTTAAGATTGGTTAATGGTCCCTTATAAAAGAATATTACACTTCTAGGATCCATTGCACAGATGTGATACTCAATTGTAGAAATGTGCATGGGGTTTATTAAATTACAGCACAAATCTTCAGTCTTCTGAGTTATTGTCCATGTTGGTATTGTTAGGCAAATGGGGAGACACATTATTGCTTCCAGTTGTTCACATTACTGTGGTGTAATGCAGTCAGAGACAGCTGGCGCATCGCTGTAGGCAAACGGGGAGCGGCAGCAGCTGCTGAGAACGGGGCCCCAAGTGAAGGTCCAGCTCCGCTGAGTCAGTGCTGGGCGGCTCATCAAAGGTGTCCAGAACACAGAAGATACATAAATGAACCACGCTGGCTGTCATAGAGGGAGGGACAGAAAATGAGAGAGAGAGAGAGAGAGAGAGAGAGAGAGAGAGAGAGAGAGAGAGAGAGAGAGGGAGAGGGAGAGGGAGAGAGAGAACGAGATATTACCTTGCATTATGTACAACCACTTTTCTGAGTATTACTTCTTGGGCACCCTGCAAACCTTTGCCCAACTGATTGCTTAAAAATAGACTGGGTATCTTTATTGGACAGCCCTTGGCTCTATCTGATGCTTTTTTTTTTTTTTTTTTACCCAAGTTGAGAAGATGCTATTGAGTTGTTTTTCACTTTGTTTTTGTTTGTTTGGGTACTTGGGGTTCATGTTGTATTTGAATATAAGAGAAGATAACATGACAAGTAGAAACTCTTGAACTTTGAAATCTGAAAGAATTAAAATTCCTTCTTAACCACGAATTATCTCTGTGATATTAGGTAACACGTGTAAATTCCCAGAGCCTCATTGTTCTCATCTGTATATGGGGATAATGATCTATCCTACAAGGTCAGAGGTCATAGATATAAGTGCCTAGCACAGTGTATGGGAGTCAATAAGTGGACAGTAACTGATAACTTCTCTATTATTATTGCAGTTGTGACTTTTAGATAATAAAACCAAAGTTCGTAAAAGTTTGCAAAAGTTTGACAAGAGACTTGAGTGAATCGTTCCCCTGTCCATATCATTAAAAATTATATCTCAAAGTTCTACCTAAAGGCAGAAGAGCACAGGGGCAAAGGTTATATTTTTACATGGGTTTAAATTTGTGTGATCTCTAGCAATTTTAAATTTTCTCCAAGCCTCTGTTTCCTCATCTGTGGAATAGGAATAATAATGTTACTTACCTAATAAGATTGTTCTGAAAATTAAACAAGTTCATGTATGCATCATTTAGCATAGTATCTGTCAAACAATAAAAATTTAATAAATGTTAGTCATTCTTCTTACTGTAATAAATCTCAGTTTGCAAACTCAATTACTACAAGTAATAAGGCTAGACTTTTGTGTCTCTCATTCATAAATTTCGTATTATATTTCTCAAGGCCTAGCTCTGTTTAAAATCTCCTTTCTATATGCCCTTGGCTTAGGATATTCTTCAGTTTGCCTTCAAAATTTTAGCTAATTTTAGGGGGAAAATGAGGCAAATAATGTTATCTGGTAAATACTTATTCATCCAATATGTATTAACAGAATGACTGCTATATCCCAGCAAGGTGTTGGGTTATCAGGATATAAAAATGAACAAGACGCAACCCCTTCAAAGATGTATGGTCCAGCAGCGGGGAGCTATCTGTGTAAATAAATTAGTGCTGCCACATGTTGCTGTGGAAGATGCTTATATAAGATATAAAGGGGTTCAAAAATGAGATTCAAATCTACATGGGCTGGGGCAAAGGACTGGGAAATTGATATATTCTGTCAATTTGTATTAAATGCCTACTATGTATCAGACAGTGAAGATGCAAAAAATGCAACAAAGATGAATAAAAAAGGACGCATGACTTTTTGTTTTCTTCATTCTCACCCTAGAAGGGCCTTTGATCCCACCATTCCATGAAAATACTCTTATTAAGGTCCCTGGTGACTTCCCTTTTGCCCAAATTCACAGGCATGATGCAGATGATTAAATCAAATGCTTCTTTCTTTCTTTCTTTCTTTCTTTCTTTCTTTCTTTCAGCCCTGCTCTTTTCTTTCTGGAACACTTTCTTTTTTAGAATGCTCTTACCTGATGGGCAGTATTCCTCAATTTCTTCTGAAGCCTCTACGTGACTGAGTACTATATCACAGCACTTTGATATTTGAAATCATCCGTTCTTTTATTTGTTTACTATTTCTTCCCTCAATCCCTGTATTTCTTGTACTTAGAATAGTGCATGGAACACAACTGCTTGATGAATATGGGTTGAATTTATGAGGGAAAATAAGGGAGCCACTGTTTGGGAGTCAGTTACATATATAGATAATTATAATAATTACAATAAATTCCAGATACACAGGGAAAGATTTTCTGAGCTGAGACTTAAACTAAATGACTAAATAGAGGATTATGTGTAAACCAGGGTAAAATTTCCAGAACAAGCAAGCATGAAGAAAGCATGAACCAGGACACATCAGGAGTGAACGCACAAGAAGATAGGGATTGCAGCTAAATGGGCCACACTATTTCTTATTTAACATTTTTGTTTTATTCTTACTTACTTACATTATTCTCAAGTCTATTCTAGAGATCTCCTTTGACATTGGAAAAAGCAGATACCGTCACTCTCAGCTAATGGGCACATCTCATGAACCTCTTTAAGTGTGTGCAAACCTCTGACGTTAATATGTATTCAGAGGCATGCAAATCGTATGTGACAGCTCTCATTTTTCCCTTCTTCTTCCCAGTCAGTCACTGCACTATCTGCAGGAGAGAAGGTGATGGCAAAGACCTTTGGGCATTCATTCTACTCCTTTATGTTGCTCAGCAAACATTTCACCTCTCAACTGCCACCTGTCTTTGTGTTTTAGGGATGAGGAACTGAAATAAAAGAGGGAGAAACAACTCAGCCAATTTAGCCATTTTGTTTGAAAGACCAATCAGTTCCCTATGAGAAATTTTCTGGGATGGGAACCAAAATACCTGGGCTCCAAAAGCAGCATCTCCACCACCAGCTCTGACGGTGATGCTGCATTAGCTGTCAGCAGTAATCATACTTACATCCTCTTTCCAAGCCTCCAGCTATGAGGGGATGCCATTACCCTCTCCCTGACTAGTTGCAAAGCACTCAACAACAAACACACAAACAGACCAGGCTGAGTCACACTTGAGCATGTCCCTGGCACGGGGACCTCTCCAGCAGGTGTACACTGACTCACCTGTACCACACTTGGCACAGACCATCATGGCCCATAATTGGGTGCCCCCATGAGAAATGTGTCTTCATCCAGATCTGAAATGCAACTTCCACTTCAGGACAGCAAGCCATTGCTGGAACTGGAGGAGCCCCTGAAGTAATAATGGAAGGAGTATCTGATACCTCTGCTCCCGTTGAGACAGGTGGCCTAGATCCTTAAGGAAGGCTGCCTCGCCTTAGCCTTTTTGAGGAATGTGCTGGTTTGAAAAACACACATACCCACAAAGTTTGATTCTGATGCTTTTTGTACCTACCCTTAAATATGTCAGTAGCCTAGCAAAGCATTCATAATGAACTGCCTCAAGGAAGCATGAAAAAGCTCAGTACATGTTGGGTTAGCAGTTTTTCCTAAGGCTTTTGATTTATGGAATGTATCTCCACTCTTCATTTTCAAATGAGAGTGGCTATGAATTTGCAGTGAGCCTTGAGCATTAACTCCTTATTAAAAAGGACTTCCAGTACCTCTGGGCTCATGAAGGGCCTCAGGCCAAGGTAATTAAAATGTATCCTTGAACAATATGGCCATATGATATGTGGCTCTGTGATGAGAAATTATCAATTTATTTTAATTACAGATAAAAGGTACACACTTCTAAAATGATAAATTGCCTGAGACTCCATATTTTATTGAATATACGACCGTCAAAGGGGTTAATTTTCATTTGGAAAACTCTTATTCATTCTTCAATAGCCTTTCTGTTGTTACTTAACTTGTGAAGTCTTTCCAAGTCAGTTTATCACTTTTCCATTTTTACTCCTATTAAACCCTGCTTATAAGTTTCTTTGAAATTATTACCAAACATGAAGAAATAATCTCCCTGCCCTCCTTCCCAAAATATACTCTTTTTCATTTTTTAAAAAGAAGCTGCACTCTGTTTTTCTTGAGTTTTCTCACCTTTGATTTTGACAGGAAAATGGAGAACAGTTTCTTTACTGTATAAAAAGAACAATCCAAGTGTAATGATCACTGGGGGTACAAAAGAGAGTCGTGGCGATTGTGGAGACTAGAGAAGATGTGACCCAACAAGAAGTAGCAGCTGCCAGCATCAGCAAGTTGTTACTGTGTAGAAATTGGGTGAAATCATCTATTTCTTTAAGAAAAGCCAAAAACGAAAATGGAAAGCCAAGATGGACATTTAATAAGGTATATCTAAAATATAAATCATTAAATGTTGGTTCAAGTTTTTGTGTAATATTGTGCCAATCAGATACAGCCTGTCTGTAAGCACAATCTGACCCAGCAGCTACCAACGTACAGGCCCTAATTTTCATTGTTCATCTGTCCTTCACTCCATCCCCTTCATCGCCAGCACCGTGTGTGGCACCTTAGAACAGAGAGGAGAAAGGATATCTAAGAAAAAGAATTCACCCTACTACCAAATCCCCCAATAGGCCATTCATTGTAAGTCTTGGGATCTGTCTGGTCTTCTTCACCTCCCTGCCTTTGTACATCTTTTTCTATGCCTGGGAATATTTTCCCAACTTTGCCTGGACTCCTTTTCATGAAACAAATTCCATGTGTCTCAGACATGTTCTCCTCTGTATTCTTCCAGGATTTTGTTAAGATCTACATTTCAGCACTTGAACTGCTGAAGTTATCCACTTACATCAATATTTCCAAATGTCGATGTGCTTCAGTATCACCTGGAGGGCTTGTTAAAACAGACTGTTGGGCTCCACCCCTAGAGTTCCTGATTCAGTGGTCTGAAATGGTATCACAAATATGGATTCCTAGTAAGTGACCAGATGCTTCTGATCTGGGGACCACACTTGGAGAAACCCTGGCTTACACTCAGGAATATATATAGTGTATTGGTGGATCTCCAGAGCTGCCATAGTTAATAATCCTTTTATTAGTAATATTAGTGACAGTCACTTTGGCTTCTCTATCAAACCAGTCTGATGAATATCTGCTTAATATTATTGGGAAACTAGTGGTGGGTTCATAAATCTCCTTGCGGGAAACTCTCATACACTAGAGAAACTAAGAGCTTGAAGAGTCCTTGGGGGAGTCCGCCATGGTCATGGTCTTCTAGTTTAATCTGAACATCTTATAAAAAGAGAAAAGGAAACTGACTTAGCTCAGCCCTTTCATTTCCCTGTTACACCCCATTTTCCAAGATCTATTTTCTAATACCAGATAATTCTGTAGTAATTTTTCCTCCAAAAGACAGAAAATAAATTTTGGAAACTTCCTACTGGAATGTGTGGGGTTGCTTAAAATGTTGAATGCTACATAGAGCAAAATCTGTTTGTGGAGTTTATTGCATTAGCTATAAATTTACATTTATTTCCCTGTCACTAATTTCACATGACTAGATCTGAACCAGAAAAAGCAAAAAATATACCTAATTACTTCTGCTAAATTGATTTTCAGATTAAGACTACATACTACAAATGCCCCCGCCTTACCCTGTAGTGCTTTTTTGTCCTACAATCTTTCAATGGAAAGTTAAATTTTTTTCTTACCAAGATGATTCCTTACATATTTCTTTCCCTGAACCTTCAAACCCTCCACCTTCTGATTCTAACTGATAATTCACATGTCACACACACACACACACACACACACACACACACACACACACACACACACACACACACCAAAGAGTACTATCCCATCTTACCACCAGCAAATCTACCAATTGACTTTTTTGGACACAGACCTTATCCTACCCTCTTTTATGATGTTTCTGAATCTTCATCTACCCTTCATTACTGCCATTTTTCTGTCCTTCCTTCACTGCCAAACTTAATAGGCCACCACACCTCCACTTGCCCTTTCCCAGTCACTCCTTACCCCACTGCTGTCCTGTTTCTGGTCCTATGCTCCAAGAATATGTGTAAACCTGAAATAATTTTCTAAAAGTCAGGTCAAATAAATAATTTTGAGGCTTTCACTTTTACTTAGGATTTCTCTTGGTATTTAATTTACTCCTTCTTGGAACTTCCAGTGCAGCCAAGATGGAGCCTATTCTTCCACTAATATGATTAAAGTCTCTGTTCAAAACATAAAAAGCAATTGCTGTAGGACTCTGAAAAATAAACAAAAGCAAGTAGACAGGGAAGAGGAGTCAAGACAGAAAAATGACTAATTTGTAGTAATTTTCTCTTTTATTTTCTCTCTTTTCTCTTGTGGACTTAAGTCAAGACAGGTTTCCGATGAACCTGACATAGCAGACTATGGGCATCTAACACATTGAGATAAATTCTGTCTTTCTGTCTAAAAGACTGAGATATAGGTCTCTAGGAGCCAGAGAATATGGGGGGAGGGAATCACCATTTATTCTTTTCTCTTGTGGCTTGAGAAGTGTAGACTTCCAGTGGAGCCCATGTGGTAGACAGCACCATAAACTTAAACTACAAGTCCTTCTGGCCCTATTAGTTGGGTAAAAAAAGGGACCTGCAATCATGAGAGTATTGGGAAGAGTCCCATTTTCTTTTTCTCTTTTTTGTTTCCAGTTTTCTTGCACAATCATGAGAGTTATGCATTGCACAGTGGTAGCATGGCAAGTAAACTGCAAGATAAACTCCATCTTTTTGGAGGACCAAGAAAAAGTGGCCCTTCCAACTGGACATTATAAGGGGGAATCTTAGAGATAAGTGCTTTGGAGAATTATGTGAATAAACCAGTGTAACTTCTGGGCTTATCCTTTAGCTGTATAAATCCTTTAGCTGTACACATATGTGCAGAATAGACTCCAAAAGCACATCAAAAGCTTTGAGAATGGAACTTTAATTTTAAAATATGACTCAGGTCTCAGACTAACCCTCAAGTTACATACTCACAGCAGATCCCAAATAGCATATCAAAGGCTTTGCAGAATGAACTGACAAATTGAACCATCACCCCCAGAAAATGATACAGAAATCACAATTTGAACCTAACTTGACTGAGTGTCAACAAAAACCAACAACAAAAATCAACATTTTCCTGAGGATTTTAACAGAATCCAGAATCTAAACAACATAATATTTAAAATGTCTAGGATACAATAAAAAATTACTCTATTTACAAAGAACTAGAAAAATGCAAGTAGTTCCAAAGGGAGAATTATTAATAACTGCCAATCTTGGAATGATCTAGATGTTAGATTTGTCAAAGACTTCAAAGCAGCTATTATATTCTATAAGGTAAAGGCAAATACTCTTGAAATAAATGGAAATATAAAAGTTCTTAACAGAAGAAATAGAAATTATAAATAAAAAATGTAAAACTATCTGAAATAAATTTTATAGCCTATTTATAAAAATCCTCACACTTTGTCCTCTACTGTGCAGCTCTTCTCTCTCTCTGTCTCTCTGTCTCTCTCTCTCTCTCTCTCTCTCTCTCTCTCTCTCTCTCTCTCTCTCTCTCGGTTCTTTTTTTTTTGTTTTAAAATTGTGGGGTCCAATTCAGGGTTAGGTATACAAATATTCATTGTGTAGGTACCCTTGTTGATGAGGTGTGCCCCCCCACATTCCCCAGGCAGTTTCTCACTACTGCCATTCCCACCTCCCCTTCCCCCCCAACCCCCCGCAGTTTCTCACTACTGTCAATCTTTTTCTTATAGTATTATGATAGTTGTTCAAGGTCCACTTATGAGTGAGAACATGTGATACTCAGTTATTTGTTTTTATGAAAGATCACTCAGTATTATAGACTCTAAGTCCATCCAGGTTACTGCAAAGTTCATGATTTTGATCCTCTTTAGGTCTGTGTAATATTTCATTGTGTGTATATACCACGTTTTTTTAATCCAGTCCACTTTTGGTAACTAACACGGTTGGTTCCATGTTCTTGCTATTGTGAACAATGTTGCAATAAACATATGTGTGCAGATATCTTTTTTATGGAGTGATTTAAGTTCTTCCGGATATATTCCCAGGAGGGAGATTGCAGGGTAATATGGAAGATCGATTTTTAGAACTTTCAGGAATCGCCATACCTTTTTCCACTAAGGCTGTACTAGTTTATATTCCCACCAACAGTGTAGAAGTGTTCCCTGTTTGTCACACCCTTTCCAGCATCTGTTATTTTTTGAGTTATTGATGATGGCCATTCTGACTGGAGTTAGGTGGTATCTCACTATAGTTTTAATTTGCATTTCTTTGATGACTAGTGAGGCTGAACATTTTTTTCATGTATCTGTTGGCTGCTCATATGTCTTCTTTTGAGAAGTGTCTATTCATATCTTTAGTCCACTTTTTAATGGAGCTGTTTGTTTTTTCTTTTCAGCACATTTGAGTTCCTTGTAGATCCTTTATGTTAGGCCTTTGTCAGACATAGAGTTGACAAATATTTTTTTCCAGTCTGTGGCTGTCTTCCTGCTCTCTTCATGGCTTCTTTGACTTTGCAGAAGTTTGTCAGTTTGATAAGGTCCCACTTGTCTATCTTATCTCTTATGGCATGGGCACTTGGGGTTTTGATCAGGAATTGGTTGCCAGTTCCAAATTCCATAAGACTGTTTCCTGCATTTTCTAAGGTTCTTATAGTTTGAGGTTTTACGTTTAGGTCTTTGACCCATTTAGAGTTAATTTTTGTGTATGGGGATAGGCAGGGGTCCTGTTTCAATCTTCTGCATGTGATCAGCCAGTTTTCCCAGAACCATTTACTGAATAGGTTCTCGTCTCCCCAGTGGTAGGTGGTGGAGGCTTTGTCGAAAATGAGTTGGTTGAGAAATTAAGGTTTTGCTTCTGGAATATTAATTCTATCCCATTGGTCTATATGCCTGTTCTTGTACCAATACCAAACTGTTTTGATTATTGTAGATTTATTAAAAAGTTTAAAGTCTGGGAGTGTGATACCTCCTACTTTGTTTTGTGTTTGTTTGTTTGTTTGTTTGTTTGTTTTTGCTGAAGATTGTTTTGGCTATTCATGGTCGTTTATCTTTCCATATGAATTCCTGTATTGTCGTTTCTAGGTCAGAGAAGAATGTTGCTGGTAATTTGATGGATATGGAATTAAATTTGAGGATTGTCTTAGGTAGAATGGACATTTTAACAACAATGTTGATTCTTCCAATCCATGAGCATGGAATATTTTTCCACTTGTTTGTGTCCTCTTTGATTTCTTTGAGCAATGTTTTGTAGTTTTTGTTGTAAAGGTCTTTCATGTCACTGGTTAGGAAGATGCCAAGATCTTTCTTTCTTTCTTTCTTTCTTTCTTTCTTTCTTTCTTTCTTTCTTTCTTTCTTTTTTTAGTGGCTATTGTGAATAGAACTGTGCTTTTTATTTGGGTTTCTGTTTGTTTATTATTGGGGTATATTAATATAATTGTCTTTTGCATATTTATTTTATACCCTGAGACTTTGCCAAAGTCCTTTATTAGTGCAAGGTGGTCTCTGACAGATTCTCTTGGATTTTTGAGGTATAGAATTCTGTCATCTGCAAAGAGGGATAACTTGATTTCCTTTTTTCCACCTATCCCCCATTTTTGTTTTTTGCTTTTTTCTCCTTTCACTACATATTATTATATGTAAGCTTATGCAGAACTTGTTTGTGCTTACTATTTCTTTCTCTTCATCTATTTTTCCTTCTTCATTCCATTGTTTACCCCTGATCACCTTATCTTCTCTGATTGCTCTAACTAGAACGTCCAAAACTATATTGAAAACTGTTGCTCCCAGTTTTCAGGGGAAATAGTTCCAATTTCTGTCTGTTTGGCAGTATGCTGGCTGTGGGTTTCTTGTAGATGGCTCTTGCTATTTTAAGGTATGTTCCATCTATGCCTTTATCAAGAAGGAGTGCTGGATTTTATCAGAAGTTTTTCTGCATCTAATGATATAATCATGTGGTTTTTGTTTTTACATCCATTGATATATTTAATTACCCTTATGTTCTTACCAATGTTGTTTTCTCATTTTTAATCTCACACCAATAAATCCTTCTCTGTATTCCTGTCTTTTTTCCACCTATCCCCCATTTTTGTTTTTCACTTTTTTTCTCCTTTTACTACATATTATTATATGTAAGCTTATGCAGAATTTGTTTGCGCTTACTATTTCTTTCTCTTTGTCTATTTTTTCTTCTTCATTCCATTGTTTTCAAGTTTTTGCTTCCAATAATCCACAGAAATTACTACTATTCAGTTGTTCAGTAAGGCTTACTATGGCCAAATGTAATGGACAATTTTTGGTTCACTTTACTGACACTTTTCTCTGAATATTTATCTGTTGGCCATAGTACTGGGAAGAGCAGATGCACAATATATTTGTTATTTAAATAAATGGATGACTATTCATTTAGTTCTTATTCCCCAAAAAATAACTTTGACTATTTTTTTAGGTTTCCTATGTGGGTTTCTCTTTCTTTCCGCACCCATCAATTTCTGGTGCTCATCAGAGTTTTTCCTCAGCCCATTGGTATTCCTTCTTAACACTCCCAGCGAATACTTACTCTCCTATTTCTATTGACATCCAAATTATGTATCTGTAGCTCTAAATTTTTCCTAAGCTCTGTTTGAGTATTTCCACTTAGAAGTCTTAGAAATACAGTGCCAACATCCCCCAAACCTGATTCTCCTTCTGCATTTTAAAATACACCATTGGTAGCACTATCATCCCCCTCGTACCGAAGGAAGAAACTTGAGAGAATCAAGTTAGCCTGGCCCTATCCAATCACAATGATTTGTTGGTTTTACTTCTAAGTGTTTCTTAAGTCCACTCTTTCTGTTTTGTTCCACTATTACTGCTTAGTTTGGTCCTAATCTATTTCTAACTTTAAAAACTGTATATTCCCCTAATTTCAGCTTCCATCCTTTTCCCCCTGCAAATTCAAATAGCTCCTGGATAGAGTTCTTAACAACAGAAAAATGATCATCTCTTTTTTTCTTAACACCCATTAATAGCTGCTACTGTCTATGAAATATTTCTTAGCACTGTGTTCTTTCTCCTCTGGCAGCCTCTCCAGGCTCCTTTTTTACCACTCCCTGCCTCACACTTTAAATTCTAGCAATAGTAGAGTGTTATAGTTACCCAAATAAACCCGCTGTTATGATCTCATAAACATTTGTTTTGTTATGTCTGCTGTCCATAACATCCTTTCTCCATCCCATCTCTACAAATAATAATTATAATAATAATTTATGTTTATTGAGCACTTTTTACATATCTGGGCAATACCTTTTCTTGATGATATGTACCATCGTATTCGATCAGAATTACCTTGAGATATTATGGCACTACTATAAATATTATTTTAGAGATTAGAAAACCAAGGAACAGAAAGGTTTTAGTGACTTGCATTAGAAGACAATGAATTCAAGATCCAAATCCAATAATTATAACTACAGAAACTGTAAATTGTCATGCTTCACTGTGTCCAAAAAGTTTCCATCCAATGTTCCACACTCAGTTCAGACATCACCTCCAAGAAAACTGCCTTGGATAGTGAACACCTTCACCCTCCTAAGTGTGGTTAAAGGCATCTCTGCTAGTCTTTCAGAGTACCCTGCACATCTTATAGTGGAGACCATCTTGCAGGATAATTGTCTATTGATGTGTGTTTTGTTCACATTGAATGTAGCTCCTCAGTGACAGTGGCATGAATTATGTTTTATTCAACTTTGTATCCAAAGCACCTTACAAAGTACTTCATATAGTGGTCATTAAATAAGTAGTTGTTCAACTAAATGTAAATAGCTCTCTTTAGCTCAGATCTCTGTGCTTAGACATCTACTGGATATCTCTTTTTTAAATCTCCCATCAATACTCAAGCAACTTAAATAAAACTGAATTCATACATTCTCCTTTCCAAGATTGTTCTTAATTCTGTGATCCCTTTCTTGATTAATGAATCAATGTCCGATTAACCATGGGAATAATGCAAGATTTGTCTCTCATACCCAGGAACTGATTGGTGACTAAGTGCTCTCAGTTATATCCTCTATAAATCTCTTAAATCCTTCCCCCTTTCCCATGATCCTATTGCTTCTGGTGCTTCCCTCTATTCCAGTGATTACAAGACATTGTGATTACCTATATGCATATAATTACCTTCTTCCCTGTCACTGGTTTTCAAGATTCTTGAGAAAAAAAGATAATCCTTTTATCTTTGTACTTTTCAATCATGCCTCCTCTTGAGTAATGACTGGGAGCGTGGATCAAATGACTCATCTCATCAGCTAGTAGCTATTAGCTTATACTTTGAAGTAACCTAAAGAGAAAATTTCTCTCTCCAGGATTTATACCTATGATAGCCACCAGAGTTGTGCATAGAAAATGCAATTCTTCTTTCCTTCCAGGTATATTGTAGGATTGCACTTCCTTGCTCATTTCAAAATTAAATGAACATACTTGCTTTAGTCAATGAAATAGAAGTAATTGGATGATTTCTGGACAGAAGCTTTAAGGAACAGTACATGATGTGACTTATGCCCCTTCCCTTTCTTCAGTGATTAGGGAAGTATGTGTGAATGAAAACTCTGACACATAAAATGTAAGACATAAATTTTCATTACGTTAAGCCACTGAGGTTTCAGGATTATTTGTATTGCATCATAACTTAGCCTATCCTGAACAGTATATTGTCCTTGGGTACTGATATTATTTCTATTCTGGAGGAATGGTGTTCAGGGCAAATCATGCTGCGTGTCCCATAGACCTTTTTATCCAGATGAATTCAGGTTAAAATTAGTATCAAGGGAAACTCAAGTCCCAATTTGGCAATATTCAACCTAAGAATTATGAGTAGAATGAAAAGGGTAATCATATTTGCTTTGAAGGATAATTATGATCTAATTGTGTGCAAGAATAATGTAGCCACTTCTATTCATAAGTCTTCTTTTCTCTCTGCTGACTATGTAGCACATAGTCTGATCCAGTCATGAATACTATGCCTCCTGGAGCACTTGTAGAGTAACCAAAGAATAAATGCCACAAATATTTGGTTAGGTAACATAAGTAGGACATTAAGTTAAAAGTTTGTCCTCAAAAACAGCTCAATATAAGAAACATAATAACATTATAACCACCACTTTTTAAGTGTTTAGAGCTTGCAGTGCACCACCAATTACAATCTACATCCTAGAAGAAAGTTGTACAGGTGTTAATATTTTTTATCACCAGTTTCTCCTTATGAGAAGAAGTAGAAAGTTGAGTCTGAATCATCCCTTATTAACAACAATGCTCACCCTTCCTCTGCAAGCAATCAAATGTCAGATAATCCCAGAACTTTAAGGCATTGCTGAAAGTCATTATGAGCTCACTTATCATTTTCTAAATTTTCTCTCATATGCTTTTTCAATTTTCTTGAGTTTCTTATCTTTTTTATACTTTATTCTCATGTTAAAAATTATCATTTTTCTTCATCCCAACACCGTCCACTTCTGTGTATCTGTCCATTGTTTCCTTGCTTTCTGTGTTTACTTATAAAAGATGGAACAGTTTTTCTCCCCTAAGATAACTGCTATTGATCACAAAAGGCTTGGCTTTATGCCCCAGTTCAAATGACCTCTTTCCATCAGAAAGCCAACCAAACTCTCTATGGTCCTTTATGTTTGGGAATTACAGAACACACTAGCTCTAGTGCCACCTCTGTCATTAAGTCTTCTTTGATTCTTTCAGACATTGTCTAACATTGTTCCCATATTAGATGGCAGGCACTTTGCTCTGCTCTCTATAGTAATGCCACACTACTGGACTGTGACCTACCTTCTTAAAGGTCTTTCTTCTACACCAGACAGGAAACTCCCTAAAGGCAGAAAATATGTTTTATTCGTCTGTACATTTCCAGTTGTTCAGAGTCTGGCATGTTATTTGTAGAATACAGCCTTTTAGTTCACACCCAACACTATAGACCAGAAGTCTCAATTGCAGTCTTTGGGTAGGATGGGACCAGCAGGCATATTCTTTTTGGCCCACAAATACTTGCCCAGCACAGGGCTTAAATATTTTTAATTAATTGCCAATTTTAAAAAGTGAAAGACATCATATTTTAAAAATCCAGAATTTTAGCTCAATATTAAACAAATGAACAAAAACAATTAGAAGATTAGACAGCAGTGAGCTCACATTGCCACATGTAAGTAGCTGCAGTTATTGAGTGACAGTTGCCATCTTCAGACTGGACACTGTGGCTCTGGTTCTCCTCAATTCACCACAATTTGCCACAAAAACCATATGCAGCCCTTAAGCCATCAGAATAACACTGAACATGACAGGCTCTCATGGACAATTTTCAGGTGAGTGGTTTCAGGACAGAGCAGGCTCCTGATTGTCGGACCAAAGATGAGGAATGAATGTCGACACAGCTGGGGACCTCCAGCCCAGGAAGCCCTGGACTTGCCTCTCTTGCCTTCAGGGTAATAGTGCTTTGGTAATGACTGCTTCAAACCAGGGCATACTTTGCACACTACTCTGCTGCTCTGGAAAACCTACTCAGAGTTCAGTTTCCAGTTTTAAGGTGTAAGGATTTAAATAACAAGGGAACAAAGTGGTAAAAGTGATAAACTATTAACTTTTTAACCATGTGCTAGGATCTCAGTGAATTTTGGAATATGACCCTGAAACATTACTTACATTCGGTGTCTCAGTCGGCCTCGGTGACTTTTTCTCTTTCCTCCTAGCTCTTGTCTTTTCTCTCCCGCATCCTATAATTAACTGTATTTTTGCCTTCTTTATTCTAATGAATTATAGTAATTTTCTCACCATCCTAATATTCAGTCTTATTCAGCTTTATTTTTTGTGTTTACATATCTCTTGTATCTTAAGTGTGTGGCATTAGAAAAAGTAAGACCAACCAAAAAATAAAAAAATATTTTTAAATTATAAAGGTAAGATATGCTTCTTATAGGATTTTTAGAAAATAATTATAGCTAACCTATATGTGAGCTTGCCATGTATCATGTGCTAATCCAAAATACTTTCACCTACCAACTCACATAATCTCCACAACAGTTTTTCAGAAGAAGGTGCACATTCACAAATGAGAGAACTCAAGCACAGAAAAGAAAGCAATCCTTAAAAAAAAAAAAATCACTGACCTACTCATTGCATGTTCTTTTTTCTTTGGTGCACAGTATTACAGTTCTCTCTCTCTCTCTCTCTCTCTCTCTCTCTCTCTCTCTCTCTCTCTCCCTCTTTCCTACTTTCTTATTGCAACACTTTTCTTATTCCCCATTTCTCTCTGAATTCTTCTTTCTACCTGATTGGTTTTTCTCGTTTTGTTCTCCTACAACATTGATTATATCATGCTATTCTGAAGCTTAAATTTAGCTTATTTGAATTGCTATGCTTTATTAAGGAAACAGCAAGAGAACTCAATTGACTTTTGTTGAGAGCCAAGGTTCTTTATCCCAACCTCACCAACACCTCCATAAAGGGAAGTCTGTGACTTCTGATGTAGACACTGGAGATAAAGGGAGAAGGGAGAAAGAGGGAGCAGAAGGGAAGTTTAAGGATAAAATTCCACCACCCATGTTTAGCTTCATGGAGAACCTGACAGTTATATTTGTTGACTTCATAATTATTGAGCACCTACTGTATATCAAGAAGGAAATCCTGAGACTTTTTATTTATTAGAACCGTTATGGAATTATGCCATTGGAAAGAAGGAAAATTTTCTGAGTCCTTTAGCACCGCAGGCTATGTCAAAGAGGAGTAGGGAATTGTCTCCACTTTGCCCTACAGAAGAAAACAGAAGTCTTCACTTCACCACTTATTCTAGAGCAAAAGTGGCCTTGTTGTTCATGAGTCATGTGAGGGGATGGCAATTCAGTCCAACTAACGTAGCTTCTTGAAACATTTTCAGCTTGAAGTAACTAACTATTCTCAGTCTTCCTTGGAATGGACTCTCACTCCCAGAGGACTTCTTAGGATTCAGATCTGGCTCTTGAGACAAACACCAGATATAAGCCTGGCTGGAGGTACCTGAAGCCTCAGCATGTTCCAATGTAGCATGCAGGCTCTTGGCCATATGGTATCCCCTGAGCCTGCTGCTCTCTGATCTATGCCAGAATGGGCATATGCTGGGATATTTCAGGACCCTGAGGGGAGAGTCAGAATGTCAGAGAGCCAGTAAGAGGCTAAGCTCTCATTTCTCTAGTTTATGGTTTAAGTAGAAATGGAACTAAGGGGATGTAGAAAGTGCTATTTTTTATTCTAAAGCATAGAAGGTTGAGGTTGGGACACAAAAGATTAAAATTTGGGGCTTTCTAAGGTATGACCTTTTTATACCTATAAAATAGACTTTAAAATGTCCAACAATGAAAAAAACTGTATTTATAAATTTCACCTACTTGGTTTCATTCAGACCTATTTTCTCCATACTCCGAGTGAAATATCTAGAATCTGGTGTACTGGTGATATCTTTTGTTTGTTTGTTTGTTTTTGAAGGGTACTCAGTTGGAGAGAATGCTTGTAGGAATGAGACATTGTTTCAGGATTTATGCTGTTTCAAAAAATAAATATAGGCTTTTTTTTGTGTTGTTGTTTGAACTCTGTATAACCAGGTGACAATTTGGTTCGATTAATGTCAGATGCTTCCATACTGCATAAAGGCTAAGTAAGTTTTTCAGTAGGAGAGAGTCACCCTCTCACTCCCTTTTCCAATGTAACAGACATATTGGAAGAAGTGGAGAGGACGTTGAGTGGGGACAGAAAGATTGCCAGATGGTGGAGGCAGAAGGAAGGAATGCCTTGAAGGCTGAGTCAACAAAACAGCTTACAGAGAAATCCCCTTTTGTGAAGAGGTGTGAGCACAGAAACATGGAGGAGTCACTGGTGAAGGGAGTGATAAAGAAGAATATTGGAAAAGAGGAGGCCCATTTTCAGTCTAGACCTTCCATCTAAGCAGTCAAGAAAGAAATGATAAATATAAGAATGCACATCAAGGAAATTGGTTTTATTCACCATTGAAGGGTGACTTATTTTAGAGAGTTTACTTGTAACTTTTTTGAGTATTAAAATGGTGCTCATTTGTCATCACTCACCAGCTGTAATGAAATATCGCCAACTTGTTTAAACATTGTTCATTTTGACTACTAAGACCTCTGATGAATCTCAATAACAGCAGTTTCATAAAATACAAAGGCCTGGTCTCCTCTCGCAATGAAAGAAAAATACTAGTGAATCCATAGCCTTTTCCTGTCTCTATAATGGAATCTGCAATATAAATTCAATGTTTAACACATCTGAAATGCAGGATGTCCTTTTAAATTACACACATGCACACCACTTGATATGGGTAATTCATTTTGCTAATTTTGACCAAAGAATTAATTACTGTTTGGCCTAAATTCTTCTAATGAACAAATATAAAATCAAGGTGGTTCCCACGATGGAAATTGGTTACAAATAAGACGTAAACAAGATTTAAACCATAAGGCTCCTTTTGGATTTCATTAACCAAGGGCTTCTAACAGAAAGATAAGTATAGTCCTCTAAAGCATAAAGTAAAGCAATATTAATTTAAAGGTGGAGATGGAAAGAAAATGGAAACAAGCAAAGAGTTATCAGTTTCCAGGCATAGAAAGGGGCTTCTTTGTATGTAGTTGCAGACAGACACAAATGCAAGAAGCAGTTGTCTTCACAAATCAATCTGCTGAGATTCAACAGTGGAGCTGACAGCCCTTGGTCAATGTTAAGACTGTGCCACCTTCTGGTTGCCATGTGTATGACAGGTGTTCACATTGTTTACAGACTAGCATTTTTGTGTTATGCAAAACTTATATTGAAGGGAAACAGCAGATACATTCCTTGTGCTGTTCACTCTCTCCCCTGGGGACTGTATTGGAATGAGAACATGATCCATAAATGTACTCCAGTGACTGCTCTGCTTGAAAATCCAAGTTTGCTTTTTAAGCTTGATCAACTGTAATGGTACATGATAGGCCAGACAAAAGTGCAGACGGTACTGCAATTGTGGGTGCAGGATTTGGTTGCCCATCTTTCCCCTGGTTGCCACTTTCCGAACTTCTGAGATCCAGAGAAATGGAGCTCCAGCAATCAAAGCAAAACGTCTGCCAGTCCGAGAAAGCAGATGAGGGGAATATGCCATCATGCCTGCAATGCTGCAAAATAACAAACATGTAAGCTAATATCTGGACAATGGTTAATATGAAATTGTGGCCAAAGGATGATTTGAGGAATTACATTCTGCTTAAATTCCTCCATAATTTCATTTGTGTTAATTATGGTATCACAGTCTTTGGAGTCCTGGCTGGATAATAACATAGTCTTTGCTACTAAACTGGGCATCCTAGCTGGGGGACTTCTGGAGGATCCATGACCAACCATTTCACACATGTATCTGCCATAGTTTGCATAGGAAGCACTAGTGTTTGAAAAAGGTAGTCACAAAGGAAAGACAGTTTTCTTATTTTTATTTTTTATTTTTTTTTTGAGTTGGAGTCTCGCTCTGTCGCCCAGACTGGAGTGCAGTGACCGCTCCCAGCCACCGCAGCCTCGACCTGCTGGGCTCCGGGCGATCCTTCCTCCTGAGCCTTCCAAGTAGCCGGAATTACAGGCATGCGCTACCACGCCCTGCTGATTTTTAAATTTATTGTAGAGATGAAGTCTCACCACCTAGGTGGGTCTCGAACCCGTGGGCTCAGGCAATCCACTCACCTCAGCCTCCCAAAGGTGCAGAATTACAGGCTGAGCCACCGAGCCCAGCTAGTTTTCTTTTTTTTAATGTGTATTGCTTAGGAGTCTGTATGTCTTCCTCATAATTAGTCCAAGAAGCCTGGAAATCCTGTAATGTTTGTAAATATGCCTAGAGAGGCTAATATATTTATAGAGACAGGGTAAACTTAATCAAGTCATTGTTCTTTCTATTTTATCAATGTAGACTGCTGAGATTCTTGCATAGACAATCCTATGCAGCCTGGCTTGGTCCCTCGGCTGCCTACCCTTTGACAGCCTTACATGTGATCTCAGTCCTGAAAGCAAAACAGAAAACCAACAATACTTTTACCCAAAGAAAAATGTGGAACTTTACAGTAGTGATTCATATGGCCTCTTTAACTTTATCTTGCCTGTGTGGGTCAAATTAATAATTTTTTTTTTCGCAAATTGGCTCATTTCTGAAAAAAACAAATGATGAAGAAAAAAGTAATTAAAAAAAATGAAAAATTCAAGTTTACTTAAAAACACTAATTTTGGCTGCTGCTGTTATTTTCCTAAATCATTGCCCTAAATTGATATTGAGATTTTCTCCATGTAAAATTTGATTATGAAGAATAAAATCTTCAAAGATAAGTATCCCAGTTTTTAATTACTTACTATGATAACATTCTTTCCCTGAGGGTACACATGACTACCTTGTATCTTTTACAAAACTAAAAAAGCAAGATCAAAGTGTGTGATTGATAGAGATATGAATACATGATGTAGACAGAACAACTTGGAAATGGATTACAAATCACTGAAGTGCAAGAGTCAGCTTGAGGGATCCCCACCAACCAAATCGGGGGCCATTTAGAATCAAAATAATCAGATTAAAAATATAACCCACTGCATAGGATAAAACTCCATGAGTTCAGGCTAATATAAGAACATAAACAAATAGGTAAGAAGGAAGAACCTTTTCTTACCATAGAAAGGTAACTAATAAATGTGAAAGAAATTATGAACTTCGAAAATCACCATTTGGCAGTCACATAATGACAATTAATTCACGGAAGTATCATTGATGAGCCCTACAACTAGTGGGTGAAAGTTTAAGGACTATTTATACTATTTATATAATCTCATAGTATCTCTCCACAAAATGGGGAGTTGGAAGTGGAGAGATGTGGTAAATTTCCCCTTAACAAAGTGATCAAAGTTAGTGTCACAGTAAATGCTCAAATCTAGCTTGTTCTTGCTTATATAAAGCACTAAGAAGGATTAAGTATGATTCTGTGATATTCCTGGCAAAGCCCATAAATTATCTAATTTATACCTATATAAATTATATGTTATAACAAAACATTAGACCAACCCCAAATGAGGAACATTCTATAAAATAATTGGCTTAAACTCATAAAATGTCAACTTCACGAAATGTAAAGAGAATCAACTATTCCAAAGACTAAACAGACCACATGGCTGAGCACAGCACATGACCTTGTGTTTTCTTTCTTATAAGATATCAAGTCAATTAGCAAAATCTGAATAAAGATCTGTTTCAATAATTGTATTTCTCAATGTTAGTCTGATTTTATTAAATGTATTGTGATTGCATAAGAGAATTTCTTGATTTTGGAAAATACAAACTGAAGTATTTGGAAGGAAAGGGTTTTCATCGCTGCACTTAGTTCTTATTTTTATTTAGCTAAAAACACACACACACACACACACACACACACACACACACACACGGAACATGTAGATATTAGGAGAATTTTATATATGAGAATTCTTTGTATTATTCTTGCAACCTTTCAACAAGTCTAACATTTTCAAAAGAAAAAAATCAGTGAAACATTGATTAAACTGTCACACCTTTTGGTTCATAATAAGTAACTTACTTTTCCAAATAACAGGTAACTGATTTTTATTCAAAAAGCAAGTTGTTTTAGTCTCATGCAGATACATCTTAAGACACTGAATACCCTCTCTTCAGATACCCTCTTTGCATATCCAGCTGCAAATCACTTCCTTTCCTATTTGAGCGGCAGGCATGCTTTCTTATCTCTTCTTTCAGCACTTTCCTTCTTCTTTCATTCAAAAAAACTTTTATTATGCCCCATGTGCAGCCATATCAGGTGAACTGCTGGGAAATTAAAGATGAGTCAGACTCAGCCCCTAACCTAAAACACACATAACTGAATTCTAGTAGATGTGCATGTTTCATAAGTGTAACAAAGATAGAAAAACCAAGGAAGAAAAATGGTAACACGGATGACTTTGAAGAGGAGTCCTGACAAGGGAATTGAAGTGCACCGTGCATGCAGGCAAAAGCTGGGGAATGAGGGACTGCAAACAGCAGGTGGGCAGTTTGTGGAGGGATCTCCCAAGGACCCATTATTGCTGGTGTACTGGGTCAGTGTCATGGGCTGTAGCTGCACAAGAGGCAGGGGCTGGGTGGGATCCTGCATGCCCCACTCTAGATTTTGAATTGTTACTTGGTGATGGGGGCCATAAAGGTTTTAAGCAAGATAATGATGTGCTTAGATTTGTATATCAGAAGGATCCTTGTTGTTCAGCCTCTGTTTCTCATTCTTTTATATTTATTGTTTCCTCGTGGAAAGACTGTTTGGTCAAATGCTGTGCTACTTTGAGGCACATATGACAAAAACCTATGTGGCTTCTGTCCTTATAGAGCATCTTCACTCTGAGGTTTTCATAGCTTTTTTTTCCTTGTTATTTCTAACACTCAAATGTAGGCATGTTTAAAGATACTGTAAGTTGTAGTTGGTCTGTCATTTATTTGTACTTCTTAATCTCTCCGTGGAATCTAGACCTGCTCTCTTTATTAAGCTAGCAGAAGGGGGAAAGTACTTGAAATAAACTACAGTGCAATGTAAGGCAAATGTTGCCTTTCTCTAACCAACCCTAAAGTAACCAATTTGAACCATACTCAAAGTTTTAAGGTCAATTCCAGCAGGTGAATGTTGAAATTATAGGACCGGCTAAAAGTCATCTTTGTAATTAATTTACTTAGCAATATTCCAGCCGCCTTAACATTTATAAGATAAAATAGTTGTATCATTTGTATAATTCTGAAATGTGGTTAGCCTTTATTTTCAATTATTTTTTTCACAGTATAGTATGCTCATTTATATTTCCTGTTTAGTACACTAATTAGGTTAATAACCTCCAGTTCTAAGTACTATAGTATTTTATTTCATGGTGTTTGAGAGTTATCTTTTATGGAATACAACTTTCACTATATAAATTCATGTATTATTATTTTTAAATATGTTTTTATTGTAAGGGTCAGCAAAGGAGAAATACTCATATTCAGGTATAGTCATGCACCACATAATGATGTTTTGATCAATGAAGGATCACATATCTAACTGATGGTGTTCCCATAAGGTTATAATGGAGCTGAAAAAATTCCTATCACCTGGTGACGTTGTAGCTGTCATAATGCTGTAGTGTAATGCGTTACTTTTTTGATATTTAGCTACACAAATCCTTTACATTGTGTTACAATTGCCTATAGTATTCAGTACAGTCACATGCACAGGTTTGTAGCTTAGGAGCAATTGGCTATGCCATATAGCTTAGATGGGTAGTAGGCTATAACATCTAGGTTTGCATAAGTACCCTCTATGATGTTTGAACAAGGATTAAATCACTTACTGATGCATTTCTCAGAATGTATACCCATCATTAAGCAACACATGAATGTAGTTCAGATTTTCTCAGAGAATATCATATTTCATTCAAGCAAAGCACCTCCTGTATACAAAGCATTTGATTGGGAGTTCTCAGAGGATAATAAAGAAAGAGAAGTGGACAAGGGAGAGATAAGACTTGCAGTGACTTTTATAGAAAAATACATTTTGTAACTAGAGAAATAAAATAGCGTTGTCTAATAGAGGCATTCATAGCTTTGGACTTGAATTTGCATTCTCATACTGCTGTAAGTTCAGGCAAGCTACTTAGATACTGTGAAGCTGAGTTCTGTGTGTGCAAAATGAAGATCATAATGACACATCAGGTCCTCTGTATCTTGTTCTGCTAACTCACAGGCTCAGAACACAACAGAGATCAAAAGTTGCAACAACAACAACAACAACAACAACAATAAAGGAATATACTGTGCTTGCTGCAGCTTTGGCTTCTTGTGACTGTGGCAGTCCAAGAACTTTTCCTTTACCTTTAATCCAATAAGCAGAAGCTTCTGGTCTCAAAATTTCATTTAAAACTTCATATAGCTGGGCTCGGTGGCTCAGCCTGTAATCCTGTGCCTTGGGAGGCTGAGGTGAGTGGATTGCCTGAGCCTGCGGGTTTGAGACCCGCCTGGGCAACTTGGTGAGACCTCATCTCTACAATAAATCAAAACATTAGCCGGGCGTGGTAGCACGTGCCTGTAGTTCCAGTTACTTGGAAGGCTGAGGCGGAAGGATCGCCTAAGCCCAGTGGGTGAAGGCTGCGGTGGCTGGGAGCAGCCACTGCACTTCAGTCTGGGAGACAGAGTGAGACTCCAACTCAAAAAAAAAAACAACAAAAAAAACCACTTTATATATTCCAGCAGATACTTTCAAATAGCTTCTGCTAACATGTCAGTTTTCTGCCTTGTCAGTGCATAAAACAATGACAGTGGTTACGTTATGACTAGTAACTCCATGGAATTGTCAAATAAGCCATTGTCTTTAAAATCCAAGTGTTGGCCACTTCGCTTTGTCAGAGATGCTTTACTAGCAAATAGGAAAGTTTTATTTATTTATTTATTTATTTATTTATTTATTTATTTATTTATTTTAAATAGGTAAGTTTTAAATTGAGCCTGTTTTAATTTTTTCTTCCTCTCTTGTTACATCTTATCATGTAAATACTACTGAGTGGCATGTTGATTACAGATTTGACCTCAGAAGAAAAGGCTGGGGAAGGAGTGACAGTGCTTTATGCGCTGGCTCTCTGGTAGCAGATGGTAGGGACAGGACTTACTGTCTTTCTTACCGTAGTTGCAAGTCATTCCTGAAGCACTGAATAAAGGGTCCTGCCGAGCCCTCTTGATGGAGAAGGTCAAGTGTCCTGGCATCTTGTGTGTGTCATGCTTATGTTTAGGTGACCCTGAAATAGTATGTAGGGTATTCTATTGTATTATAGATGCAATGGTGTAACCCAGCATAAGACTGGTCCTGCCGTTCCCCTTCCCACTCCACTGAACTTGGCCCCGGTCACTAATCACTCATCGATTTGGGCCCCAAAATAAGAGAAGAAAAGTCCAATCTTAATTTAGAGTTTACTCAATTACAGAGATAAATTGGTTTCAGTTGTCCAAACCTAGAGTCAGACAATCAGCTTCTGGTGTAGCAGCAGGACCCAAACCCCTTTGTTTCTTTCCTTTCTTGCTGTGCAAACTTGGAAAAGTTACTCAGCCTCCCTGAGCTTTGACTTCCACATTTGTCAGTTGAGGATGACAAAACTTACTTTGTGATATTGTTGTGAGAGTTTTGGGGTTAATTTTTCACTTAAGACCTGGAAAATGGTAGCTCTTTAATAAACACCAACTTATAATCTTAGACAGTTTTAATGTTAGATCAAGTAGAACTCTTGCTAGTCATGTATTTTAGTAATTTTCTTTTAACCCATAAAAGAAATTAATGACTTTTCCAAATTTTAAATATAAGTGGCACTGTTGAGTCCACAGTCATTTTAGAAAAACTCATTTTCAAAGTAATTCTTTCCCTGGGCTGATAAGGATGAAGTGGAAACTGCTATAAAAGAATATTGCTAGCCAGGCTCGGTGGCTCAGCCTGTAATCCCATGCCTTTGGGAGGCTGAGGTGAGTGGATTGCCTGAGCCCACGGGTTCGAGACCTGCCTGGGCAGCGAGACCTCATCTCTACAATAAATCACAAAATCAGCTGGGAGTGGTAGCACGCGCCTGTAATTCCGGCTACTCGGAAGGCTGAGGCGGAAGGATCGCCGGAGCCCAGCAGGTCGAGGCTGCGGTGGCCGGGAGCAGCCACTGCACTCCAGTCTGGGCGACAGAGTGACACTACTCAAAAAAAAAAGAATATTGCTGACTCGTGGGGCATTGCTAGGGGACAGAGGGAAGGAAGAGGGAGGCGGGTATGTGGCAGCACAAGGGTACTTGGTCCACTACCAGGGCGAGTGAGGGCCAGCTAGAGGCCCAAACTTATCGGCATACAGCCTAATTATGTTGAAAATCCTCACTTGTACTGCACAACTCTAAAATAAAATAAAGTTAAAAAAAATACTGCCAGAGCAAGTATTGTGAAATATCAAAATGGTCAGAAAGAATTAGCAAATAAATTTTAAAACCTTTTTTCCCCTAAAAGACATAGATATTCTTCATGTTTTAACTTTTAAGGTTTTAATTTTTCCTGTATAGATATTTTGGGAGACCTGTTAAATTACAGGCTCTGGAAATAACAGATGACTGAGTCTCAACTCATACCTTAGAAAAGTTTTCAACCTGGTAGGTGAAATAATATTGTATTATACCATGTTGTACTAATATCATATTTTAATATGATGAATTTCAGCAGAGTATAGTCATACTGAGGGCAGAAGGACACATTTAATGATCCCTTGATTTCTTTTCCAATTGAATGCTTCTATAATAAGGATAAGGTGTCAGGATACCATGATTTTTGGAGGCCATGTCTTGTGCTGATGGGAAAAGGAAATTAAGATAAAGCAATTGCCAGCACTTCCACTGTTGTAAGTGGTTAACGATGTGAATATTTTCATTTTTCAATGAATGGTTATTTCTTAACGATAATGAAAAATGTCTCATTTTTTCTAAGTTATTTTTTCTACTATTGAAATTATGATTATTCATTTTCATGCATTTACAAAAAAGAAATACAGGCAGGTAACTTACAAAAGTGGCTCTCTGATGTTTGTATTTCCTCCTTGGTGGACACAGGGGTTTGGGCAAATCTAAGGAACTTTTACAAAAGAGGATTTGGGAAGCCACCACCCAAAGCAGGCTCTGAACCAGGGAGGCAGGCCCTCTATGTTCTGCCAGAACAAGGGCCATTCATAAGCTGTTTAATGTGTGATTATTTTTTCTTGTTGCCTTTTCTTTGAAAATTAATTGTAGATGTGAAATGGCCATTTTTAAATAATTCATAAAAAAATAAATCCAGAGGAAAATGGCAAAGGTATAGAGAAACCCGATGAAGTACAAAGCAGAGGTCGAGTCAGTTGTAGTGTTCTCTGAGAGCTTTTCTTACTCTGGAGTGCTTAATTAGGCCTGTCTGCCTGTTTGGCCCTGGGTTGGTTTTGTTCTTTCAAGAGAGCTGTTGACCTTATACTACATTAAAACACACTGAGCAGTTGCTTCTCACAGTTCATGAAAACATTTGTTAATACTGTTATTTTGGCATTGGAAAAAATATCAGTACCTTCTGACTGAGGGAAACTCATACATTTATAATTGTATTTTTTAATGTTATGGAATAGCCTTTTAGCTCTACCAATTATGCAGACCAGTCAGACAACAGTGTTTAATGTAGGCAACAAAATGCCCAGAAGATGCTTCACTGTAAAAACAAGAGCTACTGCAAGTTTTGGAGATTCTTCCAATCAGACAATTAATTGAACTAACTCAGCAGTGCCTTTGTAAGGTTTATAGCTTCTGGAACTATTGCTATGCTTACGGAAGCATTTTAAATGTTACATCCTCAAAACTTCTAGATCAATTAGTTTGTGATAGAAGGCGATCCCTTGGTCTAAAATTACTTTTTTTGTGCTGATATATCATTTTCAGTAATAAGTCTTAAAAAATAAAAGAACTAATTAGTAACTCATACCCTGGAGAAAGTGCAGGCTGATTGGTTAGACTTTCACCCTTATACTGTGAGAAAACTTTTTCTGCTGTTCATAGCCCCTCCTCAGATGTGAGTAACTAGAAGAGTAGGAAGAAAGTGACTCAACAGTGCTATGGGGAGATGAATTAGGTTTCTATCTTCTGTTAAGTTTGCTGAACACTCCAAGATTTTAAAACCAAAGCTGTTCAAATATGCTCTGCTTCAATTATTCAATATGCCCATTTTAATTTCCTTTTAAAATGTACCACGATGTTTCCTCTTTTACATAGTACCAAATATGTTTCTAGCCAATGTTTTGTTATTGAAAAAGAGTCTTCAAAGTTAACGTTCAAAAATATCCATCTGGCTACTTAAAAGCTATCATGTCTCTTTTTGTTTCCCTGAATCTCTTATGAGAAGATGTTTGTCATTTAATTGTGGCCGAGGATCACAGATGATGGTTTATAGGTTTAGGCAAATTGTAGGCAGCACTTTGTTAACAAACGGAAGAACACGCTGGTACTTCATAATTATCCCATAGAGCTCAATTGGCCCTTAACGGCACCTGCCCGAACAGCATCAGGGAGCCTTGTTTCAACACAAAAGCTCCTTCTTGTTAATTAACCTGTGTGCACTTGTTACAAATAAAAGCTATTTGTTTCCAGTTAATATATTTGCTGCTACTTTAAATATTCATTTATTATTATGCTTGTTAAGTGAAGGGTGGAGAAGAATAGTTTGGACAACTTCCATCGGTGTGCACTGAGCTTTAAGAGATCAACAAATATAGTTAGCATGTCAATTGTGTTGTTTTGTGCTCGGTGGGCTCCCAAACCTGCTTAAGAAAAATGAGTATCTCTTAACCATGAAGGCAATACAGGGGGCAATTGAGAAGCAGGGTATCCATGACAGTAATCAGTGAATTTTCATTAATGGAGATTTTTTCTTGCAATTCATGTGAAGCTTGGTTCCATTTCTCAATCTACCTCATGACTATTGTGTATGCAATACACAATAGACAGGACACTTGCAAGTAGATGTGTCTTGTTTTTTCCCTTCAGTTGTCCTCTACCAAATGAAATCATTTGTTTTTCTTTTCATGGTACTTTAAACAGAGGTGATTTGAGCAGTATAAGGAAATTAAGGTATGGATACCATAACATGTCAGGAGTATGGTAATCGAAAAAGCATTAGAAACAATAAGTATACACTTATTTAGCGTGTTTCATACTAAACCTAGAATTAGTGATTTTTGTAAAGGTTAACAAAATTATTACTAAAATTCTACATTCTTAAAATTTGCATTCTTACACTATTAAAGTTTTTGCAGTCTAAAATTGGCCATATTATAAGTCTTCAAAACTCACTTTGGAAATTGTTCTAAAATATATTTTTCTCACAGTGAAAAATATCCTACTTTACAAATTATTTTAAAACAACAGTGTAACAAGGACTTTTAATTTTTATTTGAATGCAATATTAGAGAGATGTGGCTTTAAAATTTGTCCTTCAGAGCATTTTTTTCCTGTTTTTGTTTCATCAAAAATCATGTTTATGTGACTTCAATTATATTTTCTTAGCTGCATACAGAGAATTCAAAATACACATAAATATTGATGGAAGAACATTCCTGCTGCCACCAATCAATTACTTTGATTCTTTTGTTTTAAAATTGGTCCAATAATGCATTTTAGAATAGGTCAATACTGCCTGCTACATAGAGTAATATGTGTAATTTATTTCTATTCATCATGATCATGTAGTTAAGAACAAAATGCTTAAAATCTTGTCACTGAGAAGAATGATGTATAAAATTGAAAAAAAAATTTATAAAATTGCTACATGACATATTGTTTGTAAAAGATGTAACACATCCTTGCATCTTATTTTCCCATGGACAGGTAATACCTTGGCTATATTTTTCATTTGTCTTAATTTGATTATAAAGCACCATCACACTCTATATTTATCAACATAAAAAAAAGACTCTCTCTGTGCCCAGGCTGAACATTTTCTCACTGCCTCCTGCAGCATCCTTAGAAAAAGCAGTAATAGAGAAGAAAAGTGTGTTTCGCTCATACCTTATCAAATCACTTTACTTCTGAATATAAATTCCACATTAGCAGTACCTGAAAATATTTACTGAGCGCCTGTATTTAAAAAGAGTTTTGGAGATGCTACCAAAAGGACTGTGGTGACATCCACTATCACCATACCATTTTAAATTCAGCTGGCAGCACTGAGGAACAGTTAGCATAGAGGGGACCAACAAGGGGAAACATGGAGTTGCATCCACCTGCCAATGTTTCCTGGGTATTTCACCCATTGAGAAAATTTAAACTTACTATGCAACATCCTAAAGAAGAAAATACTGAGCTGGGAATAAAACTCACCCCCAACCCATGTGTCCTTTGTGAAAGTAACAAGCATCTCTGTGCCTCAGTTTATCCTTTTATTATTTCTTACTTAGCAGAGCTGGAGAGCCAAGAAAAAAGCTCAATAGGTCATTTCACTTGAGTCTTGGTATATGTGGGACTCTCACGGGGACACTTTAATTCTTTTAGAACACTAAGGCTGCATTTAGTGCACTATAATCAGTATAAAATTATTCACTCTCATATTAAGTGGGCATTTAGGGGAAATTCTTTTCTCCTTGGGGGTTGCTTTAGTAATAGGAAAGAACTTTAAAATTCATGGTGATCTATCACTTATCTGAACTCTTATGCTACCTATTGTCTACATCATTCTGATTAACAGGATATATGCAGTCTTGAATTGTTATGCAAAATTACACTTATTTATATAATAAATTTTGTGAGTATATGTTATTTATGCATACATCCTGTCACCCCTACATAAAAATTTTGACAATTTCTAAAAGGTAGGCTTACCTAGGACTCCCAAACTGAAACCAGCAATATACCTGGAGGAACTCAAATCATTCTACACAAAAGATACATGAACACGTATGTATGTTGCAGTTCTATTCACAATAGCAAAAACATGGAACCAACCCTGCTGCCCATTGAAGCCGAAATGGATAAAAAAAATGTGGTACATATACACAATGGAATATTATGCAGCCATAAAGAAGGACAAACATATGGACTTTGCAGCAACTTGGATGGCTTTAGAGTTGATCCTACTCAGTGATCTATCACAGAAACAAAGAACAGAGTACCATATATTGCCACTCATAAGCGGACCTTGAACAATTGTCATAGTACTATAAGAAAGGGATTGGCAGTAGTGGGAAACTGTCAGGGGAGGGAGGGGCACACCTCATCAACAAGGGTACCTGCATAATCAACGTTTGTATACCTAACCTGAATTGTACCCCACGTCTTTAAAATAAAACTTAAAAATGGGGTTCTGATGTGTGAAGTTGAAGATCAGTGAGTTGTCTTTATATGCAAATATTCTTTTCTTTTATTAACATTTTACATATTGGGAGGATTAGGCAAGGATTGCCAACTGTTCTCCTGTCTGCACTGTAAAAAAGTTTGGTTTCCCAACTTTGAGGTGGTTTACTACAGTGACTATTATGTCCAGATTTGCGTGGGACAGTCCCAGTTTTTGTCAGTTGTCTAGGAGTGTAATTATTAATAGTGCTTAATTTTTTTCTTAATAGTGTCTCACTACCACAATAAATTGTATGATCTCATTAACAGTAGCTGACTTCAGCCTTGAATAATAGGTATCTAACCTCATCCTTGAAAAGTCAGGGAAACAAATCACCATAGCCTGGAAGTCAAGAGCGCAGACTCTGGTGAGGTTGTCAAGTTCACATCCCAGTTCTACACTTTCTGTTCATGTGACTTTGTCCTCCTTGGTCTCAGTTTCCTCACTGGTAAAGTAGGGATAATGAAAGTACCTATCTCATACCCTCATTAGGGTTGCAATGAGGACTATATGAATTAATATATGTAAAGTGTCTAGAACCATGCCTGGCACGCTGTTAATCAAATAATAAAGGTTTAATAGAGGTTCTCAATACAGCATCAATCACAAAGGTAGGTATGGATGAGTTGACAATGCTAGTGTGGATGCAGCCTTAACTAAGCAATGTCAAACATGACTTTGACAGACTACAGCAAATGTAATAGTTTACAAAATAAATGGCAGGTTGCTATAAGTTGTAATTAACATATTTGAGATATATATTATAATAGAAATAAAAATTTTGTTTACAATAGCACTTTGAGCTTATGCGAAGTGAAACTTCTTGTCTTCTTTATTTGTCTTAATCATATTGACCACTACAGAAAGGTTACTGTGCTCCATGTTATTACTCTCAAGATATAAATAATTCTAGTATCTTAAAATTACAGTGTCTTAAAGGTTTTTATCTTTTAATATAACAATGTTCTAAACCCACATTGAATATAAACTTCTTTATGTCTCCCCAGCTCTGTAAAAGGTATCATATATATTTTTTATTTGAATATGCCACTAAACTAGATACATTTCATTGCAAATGTTAGAGATCATATATGTGTGACTTGAAAAAAACCACTGATGACTAATAGGATACATTAAATTGATAAAACTTGACTGTTGGCTATTGAACTGGGGATTAAAATATCAGACAGTTCCCAAAAGTAAATACCTTGATAGAATGATCACAATGGAATTTAGAAATTAAATACAAAAGACTCTGTTAATGTGGTATAAATGGGAACATGAGAAAATATCAAAGTTGAAGTTTTTGTGAGAAAATGAATTTGAAATGATCTCTTATGCATATTCAACTTTTTAATACGTACTCTCAGAGGTACATTTACACTCAAATTTAGAAGTCTAATTAGTAATAAAAAGGGAAGAGTTTGTAATGCTAGCACCCTGCTCTTAGGTTCCCTATTATAGATTCTGAAAACAAATTCATTAATATCTTAATCTACATGATGTCATTTTCTATACTTAAATACTTCAGCTCAGAAGATGGAAGATTTATTTATTTATTTATATTTAACCTGTAAGTTTGAGGTCTGAGGATCTTATTTCTTTCAAGAAAATTGACATTTTTCTCCTGCAAAAGTGGCCAAGATGCTTTGAAATATGTGCCTTTTCCTAATGTGTGCTGTTTCTTGAGAAGGCTAACAGGCATTTAGATAGTGAACCATCAAAAAAAATCACTCCTAATGCTTCTCTTTTAGGCTATTACTGGTAGAATGCCTCTTAACCCTTGAGGCAACTCAACAATTGAGTTAAGGAGATTTTCATGTATCGGTTTTGTCTGTCATATGGTTGACTTAACTTCAGGATATACTTTGCAGCTGAAGGTTCATTTCCCTCAATTTGTTAAGTGGCTAATTATAAAGGTTCACAAAAGAGTTGACACAAGGGAAAGAGTAGGGCCTGGCTTCTATCTACTGCCCCAAGAGGCCTGTACAAGTGTCATTTGTAAAAACAGAGCACAAATTAAACAATGGCTATAATAAGCTGCCAGTAGCAGGGATATATAGAAAGGGGAATTCTTATGAAGATGCAAAACAGGCACTAAATATTGGGACTTTTGTGTATTTTTTTTTTTTTAGATTGGCAACTAAGTTGTAATGTAATTGTTCCAAGCTTCTGGTGCAAAAATAAAATTTTAAACCTGAGTTGACTAAAATGAGTGAAATAAAAGTACAATTGATTTTGGGTTTTTTTATTTTATTTAATGCAGCTAGGATATATAGTTTAATTTTTATCTTTGTGACATATTGAAAATACTTTTGAAGTCCAATTAAAAACTGGCTTTATTTTCTGAATAAACAGATATTTTAAATAAAGTTATTAGAAATAATGATCAGAAATATGGCTATGAGGTGAAACATCTGTATTAAAAAACAAATAATTTCCATCAGATAACAACCAGGTTTTCTATTTATAATCAGTACCATGAATCTTAATTACCCACCTTTTTTAATATTTGAAAAAGCACAAACAACAAAGGAAACTCCCTTTACTTCGAACTATGAGAGCTAATGAAACAATATAAAAATTGCTGTATTGTTTCTACCTTTCATCAAAACATCTCTATGCATAGTATTTGCATCATTATATAAGACATTTGCAAATATGTATAATGCCTTTGCCTATGGGAAAACTCTCCTGCTCTAATGTATTCCTGAAAGATGAATGAAAAATTACTTAGGTATAGTAAAAAGATTCAGAGGGCTGGGTAGAGCAGTGATATTAAAACCACAAGCTCATCATTTAATTTTTTTTTCTGTCAGCTGCTAACACTGCAGGTCTATGTTTCACTTAATTTTTTTTTCTTTGCAAACTCACCACTTTTTTTTTTCAGTTCCTTTTCTGATTCAAGATCTGTAAAGTCCTATTTGCTGGGACTGTCTGCTTAGATACTTCAAGCAGGGATCTTGTAAAATTAGAAGTATTGGCTTCCAATCTTAGATCTGGACTTCTGCCTGAATTCTGGATTTTTAGTTGCCACTGAGGCCATGATTGAAGTTGTAACAAAGCACATATCCATCTTATTGCATTATTTATCCATTGAATTTAGTGATAAGAGCTGATTTTTAGATCATATGTTCTACTGAGGTTGAAACTGTAAAAATGTAAAGATACTTCTTATCAGAATTTTTGAAAGATAGAACGCAAATAGAAGTATAGGAATGGATTTATCCAAGGGATAAGTAACATATTTGACAAAGTGGAAAAAACTAGGACATACATGCTGGCAGAGGTGGGGCAGCGACACAGGTGGGTTAGATTGATTCATAAACTCTTGAGAGGTTCTGTACTTGGAAGCCACAGGTAACTGAGGGTATAAACCAAATAGAAATCTTTGTGCTATAAATCTACATACAGTCACTGAATTGCCTGGAAGTCCAGAATATTTTTTTGGATATTCTGAGAATATCCAAAACTGAGAAGAGTTTTCAGAATTGGGGCAGCAGGAACAAAAGTGGTCAGGATCCAGGTGTAAAGCTGAGAATAACAGTGATTCAGCTCCCTACAGTATCAAAGAAAGAAACAGAAAACAGACTTTGGAATACCTCCACCAACCTGCAAGCAGGAAACTGAAGGAATCTTTTCTGGAGAAACTGAACTATAGAGATATTCCAGTGAAAATGTTGCCTTGCTTCATGAAGAGCCCACAACAAAGCCCTTCGGTGAATAAGTCCCATCCACATAAACGAAGCCTCCAACCTGCTTTTAGAGCCTCATTCAAAAACATTAACAGACGGTTAGGCATTTGGTTAAAGCCTCTATTATGAAAACGATAATACCAACAAAGAAATTCATAGCAGAAAGAGTGCAGAGAATAGAAGAAATGTAAAAGCAAACATATCCTTAGAGAGTCAAGAAAAAATATTGTATTCATAAAACAAGAACAGGATACTGTAAAAAGAAACTATCATAGAACAAGAAAGAGCTGTTATAAATTAAGAACATGATAGGCAAAATGATAATTCAACAGAAAGGTTGCTGTATAAAGAAAATGTTCGCCCAAAATATATTGAAAGGACAAAGAAATGGAAAGTGGACAAATAAAAAAGTAGTTAATTGAGAAGATATGATATTTTATTCTTAGAAGGTGTAGGAAGAATGGGGGAATTCAGAAAATGAAATTAAGAAATAGCCAAAAAATCCAGAAATGAAGGACATTTATCTTCATGATATAAAAATAATGTAAGTACACAGTTCCATTAATAAAAAAAGAGAGACCAAACCAAGGCACAGCCAAGGTACATTAGCATGAATTTTCATAACATTGAGGATAAAAACAAAGTCTTAAATACTTCAAAAAAGAAAAAAGATAGGAAAGAAAAATAAAAAAGCCTGGGACAAAGCAACAGATCACATATCAAGAACACAGGATCAGAGTAGCATTGGATTTGTCCAAACAGTATTGTAAACAGAAGAGAAAAAATGCTTTCAAAATTCAAGGCAAAATGAGTATAAACCCACAAGTTTATATTATTAATATTCTCAACTGGGTCTCAGAGTAGAATAATATTTAAACATATTAGGACTCCAAAAATGTTACCTGCTATCACCTTTTTGAAGGAACCCACTGCAGATTATAATTCAGAAAAAGTAGGGAATGAATCAAGAAGAGAGATCCAGAATACAGGCACTCTAATGTTAGGGTAACAATATGTCTTGGTTTGTTTTGGAACAGTCTTGGTTTAGCTCTGTTGTTTTGGCATAAGAGTAGCATTCCTTTCATTCTCAAAAGTATCTCACTTATTTCTAAAAGATGGATAACTAATTTCATATTTTATGACAGTCAACATTTTTAACCAAATTTCCTATTTTGACTCAATGTCAAAAAAGGTAATGAAATCAGTGGATCGATTTATATACATTCTGAAAATGGATCCAAAAATTTACATGATTATCTTAAAGCCATGAGATAATTATGCTGTGAGTAAACCTCTCATTAACAGATGCAACTTCTCTCCAAGTAAAGCTAGTAATTAAATAAAATAAGAACACATAAAAATAAGTTTTCAACACTCATAAACTTTATTCAGATGTTTTACTCATTACTTACTATATAGGTCAATAAAAAGTGCTTAAGCAGAGATGGTTGTCATAAGAGAAAGGCATCTATAAGGCTGAACACGAAATGCTAATATCAATGCCAATTAACATATGTAAGTTTTAAATTCTTTGGATTTACTGTCAGTTGCCTTTGCAGCAGTTAAAACATTGATCTCTTTATGTGGAACCTAAGCATGAAATGTCTAAAATATACATATTTTGTTAAGATAACCTAAACATAGACGTTAACTAGTTCACCTGTTGTTTTTTGACCTTTTAATGAGAGTCATCCTGACTAATGTGAGGTGGTATCTAATTGTAGCTTTGATTTGCATTTCTCTGATGATTAGTGAAGCTGAGCATTTTTTTTCATATGTTTGTTGGCTGCTTGGATGTCTTCCTTTGAGAACTGTCGGTTCATGTCCTTTGCTCACTTTTTAATGGGGTTGTTTGTTTGTTTCTATAAATTCATTTTATTTCCTTATAGATCCTGGATGTTAGGCTTTTGTTGGATGCAAATAGTGCTGTAATGAACATACATGTGCAGGTGTCTTTTTGATAGAGCGATTTACGTTCCTCTGGGCATATTCTCACAAGTAGAATTGCTGGATTATATGTTAGGTCAATTTTTAGTTATTTGAGAAAACGCCACACTGCTTTCCACAAAAATTGAGCTAGTTTACATATTTACATAATTTGCAATTTTTTTTTCTCATTCTATGGGTTGTCTCGTTACTTTCTCAATTGTTTCTTTTGCTGTGCAAAAACTTTTTAGCTTGATGAATTCCCACCTGTCAATTTTAGCTTTTACTGCATTTGCTTTTGAGGACATGGCTATGAATTAATTGCCTACTCCAATGTCCAGGAGGATGTTCTCTGAGTTTTCTTCTAAGATTCTTATAGTTTGAGGTTTCATATTTAAGTCTTTAATTCATGTTGAATTAAGTTTTGTATACAGTGATAGGTGGGGATCTAATTTCATTCTTGTGCATGTGGCTAATGAGTTTTACCATCACCATTTGCTAAACATGGTTTCCTTACCAAAAGAGAACACTTTTATGCTATAGGTGGAAATATAATGTAGTTCAACTTTTGTGGAAAACAGTGGGGTATTTTCTCAAAAACCTAAAAATTGACCTACCATATGATCCAGCAATCTCACTTCTGAGAATATACCCAGGGGAACATAAAACGCTCTACCAAAAAGACACCTGCACATTTATTTTGTTCATTACAGCATTATTCACAATATCAAAAACATGGTACCGACCCAGATGCCTGTGAACTGGATAATGTGGTACACATACATGATGGAATACTATGCAATCATAAAGAAGAAACAAAATTATGCTCTTTGCAACATCATGGATGAAGCTGGAGACCATCATTCTAAGTGAACTCTCCACCAAAAGCTGAATACCCCATGTTCTCACTCATAAGCAGACATTGGGCACATGAGCAAAAGGCAGGAACAACCAATGCTGGGCACTGCTAGCTGGGGGACTCAGGGAGGGGGTATAAGGGGAACACAATCACCTGCTAGGTATCATATCCACTACCAGGGAAGAGAGGGCTCCCTGGAAGCCCAAATCTCACCTGCATGCAATTTACTTATGTAGCAAATCCTCACATGTACCCCATTCTAAAATAGATTTTTAACTTGTTCAGAGATTCAATGCACACTCCCATCCTGGGCACTGTGCTAAGTGCTTTCCGTATACCCAGGGACATTATTACATTCATGAACTGCAGACATCTGGTTGACAGCAATTCAAATTGTAGTTCTGTCTCTTATTAGCTGCATGACCTTTGGGAAGTTTGCAAAATTTCTATGCTTTAGTTTTGCCATGTGCAAAGTATAAACACCTCCTAATTTGGTGTGCTTTGCATCAAAACATTTTTGCTAGTCTCTGTTTTGTTATATGAATGTTTCTCAAATATGATTGTATTACTAGACCTTTGTTGGAATCATGTTAGTAGGTTAGTCTTCTTTTCTGAAAACACTGGATGAAGTCATTTGTGTAGTGTAGTTTAAAATATAGGCTGTGCGTGGTGGCTCACGCCTATAATCCCTGCACTTAGGGAGGAAGAGGTGAGAGGATTACCTGAGCTCATGGGTTCGAGACCAGACTGGGCAACGTAGTGAGACCTCTTCTCTACAATAAATTTTTTTAAAAAATCAGCTGGGCATGGTGGTGCATGCCTGTGATTCCAGCTACTTGGAAGGCTGAGACAGAAGGATTATCCAAGCCCAGCAGGCGGAGGCTGTGGTGACGGTGAGTGTGCCACTGCACTCCAGCCTGGGCAACAGAGTGAGACTCCAACTGAAAAAATAAAATAAAATATATGTGAATGTTGTAACATTATCACAACCAATAGCAATGAATATAAGCCAACAGTAATGAATACAAAAGGAAAGATACTGTGTCTGTGATAGTTGCTATCCTGTCTACCTTGAAGCATGGACAAGCAATATACAACTTGTCAATGACTTCACTAGGTTGCTGGGAGAAGTCATGGATTCCAGATCTTCTTCTGTAGACAGAGTGAGGTATAGCAACCAAAAAGCTAGGAAGGTAGAAAATGTGAGAAAAAGAAATAACTCAATTGACATTATGAATACAGAGGTATCTGATGTTTCTGTAACCATCACAAGAGATTATGTGGTCAATAGTAGGATTGAATTAATTATATAACCAAATAATAAGTTTATGCTGTCAATTTTCTTCATAAAGACAAAATAACTAACTTCTTAAATTCTTATCAACATCTCTTTAATGTGTAGGTATGTGAGTATTTAAGCACAGTTTTGCTGACATAATTTCTTTTAAGATTTTAGGATAAAAATATATGGTTTGTTGTTTCCTGGGCTTTTAAAAAATTATTTTTCTTCTAGTCCATGAAGCAAGTGATGATTAAAGAATTGAAGTTTTCTGGTGAATGAAACAGCCAGACCACTTTTCATGACAAAGTTGGTAATTAGAAGGCCAATTTAATGGTGAATCAGGCAGAAATATTCAAACCATGACAAATGACTTTAATAATGCAGCTTGCAATGCTTGAACAGAAATAAATTTCACTTCCTCAAACTCTCGCCTTTTGCTGCCTGCCTGGAAGATAGAACTGTCCAGGAGGTATTTTGTTCCCTTTATTCAGTAAAGCTTTTACCAGATTTTAAGCGACCAAATAGCTTGCAAATGCAAAACATCATTCAACTTCTTATGATTTTTTTTTCCTGAAGGTAGACCGTGTTCAGAATTCTGAATAAGTCAAGATTTATTTTTCTTCTGTTCTGCTTAGCCTTGCAATAGTGTTTTATTGTTGCCACTCTGACTTGAGGTATTAAAGGGAGCTACGTTGGCCTCAAAATTGAAAGCTAATTTTGGTGTTTGTCATAAGTTTGTTAAGACCACATGCATTCCACAGTTTGAAAAATTTCATTATTCTGTCCATGCTGGGGCTTCGTAATTGGATAGTAAGGATGTTCAAAGACTAATTTAGTGAATTGCACAATATTTTAAATGGAATTATGCAGGTTTATGGGTCCTTAGGGGATTCAGCTAGGAGCCTCTCGAGAAAATCTGTTTATCAGTAAATGATATTAGCAGCTTTCACCTAGCTTTTGTCTTCATTAAATTGCTGCTCTCCCAATTGAGGGTCACATCTGAGGCCTGCTTTGATAATTTGTCATTATTGTCTTGTTTATTGGAGCATAAAGTTGATACAGGCTGGGCTGTGCTGTTTATACACGATGTGCAAAGAAGTTTTTTATTAAAAATTCCACCAGTGCTAAATCAAAGTGGAAATTTTTAGGGTTCAAGAAAGGGAATCATTTGTAGCATTCTAATTTCTTCTAAAACTCTCTGAGTACACGCCATGCCCCCTTCTCCAATATGTATAACACATAACGGCACTGCTAGAGCCAATTCTCCACAGCCTATTTTTTAAAAATTTATCTTTAAGAATAAGGCTGAAATTTGAAATTCTTTCCATTTAAACCCAAATCCGTGCAATGGAACTCCCTTACAGTATGACATTTGCACATAATTACCATTAACTATTTATCTTAAGAGACTGGGTTATAGTTGAGATATTAAAATTATTAAGAAACACACTATTGACTATTGTAGTACAATAAAACATACTTTTTATTACATTTACATGTTCTAAGTGATAGAGGGGAACTCCTTGAAAACGTATTCATGGCATATTTGAAACTAAGTTTACTGAGTATGGTTGAAATTTGTTTGTTTCTGACTGTGCTTTACATGTGAATTTCCACCATGTGTTTTATCCCAATGATGATACAGGATCTAGAACAGGGAGGCAGACAAGTAGATTCTATTTTCAATCAAGTCTCTAATTCAATTTGCACATCTGGACAAATTGCACATCTCATGACTGCCTCTGCTTCTTAGCAGAATCATTTGGTGGACAATAGCCTTCCCTCTGCATATGAGCTGAGGTTTATCTCACTCATTGGTAGGTTCAGACATATCTCCTTCTCTACTTCCACCTTCCATGCCTCCGCCCTTCATTCTCAGTTCTTTATCTCCTCCCCACATTCACGAAGCAATAATATTTATTTCTCTAAGAGAGACTGGGCCTATAAGGAAGGAAAACAGAATGTCAGCAGTTGAAACACACCATACTCCTGTGATACAAACTGAGAGAAAAGAACACTGGTTCCCAACAACACCAAGGGGGAATTCTCTAATGGAGCCCATCTAGGTTAGTTGCCACTCTGCAGGGATTGAGTTACGCACATCCAGTCTTCCCACTTGGCCCTACTGTTCCTGAGAGGGAGGTTAAGAAGAGCCAGTGCTCATTTGCAGACCTAACTGGGTCCTACATGATGTTCACAGGAGTGTTTGAGATGCCAGAAAAGGAAAAGGCTAACCCTTCAAGAATAAGAATGAATAGAAATAGTCAAATCCACCCTCTCCAGGGCTTAGAAATGATGGCTTAGGCTTTCCTTATGAAAGTTTTCACTCAGGCAAGGAGCCTAGCCAACCTCCTTTTTATACACTATTACCTAGCACATTCATGGCTTTCAAAGATTTATGATTATGATCACCATCTACTCACTCATATAATCACTAGTCTTTCATTTTAAAATGGTTAAAAATTATTTCTTAGATTGCAGATCATTAATGTAAATTAGACTATTTCTATATTTGATTTCTTAATTTTTAAAAGGAAAAGAACAGCTCTCTTTCTCTCTCATAAACACACACACATACTCTCTCTCTCTCCTTTTTTACTTGAAAATTTTAAATGGCTCTCCAGACACCTCTTTCAATAACTCTTACCCTCCAAAGCTGGGCTGGCTTTTAATTTCACTTTAAAATAGCTACATTGGGACCATAATATGATTAGAACTAATGAATATTGTGAAGAGAAGCAAAAAATTTTATTTAAAATCTTTAAAAAATATAAATACTTCATGCGAGTAAGAACCTGTGGTTTATCTCAGCCCAGTCTCAATTTTGATTCTGAGGATAAATCACTTGGTTCATCAGGCCTCGTTTTCCTTCCCTGATCGAAGGATCAGGACTCCAGAGGCTTCTTTACAGAATGGGAGAAAGCAATTGTATTCAAATAAGTTGCCATCTCTAAATAATAATTGTGATAATAATGATATTTAACCTCTGGCCACAGAGAACATTGAAAGAATGGCATCAAATAGAAACTATCAAAAAAATTACCAACTTACTAATGAATATCCTAAATTTACCTACAAAAGTTTTTCTCTCAGAAAAATTCTTTATTCTTGATTAATTTCTTTTTTAAAAATTGACGTCTCAAGCTTAATCTAGGCTATCTGAAATTTGCTTGATAGTCTCAGAAATCTAAAATGGTTTTATCAGAAAGAGTCAGATGTCAAACATCTGTACGTCTTAAGGAAGTTCCTTTGAAGTGAACTGTTGTTCCTGAAACATAGTCCTGCCTTCCTAAGACCTTTGCAATCCCTAGCAACTCTTCCTGATGTAGAGGTCTTTCTTTTAAGGCTTGGTATTTTCAGCCCTTTTGCTATGAGGCAAGAAGCAACTTCTCTATGCTTTCCTCTCACCACAGATATCCTAAGCATTCTGAGGCTGATTTCTCCATGAAACATGATCATAGGGTGAAGTATTTTGAATCAAGACAACAAGAATGGTCTTCTGAAAACCAGCATGCTTTCTGCAGTTTTGAAAGACATCATTATGGAGAACTTGAACATAACTGTTAGTCTAGTTCAGGGAATAACATGTTGGGAACCTGAAGGCTAATTTTGATTGTGTGGTCATGGGCAAGCATCCTCAGTATCCTCTGCCATGGAATGATAAGACAACGAAGAGGCTTTGGCTGACTTGCTCTTTGCCATGATGGCTTTTGAGCCACTTTAGACATTTCACCTATCATTTCCCCCATCATTTAGGCAACTGTGCTCAGTTCTGTAACAGTTCAGCAATTGAGGCTGGGGATTCTAGTACCACCACTGGAAGCCCCCAGCTTAGTAGAATCCCCCTGATCCAAAGAGAGGACTACAAATTGTCTTGTCAGCAGAAACAAGCTAAACTGTATTCATTTTTCTTCTTCTGGCTTCAGTATTCTTATTTTCTGCATAGTATTGAGCTTATTTAATTCTGCTATAGAATTTTTAAAGCTAGGCATTCTGTGGCAGTTCTTATATTTGGTGAGAAATTATGAATACACAAAATTCTTCTGGCTTTAAAAGCATCAGATAGGTTGGGCTCGGTGGCTCAGCCTGTAATTCCAGCACTTTGGGAGGCCGAGGCGAGTGAATTGCCTGAGCCTGCAGGTTCGAGACCCACCCGGGCAACTTGGCAAGACCTTGTCTCTACAATAAATCAAAAACTAGCCGGGCATGGTAGCACGCGCCTGTAGTTCCAGCTACTTGGAAGGCTGAGGTGGAAGGATCGCCAGAGCCCAGCAGGTTGAGGCTGCGGTGGCCGGGAGCGTGCCACTGCACTCCAGTCTGGGTGACAGAGTGAGACTCCAATCCCCCCCCCAAAAAAAATCAGATATGTTGAAGTGGTAGTTAATACTGATAGACAGAATCCTGAATTGGGGGCAAATTTTATTTCTTGACCAGTAAAACAAGAAAAATAGTATTTACTTTATTCTCACAAGACTCATTGCAACTTAAGGATTTATTCTCATTGAATTAAATAACAAACAAAAAAGTTTTGGAGAAGATGTATTTATATTCTTCTAGATAAATAAAAAAACCCACAACATTTTAATTTTGTGATGAAATACAAAAATATAAACACTTATGCTTATATGCAAGTAAGCATAACTTTGACACATTACCTACCCTTAGATATAATCAAGTTCAAAATGGAATTTTACTTAATTTAAATAAAAATGTGTATTTTTAACATCATTTTATCTATGGTTAGTTTTTTGTTGTAAATGTGTATCAGCTTTGTTTTAAGAAACCTAACCACTGAAAAAAATCTCTCTCCAAGCACCTGAGCCCTATAATATAAGGTCTTTATTCCCTAGAGAAGTAGGAAATGTCTTTCTCTTCCTCTTTGAGTTGGCTTACACTTTAAAAGTATATTTTTTTTGTTTGAGATTCATCTGTGTTCTTGTTCATATGAAGATATTGAGATACTTTTATTACCAATCCACTGATGCTGTGAGTTGGGGGTGGAAGAAGCAAGAGCAATAAAATCAGAGGAAATCTAGGAACAGAAAATATGAACAGAAAGAGACCAGGGAGCAGACAATAACTCATACAGTAACTGTTGAAAGAGGCTGAGAAAATAAATAAAATTATAGATAATTAAATAAATAATACAACAGGGTCTATTGCTTTTTTGAACATTTTAACTATGTGGCTTTCCAAATTATTCATGCTAATCTAAAAATGACAAGAAGCTACAATTTACATGCATGTTTCTTATATCCAGATATACCATATTTGTGAGAATTCTGATCAGTCATGGAGGTTTCTGGCTCTAAAGAAAAGAAAATCTTCTTGAGTGTGCCCCAGAGGGGCAAGTTATTTCTGGGGCTACAAGTGCCATCTAGACAGGATACATGCCCTGTGGCCACATTTTTTCCCTAGTGAGCTTTCCTTCCCTGCCAAGTCACAACTCCTAGAGCTGCTTTGTCACAGAGAATGAAAATTCCAAGACTGTCATGCCTCTTCTGACTTACACAGATGTGGGAGCATCTCTAAATCTCTTGTCACCCCTGAAAGCTGATCAGGCTATCTGTGGGATGGGAGGGCAGGAAGAGTCAGTTTTCTACCCTGTTCTCCCTTAAATTTCTGTACGCTAATCTGAGATTTTTTCCAAAACTACTCCATGGTAGCAGCCAATATTGAATTTTTACTTTTGTATATTGCAGTCATATCAGCTATATTTATATATTTATAGTGGGTTCATCCGGTAGGCATTACATCATTTTTAAGGGCTGCATTCATTTGAAATTGAACAAATTAGATATTTGGCCAAGTATGTTTCATAGAACATTACTCCCACAAAATTCTCCTAAATTAAAAGAAATATTTGGGCCCAGCAGAATGGCTCATACCTGTAATTCCAGTACTTTGGGAGGACAAGGAGAAAAGAATGCTTGAGGTCAAGAGTTCAAGACCAGCCTGGGAAACATAAGGAAATCTCCATCTCTTTAAAAAAAAAAAAAAAAAGCAAGAAGAAAAAGAATAAAGGAAGAAAAATAAATTTTAATTTTCAAGTAATTGAATTTACAAAAGAGAAACATTTGGACAAATAATTTTGGCAAATGTTATATACTATTCCTCTCGGTTTACTACAATGCACATTAATAAATCAAAGCACTGAGAAGTGTTGTTAAAGAATACCCATTTCACTGTATTTAGCCCAGAATTTCTCAAACGACTGAATACCATTTTTTGGAGTAGCCACCTATTTGCATGCTGTATAAACAGTCTTGTGAGGCATGCCCTTTTTTTAAAAAACCTGTGTGAGTTACTTCAGAAATGAAAGGAACCAACACTTGCGGTAGAATAGTGCAACAAACAAGGGCCAACTCAAATGGGGATACAAAAGATATGGTCATCTCTTTTTTTGGCCCCCCTTAATGTTTCATTCCCATCTGTTCAGTATTGGTCAACAGAAAAATTGGTATCTCTAACATTACCGCCTAGAAATGTTGGGACAAAATTAGCAAAGAAATTTAAACTTAACATATTTTGCAGCAAAATATCACTAGAAATTTCCCAGGCTATCTGACCCTTAGGTCAGGTGGTAGCATTTATTATATCATCAATACCCAAATTGGCTATAACTCAAATTATTATTCATATTTTAAAGCTACTAGAAGATGTTTCAGAGGTTGTCGGGTTGACTGGTCATATAGTATGCTCCAAATATGCCTCAGTATTAGATTTCACCTTTCATGTTTTTGTTTCTTCCCGGAACAAAATCACAAAAATGCAACCTCCAAATCAAGGCAATGCCACATTAATATTTTTTAAAAAACAATTTTTCTGACCAGAGAGATTCAGCTGGTGACAATTTCATAGACAGTCACACCTTCTGTGCACCAAGCACCCAATAAGACTGAAAACAAGGTTTTCAGCAAACATAGATATTTTCAGTCCTGCATTAATGCTGAAGACCTGACCACACAATGACTTAGTATTCTGTGAGACCGGATTTTCTTTCTTTTTCAAAGCTACCTTGCTTAGTGAAATTGGACAATTTATCACACAATGGCCTGCAGCACATTTAGTATATGCAAGTGATTAGTTTGTCTCTTCCCCAAGCAGCCTTGATGCAGTTGGATGAGAGTGGCAGCAGAAAGGGAAGGTCACTTATAACACAAACTCTCTGGGGAAGCTCTAATGGGCTATTGACCCTCGTCACTTTAGGTCAATGTGTCATATTTGATTCTGGTTTCTTGAGATGTAATTTCCGAGTGGTGACGTTTCAAAGTCTACATGGGATGGTTGTTCTGTCAAGTTTTAACCACAGTACTATTCATACGGCGAATGGCAGGTGCCAGTTGACTGGACTGGAGATAATTTTACCATCTCCACCTAGCCCCAAAGCAAAAGGAAATACACTATTGACAACAATGGATAAGTTAACAACCAAGTGTAAATTACATCTTCGCCCTTTACTTAATGCCTTCCCCTCCTTCTCTCCTTACCCTATTTCCATGAGGTCTAGGAAACCAAGTCAACATTTTTTGCTATGGTGTGTCACTTGGGCCTATTATTTAAAGCAAATTTAGTAACTCTTTTTCCTGCCAACTAATGTCTCTTATTGCATTGCCATCAATGAGTCTGTGAGGGATATAAAACTGTTTCAGATAAAATGCTAGGTTCAGTCAGCAATCCATAAAGGTACAGATAATCCAAAATGCCCAATGGACCGATTAACTTTGTTGTTTAATTTAAAATGTGATTTTTTTTACCCCTAGTGGATTTACCTTTATAATTATACATTTCAAGACCACATATTAAACATCATAAGCATTTATGAAGCACATACAAATCAAGGTATTATCCATGTAAGTCCTTTCCCACAACACTGGAAAAGAAATTAAAGAACACTCTGAGAGGTTGGGGAAACCAGTGTGACAATGAAACAGGTTTTGTGGGACTCAGCTGTACACTGATCATTAAGATTGTTTTTGGAGAGGGATATTTTTTGTTATTATGGTTAGAGATAGAGGAAAGTAAAGAGAGGAAGAATGGTAGGGGAAGAGGACAAATTTGGAAAAAGGAAGCACCTCGATGGTCCAACATGTGGAATTACACCTTGCTGCCCACTCTGTGCTGCATGCAGCAGAGGTCACAAAATAAGCAGTTTTTTTCTCATGCCCACAATATACCCCATATACCTGTGGAGCATAACCCACAGACACAAGGGCCTGGAAGTGAGAAAACAGCAATAAGAGTTGAAGATCAAAAGTTTCTTCACAGTTTTACAACCTCAGGCTATGGTAAAAAGCAGGTGCATAACAAGCTCTCCATTTCTTGTAGCAGTAAAATTATTTTGAAATCATCAATTTAAAAAGAAAGATATTTTAGCTCTCCAAGACCCACTAAATTAATGAACCAGGCCAATTTATGATCTTCCATGTGTTGCTGCAAAGAAAATTCTCCCTGCAAGTAAACTGTCTATCTAGAGTCAGAGATAATAGAGGCAATTTTATGAGCAGGATCATTAATTATGACCTATGAAATTTTAATAGGTGCTTTCTTCGGATCTCTTGTATAAGCTGAGATCAAAGTGGTTCCAAACCATTGACACAAACTTGGTTATTAGGAAGTCTGGTGAGCTTTCAAGAACTAGGAATCTCTGTGTACTCTTTATCTCCTTTGCTGATGTTTTGTTAAAGGCCATGTGTGTGTATATGTGTGTAAGTAAAATTAGCCCACACAAAATTTCATTTACTTAATCCTGGTGATTGCATCAGACATAACTTGTTTTATGTATTTGTATTTCTAAGGGGTGCTACTTTTTTTCCCTTAATTATAGTTAAGAGAAGGCATGGTGTAGTTGAAAGATAAACGAACATGAAATGACCTACATTTATCCCAGGTCTGTCATATAACAGAAGTATGCCCTGGGGCAACTGACTTAAGTGGTCTGGATCTCAGAGTCTTATTTGTGTGAGACACTGATGCTTGATATTTACTTGTGTGAGACTCTGGTGTTTCATTCATTCTTACTTGTGTGAGACACTGGTATGGCATAAGAGCTAATTGGAAAAACAAAGCAACATGTTTGTTAACATGTTTGTCTTTCAGCTCTAAAATCCTGTGAATGCATGTTTTTCTAGAGTCCCGGAAAATAGGGATAATAGTACCCAGCTCCTAAACTCGCTGTGAAGACAGATAAGATAATCCTTGAAAAACACTTCAATGATATACTTAGGACACAGTACACATTCTATAGATGTTCATTCTTCTTTTATTATCATTATTAATTCTGTTACATGGGAAAAACAAGGAACTTATAAAGAAAACCTGGACTGAGCATGGTGGCTCATGTCTGTAATTCCAGAACTTTGGGAGGCCAAGGAAGGAAAATTACTAGAACCCAGGAGTTCGAGACTAGCCTAGGCAACACAGCAAAACTTCAGCTCTACAAAAAATGAAAAATTAGCTAGATGTGGTGGCATGTGCTTGTAATCCCAGCTACTTGGGAGGCTGAAGTGGAAGGATTGCTTGGGCCCAAGAGATCAAGGCTACAGTGAGCTGTGATTGTACCACTGTACTCCGGCCTGAGCAACAGGGTGAGATTCCAACTCAAAAAAATAAAATAAGATGTGATTCAAACTTCTCTGAAAAATGGAAGTAAAATTAAAGGTCAATTAATTTGGTGTATTGGGTGCCTCTAAAGCCATATAGTCTCTCTACTAGACACTGTAGATGTTACAACTGTGTAAGAGTTTATTTCTGTTCTTCCAGGATTTACATGTTTTTTGTCCTGTGTGCATGGAATGAAAACTTTCCAACAGAAATAAACAACAACAAACAGTTGTTCCTGAATGCCCCTTTTAGGGCCCTGACAAAATTGACTCACAAGACAAAGCGCTTGAGAGAGAAATTTAAGTCATAAAACTGACTTGACCAGTTCTCTGCAAGGCCAGGCTGGTTAGATGGTCAGATGAACAATCATATATATCAGTCTTACATATTAGTGTTATATATATACATATATAAGTATATATATAACATATATATATATATATATATATATACATATAAGATATATATATATCTCAGTCATATGTATCAGTCTATATATCAGGGTCCCCAGCACCCTGGCTACAGACCGGTATCAGTTCATCACCTGTTAAGAACCAGGTCACACAGCAGAAGGTGAGCGGTGGGCAAGCAATCAAAGCTTCATCTGTATGTACAGCCACTCTCCATCGCTCACATTTTCAACTGAACTCTGCCTCCTAACAAATCAACCCTGAAAAGCCCACTTCCATTTCCAAGCCCTATCTTTATAAAGCAGGGTTTTCTGCAGTGGCAGCAACCAAAATGAGATTATGGAGTAGACTAAGCATAAGCAACACACTTTGGATGTCACTCTCTCCTATCACCCCAAGATGGGACCATCTAGTTTCAGGGAAACAATCAGGGCTTTCACTGATTCTGCATTATGGTGAGTTGTATAATTATTTAATTATATATTACAATGTAATAATAATAGAAATAAAGTGTACAATAAATGTAATGTACCTGAATCATCCTGAAACCATCTTTCCTACCTCTGGTCCATGGAAAAATTGTCTTCCACGAAACCAGTCCCTGATACCTAAAAGATTGGGGACTGCTGCTATATATGACAAAAGTAACCAGATATTATTTTACTGCTCATGCAATTCCTGAGACTAGCTTGGAAAATGACACATTTTCTACTGTTTATATAGGGAAATTTTCCTATGTCTTAAACCCTGTTAAAATTAAATACAGCTATCAAAACTTTGGTTAAAATTATTTTTGATTATTATTATTATTATTATTTTTTTTTTTTTTTTTTTTAATGAATGGCCTACTGGGCAAAGCATTGTTTTTCAGCTACCTTGTTCACTTCTCAGGAGTATGCCAAATGGATAACTAGTGTGTTCTTCAGACTGGGCTTTTCACTGTAGTTCAGAGTCTACCCTGTATGGGTGCCATGATAACCCCTGCCTTCTCTAGACACCACTGGCATCATTGATGACCTCTGTCTGTAGTCTAAGGTCCTTTGAGTTCCACATTCATTCTGACCTTGTTGCGGGTAAGCAGCAGTCTCAGCCCACAGTGGCAGAGAAGTCCTGCTGCCATAGACTTCATCTCCACCGTTGTTTTCTCTGCTCCCCTCTCCTTTGACCTAGACCACAGACAGTATTACCCTTGATTTCCCCCCAGGGCTCCTGTTGCAGCTAGAACTGAAACTATTCTAATCCCTGAGCTACTTGGATGAATCTCCACATCCCACCCAGTGACTGGGTGAATGAACTCATCATCCACCTGTCAGGCTTTGATATCACCCACTTTCAGGATAATGAGCTCAGGTCTGCATCGTGTCTGGACTTACTCAGCTGCAGGACAAGTTCAAGGACACCACACTCCTTTGTAGCCTGTACAAAGACTATCAGGACTAGCCTCTGAATCCAGTTTCATTTCCCCTGGCCCTTTTTGTACCTTGGCCAGGCTCTTCCTCACCACCAGATAGGGTTATCAAAAGGCCTCCACTGGCCCATGAGTCAGATAACTAAGGCTGTTCCACCTGTGAATCTTTTGTTCCTTCTCCACACCATCTCCACCAGTCAGTGTTAAGATATCACTGATTGGAGCTCTCCTGCCCTTCTGCCATGCTAATACGTGCTTTCAAGACCTCATTCTTTTATCCTTGTTACCCTCTATGCCCACTTATGCTTGTGGGCATCATTATACCTTGGTCTTACTATATTCCTACCCCTGGTGATGCTTTTGTGCTCCTCCTCCATATCCTTCATGGCCTCTTGGAAATGCACTCCAGGGAAAATGAAATGTCAAGTAGATGGCAAGTATGTGACACTGCACTGATTTCTTGGACAAATTGAATCAATGAATATTCAGGAATGGTATTTCATAGTTGTCTAATATTTTCATGTCAAGGAAAGGTCTTTGTCTTGCTTATTTTGCAGGCTAATGAGTGAACCAAATACTATTAAGTACATGAAACCACTTGTCATCTAAGTGCCAGGCAAACATATTCACTCAGTACAGTTGAGCGATGTTCATTCATTACCAATTTTTTCTATTATGATATTGGACTTATTTATTCTGCTTATGCAAAGGGTAAACATTTCTCAAAATTCAGGTATGTAAAAAAAAAAGAAAATGTAACTTTATTTCTCAATAACTCAGCCCAATCTCTGCCCTGAGGTTTTCCCCTTCTACTGGAGTATAGAACTTAACTTTTGTCAAAGTGGTACTTTCTGATATTTCAGGATTTTTCCTTCTCCATTTTCCCCAGAATTTATTTAAGTTCTGGGAAACTTATATCACAGCTGAGCAACTGGGAGAGAGGGCAGGTTTTGGCACCTACTGTTGATGCCTGAGTTTCCATCAGCCTCCATCTGTTAGTCAGTGTCCCCTGTATCCCCTATTCCAGGCCTATGGGGTTCTTTGGCATTACCTTCCTCTTTTGGAGTGATGGGAAGTTTGGGAATGTTCTCACTACTTCTGGGACTGCTAGCAATTTGATAAACTGGTCCTGGGAAGTAGAAAATACCACACCATTTTTTCACCATCCTACTATCTCATAACACTAAAGCAAACGGGTTAAATCTTAGTTTTTCTGATTCACCTTCATCTCTAGTCCAAATAAATTTTTTGTAGGCATAAGAGAAGTAAAGGTTCTCATAGGAGGTTCTTTCAGCATACTTCCCAAGCCTTTTGTTTGGCTAACTGGAACTTCGGCTCTCATACTCCAATGTCCAAACTTTGAAGCCTAAACTCCCTTCTGAAACCAATACCTCTGTTAAGATATGCAAAACTCTAAAGAGTTTTATGCTTTGCTGCCTCTTTTCTCAAAGTAGTTGCTATGTCTACTCCAGATGCTTACTGCAATGAGGGAAAAGTTTCTAAGTTAAAAGGAAATGTTCTATACTAGACCAGGGGAGGCGGTTACATGAGGTATACATTTTCAAGACTCATTGAACTTTATACATCACATATGTGCATTTTCTTATATGCAAATCATACCTCAATCAAGTTGATGGAAAATATTCAGACAAACACGTATGCATATGCGCACACACACATATACATACATACTAACAAGTAGGATGCTATTGAAATATTATTCCCTTTACACTCATCTGTTCAGCTTTTCCTTCTTTCCTAATCAGAAAAAAAGCTTAGCTACATTGTAGACATTTAAATATGTCTTTTCCAACTTGAGGATTGTTTTTTCCTTGTGAAATTTCTTTAATTCTTGATTATTGGGTTTTTTTCTTATTTTAGCACCAAATCAAACATATTTTTCTCATTCTCCATTTTTTTCCACAGTTTTGATTCTATTAGTTCATACTAGCTACTTTCTTTCTGCTCTGGGTATGAAAGACATGTTGCTGTAGTTTACTCCGTAGACATTTGTGCTGAGCTAGGTGAATGACAGTGTACTCTGAAGACTACTAAAATATTCCAAATGTAATGATTAAGATCCTAGACCAAAGAAAAAGGTTATTAAACAGCTCTGTCTCTCTCTAACCCACACAGGTATCAGATGTGTTGTTTCTTATGATAACAGCTGTTTCTCCATGTTGATGCCCTTTTCGCCAGTCAAAATTTATTAATAACTCGCATTCCTGCAAGAGTTCTTCAAAAACACATTAAAAATAATTTTTGTCCTCAAATGACTTCACTGCTCAGAATATGAAATATAAAATGGGTCTATACTTTTGGTTTGTCAGAGATAAAGTGTTGAGTATCTATTTGTGTTCACTATTGAAGTAATAGATTCTTTGGTCCTACTCTATTTTTAATTCCACATTTTAAGTTGAGAAAAAGTGAATCAGAGTCATCACAGAAAAGTATTATATTTCCTTTTTTCATATGATTTTTTGAGTTCTCAAAGCATCGATATTATATACAATAGCATAGATATTTATTTGGATTCAAATCACTGAAAGGTCATTTTATGTCTTCTATGTTGCTAGTTCCTTTGCAATGACACTTGTTGCCAGTGAGTGTCAATCATTCACCAGGAAATTTGAGAGAATTCAAGAATCTGGAAATGACTGATAAGCCCAGAAAGATGTAAGGCAGTACATTGCCAAAGTTGCTTTTAAAAATGATGATTCTCACAGTATAATCATTAGTGCCAAAATCAATTATGAAATGCCCAATTGGGCGTGATGTTTAGCTTCTAGCCACCAAGAGAAACTTTTTGTATATAAACAATGTTTCTCATTTGATAATCCTTGGTGATCAAAATCTCCCAATGATTACAGAGGTATATCTGAATTTGATGAAGTATATTTGGACTCCTGGCATTGTCATTGGCATCTGCATTATTAGTGGCCTTCTTTTACCATGTTCAATTTGAAATTATACTTAAGAGTCTGAAGCTGAAGAATCAAATGATGTCTATTGATCTTCACCTATTACCTAGAAAAAAGTTATTCTCAAAATACATATTAGGATAGTGATGCATATTATCACTACTACTACTTTTAATATTATATAGAGATCGTAAGTCAATCAGAATTAACTAGACCAAAGACATCACAAGATCAGTATTTACTTTCATCATTACATAATGTTTTAAGAACAATAGCTCAATTAGTGTTGGGACCCAGGGGTGGTGAGGATGGTGACCAACAGAGTTGCAGGCAAATTCTATTTTTCCACATAGAGTAAGAATTTATCTCTGTGATAATCATATCATAATTTGGAAAAATCACGAGTTATTTTCTATGTAGCTTTGAAATATTCTCAGGTCAATGTTGAAAGAGTAACAGGCTTAATTTTCAGGGTAACCTTTTAACTAATCTAAATATTTCACATTCAAGAGACCAAATATTATGACTGATTTTCCTGTTACATTTGTAAAACCACAGATGAAACAGTCATCATACTACAAAACATAATTCCTCCTCTTTTATAGCATATTCGATGTTCAGCTCTTCAGAAAATCTTAAATTAAGGCAATCCCTTAGACTGGGTGTGGTAGCTCTTGCTTGTAATCCCAGCATTTTTGGAAGTGGACTTGAGACACTTGCTTGAGTCCAGGGGTTAAAGACTAGCTTGGGCAAGTTAGTGAGACCTCATCTCTACAATAAGTAAAAAAAAAAAAAAATTAGCCAGGCGTTGTGGTGCATACCTATGATTCCAGCAATTTGGAAGACTGAGGCAGAAAGATTGCCTGAGCGCAGCAGGTCGAGGCTATGGTGGCTGTGATTGTGACACCATTCTTCAGCCTGAGCCACAGAGTGAGAGAGACTCTGACTCAAAAAAAAAAAAAAAACTCATTAAAAAAAGATTGTTTCCATTTCTAAATTCTTAAGATTATTGAAAGATAATTTTTAAATAAAGAAGTACATTTTAATTAACTTCAAATTAGAGACTATAAACAAGATCAATGCTTTGCTAGATTTAAATATATGCAGAATTATTAGATGTAGTTTCTATAATGGAAGCTACTATTGTTTAATATTAAAATGTATTTATTCTACTTAGGATTTTGTTATGAAGCATGCACATTCTGATTTCTTTCATTTTTTTGGAGCTTTGTAATGCCCAAGGCTTTTGTCAAGTAGATACTTTTGAAACAAACAAACAAAGATTTCAAATATAACTTTGGCTTGAAATAAATATGTTAGACTTGTGGTAACCAAACATACTCTGAAAATATAAATTCTGAAAGAAAAAAGAATTGAAATTGAACCAGTTTACCATGAGATCACTTTTAAAGCTCATTGAAACACTGGGTGATTTTGTGGTATACCCAAAGAAACTAAAAGAGAAATTGATTAGGTTCTGCATAGCCAATGTACTTCCAAGTAGTTCGTTGAAAACTAATGCATATTGGAAAAGATCATTTAAAGTTCCCACACACTAATGGGTCTGATGGGCTCTGAATTAGTTGGCATCTCTTATGAAAAAGATCTAGGCATCATTATGAACAACTCAATTAAGATGTCTGCTCAATGGGCTGCATTGGGCCAAAAAGCAAATAGACTGCTTGAATGAATTAATAAAGGCAGAGATAATGTGGAAATATTATAATGGCTTTGCATAAACATTGATGAGAGGGAGTCATTTCAATGCCTCCTGCCTAAATTTAGACAAATAAATCAGCTTCTTCCATCATGGATCATTTGACTCATTTCCAAAGCAATTCTCTGGATACAGTTTTCCTGAATTTGGGAGGCAGTAGCCAGGTGCCTTATAACTTCAGAACCATTGCTCTTACCACATCTGTTTGGCTGCTGATGCTTTTGGATGCAATCTGCTCACCTTTTTTCTTCTGATTCAACTTAGGCAAACTTCCGGCCTGTCTGCAGAATGAAAATTGGGAAAAGAAAATGTGATGACACATGGAAGTCTAACACCCCGGGAGCAACACATTTATAAACATTTTATGGATTTATAATTCTGTCTTGGACATAATTTTTAAAAGTTTTTAGATGCCTTAGAGTTTTCCACAATTACAAAACTCTTTCCTCTGTAAATTACAATCAACTCATTTCATCCAATAACCTTTGCCTCTGAGTAAAGAGTAAAAATTATATGCCTGTCCAAGGTAAGCATTATCAGGATTCCTCAAACCACTCTCTCTGTGAGAAAATTTAACCTCCTTTGAAAAAATGCAAAAGAATTTAAAGGAAGACATATTCAATCTCATGTCCTTTGGTGTATTCAGATTTCTTGTACCCATTCTCACCAAAAGTCACACATGTCTATGAAGGCTGTATTACATGTATCTGTGTGTTCTTTATTCTATGTTACCTATTATTAATGATTCCTCCCAGTAGCTCAGTTAAACAAATTTCTACAGAAAATATTGAAATCAGATCCATTGAAATTGCTCCTAGTTACTAAATGAACTGGAAGCAAATTCTTTCACCAGGATATGTGCAGTCCTTGAAACATTTTAAATTAAAGCTGTTTAGCATCTAACGTCTCATTTGATCCTAAAACAACCTTGAGAAACCTAAAACCTAAAAAAAAAAACAGAGCTATAGAAAAGTTAAGTGATCTAACTTGGTCATTTGGACTGTTAGCATCGAAATAGAGATTAGTACCAATCTCTAAATTGTCAATCTAATGCTGAGTTCACTAGACCGGTACTACTCAGACTGTTACTGGTACAGAAATGGAATTGAGAGTAAGTATGTAAAGCCTTTATAGCAATTTGGCATTGCCATGATAACCAAGAATATGGTTTTACATTTTATCAAAATATTAGTCCATTAGAGATTGGAGGATTAAAAACAAACTGATAGACTGCCCTCTACCAGAGATACTTTGAAAACTGGGGTACTAGGCTACTTGAAATCATAGCTTCTGGAAAAGTAATTTCGCATTCAGTCAGGATCTCCTGCACTTTCAGTTTTAGCCTCTGAAGCTCCAGGTAGAGAGGAAATAAGCAAATCGACATGAAATCAAAACACACCCACATGGGAAATGCTGAGACTCACCTTTCCACACTTTGACATATTAATATGTTTCAACTTTCTATTTCCCTCTGGTGGCTCTTGGTTCATGAAACTGAGGAGGGCCTGAGAGACTAAACACTAGCAAAAGGCAAGATCGACTAAGTGCCTCGCCTTCCTCTTAAGGTGGGAGATAAAAACCTTGAATTCTTTTTGGTATTCTTTTTGATCTGAGGTTTGTTTCTGATTTTTTTTTTTACTTGTAAGATTATCTGCCTTATTTGACTATCATCAGTAAAGAACTGTGATTTTTAAAAACTATCATGTGGACATATATATTTACATATTGATTACTTAAGATTAACAATCAACCGTCAGGTGCTCAAAGAGAGGGAAGAGGAAAGAATATCATAGGAATCTAAGAAATGAAACAAGAGAAACATTTTTGTCGCTAGTTTATAATTCTTTCACTTTGAAGGAGGCATGCTCTACTGGCTACTTCTGTCAGATGTTAAACAGTTAACGTCCACTTTTTGGAGAAGTGTTTACCAAAATGTGAACACAGAAATGGGCCTAAGTGTGGTCCTCTAGAACTTATCAATAAAGAAAATGCAAAATAGCATTGATTCTACTGCTGCCAAAGTGCCCAGGCTTCGATCTATGACCATATTGACCCCATTTTCAGAACGAAATGTAACAAAATTTAGACAACAGCAGCATCAAATGGCTTCAGTTATGCCATCTGTGATCATCAGAGAGAAGTTGATTTTCAGGTTGTGCCAATATTTTTGTTGAAAATACTACAATTCCTGTCAAAACAACGCTGGGAGAGAATTGTACAGACACATTTCAGAAACAACGTTTATTTCTTCTCGGATAACAATGTCATGCATATCTCCCACCACAGTTCTAATAAGGAGGCTTTAAGAATTCTTGGGATGGGGGTATGATGTTAAAACTAATTATAATTCTTAAGTCAAGACTATATATTCCATGTTTATATTTAGTGAAGCCAAAACATATTTATAAGAGACAAACTATACACACAGTACCTACAATTTTATTCTAGTTTGCTTCTCCATATGCACTGGAGAAAAAAGAATACCCCAAAGATATATATTACAACAATGTAACAGAAGTGCCCTCTGAGTGGTACTAGCATTATTTATTTTTTTCTTTTTGTTTTGTTTTCAATACATCTATCATAAACATGAAGCATGGATTTCTTATTTCAAAAAAATAGGAGACAAAGGAAATACTTTCATCTGCTTCTGTGATGGTAGAATAATCTACATAATCTGCTCTCCATATTTCTGCAAGTAGGAGCTTGTCCAAACTACTCAAAATTTCACTAGGATATTATAATGGAGGTCACAGGAAAAATGGGAGATTTACTACCTTTCTTTCACCAGTTTATGGAATCTTTGCAATGTCAGCACAAGCAAGTATAGAATTCAGTAATCAAACTCCTAAAAGAATATACAATAAAGAAAAGGGATGAAATTGCGTAGAGTTTTCTCAAAAGTGTAGAAACCTCTATTCTTGAATAGATTTTAGAAAGAAAGAAAGGAAAGAAAAAGAGAGAGAGAGATGGCAGGCAGGAGGGAGGGAGGGCCCAGAGAATGTAAGTGTTGCTAGTAAGCTGGGTAGCAGAGTTATAGCATAGACAAATCTGGATATTACTTCTGTCCCACCACTTATGAGAAGGTGGTGTCACATCTCTGAGTCTGTCTTTGCTTCTGTAAAATGAGGATAATAATAACTGCCTCATAGAGATTTTATGACTAATCAGAGTCTGTACTGAGAGAGTTTGTCACGTTGCCATCCATACCTTATATCCTCAGTAAAATAGTCATCATATCAATAACTACTATTCTTAGAGAACAGCTTCCTCATTATCTCCTCCAGAGCCCTATCATGGCCAACACAACACCCATTCCTCTGACCATCCCTTCACCCTCTTTCCATCTCGGACCATAAGACAAGTTTCTACCCTTGGACCATTATATTTGTGCATAGAGAGGAAGCCATTCACTCATTTTACTACCATTTCCTTTAGAGAAAATTGAAGGTAACATATTTCACATCTATCATAACCCAATGTCACCAGGTCTAGTATACTCAGAGGGGAAAAAAAGAGCGCAATATCAGAATCTTCTGAAAATTCAATATAATGGCAACATTAATTAAGGGTGATAGAATGATCTACATAATCTGTTCAAAACATTTTTGAACAAGTAGGAACTCCTCCAAATATCAGAGAACGTAATAAAAAGATCACTGTATAGAGCAAGTAAGCATGTTGTAAATCTTACTTAAGCCAATGTGGTCTTGTGTATTTCCTTTGGCAGTTCCTGAAGAAATTTGAGGTGGGTAAGAGAATTCCATTGCCACGTTTACATAACACAACTTTGCCAGTGAAAACCACTCTAAGCACAATTCATTCACACATTCAGTATTCATCAGCAAGTAAGCCTCAACACAATTCAGATAATCTGTTCTGTGAACTCAGTGTTCTTTTAGGCAATTCCAAGATGTGAGCCATGTTTTAGAAGCAGATTTCTGTTACTCTTATAGTTGGTACCAGGCAAACAGTAATCCTCTTAAAGAAATAGCTGAGCTCAGGATCATTTGGGACTTTATAATCTGTGAGTACCCGGGGGAAATTCAATCATTCTACATGTTTATTGCAGCTTATTCACAATAGCAAAAACGTGGAATCAACCGTGGTGCCCAGCAAAACTGGACTTCATTTAAAAAATGTGGTATGTATATACAATGGAGTATTATGCAGCCATAAAGAAGGACAAAATTATGGGCTTCACAGCAACTTGGATAGATTTGGAGTCTATCACACTCAGTGATCTATCACAGAAACAAAGAACAAATAACTTATAAGTGGACCCTGAACACCTATTATAATACTACACAAAAGGGATTTGCATAGTGGGAAACTGCCAGGGGAGGGGGGATGGGATTGGCAGTAGTGAGAAACTGCCAGGGGAGATGAGGGCACAACTCATCAACAAGAGTACCTGCGTAATGAACATTTGTATGCCTAACCCTGAATTGTACCCCACATCTTTAAAATAAAAAATTAAATAATAAAATATAATATAATATAAAATAAATAAATACATATTTTGGCGAATTCACATTTTGTATACTTTAATTTTACAGTGAGATCTCTGACATCAAACATACTAACTAACATGCCACTAATTTTACCAATAATAACCCATTCTTGACATTCACTATGCTAATTAACATTACCTCAAGCATAAGTTAGAATATGGGTAGATTACTATACACCTTAAGGTAGCCATCTCTGTAGTGTGGCTTGTCTGATACAATGTTAGCCTACCATCTATAAAGAGTGGATTCTTAATGAAAACAACTTGTACCAATCGTTTCTATAACGAAGCATTAAACTGACTGTTACACACAGAATAGTCCACTTTCCTTTCCTGAAGTATTATAGAGTATTAAAAGCGTGGTAATAGAATGAAATCTAAGGCATTTGAATTCATTAAAATTGACTAGCTCTTGAGCAGCTATGTATATAAGCCCTGCTAGACACCAGGAGAGTGTTAAAAGCCCAAACAAGCATTTGGGTAATCTTGTCATTTATTATACCATCTTCAGTAACCTTGATTCATCAATGTAGAGATAAGCATCAAGCCATTCATCAATTGTTTCTAGTCTATCGTTAAATGGTCTTTGTATCTGGATTTGTTTTCTAGGCTCTGATTTGTTATTTGGTAAGAATTCTCACTCTCCTGAGATACCAATGGAGAAAGGCCGCTTATAAATTTACAGTGTAATTAATAATGTCTTACCTGTTTCCTGGAAAAAGAAATCTGACATTTTTCATCTCAATCCAAGAAGACTATAGGAACCAAGGCCTGTCCTAAAAAATCAAAATACTGCCTTTAAGTTTTGTCCACCAGCCAATATCAATTTTCTAGTTGATATGGGCTTGAGCAATCTCAGTAAAGTAGCAGGACCATGACCTACATTGTATCTATCTCTCAATGTGAGAATTTACAGTTTTTGTATGTGTACTCCTTCCTTTATTTTTACCCTTTGTGAGTATTTTACAACTATAAAGTAACAATTAAGATTATAGCCTCTTCATTTCATACATGGTTAATACATGAGGCTATAAAGTACTGTAAAGTAGTTAGACTTTTGGCCTCAGTCAGCTACAACTATATACTACTTGTTGACCACTTATGAGCCAAATGTTTGGCTAAGTACTTTTCACTACAGGTATGTCATTTAATTCCTACATCCTTTGAGAGTTTTTAAAAAATTATTCCTACTTTACAGATGGGACACTGAATATAAGAAGATTAAGCCTAGTGCCAGGGCTCCTCAGCTAGCAAATGACAGAAGTGAATTCTAATTCAAGTTTCTGTCTCACAACCAGTCTTCTACCACCTTATCCTACCCTGCAATCAGCCCTCTTCCTTACATGATAGTAGGTGATATACAGTCCTCTTCACCGCACCGCAACTGTAACTTAAGTCAATCTTAAGTCTGGAGCCCTTTCTTTTTTTTAATTTTTAATTTTAAGGATGTGGGGTACAATTCATTATGCAGGTACCCTTATTGATGAGGTGTGTGCCCTACCCCCGGCAGTTTCTCTCAACTGCCAATCCTATCCCCCCTCCCCTGACAGTTTCCCACTACAATCCCTTTCTTATAGTATTATGATAATTGTTCAAGGTCCACTTATGAGTGAGAACATATGGTACTCTGTTCTTTGTTTCTGATAGATCACTGAGTATGATAGATACACAATGGAATATTACACAGCCATAAAGAAGGACAAACATATGGAGCCCTTTCTTAATGCTTATGTCCATGTTTATGATTTAGTAAATTATTAGTAAAGTGTCATTCCCTAAAAACATTATTTTTAAAAATTCCCTTCTGTTGGTTTCATTTCCATGATCACCTCAAAAACTCATCTGGTAAAAATTTCCATTTCTTAGTGTTATCGAATAAACAAAAAATTAACATCTCAAAAATCTACCAGGTAAAAATCGATCCTGCAGAGAAGGCACAGCAGTCTTTGACGAGAACATGGAGAACATGTCGTGAAGCTGAGGTCTAATCTCTCTTGCCCTTAATTCTTGCAATAGTGAAGGTATTCCAGTGAGAAAGAAAGGAGAAAGGTGTTTTTTGTTTTGTTTCATTTTATTTGGTTTTAGAATTCCAAATAAGTATGTCATGACCCCTTGGTCAAAATGCAATGACACCCTTCGCAACTAGGGGCTAATCCAAGACAAAAACATAAACTAGACAAGTTGTATCCTTGGACTCACAAGCCCTTTTTTCTATTTGTATTTTGCCCAGTCCTCCCCGCTTTGAAGCTCAAGTAGTTCCTCCCCTATTAAAGCTTATCTCCTTACCTGCACACATATGTTTGCCGAAGTTCCATTCACAATAGCAAAAACATGGAACCAACCATGCTGCCCATCGAAGCTGGACTGGATTAAAAAAATGTGGTACATATACACAATGAAATATTACACAGCCATAAAGAAGGACAAGCTTATGGACTTCACAGCAACATGGATGAATTTAGAGTTGATCATACGCAGCAATCTATCACAGAAACAAAGAACAGAGTACCATATGTTCTCACTCATAAGCAGACCTTCAACAGTTATAATATTATAAGAAAGGGATTGGCTGTAGTGGGAAACTGCTAGGGGAGGGAGGGGCACACCTCATCAACAAGGGTATCTGCATAATCAACGTTTGTATACCTAATGCTGAATTGTACCCCACATCTTTATAATAAAGAAAAGAAAAGAAAAAGCAACAAAAAATAAATAAAATAAAGCTTATCCTTTAAAAAAATTGCCAAATGGGCAATTTTAAAAATATACTAGTGTCCAGTGTTAGAAAAAATATACAGGCATTTTCTTTTCTGTTTCTTCTTTTCTTTTCTTTTTCTTTTTCTTTTTTTTTTTTTTTTCTTTTATTTTGAGTCAGAGTTTCACTCTGTCACCCAGGCTAGAGTGCAGTGGTACACTCACAGACACGCCAGCGTTGACCTGCTGGGCTCAGGTGATCCTTCCGCCTCAGGCTTCCAAGTAGTCAGAACTACAGGCACGTACTACCACGCCCTGTTAATTAAACTTTTGATTTACTGTGGAGATGAGGTCTCTCCAAGTTGCCCGGACTAGTCTTGAACCCCTGGGCTCAGGCAATCCTCTCACCTCAGCCTCTCAAAGTGTGAGATTACAGGCTTGAGCCAACACGCCCAGCTGAGACATACATTTTCTAGTAAAATGTTGGTAATTTTTATGTTGGTACATTCTTTGTGGTCAGTAACTTGTAACACTTATCAACTACCTGTTAAATGTGTACACCTATACATGAAAATATTTCGCTTCTAGAACTTTATCCTAAGAAGTATTAGCTTATGCAAAATTCACAAGCTATGAGAGTATGATATCGCAGAATATTTTTTAAAAAAGCTAAACGAATAAAAATATAAAATTGGTCAAAGCAAATTATGATACAACCTTACACCAAAATACTAAATAACCATTATAATTACATTGCATAAATAATTTCCAAAAATATCTGACAAAAACAGATTGAATACAAAAGTAAAATTGTGTTACGTGCATAAAATAAAGATTAAAGAGTACAGCATCTCTTAGAATTTAAACATTACCTTTAAGTAGTAGGATGATGAGTGACATTTTTGTTCTTTTTTGTTCATCTGTATTTTGTAGTTTTTACAATGTACATGGACTTCCACTGTAATAAGAAAAAAGAGGCATTATTTTATTTTATTTTAAGAAGAAAAATGAGATACACTAAGTTGTGAATATAAATGACTCTATTACTTTGGTCTCTATTTAAGGAATAGAATATAGTTTTTTTTTTAATTTGGTAAAGAAATTTTTAGTATTAGGAACTGTGTGCCAAAGGATTTTCTTTAGCCGACATCCCTTCAAGGACATAAAATAGCAGCTGCTCAGAGGCTCAATCAGGCCTCACGGATAGCTGAGACTCACCACAAGTGCTGGTTGAAGAGATTTATACCTGCAACTCCAAAACCCAGAGTAGTGCTACTGTCTTTCCAATTTGTACTCAGTAATATATGGCATGTGTTTTCCTTACCTGTAGACAACAAACTATTGAGATGGTAGAGGAGCTTTTAAAGGAAAAAAGGAAATGGCCTCAGAATGTACCGAAATTCTGTGTGTGGTCACAGTCGTGGCAACCCAATTCCCCACGTGAACTGTGCCTGATCGTGCATCTGTGCCTGGAAGGTCTTTCCTGCCTTCTCAGCCTAGAGTAATTCTGCTTCATCTTCAAAACCCAATTCAAATATATCTTCCCTCCTAACCACTCCTCCACAGTCTTCTGTTGTCTCTTGATACTCCCAGAGAAAAGAATCAATTAATTTTGTTCTTCTATGAGCATCTGCAGCACTTTTTCATATTGCTAATACAGAATGAGTCCTAATACATTATGTTAGGTGGCTTTCTCGTTTATTTTTCCTTGCCTGAACTCTATAATCGATTGCTACCTTTGGGAGCTTTAAGCAGAAAAGGGTCAGAGAGAAGAGGGCCATGACACTAATATTTATTCAATCCCTTCTGTTTATCAGGCACCATCTGTAATAAGTGCTTTCAGTTATATTAACTTATGTTATTAGTAAATAATCTCAAATGCTTGCAGTATCATCTTCATTTTATAATGGAGGAAATGAACTTCCAGAGAAGTTAAACAATTTTGTCAAAGAAGCACAGCTGTTGCAGTGGACTAAATTACATCCTCCCAAAATCCATATGACCTAATCCCTAATGTGATGGTATTTGGAGATGGGCCTTTGGGAAGTAATTAGGTTTAGATGAGGTCAAGAGGGTGAGACCCTTATGATGGAATCAATGTCCTTATAAGAAAAAACACCAGTGTTTTTTCTCTCCCTCTCCCTCTCCCTCTCCTGTTCCTTTCCCTCTCTCTCTCTCTCTCTCTCTCTCTCTCTCTCTTTCTCTCTCCCTCCCTCCCTCCCTTCTTACCTCTCTCTCCTCTCTCTTCTCTCTCCTCTCTTTCTCTCTCTCTTTCTCCCTGCCCTCACCATGTGAGGGTACATGAAGAAGCAGCAGTCTGCAAGCCAGGAAGAGAGCCTTCACTAGAATCCAGTTTTACCAGCACCCTGATCTTAGATGCCAGCCTCCAGAACTGTGAGAAAATAAAGTTATGTGCTTTATAAGCTACACAGACTATAGTATTTTATTATGCAAGCCCTTGCAGACTGATACAGCTGTTGAATACCAGAGTCAGCACTTCAATACTAACTTTTTTCTATAATACCATGATACCTCTCAATATGAATTGCTCATCATATGTCTTATAACTCCAGTTTTTAGCAGAATGACTGAAATATAGTAGACAAATCTAATAGGTGCTGGATGTTGCATGAGTGAATAATTGAATACTTGCAAATAAAAAGCTACACATTTGCAGCTAAATTTTTATAATCCAGACATACACCAATTTACAGATTTTTAGTTTAGGGTAAACCATTTCTGATTGCCATGTAGCAAATTTATGCAAGTCTCTAAGTTGCAGATAATTTACCTATGTGATCTTGACAGTGTATAGAAGAATATCATGGGCATTTTTGAAGTGACTTTGCTTAAAAATATGAGTTTTTCCTTGGTAATCAGTTGAGAATGTTGGGAAGCTACATTAACATTTAGAAGTCTTTTTTTAACTTTGAAAATCATACTTTTTTTAAAAAAGCAGGATTTATTAAGAGGACAGAAAAGCTACCACAGAGGGAGGGGACCTGAGGGGGTTGCCCTAAAAATCATACTTTTATTGTAAAAAAAATTTATTTTTAAAAGTCATGCTTTAAAAGTGTAGACAAGGAAGGGGTGGATCATATAAAGAGAATTAGGCTTAATTAAGCAATCAATTATAAAACAATGACTATATAAAATTTACTTAAATAATCTTTTTCAAAACAAAGCTTTAATATCATTGAAGTGATTTTAAGAAAATATACTTATATATACCAAATTCAAGTATTTTGTTTGAGAGTAAAGACAAATACTAGTTTCTTCTTTGTTTCGTCATTTTACAATTTTTAATTTATATATAAAAGTAAAAATTTGGACTAATAAAACATATCATTTTTTGCATTAGTGATATAGCTGCAAGCCCAATGAATGATCTATCATCTATCCCACCAACAGGATAGACATACAGAGAAAAGTAGTGCTTCCTATCATCTGTAAGTTAGTAGTAGAGAACAGAACAGTTCTTTCCAACATTTACATCCAGTGATTCTATTTCTATAGTTGCCATAGTCAAAGTTAGAAAAGAGAGCTGTTTCCCCTACCCTTCTCAGTCTCATGAAATTCTACCCCACCTTCAAAATTCAATTCAAATACTTCCTTTTTTGTGATACTCTCCCCGTCCACTCTGTCATGTCTCTCAACTCTATGCCCATGAAGAAGAATCAGAACTAATTTTCCTTTTCTGTGAACATCCATAACACTTTGTTCATCTTGCTAATATGGAATGAGTCAGCGTGCATTATGAGAAGTGGCATCCTCGTGACATTTCCTTCTCCTTGCCCCACCCTTTCATCAGCTCCTCTCATGCTGGGAAGCGCTAGGAATTTACTAGGAAGCTACTCACCACCAGGTTTAACTATCCTGTGGTAGCAATTGAGTGGTTCTCAGTCAGGTTTCTTAATCTGGAAAAGCACAGGGTAGAAGTTATTTTGTGTTTTTAAAAATTAAAATGACCATAGCTTAGCATTTTTAAAGAATATAAATTTAAATATTAGCCCATTCTTGATTTATAAAATGCATAACACTTTATTCCTTTTTGAGAGTGTTTATTCATACTGTGGTTTATTGTTTACTAACATCAAATCTTAATTTATTTTAAAAATGATTTTAATACTGTCACATTTCTCGTAACTCCAGATATATAAAGCATTGAGTATCCAGATTTCAAAATCTCCTTGATGCCAATTGTTTGTTTAATTAGATATAATATTTAAAATACCAGCCTCAAGAACAATTGAGAGTAAGAATTTCAGAATGTTGTATGAGTTTTCTTGTCACCTTCATAATTAGCAAGCAGAGGGTTAGCAGTCCTCAGTTCACACTTGGAGATCAGTGTCCTCAAGAAATCATTGAATGCCTGTGACAGTAGCAAAAAGAAAATCAGGTTTCATCTGTTCATTGCTCTCAGCACTTAAACTTCACTTCCTTTCCCAACTGTTCATAGAAGTCCCTCCTATGAAAGATTAACGTGCATGCCTGTCTCCAAAAGTACACATGGCTTACATATCTCAATCTTGTTCTTAGTTCCATAGATGTATCAATGTGTGTGTGTGTTGTTCATGTACTTAAATCCTACTCTATTAGTGAATATTTTTTAAAGACATAAATGTGGGAAAAATGTGCAAAAAGTAGAGTAGATAGGAAGCTTATAACATAACCATTAAGGAATATAGCTCAAACATTAAAGGTAAATATATATTATAAGACATAGTAATAAGATGGTCAGGCTCTCCTGAAATTAAGTTGAAATGTAATATACAGAGATGAAAGGAAATTAAATATGAAACCCTGAGATACTTATTAAGCCGTCAGTGGGAATCTAGATGGTGATGTCACAACTAGGAAAGGAAAGACGACTCGTGCAAAGTTGGACGAGTTCCAGTTTGGGCTGTAGATTTATGCAGTTAATTTTGTCCCCTGACTGCATTCAGATGAGCATTCCTCCTCGACATACACCAAGAAAATTGCTGCATTATAGCTGTGTTAATGGTAATCAGCATGCTAATGAGCACCAGAAGGTCGTTACAGCAAAGAGAGGTTCAAAGATGTATAACCTAGAGGAAACAAGAACGTAATTCTTCAGGGAATGCAAGTGTCTTGTTTGTAGGTCATAGATTATTTGTTTTGGTCACTGCATTGCACAGGGAGTTTAATTTAAGCAGGAAAAAAAATGAAGCTGTTTGAATTGTGAGAGTCGCCCAGCTTAATTAAGAAAAAAGTAACACTGGATAGCTTTGAATTTGTGGTTTAAAAAAAATAGAATGCTTCAGTAAACCTAGGATGATACTAAATAGTGCTGTCCAAGGTGGAATTATATCTGCAGTTATGCAAAATATGAGACTTCTGTTTGTTAGGTTGATTTTGTTTTTTAATTCTTTTTTTCAGAAAGTACTTCATGGCTCTCTGGCAAGGACAGGATCAAAATATCAGAGATGAGAAAGCTAACGGGCAGAAATTAAGTCACAGTATGTGCAAACAATTCAGAGGCTAAGACTTCTAAGAGAATTAGGAGATATTTAATTGTTTACTTCAGATGCCTGTTTTGACTTTGAAAGGTTAAGTATTTATTGATACTGACAAAGGAGAGTATTCAATCAGAAATGTCATTGTTATTGCTTATTAAAAAGCTTAGGTGCATAAATGCTGTGCAGATTTTAAGTTAAGCTAGGTAGTTCTTGTATTTCCTCTAGGAACTTACTCCTCCTCAAAGATTTAGAAAGTAACATTAGCTCATCAATTCATATATTGTATCAACAAAATAAATCATAATATTGCTTATTTAAATAATTATACAGGTTCTGTGTTTTTGTTTAATGTGTAGTTTTAAATGTACCCTCTTGGGTAGGTTTTATAACCAAAGAATGATGCCTTAAAAATGAACAATGGTAATAATTTGCATTTCTTCTGTCTATATGTCCATGTGTCTGCTAGTACGTGGAATTTGTCTCATTTCATGAGTGTTTTTCCTATCCCAAAAAGGACAGATAAAATGGTTCCTGACATATAGCTAGACAGATGATAGAAAGATGAATATAGATATATACACATACATACTCGCATAAGTCGACTGATAATTGCCAACCTAACACTTCTCCAAATTAGAAGGCCATTTTAAAAACATCTACCAGTTTCCTCAAATAAACACCTTTCTTTGTGATGTCAGGAACTTCCTTTGTTCTGACTTCTCAAGATTAAACACCAGAGGGCCCAGTTCTAAAACTTCTTCACTGAAGGAAAAAAAAAAAAAAAGCTCACCTTTTTTTCAGAACATTTGTGACAGATATTCACTCATAAAATATATGATTTCATCTCAACTGAATAATTTGGCTAGGAAAAAAGAAAACTTGAAAGATGTCTGGAGAGAGAGGGGAAAAAGGAAGAGAGGGAAGAAGAAAAAAGGGAAAGAGAAAGGAAGGAAGGGAAGAAAGAAAAGAGGATGAGAAGGACAGAGAGAGGGAAATGATAACAGGGCTGGAATATAGAAATAATAGATAAGATACTTAATAATATATCAATATAACTGATGGTGTTGAGGAAATATAATTTACAAACAAAATGTTCTCCCACCCAGAAAACCTCTACAGTAAACAGTGCTATTGTTGAATAAGTATTACACCAAAATCTGATGAGTATCACAGGCAATTAACTAAGAGATTGCAAAAATAGTAAAGAATTGTATATTGCTAAGCAGGTACAAATTATTACACAAATCTTCTTAAGATAAGCAACTATGAGTCCTCAAGTTAGAGGACAGCACCATCTGTCACCTTGTCTATTCTAACTTTATCTGGTAATTGGGTACATCATCTATGTTAGCTAAGTGGCTTCATCCAGAGGAAAAGCAATCTTCTCACATCTTAACCACAGGAGGTAGTTTTGCAACCTGGAACAGAGCACACAACCAAGTTAGGCTCCTTTCTTCCCACAGAAACTGGAAGATAGAGACGTTGGCTCTCTTTATGATTACATTTCAAAGAGATGCCCCTAGGTCCTTGAGAAAGACATTCCTGGTTGTAAAGCTGACAAAAGGCCTATCTAGATTTCAAAAGGATGTATATACATTTCAAAAGGATGAGAAAGTCTGTGCAATTACAAGTTTTCTAAGGTAAATGCTCTGAGAAAAAGAAGCAGAGGGGAATCTCTTCCCTTATTTTCAACAGGGAAATTAAGCTACTTATTTTTAATTTGCATTTGTTACAATGGGCGCCACTGACTTTAAGCCAAAATAATCCCTCTGGTCCACTGAAGTTTGGTTCCTTGTCCTGATGGAAAGGCAAGCGGGAATCTCAGCTGAGGTTGTTCTGGATCAGGACCACTAAAGCTTTCTGGGTCCACTTGGGAAGTTCCTTAAAGTACCTAGCTCAGCACTTTCAAATGTTAATGTGTATAGTTAGCCCCCAGGGATTTTTGTTGGCTTGTTGGCCTTAGAGTCTCCAGTGAATGGGTTCCACATTTAGAACCCACTCCCAGGCTGCTGCTGGTGGCCTGAGGTCCACACTCAGTAACAAGCAACTACTCATGGTCAGCATCTGACTCGGGTATCCTCATGGGCATAAAAACCCACCAATTTGCCAGATATGTGCCCTTGAGTAAATCATTTAGCCTCTTTAATTTTGGGGGCAGGGGCATGAACCCCGCAAATAAACGAATGCCTTACTAAGAAAATTAAGAAATTGTTTCTCAAAAAAGTGGAGACTCAGAGCCTTACAGGGGCTCTGAGGCACATCGCCTTTAATCCCAAAAGAAAGATTCATCCTGCCCTTGAATAATTTCAGCTTACATTTTTAAGGTAGTACATTCCACTGTTGGATAGCTCCTAATTGTCTATGTGGAGATGCAATCTGCTTCCTTATTCTTTTGACCTATTGAGTCTACTTATGTTGTCCAGAACCAGAGAATAAAATAAAATAGAAAGCGGTAACATCTCCATAATGCTTTAGAACTTGTAAAGCAATTTTATGTTGACTGTCTGATGTTTATCAACACAGCCATTTACATATTCATAGCCAGCAGTTTTGTCTTCATTAATCTGAAGACTTAAATTTGTCTTATCTTCTGTAGGTGAAACACCCCCAAGGGTTTTCAGGCCTCTCATCTTCTTGATTTCATTCATTTGTACTCACTATGGTTCTTAGTGCCTACTATTTAATTGGGTACAAATGAATGGCAATTAAAGAATTAGGCCTTATCTCAGAAAATGCTTTCTAATAAAGACTTTCTTAGTATAAACACTTCCTCTTGTTAGGTCAATATGCTACATTAGTAATAAGTACTTCCTTCTTATAAACAAAATACTTCTATAGGACAGAGTAGGGATCATACAGATGTGCTAAACATTGTTCTCCTTTTCTTAAGCAGACATAATGTAAACATGATTATATCTCACATGTCGTGACAAGAACCAAGACTGCAGTCAAGAAGAAATCATGTCTATGAAAACCCTGACTGTCCCAGGTTTCTACTCCATGCCATACACAATGTGGAGGGGTGTGTCTTAGTCTATTCCGGCTGCTATAATAAAATACCAAAAACCAGAAAGCTTATAAACAACAGAAATTTACTTTTCGTAGTTTCAGAAGCTAGAAAATCTAAGATCAAGGTGCCAAGAGGTTTGGTATCTGATGAGGGTCGACTTCTTGGTTCACAGATTGCTGTCTTTTCACTGTAATCTCAGCATGGTGGAAGGAGTGAGGAATATCCTTTGTTTCTTTTTTTAAAGGACAAGAATCCCATTCACAAGGGTTCTGCCCCATGGCCTAATCACCACCCAAAAGCCTTACCTCTTAAAACCATTGCTTTAGAGGGGTTGAATTTCAACACATGAATTGGAGGGGTACACATAGCAGGTTGAAATGATAATTCACCCTTCATCTTGATTGGTTTACACTCTCAGATAGCCTAATGTTTTCCTTGCTTCTACCCCAAATATAGTTTTCTCAAAGAGCAAGGGGTATGTGACTTCATGGTACTGGTGAAAGATGGAAACTGATACTAGCTGGCATACTACTTATTGGTAATGCCATGGCTGGCACCAGAACATCTCTGTGAAACGTCCTTTGTCCACCTGTCACCTGGGAGTCTTGCAGATGATAAACTTGTGGTTATCATTTTGGCACCTAAGAAAACTCTGGAACTCCCCCAAGTAACTACTCAGTTACTTGGCTTATGGTTTACTCAGTCTTCTGTTGTTCTGTCCCCGAGACAGGTCAGCTATGTGTCAATTCAGATTCTACAATGTATGGAAACTGAGAACTCCTCAAAAGTGCCAGCTAGAACTTTGTTCTGTCTGGCTACACTGCCTCTTTATCCTGATAAGGCTCTTGGCTGATTAGTGTCTTTCTAAAATTCCAAAAGGGAAGTGGGACACAATATTGTGCTCTCACTGCTCCCTGACACCTACCTAATGCCAGGGCCCCTCTCTACGACACATCAGTACTGCCACTGCCCAAACCAAACTCAAGCAGAGGAAAACCCTCTTCCTCTTTCTCTTTCTTCCCACAATATCCTGTGGCAAACAAACAAACAAAATTATGCCATCCCCTGCTTCATTCTTCAACCTGAAGACCTCCTTTACATGAAACTCACACCTGCTAATCCTGCTCAATGGCATGCTAAAAGAGCAGAAAAAGGAATTTTAGATGTCAAGGCTCTGTTCTTGCTGTAAAAGTATATATTTTTTAATGCAGGGAGATAAATGCTACCTTATTTCTCTTTGCCTTTCCACCAAAACCCTGATTTTGTGTCATGCAGCCATTGGACATCAGAAGAGGCTGAACTCTTGCCTGGTGAGTTTGCTGATACTACCTGCCTGACTCCTGGTCTTGGCAGCCAACTTGCGACAATGAGGGAATCTACACACAATGGAGACTCCCTAATTAAGCAAAACACTGGATGGTGGAGCAGACAGATGGGGAAAATGATTCCTGGGTGTTGCCATTGAGCTACCGAATTAAGCAAAACTTGATGTGCTTCAACCCTGAACTTCTTATGTGAAATAATATCCTGCCTTATTGTTTAAGTCATTTCTGCTTGGACTTTTGTTAATTAGAATTGAAAGCTTCCTAACTGACGTGCTGTCTTTCTGTAACATTCCTAATCTCCTTTAAGGCAGGAGAATAACCTGGCTGATTTGGGCAAAATATTAGAGGAAAGTGTTGCTATTAATAAGAGTAACTCTTAAAATAATAAGTTCAAAAGTCCAACTGCCTCGTTTACTTAGAGTTTCTTTTTTTATTATTTTATTTTAAAGATGAGGGTACAAGTCAGGATTAGGTACATAACTTGAAGTTTAAGATCAGGTACTCTTATTGATGATATGTGCCCCCTCTCCCCCGGCAGGGTTCCTCTACGGCCAGTGCCTTTCTTATAGTATTAAGATAAATGCTCAGGGTCCACTTATGAGTGAGAACATGATGTAATACTCAACTCTTTGTTTTTGTGATAGATCACCGAGTATGATAGACTCTAAATCCATCCAAGTTGCTGTGAAATCCATAATTTTGCCCATCACCATTGCCGTAGTTCTGAATCTTCTCATCATTTCTCACAGTAAGTTGCAACAACTGGTCTGCCTGCCTCTCATCTCAACTGTTACCTGTCACCCCTCATCTCCACCAATTCTGGAGTCTCTTACTAAAACATAATATTATGTGACCCTCCTGCTTAAAAACTATTGTGACTCCATTGTCCCCATGATGAAGTCCTACCTACTGTGCATGGTCTACAAAGCTCTTCATGACCTGCCCTCTGCTTGCTTACTCAGCTTCTGTTTCTGCCCATCACTGCCTGGCATCCTCTGTCCCAATCTCTCCAAATCTAAGAGTTCCTGATCTCACTGGGTCATTTCTTGCCTCTGTGCTTTGTAGGTGATATTCCTAGTACTTGAGGTGCTTAAAGGCTAAAAAACCCTCTCTCGCCCTTCTTCTCACTCACTGAAGCCTCATTGTATCCAGAAATATCTCACTAAGTGTCTCAGGAAAGAGTGGGTTCTTTTATGCATTAACTGTACCTTGCCTGTGCCTCTCCTGTGACAACTCTCACATGGAACAGCACTTTGTATATCTGTGCTGATAACAGATTTATTGGGATACAAAACCTTATTGATTTTTGTATCTTCTTCACTTAGCACAGCTCCTAAGATACAGAAAAGCAGCATGACATAGCACAAGTTGTGGCTGGGTACAAATCTTAACTCTACCGTATCTTGCTTATATGACTTTGGGCAAGTAAATTAACCTCTCTGTACTTTAAGTTCCTTATTGCCTATTAAGTGGGAAAGATAATGCTAACTGTAATTAATAATATAGTGATGATAATAATAATAATGGCATTGTTGTAAGGATTAAGTGAGTTTATTCATGTATAAATTTAAAATAGTATGCAACTTATAGTAAACATCCAAGAGATATTACTTTTATGATTAGTATTATTGTTATTAACACTCAATAAATATTTGTGAGCTGTACTGAAGGACTACAGCTACTCTTTAGTTCACTCAATTCTCTAGAAAACTAAATGGTCTTGGAAGATAGATTATAAGAGAAGTGATTTTTTTTCCAAACACATTTATGCCACAGTCTATGATGCCCCATGGTTCATACAGAGGGTTTATTGGGTGCATAATATTGAAGACCGTGGAGTCTGTTTACATTGTATACACTTAATCTGTTTATTTCCTGCTGATGCTTGGGGTTGAGACAATGAGCAAGCCTTTTGGGAACCCAGGAGAATAAAAAGGTAAGTTGATAGAAAGTTGACTTTCTGTTATGTCATACAAAAGTTGCGTAAAAGATTTGTGGCCTCTGTATCACAAAACAATCCTATAAGCTGTGAAATCTTGGGAAGTCATGTAACCTGACCAAACCTCAGTTTCCATCTGGAAAATGAGGATAATAAAACCTGTCCCACCACCCTATAGGGCAGATATAAGAAATAGATAAATTACAGTATCTGAATAGTCATTTATCAAGCACCTGATAATTAACAAAGCAAGAGATTTGCTAATTACAACATCAGAAACCTCTGAGTTCTGCAGCATCAGTCTGACCTATGAAACCCTCTTACAATACCTTGAAGGAAGATTTTCAGTATTTGAGACCTTGCATAAGACCTGACATTAATGCAGTATATGTGTACAGGTGTGTGCACGTGTGTGTGTATAAGTATTTGCTTGCAAATGCCTGACGTGTCTCTCTATCCTCCATACTGCACTTCACATCCTAAAAATTCGAATTACTTATTGTATTTATATCAGGAATAAAATAAAAGAATTTGTTTTAATGACTACCAGACAGCAGAGTAAAATTAGCTTCAAATAACCATGAAAGAGCATAATGTCCTAGTTTACTAGAAGCCAAGGAAACCTAGTATATCCAACAGCAATTTTTCTTCTTTCTTATTCTTCCTTTGTGGTGAAACTGAGAATAATGCCCTTAGGTTTTTCTCACTATATATGTAGATGGGGAACAGAAAAGAGCTGCGATGCCACAGATTCAGAGACGGTGCAATTAAAAAGACTAAGGATAATTTGTTGATCTTTTAACACAGGGGTTCTTTACTATCAAAGTCACCTCAAATCAACAATTTTAACATAATGTAATTCAACAAAAATATTATTTTAGGCATAAGAAAATTCTATAGAAGGAAACATATTAGATGAAGTATTGCTTGTGGTGTAATTTTAATTCTGAAAGATCTTGCTAAGAGGGCTTATTTAAATAGGTTCTCCCTGAGATGAATATTTAGGGGAAAAATTCCTACAGGATGATTTATAGCAAAATTATATGAACAGAATGAAGGACAGAAGACTTTTATTAGAAAAGGGTCTCATTTCCACAAAATATAAATTATACCTTTTAGAAAATATATTGAATTTTATTAATATTCTGTAGACAGCCTGAAGTGTTAATCTCCACCCCTACCTATAAGGCTTTCATTATGATGTACAAGGTGTATTTACCCTTTAACCAAATAATTTTTTAGCAACTCAGTAGAGCATCCAGTTTACATATCCTGAAAAATATTTTCACAGCAGTTACAAAATTTATGCTTTATATTGTTGGCAACATTTAATGATATATGCCGGGAGTGTAGATTTTATTTATTATATATATATTCATGCTTTTGGTATTATCATACAAGAACATATATTAATGATGAATTCATATTTGATACCTGAGAAAAATGTTTTTCCAACACCTTCTGTTACTTACTGTTATTATTGTTTTCATTTTGTTCACAGAAAAACAATCAGTTTAAGATTTTTCAGTGTTATAATTAAAATTCTGCCTTGCTTCATCTTTAAATTTATGGTAAGAGGAATTATTTATGGTAAACCATTGAGCACTGTACTTCTGTCTGGCATTTGAAAGTGACCTCATTTAAACCTTAGTAACTAATATTTTTTATGAGGAAATTGACTTATTAAGATACAAAATACTTGGTTATAAATCCTTTTCCAGTCTCTACCAGTCTTGAAAATTGAGTCTTTCTTGGGATGATGACTTTGCTGTAATGAATATAAGCAAATTGACCAAATAGTGCAGCAAGGGTTTCAGCAAGGACAGGTTAAGATTTAGATTCTATATTATTTGAAAGCAAAAACTAAGAAAGAGAAACAGGACAAATCCTGGAGATTAAAAAGAAAAGATTACATCCATTTGGACTTTAAAAAAATATTGATATTAAAAACTTTATCTTAAATAAATATACATAGAATAGAGTAATTGACATATTTCAAATCTCAGAGGCAATCAAAAATGGAACAGCAACCCCCTTTTCTTTAAAATATCTGTAAAATATATGACTATACAAACTATTATTCTCTATTTATAAAACAGGAACTACCCAGTTTTAAAAGTTAGGCTTAAATTAAATACATAAGCCAAACTTTTCTTACACTTTTTTGAATGCCTCAAAAATATTTTATTGATTTCTCACTGAGTATCAGTCAGGCCAGCTTCCATTAACCTCTCCACCAACAGAACATTGAAGACAAGTCTCTTCAGTATACCTGGGAATTTGAAACGATGACACCTTGGCATCTCACCCAGCCCCTTATATAATTAGAAGTCCCAAATTTATAAATGCACAGGAAGAAAATCTCTGGTATTTATAACTGGCCAAAATGTCAAAAACCTCCAGGTAATAAAGTGGAAATCCAAAGATGCATTTTAGTACAAATATTTCTGGCCAACTTTCAGAAAAAAAATCCAAATTCAAGAACCCATAACTTGTTAATAAGACAAAAGGAATTAAAACATAGCATTAGACCCAATAAGACTGATCACTCACCATAAGATCTACTCTGTCAGCTAGTTCTTAAACTATGCACAGTATTAACTATAGGCACTAGGCTGTATGTTAAGTGTTCTTATCACATGCACACGTGTTAAAAATAATAAAGAAGGTATAAGGAAACTTTCAAAAGTGATGAATATGTTTATGGCATGCATTGTGGTGATGGGTTCACAAGTATGTCTTATTTACAAATTCATTAGGTTATGTACATTAAATATGTACAGTTTTTGAATCAATCATTCCTCAGTAATGTAAATTTCAAATATAATGAATAAAATAAATTAAACCTGAGGACATCGATATATGTCTTTTAAAAAATAAATAAGACAGCAAAAAAAGAAATTTTGAGCTGTCACTACCAAATTATATGAAGACTGAGTTGGGTGTGTGGGTCACACTTGCAATCCCAGCACTTTGGGAGACCAAGGCAGAAGGATCCCTTGAGCCCAGGCTTGGCAACATAGGGACCTTGTCACTACAAAAAAAATTTTTTTTAATTATCCAGGCATGGTGGTAGGCACCTGTAGTCCCAGCTACTTGAGAGGCTTAAGAGGGTGGATCTCTTCTGCCCAGGAATTCAAGTCTGTGGTGAACCATGATTGTGCCACTGCACTTCAGTCTGGGCAACAGAGTGAGACTGACTCAAAAAAAGAGAAAAATTATATGAAAACATCAGCATCATTCTCTAACCATGAGCTTTTAGAGCTGTGAGAATTATGAAAAGATTTTCTCTTCCGCAGTGCACATTGGGGTTACAAACTCAGAGTTGTAATATGCCTAATGCCGCACAGTCAACCAATGGCAAAGCCAGGTCTTGAACCAGGGCCCCCTTATATCTGCACATATTGCAGCCTCCTCTGTTTTTCAGGAGCATAAGTCTCAGGCCAAGTTCAGCATTGTCCAGGATGACAAATATAAACTTTGCTTTTACAAGGAAAGAAAGCCGATCAAATTTATTTCCAATTAATAAAATTTGACTCTTTACATCCTCCTTAGTGGCCCACTCGGGTTTTCATAACTTATCTTCATCAACAACAACAACAAAAAACTGAAGTGTAAAGATATTAGACCTGGTGACTACAGATAAACCTTCAATACATTTCAAATCATATGTGTATAGTGTGGCCTCTTATTTTTATTGTAAATTTATTTTAGTTTTATTCGCTTATGCGTTTATTTAACCATCTCCATATTCCAAAAAAACTTAAGGTGACACAGATGTCACCTACGCATGGATCCCATACCTCCTTCATCAAGCCTGAACATGTGTCAATCAAAAATTAATGTAATTATAAGATGACTGGGCAGTTTTCCTTTTTGGTCCCATCTGATGACTCCTGATAACCCATAGCTTCTGTGAATGTCCAAATATCTGCCCAGGACAAGATGGAAAGGTGAATCACAGTTACCTACATAATGGAATTCTCCAGTGAAACTTCTTATTTAATTCACATTGCTTATATCTCCACAGAACTCATCCAAATAAGAAAAAAATGGATAATTCATTTCTAAGGCTTATTTCTAGATATCATATAGGCCTTCATTAAAGTAAACTGGGTTTTCTAAAAGTCTCTGTAAGCAGTTGCAAGCCTTAAAATAACCAGTTCTGTGGAAACTTCTTTGTCTGCTTATCATTCAACTACATGCTTTTGTCACTCAAGCTACTGTCAATAAAAATTTGGAATACCAAAGGGAGAAAAATGACACAAAATGTTCGCTTTAGCAGCACTTGGTGACTTTTAAATAAGAAGTCAGCATTCCCTTCTGCTCTATAGCCCAACGCATCACACTCAGTGGCATCTTTTCAAATGACCTGAATTGTATTCCTCACTTCCCTTGATTTATCCCTCTGCTGGCCCCTGCAGGAGAGCATCATTTTTTTTTCTCCTGCCCTCTGTCTTCTATATTTCATTTCAGGTGTCTATCGAGGCAACGAAAGATAAAACTCTCTGCTTTCTCTTGTACTAAAGTTCTATATGGAATCAGTTCACCTGTCTGTCACTCCTCATTAAATTCTTACCCTCTTCATTCACATCCTGATCTTTGCAAATGAACATTTGCTTAATAAATGTTCCCAAGACTAACAGTGCAGAGTGAAAATCCCACACAGCAGTAAATTATTAACTCAGTCACAGAGGGAGTGCCATATATGACTTTTCAGAATGAGTTATTATGTGGATCATCATGTAATTATGAATTTTTCAAGCCATGATAGAGGAAAATTGAATATTTAATATTTTATGGACATATTCTACACTGAGGACATCTTTCAAAATTTTATGATAATTTTTAGAGTGAGCGAAGAGCAGAACAAAAGTTACAAAATAATTGCAAACTTGAATATTTAATCACTAGAGACATTGTTGGTTATTTCTCAAATTATATAATGCAACCAAGGCTGTGAACTTTTCATCATAGTGAATTCAAGTGGGAAAAAAATGCATTAAAATCAATCTATAAATGTTTTGGTTGTTTAAGAAATAGGAAAACAGAGCTTAATATTGTCAGATTGAGACATTAGAGTGTAAATATTCATGTGAGAGACAATCTTGAGTGATCTGTTCTAAAGGAGCTATTGTTGAACAAAAAAAAATTTTTAATGAATCTTTTTAAAATGTTCAAAATCAACACCAGGGGATGAACACTAAAATACCTTAAAATTATTGATTACCAAAAAAAAATGGAAGAATGAAATTGTCATTTGTAAAAAAAATGAATAAATAAATAACCATAGGAACTATTTTATAGCTTTGATGAAAAAAATTACAGGAAAAATAAAAGGCAAATCTATGTCATATAAAAAGCAACATAATTTTGTTATGAATTGCGCTATGTAATATATACAGAGTCATGTATGGATATTATGGTATAAAATTTAGCACTTTAGTCATCATTCAGGTTTTAACTTGGAATATTTAGTGAATCCAAATTATTTCCTAATAGGCTCTCTTTTTTGCTGGAGAGTATCATTTCTTAGGTCCTGAATACTAATAAACTTTGAGGACCTTTAAACCCAGAGGTTTTCAGTCCTGGTTACACATTAGCATGGCCTAGTTCTACTCCTAACCTCAGAGATTCTAAATTGATTGATGAAATGAGACTGAGCAATGATATTTTTTAAAAGCTTCAGATTATTTTAACTTTCAGCCAGAATTTAGAATCACTGCAACCTGTAGAGCTGCCATCCAGTTTTCAAAAGGAAAAACTTCACAACTCTAAAATCCCAAAGAATCAACCTTTTGGGAGCACTGAATGTACACATACTAAGAATACAGAGATGGCTAGTGAGCATTCCTGACCCTCAAGTTGCTCATAGTCTAATGAAACACATGCATAAATAATTGCAAATCAGTGCAATTGCTGCTATTAGGAGTGTGTGTGTCAGGTTATATAGCAATTAAGTAGAAAACCAACATTCAAAATACCATGATGGATTTTTTTAAAACCTGAAATTTAACAAGAAAAAACACATTGCTTCATTCATTTGTACACTCATTCAGTTATATTCTCAACAAACATTTATTCAATGACTACTACTTTCCAAGTATTGTCTTATTGTTCTTCTCATAGACTTGGAAGATGATTGGAAATAAGAAAAGTATATCGGTTAGCTATTGCTACTTTTAAAACTTCCACAAAATTCAAGTGACTTAAAACTACAAATATTGATTTGCTCATGTTTCTACAGATTGACAATTTAGGCTGGGTCCAACAGTTTCATCAGAAAAGCATATCTGAGTCATAGTATAAACTCTTAAGATGTTTAGAGAATGTGAGATTGACAACAATGCCACTGCACTTGCCTACGAAATTGAATCTGCTTAGTAGAGTGAATCCTTTCTCAAAAAAAAAAAAAAATCAGATTTTGCAGTGTGGAAAGCTTCAAGAGGAAAAGCACAAGAGCAGACGACCAGGGCTGGGACACCAACTTTTTCAGCTCCTTCTTTACTCTTTGGTGTTTTCCAGCCCTGTAAATAGAAAGGGGGTCATAAATTCCTTATTCCCTAAGATTCTCCCATTATAACCTCCTCCTTGCTCACTAGAGTAAGGAAGTCTCATGAGCTGATATTGGTCTCCAACTTACATAAAGAGAATGATTCATGGCCTTCACAACAACATGGATACAGCTAGAGACCATCATATTAAGTGAACTACCACAGAAAAAAAGAACTGAATACTACATGTTCTCACTCATGAGTGAGCCCTGATCATTGGTCACATGATCACAAGGGTGGGATTAGCAGACTCTGGACACTGCTAAGGGAGGAGGCATGGGAGGCACATGGCAAAACAATGGGTAGCTAGTCCACTATCGGGGGAGAAAGGGCCTGCTAGGAGCCCACACTTTACCTGCATGCAATTTACTTATGTAGTAAATCCTCACTCGTACCCCACAACTCGAAAATATTTTTTAAAGAAAAAATAAAATTAAAAAGTGGTATGAAGGAACAACAGCCCCAGAAGATATGATTACCACTGTTTTCACTCTCTCCTCTGGAGTCCTGGCACTTCCTCGAGAAATTGGAGATTGATTTGGAGAAGGAAGGGCAATTCAGTAGCTGGACTGGTAGAAATGGAATGGTAAACATTTGTAGCCAAGGTAGTTTTAATTAGAACTCAAAACTACAAAAGACAATGTACCTTGGAACGGTCTTAATGAAGAAAACTTCCAAACATTTTAGAAGAATTAGAAAGGATTGCAAAACTGGCAATCTTATGGGAAGAATAAAAACTGTAAATATGACTGCTCTTTCCAAATCTGTTATAGATTTAATATATTTCCCATCTCAGTACCAATTTTTAGAAAGCAAATTGGACACAATTCATATGAGAAAGTATTTAAAAATACTGCTAACAGAAGCAGACAAAAAAATTGAAATATTGGTGATTTTTTTCCTTTCTCTATTTACAAAAGCATTTGTGATTTCTTTCTTTTTTTTGAGTTCGAATCTCACGCTGTCACCCTTCCGTCTCAGCCATCCAAGTAGCAGGAACTACAGGCAAGTGCTACCACACCTGGCTAATTTTTTTAATGTATTGCGGAGACAAGGTCTGGCCAAGTTGCCCAGGCTGGTCTTCGACCCGAGGACTCAGGTAATCCCTTGCTTCAGCCTCCCAAGAGCTGGGATTAAGGCTGAATCACTGAGCCCAACCACATTTGTGATTTCTTTACAAAGGTTATAATAAAAATTTTAATTTGTGAGTATTTGATAAGTAAAGATCCAAAATATTATTAAATCCTTTAATAAATGAAAATCTATTCTTGTACTAAAAACAACAATATATTCCTATTCATGAATCCTTTACAAACTGATTCAGTCAGTGCTGACCTTGAAATTGGGACTGCTAGTTTCTGAGGATCTACAGATAAATAAGATACAACCTCTGCTTTCACACAGTCCTGTGAAAAGATGGGAGAGTAAGCATAATAACAATATTTTGTTCTCAGTACCAGCCTAGTAATACTCACAGAGTTGATGGGATCATATATGGAAAAACCCCTAGAGAGAGGGCAACTCGGAACTGAGACTTAACAGATACAAAGGTGGGTTGAGGGATGAAACACTTATCAATGAGATCAGAGAACAAGCTAGACACTCCAATAATAAGGGGGCTTTCACATCATGCCAAGGACTGAATTCTTTCTCCACTAATGCATCAGGAATTGACTGGGGAGACTACCAGTCCACCAAACTCCCTAATACTTAATAGCTTCATCCCTGGAATTATGTCTACTTCTAAGAGAGAAGTGTTCAGGTAGTCCATTCTTCAAGTGCATTCTTTTAAGTACAGGCAAAGTTTGATCCAGAATTTCACTTAGAATTTGGGGCATAAATCATATCTTTATAGTCAGTATTCACTGATGAAATATTAGTTTATGAAAAAGTACTGTGAGATTTCTTTTAACCACCCAGTCATCAATTTGAGGACATCTAAAAACCACCAAGCAAACTGAACTGAGAAAGTACCACAAGATGTTGGAAGGTTGCAAGTACCACTTTGGGGCTGACACACACACACACACACACACACACACACACACACACACACACACACACTTTCCTTTCTTGCTTTGCTCAGGGCAGAAAGCATTTCAACCAGACTTGCAGAACTGCAGCCAAGCTGGCATGTACACAGTAGGAAAAACTCAGCAATGGCATCTGAAATATATGTTTTTTTCTCGCAGTGATAGTCAACCTGTGGCTTGCAGAGAAGCTCTTTTTCATCATAATGACTGAAAATCACCAGAATCTGTGGGAAGAAAGGAATGGAATGTGGAGGTGTTACTGAAGTAAGATTACCAAGGAATGAGAAAGAAATCAAAAGAACAAAGGAAAGAATGCCACAGGCAGCTGAACTCCACTCTCATGAGAATTCAGGCCAGCGGGCATGGCATACATGGGGCATGATGGCCGGTATTGACTTAGAAACCAGTTAAGTAAAGCATCAAGACCCAAAAGTACATCTCCCTATTCTGGTGAACTGGGTCTCTTTATCAGATAAGCATCACACTGATTAACCTGTACTCCCAAATCATGCATTCCAAGTACATTTTCAAGGAGCTCTCACGGTCCCTAAGGTCAATAGAGAGCCTTCCCCCTCGATCCATTTAGAAAAAATTGTAGCTAGGACTTTTTCAATTTTTTAGAGTAAAAAGAGGTTTCCTAAAATTTGGCTAAAGTCAAGAAGCCTACGGGAAGTTGTTGCCCTTGTTATGGCTGCTGCTAGCAGTTGATAGTTATTGCTAGCACTAGAAGCAGACCCATCTCTCCTTTCACTTTATAAACTCAGCAAGAATTCTTTTTGTTGTTGTTGTTTTTGTATATTTATATTTTAACTTGCTTTTTAAACATATTTTTAATTTTAAAATTGTGGGGTACAGCAAAGGGTTAAGTATACAAATATGCATTGTGCAGGTACCCTTGTTGATGAGCTGTGCCCCCCCATCCCCAGACAGATATTGACTACTGTTAATCCCCCCTCCCTTCCCCTCCCTGCCCCCCCATAGTTTCCCACCACTGTCAACCCTTTTGGAACTGGAGTTTATAATACTGAGTGATCTCTCACAGAAACAAAGATCTGAGTATCACATGTTCTCACTCATAAGTGGACCTTGAACAACTATCGTAATACTATAAGCAGGAATTCTTGATATCGCTCACAAGTTACTTCAGGCGGTATTGTCTAGCACCTTCTCTTGGTCCAGCAACTCTGCTGGATATGCACAAAATGGATAAGAAAAAGTCCTCACCCTAGTGGATGATTTAGTCAACTAAAAGGCAGTGATGATACGTCTAAGACACATGTCATAGGGATATGAACCGGAGGGTTAGGGGAGCCAAGAAGGACACCCTAACCCTGCTCTATGAGATTGGTAGAGGCTTCTATGAGATTGGTCAGCTAAATTGGGCAGGTGAAGAAAGTGGAAGAGTTTTTATTTTTTTTAATAAATATTTTTTATTTTGAAAATGTGGGGTACAGTTAAGGGTTAGGTATACAAATATGCATCGTTCAGGCACCCTTGTTGATAAGAGGTGTCTCCCTGTCCCCAGACAGATATTGACTACCGTTGATTCCACCTCCCTTCCCCACCCCCCCATAGTTTCCCACCACTGTCAATCCTTTTCCTTTTTTTTTTTTTTTTTGAGTTGGAGTCTCACTCTGTCACCCAGACTGGAGTGCAGTGGCTGCTCCGCAGCCTTGACCTGCTGGGCTCCGGCGATCCTTCCGCCTCAGCCTTCCGAGTAGCCGGAATTACAGGCATGCACTACCACGCCCGGCTGATTTTTTGATTTATTTTAAAGATGAGGTCTCGCTGCCCAGGTAGGTCTCGAACCTGCGGGCTCAGGCAATCCACTCACCTCAGCCTCCCAAAGGCGTGGGATTACAGGCTGAGCCACCGAGTCAGCGAATCCTTTTCTTATAGTATTACAATAGATGCTCAAGGTCCACTATATGCGTGAGAACATGTGATACTCAGATCTTTGTTTCTGTTAGAGATCACTCAGTATTATAGACTCTAGTTCCATCCAGGTTGCTGCGAAATTCATGATTCGTGATTTTGTTCTTTTTTGTGGCTGCGTAGTAGCCACGGAAGCAAAGGACATGGCCCATCCAGAGGATTTTAGGCAGGCCAGGTTGGTTAAATCACAAGGCAGGAGAAGGAGGATAGTAAGTAAAGAGGACAGAGAGATAGAGACAAGACCATGAGTCATTTCAAGAAGGTTGAATAATATCCTTAAGTCAAAGAAAAATGAAGAAAGAGTTTTAGAGAAAGGAATAACAAGATCCTCAAAACATGTTATTTTGGCAAGAAGTTGGATCTGAGCATTATGATAAAAACAAACTGGCAAGATTATTGACTAGTTTTCAGAATTCAGTGAGTCCAACTTGGAGAGGTTATCTCAAATTCCATGTCTTTGGTTCAAGCTCAGATCCTCTGAGTCTCATTCCTTAACTCTTTTAGAGCAATATACATGCTTAAAAATCCAGCATATTAGTCAAACCCTGGCTGGGGAAGCTGAGAAGTATTATTTTTGTATTGGCTGACCTCACAGTACTGAACCTTCAACCTGGGACCTGTCACCATTCTCTTCAGTGTGGATTAAAATTGAGCAGTCCACATACTATTCTGTCTCATTAACTAATTATGAAACTTCAGTATCAGAGGCTTTGGGCATTGTGGGGCCTGTCTGATTGATTGTGATTGCTATCATGCCCACTCCAATGACAGTCAGTAAATTCACAAGATAGACCCTTACTTCCCCTTTGTAACTCAAGGAACTGTGAAGAAAAGAACAACTGTACCAGGCATTTGTTAAAAACAGCAAGGAAGATTTTACTCAAGACTATTGCAATCAGGAAGAAAGATTGAACTCAACTTCACTGAGACAAAAGTCAGAAGGATTGTGTTTTAACCCTGAGATGAGCCAGTGGAAAAATACTATAAGACATTAGGGGCAGGTTGGTCAATTTGTGTTTGCTAATTGGTCCTCATAGAGATTAGATTCCTATCATCCCACAGAAACTGGGAGATAGGGATGCTGCCATCTTTGATGGTTACATTTCAAGGAGATAGATCCCAGGTCCCTAAGAAAAGCATTTCATTTCTTTTACATCTCAAAAAAGCAGAGAAAGAATTTACAATTGCAAATTTTCTAAAGTAAAATACTTTAAGAAAAGGGAGGCCAAAGGTTTAAAGTCAGGAAGGAGTCCTGTTAGAGTTAGTCAAGCTGAAAGGAACATGATGGCTGTCTTGGTCAAAATGAGCAGTGTTGTTCTTGAGGCAGCATATTTAGAGAGAATTTCTTAACTGAGTCAGATAATTCAGCCTCTCAGAAACCAGTGCTATAGCACTGTGTGAGCTATGTTACACTTGCCAAATCCTGTATTGCCCCAAGTGCTTTTTGCTTATGTTTTGCTTGCTCCTTTGCTAGTTACACCTGAGATACCTCTGGCAGTGCAAAAAGCAAAGGTGATGTCGGCTGATGTGCCATGTTGACAGACTCCCATCTTCTTAAAGGAGAGTGGTCATTTACCTTTGCCTCAGCAAACACAAGCCATCTTGCCTCTATAAAGCACGTTAAACCACATATGCCAGAATGTCTTAAATCACCTAAAACCAGCTCACTCCATTTCATCTTTCAAGATTTATTCATTTTCCCATTTATTCAGCAAATGTTTATGTGCCAGTTCCAGTGCTAGACAAGAGATGAAACAAGCATTCTCTCCCAAAACAGGCATAAACAGTGCATTGTACAGAATATCATAGCTCGTTTGATATTACTATGATAATAATAAATATTTACTAAATATTTCTGACAAGCCTGATGCCAAGTATTTTTCATCATTTAGAAATAACATTATATCTAAAGTTAATAACAGCCTTATGAATTCAGCACTTATATCATCAGTTTACTACTTTACAGGCAAGAAATCTGAGTCTTGGGGTGGTTAAAGGAATTTTCCAAGGTTAAGTGACTATTAACAGTACATAGGAACTTGAAACCATGTCTGTGTAACCCTAAGTGTGTGCTCCTAATCATTTTATTATGATCCGTGCTAAATAATGCTCAGAACATCACACACCTCCTTCCTTCATTTGGTGTACATTCAGCACGTATATGTTCTATACCATAAGAGTTTAGAATCTTATGTTGTTAGTGGAAAATCCCTTGTTGAGAGGCAGAGGGCAAGAGACAATCTCTGTGATGACAGTGGCACAATAAGTTTAATGCTAAAACTCAAGACTCTGGAGTGCCAGCAGGGCACACGGCTTGAAGAAACACGTATCTCTGAAGCATCCACTCTGCCAGGTACTATGCCACATACCAAGGACAGAGAGTCACGCAACAGATAAGTTCTCTGACCTGGAGAAGGACACATTCTTCAGCACTCACATGTCCTCAAACTTCAGACCACAGTCACAATAATTGCTACATTCACATATAACCTGCACTTTTATTTATTTTATATTTATCTTCAGATAGACCCACTCTATAGCATCACAGTGAGCAGAGGGAAAAGAGACAAAATTAATTATAGGCATTAATGAAAATAAATATAACATTATCAAAATGAGGCCATCTCAAGTGCTACTCCGTAACTGCTTGCCCTTAATCTTCTCTTGGGTTTCCTCTTTCCTATTCTGCTCTGGGCATCATTTCACAGCTTCCAGACCCAGCTCTAGAAAATGTTCTAGAACTTTATTACTCTCCTCCCCTTTTATTCTACCTGCCTCCCATTGTACACATCAGTGAGTGTTCAGATTCTATCTCCTCAGGGCCTTCCTGAGCGACTCATTGAATAGTCTACTAAAGTAACTCTATTTGGAGGGTGCTCAAAAAGTAATAGCTCTCAATAATTAGGAAGTTGCAATGAGCCAGGCACTGGACAATAACAAAGAATACTATCTCATTTAATCTTTATTACAATCTGATGAGGAAGATACTATTATTATCCCATGTTTATAGGTGAGGAGACAGGTGCTTGCATTATGACTGTGAAAGGAGGTTCCTAATTTGTCTAGGACCTCACAGCTAATAATTTGCAGATCTGTGTTACTTTAAAGTCTATATGCTCTTAAATTTTAAGTTTGTCAACTTTCCTATAACACAATTAATGGAAGCCCTGCATTTAGGCTTATGCTATATCTCATAAAAGGATTTGCCTTACCAATTCCACCCAGCCAGCCACCCTTCTCTGAAGTTCATCTGCCACATGTGGCCATAGGTGCCCTTCTCAACCAACCACAAATCGATCCCCTTCTCTCTCTCCTCTCTTTCTCTCTCTCCTCTCTCTCTCTCTCCTCTCTCTTCTCTCTCTCTCTCTCTCTCTCTCTCTCTCTCTCTCTCTCTCACACACACACACACACACACACACACACACACACACACACACACACACTCTTAAAGACTTCCAATGGCTGACTTCCCATTGCCAACAGAATATAAGATTACTTCTCATAGAATTCAAGACCCTTCACAATCTGACCACAGTCTGACTTTCCTGAACCCCTTTCCTCTCAACTCACAGCCGTATCAGACCTCTCCCTTCTCCTAACAGGTTATGCTTCCTTAGAGCTCTGGAAAAAGGCAGCCATGAATGCTGCAGGGTCAAAGAAAGGGCATGGGCTGGCAGTAGATAGCCTTATGTTTGAATTCCAACATGGGGCAGGTTATTTAAACTTCTGTAGGCCCCTTCTGTTTTTTTGCATATAAGATACTGATAATACTCTTCCCTTGTAATAACTGGCCTAGGTGAGACATTTAAAGCACTTCACACAGGGTCTGGCACTTTGCACAGCAATTGACATCTGGCAAGCATTGAAACCCTAACATTATATTGATGCCCAGTTTGCTCGCTCAAAAACTACCTGAAATTGTCTTTTCTTCTCATTTTGATAAATGTTTATCCATTCTTCAAGCTCGAATATCATCTCCTCTATGAAGTCTTTCCCAATTTCTTCAAGCAATATTAATTCCTCCTTTCTCTGCATTTCAGAGTACTCAGTGCAGGCCTCAACTATCCAACATTTAAAGTTGAATTTTAATGATCTGTCACTCATTTCTACCGTTAAACCCCGAGCCCTTCAAGAGCTGACAAATGTTTGCTGAATGACTTACTTACCACCCCTTTCCAAGACATTATTTTCACTTGAATAATAATATAGATAGTCTGAAACTTTAAGAACTGAAGCAGGAGCAATGAGATATGGAGTGGAAGATGAGATTTTTCTCCAAAATTCCCAAACACTCACATCCACTCCCTATGCATAAAGCCATTTTAATTCCAGAATCATTGCAAATTATATTGGTCTTCCCTCAGAAGCATGGGGGAATTTTTGTGACAGGAAAAGATAATGCTTACAAAACCTTTTCATTGTAAACGTTGATTATTTATGAACTTTTACAGGAAAGGGACCCTGTGGATGCTGGCACATGGGAGAAGCCTTCCCTCCCACTTTATAATAAATGAATCTCTTCATTAACCAGATAGAGAAAAGAATTTACGCTCCAAAGTAATCACTCGTCTCTTCAGCGCAAAAGCCCCAAAGACTCCACTTCCTGAACATTCTCTCTAATGGTACAGACCTTTGCTGACCGACTGAGCATAAGCATGGCTGCAGCAGGTAGACTCCACGAAGCTAGCAACCCAAAGCAAATACACAGCAACACTGCCTGGAAGCCAGTGGGTGGCCTTGGCTGGTGAAAGCCCGTTCTTCAAGCAACTGAGGCAGGAGCCCATTAAAGGTGTTAATTTTACATGATGTGGCACAGCAAGTTTATAAATAAATAACAAATGAACATTCCCCATGGTTCCTCTCCTTTGAGTTTCTGTGTACCTGCTGTGGACCCAGCAACAGCAGGAACCTCTCAGATGCCAGATCCAGAATTGCCCTTCAAAAAGTGAGGAAGGAGGCATTTCTGTCACCAGGACTTGATAACTTTTGACGCTTTCATCACGGGATCCAGTCACCTTTAAAAAATAGCACTCATTCATCCTCTGTGGTTGGATGGTCTCAATTTAAGATCATCATCATAAGCTGCAAGAAAAAAACACAAATGTTAGAGTTTCAGAAAAATGTACTGCTGGGGACCATTAGTAAAAAATACTGTTTAAAATATATAACATATGTAACTATTAAATACATAAAAAGCCTATGTACCAAGAGGCAAAACATGATGAAAGTTGTTGAATATTTTAAGTACCTATATTGCTGCATAAAATGGTTTTGTGCAATAGAATTTTCTATTGCTGGAGATTTATGAAATTTTGTCAAAGTGGTAGATCATGCTGAAGTCAGGGGAAATACTAGCACACTTTAGGCTGCTTTGTATTTTTAATTAAGTTTGAAACTACATCTTTGCACTTGTGAGTATGCATATAAATATATGTAAGTGCAGATGTGATTAACAATAATGCTGATCTATGCAGACATTCAAATTCACTCACAAAAAGAACCCCTCCCACTGCAAAGAAAATTGCTTAATTGAGGCTGGGTCTATGTAATCATAATGAAGTAGATGTAGAGTGGCAAAATTCAGGCAGCCTGGCTCATCCTCATTCATTTTAATAGTCAAGGAGGAGAGAATTGGACAAACTCTTTAGAATCCTGATGTGTCTTTCCAAACTGGAGTTGAGCCATAACAACCACCATGCCTCTCATCTTGAACCCTGTCAGTAAAGATGGAGAGCGATTGAGCTTGGGTGGTTGGCTAAGTCCGTCTAATGCTTACTCCAAGGGACAAAGATAGGGAAAATTTGCAAAGGTACCCTTCCAAATTAACTGGGGTCCAAGTTACTCAGGGTCCAAAATACAAAGCGAGTATTAACAAAGACAGACCACCAAGAGCAAATAATAAAGTCAGATGCACAGAAGTGAAAATCTAAGGCAAAAGAGGGCAAAGCAAAAAGAAACAAAAAGAATGCAAGAAGAGTCTCACTGAACACAGCTTGAATCCTTTTCACCATGAGTTCACCCCCTGGCTGCCTCCATTTTTCTGGATCAACTTCTCCTTCAAATCGTCATAGCACCTGGAGTTCACACACAACCTAGCTTGTAATTACATACCCTTCTGCCCCGTTTAGGTTGTGATATTTGTGCTCATTCTCATCCTAACTAGACGTAAATGCTATTTGGAAGTCAGTAACTCTATCTCACATATCAATGTCTTCCCCAGGGTCTAGCACAGAATTGTGCACATTAAAGTTTCAGTAATTGCTCATTGGTTGAATCCACGTCAAGTCATTTTTGGCCTTGAGCAAGGATTGATAGCTAGTCCCATCCAGTTTTCCTCCATCATGTCGAGTCTACACACCTGTTCCAATGTTCCTGCAAAGCATATAGGCATATACTCTAAAATACATGAGAGTATGTTTCTATTTATTATACACACTTTTTTTCTGTAACGTTTTTATACAGCCATACATAACAGATCCACCTCACTTTTTTCAATAACTGCATAAAATTCCATGATGTGACGCTACCACAGCATATTTCCAGGCATTCCTTGTTTTATTGTGCTTTGCTTTATTTGTAAGACATTGTACTTTTTTATATAAATTGAAAGTTTGTGGCAAACATGTGTTGAGCAAGTTTATCAACACCATTTTTTCCAGCAGCATGTGCTCACTCTGTCTCTGTGACATATTTTGGTCATTCACACCATATTTTAAGCCTTTAAATTACTACTGTATTTTTTATGATAATTTGTGGTCAGTGACCTTTGATGCTACTATTGTAATTGTTTGGAGGTGCCACAAATCGCATCCATATAAGGCAACAAGCTTAATAGATGAATGTTCTGTGCAATCTGAACATTCACACTACCCCGTCATTTCCCCATCTCTCTTACTCTCCTCAGGTCTTCCTATTCCCTGAGACAAAATAATATTGAAATTTGGCCAGTGAATAACCTTACAGGGCCCACTAAGTTTTCAAGTAAAAAAGAAAAATCACACACGTTTCACTTTAAGTCAAAAGCTAGAAATGATTAAGCTTAGTGAGGAAGGCATGTCAAAAGCTAAGACAGGCCACTAGGTTACTAGTGCCAAACTGTGAATGCAAAGTAAAAGTTCTCGAAGGAAATTAAAAATGCTACTCCAGTGAATACATTAATGAAAAGAAAGTGAAACAGCCTTATTGCTAACATGAAGAAAGTTTAAAAGGTCTGGATAGAGGATCAAACCAGCCACATTTCCCTAAGCCAAATCCTAATCCTGAACAAGGGTCTGACTCTCTTCAATTCTATGAAGACTGAGAGACGTGAGGAAGGTGCAGAAGAAAAGATGGAAGTTAGCAGAAGTTAGTTCACAAGGTTTAAGGAAAGAAGCCATCTCTATAACAAGGTGAAATGGCAAGTGCTTATATAAAAGCTGAATCAAGCTATCCAGAAGATCTAGCTAAGATCGTCGATAAAGGTGCCCACACTAAACAGTTTTTTAACGTAGACAAACCAGGCTTCTACTGGAGCAAGATGCCATCTAATACTTTCATAGCTAGAAAGGAGAAGTCCACACCTAGCCTCAAAGTGTCAAAGAATAGGCAACTTTCTTGTTAGGGGCTGATGCAGCTGGTGACTTTAAGCTGAAGCCAGTGCCTATTTTCATTTCAAAAATCCTAGAGCACTTAAGAATTATGCTAAATCCACTCTACAGCACATCTTTTTATTGTATGGTTTACTGAATATTTTAAGCCCACTGTTGAGACTCATTGCTCAGAAAAACAGATTCCTTTGAGAATATCACTTCTCATTGACAATGCATCTGGCCATCCAAGAGCTCTGATAGAGATGTAGAGATGATGAGTGTTATTCCATGCCTGCTAACACAACATCCATTCTGCTGCAGCCTATGGGACAAAGAGTTATTTTGACTTTCAAATCTTATTATTTAAGAAACATGTTTCACAAGGCTATAGCTGCCATAGAAAGTGATGTATCTGATAAATCTAGGTAAAATAAGTTGAAAATCTGGAAAAAATTCAGTCTTGTAGATGTCATTCAGAACATTTTTGACTCATGAGAAGAGGTCAAAATATTCAACATTAGCAGAAGTTTGGAAAACTTTGATTTCAAATCTCACTCATGACTGAGGTGTTCAAGACTTCAGTGGATAAAGTAACTGCAGATGGAGTGGAAATATCAAGAAAACTAGAATTAAAAGTAGGGCATGCCTGATGATATAACTGAATTGTTGCAACCTCACGATTCAACTTTAATGAATGAAAAAATTGTTTCCTGTGGATGAGGAAGGAAAATGGTTTCTTAGAATGGAATCTACTCCTGGTAAAGATGCTGTGAACATTGATGCAACGACAATAAAAAAACTGAGAATATTATGTAAACATAGTTGATTTTGAGAGAATTGACTCCATCTTTTGTGGGTTTTAGGTTTTAGTTTGTTGTTTTCTTTTTTAAGTCAAGCTGGAGTGCAGTGGCACAATCACAGCTTACTGCAGCCTCAAACTCCTGGGCTCAAGCAATCCTCCCTCTTCAGCCTCCCAAGTAACTGGGACTACAGGCATGTGCAACCATTCTTGGTTTTTTTTTTTTTTTTTTTTTTTTTTTGGAGACAAGGGTCTCATTATGTTCTATGTTGTCTAGGCTGGTCTCATACTTCTAGGCTCAAGCAATCCTCCTGCCTCGGTCTCCCAAATACAAGGCATTTGCCACTATGCCTCAGTTTGAATCCATTTTTGAAAGAAGTTCACTTAATACGTTGGGTAAAATGCTATCAAACAGCATCTCATACAATAGATAAATCTTTTATGAAAGGAAGAATCAATCAAAGTAGAAGATTTCATCCTTGTGTTGTTATAAGAAATTGCCATAGCCATCCCAATCTTCAGTAACCATCATCCTAATCAGTCAACAGTCACTCACATGGAGGCAAGACCATCCTCCAGCAAAAAGATTATGACTTATTGAAGGCTCAGATGATTCTGAGCACTTTTAAGAAATAAAGTATTTTAAAATTAAGGTACATGCATTTTTTAGACATAATGCTATTGCACACTTAATAGTCTACAGCATAGTATAAGAATAATTTTGATATGCACTGGGAAACCAAAAACCGTGTGGGATATTTGCTTTATTTATATTTGCTTTATTGTAGTGATCTGAAACCAAAGCTGCATTGTCACCGAGGTGTGCCTGTAGTCATTTTTTATAGATAGGCATTTGTCATGCTACCGTTTACTACAATGTGGTAACCAATATTATACTAAATAAATTTTTCTGTTTTCTTTCGTACTTGTGCTTTTATTTCTTTGTAGATTCCCAGAGTAGTACTGTATAGTTAAAGGTTATTTTGCAAAATGTACTATTAAAGATACCTGTAGTTTTTCTAAAGTGTTTAAGAATTGCTAGTAAGTCATCTTCGCACATTAATATATTTGAATTTCTGTTTCCCCACACTCTTGGTAATAGTAGACATTATCAATCTTTTTAATATTTGCCAATACAATAGGTTTAGAATCAGGGTTACGGTTCAAGCAAAAAAAATGATACTACACCGTTGTTTTGTTTTGCATTTCTCTGTCTCTAGTGAAATTAAGTCTTTTCATTGCCTATTTGCATGTCTTTAAAAAATTTATTTTAAAGATGTGGGGAACAATTCAGGATTAGGTATACAACTGTTCATTATGTTGTTGATGAGGTGTGACCCCCCCCACTCCTGGGGCAGATAAGTGACTTTAATTCTGCCCATGTTTTTATATTTAATAAGTAGTTCTTTGTATATCAGAGATAGTTTTCATTTGTAAATGATACACATATTGTTCTCCCAAGTAGATCTTATATTTTACATCTTGTTAACTCCTTGAAGACAATTACTATATCTTAGAGCCTGCCTTTTAATCCCTTCTGGCTAGCAACCCAGGCACAGCATATAATAATGTGTCCGTTGAGGTGATTCGATACATGTATTCAATAACTTTAACCAACATCAAGCAACAGTCATTTTCCCCTATGGTTAGGTTAACTATGCAAATAATCATTGTAGAGTGGAGCATCCAATAACCTAAAATGTCTGCTGGATCAAGCAAGGCATTTCCTTTTTAATCTTAACTTAGCTCCCAGGTTAATGTCCACTCCTACCTCCTGCCTCACCCCTGCATCATTCCAATGAAGAGATAACTTTCCAGAATGCATTTGAGTCCAAAGGTAATACATGACAAAGCTGTAAAGGATATTGGAGAGAAAAAATGAAGAAAGGGGTTAAAAGGGAGCTTTAGACATGTGTGTATGTGCATACACACACATACCATCACAGCACAGTGTTTTAATTCAAACACAATCTGTTCACCGTGTGGTATGTAGACACTGTGTTTGTTAGTGCAGCAAAGGTGGAACGTTAAAAAGCACACAGATGAAAACCTTAGAGAAATATATAAAGCTAGCAAACATTGACACTGCAAATATCAAGAGGAAACTGAATTTGTGAGATAGCAAGGAAAGTTTTAAGATCTTCATTCTAGCAAAATTCACAATGATTTCAGGGATTTGGGAAACGGTTTAGATTGAAGTAGGATTTTGAGAATTTGAATGAGGTAATAAAGTAAATTTACAAACTTAGACTGCAGATGTAGGGTTTATTCCAACATGGGAGTTTGAAAAGAAACACAGTTGGTATATAAATAATCCAGGGTGCTCTAAAGAAATGTTTTGAGGTTGGCGACAGGGCAGATATCCATCCCATTGGAGAGAATTAAGGTCTAGGTCATCACTATGAGAGTTTAGAGATTTGTGTCCCCAGCTGGCAGAGTCGCTTGCATTGTGGCAATCAATTCCCCCTCTGGTTAGTTCTACAGAAACTATGTGAGTCTTGCCACAGGAAACCAATACTCAATGAAGTATCTGTGTTAAGTAAATGCCATTGACCAAGCAGTGTATTCCAAATGAAAGACTCCCTTTAGTTGATAGTCAAATGTATAGAAAAGGGTTGAATTCTAAAATTCCATTGAACAGAATAAAATATAGAAAATAAAATTTATATTTTATTATAAAAATAAAATTTATATTTTCAAGAAACATTTAATGACACAAGAGAATGTTCTTACCATTTGTACTGAAAATAGTAGAATATAAAACTCCATATAGACTTTTATTTCAGTAAAAGATACACATATATCTTGTATATAAACATGAAGAAAAAAGTTAAAGGAAAACGGAACTGCCAGTGACTTGCATTTTCTTCTTTTTTTTTTTTGAGTCGGAGTCTCACTCTGTCGCCCAGACTGGAGTGCAGTGGCCGCTCCCGGCCACCGCAGCCTCGACCCGCTGGGCTCCGGTGATCCTTCCGCCTCAGCCTTCAGAGTAGCCGGAATTACAGGCATGAGCTACCACGCCCGGCTGATTTTTTGATTTATTGTAGAGATGAGGTCTCGCTGCCCAGGCGGGTCTCGAACCCGCGGACTCAGGCAATCCACTCACCTCAGCCTCCCAAAGGCGCGGGACTGTAGGCTGAGCCACCGAGCCCGGCTCATTTTCTTCTTTAAAAGAAGTTCTCTGTATTTTACAAATAATTTTAAGACGTGTTATTTTTAAATTAGCAAAGATACTTTAAATAAATATTCTTTTATGATATGGTTTCAACTAGTTCTTGGTTAGTATGATTCTCCGTCAAGTTTTACCCCTTATTTTCTCTCCGCTTGTTAATCTGGAGTGAAACTGTCCCCCACCCACCCTTCCCGCTCCTACAGCCTTGATTCCTTGTACTTTGACTACCTTTTGAGGCAAGAGGAGAAAGGGTGTTTCTGCCATTCCTTGTTTCTAGCATCGCTCTATCTACCTATGGCAAAGACAAATAAAAGAGAAGAAAAAAATTATGAAAGTTACTTTCAGACACAAATTTTATCAGCACATATCTGTCTTTGCCCATGAAAGTTTTATACACGAAAGAATCTTCGGAAGATTTCTAAGCAATAACTCTAACTCACAAACTTGGTCCAATGGTTGTTTATTTTTATTTTTGTTTTCAGAGAGAGTGAGTTACAAACTCAAGCATATTTCAAAATACCCTTGTAAGTCTTTCTTTTTTTTTTTTTTTTTTTTTTAGTTGGAGTCTCACTCGGTCGCCCAGACTGGAGTGCAGTGGCCGCTCCCGGCCACCGCAGCCTCGACCCGGTGGTCGAGGGCTCGGTGATCCTTCCGCCTCAGCCTTCCGAGTAGCCGGAATTACAGGCATGCGCTACCACGCCCGGCTGATTTTTTTATTTATTGTAGAGACGAGGTCTCGCTGCCCAGGCGGGTCTCGAACCCGTGGGCTCAGGCAATCCACTCATCTCAGCCTCCCAAAGGCGCGGGATTACAGGTATTAACATGGTATTAAATGTAAAGGGTGACAAAGGTTTTAAGTAGATATATATGAAGTGATGCCAAGAAATGAAAAAATTTTTGCTGTGTTGATGTTCTTTGTATAGTTTTGTGGCAATTAGTTACTATTATTATTTAAATTATGGATGGCATGGTGAAATGTGTTTCCTTATAAATTGGGGTATACTTAATGTTGTTTCTGCCTATTTGGAACACTTGCAACATGATAGAGGAGAAATGGACAGTTTATTGACTAGCTTTATCAATAAGAATATTAAAGTTTTATATATATTGTTATGATTAAAATTCACTTACAGGGTTTCCCAAACCATCAGAAGACAAAGGTGGGATAAAACCATGGCTCTTGACTCATCTGCAACAAAAATATGGGTCTTATTGCCATATATTTTGCTTATGTGGGAGGATTTTCAGACAAAGGACACATCTAGATCTTTTTGACTCTTTCTCAAAGGTTGTCAGGATGTGTGTGTTTGAACTAACTGCACAGCTGGTAAGTGGTAGAAACTAAATGTGAGCTGGACATTCTGTCTCAGGACTTTCACACTAAACCCTACATGCTAAGGATGAACTAACCTCCAGTAACCTGTGACATACTTACTACCACTGTTTTCGTTTCTTATCTTTTTTTGTAGTCAGAGTTTCACTCCATCACCCAGGCTGCAGTGCAGTGGCACACTCACGGTCACCCCAGTGTCTACCTACTAGGCTCTGGCGATCCTTCCACCTCAGTCTTCCAAGTAGCCAGAACTACAGGTGCATGCTACTGTGCCTGGCTAATTTTTTGATTTATTGTAGAGACTAGGTTTGATCATGTTTCCCAGACTGATCTCAAACCCTCGGCTCAGGCCAATATTTTCATATACCAGGATCTTGCCTTAACCAAGAGGATCAACTTTCTAATGGTAAAATTTCTAACACCAGTGGAAGTGCTGATGGGGTTCCTCAAATTAAATCAAGGTGCTCATTGCCTGTCTCAAAACTGAGAAACATTAGCCACAATCACTGAATACTAAATATATTTTATTTGTATTTCCTATTTATTAGAAAATACAAGTTTCTCAACTTTTTGTGTATGTGTAAAACACATACAGGCAAATGCACAAATCATAAGTACATAATTTGATAAAGTGTCATAAAGTGAACTCTCCCATGTAATCACTGCTCAGGCCAGAAATAAAATATGGTCAGTACCAGAACCCCCTTAAGCCACCTCCTAATGCTTTCCCTCTTCTTCCCCTGAAAGCTAACCTCTACTTGGACATCTAACACCATAGATTAGTTTTGTTTACTTTTGAAATTTATATAAATATAACCATACAATAGGTATTATTTTGAGTCTGACTTCTTGTACTCAATATTATGCTTGTGAAATTGACCCATGTTGTTAAAGGCAATTGCAATTCATTTATTCTCAGGTATATGTTAATAGTATTCCATTGACTGAATGTTTCACAATCTTTTTTTACCCTCCAAGATATAATTTTGTTTAAGGTATTTTTTGTCGGGTTACAGTTACAGAAAGAGCCAGGTGTGGTGGCACACTCCTGTAGTCTCAGCTACTGGAAAGGCTGAAATAGGAGGCTGAGGACAGGAGTTCAAGACTGCAGTGAGCTATGATCACACTTGTGAATGGCCACTGCACTCCAGTCCAGGCAACATAGTGCGATCTTGTCTCTAAAAAAATTTTTAATTAAAATGAAATAATTTTTTAAGATACATAATGAATATAACGTGAAGAATAACCACCAAATAAAATATAATCTCCATCCTTTTATCTCCCACAGGCAAAAGAGAAAGGCACATGAAGTCTTCACACACTGAGAGGAACTTTTAGAATGGAGGAAGACTTGGACTTGAGGGAGGCTGAGATTTGACATGACAGAAATATGGGGGCTATGGGGTAAAGGAGGGAGAGTGGGAAGGATGGGGGTAGGCTCCCATGAGAGTACTAGGGTAGTTTAAGACCTGCATCCATAGGAGTATTTGCAGCCACAGTGAAGACGGGAAAAATGGAGCTCCAATGAGACAGTTGGGGGACAGCAAAATCCTCATGATGGGTAGCATTGTAATAAGGTAGTGCTGTGGTTCTGGGTGATGAGCAGTACAGTGCAAGACCGTATCAGAAACTTGAGTTGTGGGGCAATGGTTATCGCTCAAATGCAATGGGGAGGGGTATCTTGGAGGGTTAGAAAAGATTTCAGAGCACTCGTCCAAGAGCAGCAGGTTCAGTGTAGCTCTCTAGGAGTCATCTGGAACTCTAGGTGAGGAATATAAAGCAGCATGGCAGGAGGTAAGGCATATAGGATCTTCATATTAAGTGGTTGCTCAAACTTGTTTCCCAGCTCTGCCAGCATTCATTCTCATTGGTTGTTGCTCAGGATGTGCAACCTGTTAATACTTCAGTTATTATTTCTTTGACGTAGAGCAGGTAAGAAGTGTAGGTGGAATTATAACTCTTGTCAATTTATCTAAAATGTTTTTGCTAAATTCTTAAGTTGGAGAAAATTAGAAATATATTCTTGCTTCTCCTTGCCTTTGACTTTTATCTTTTGTGTGAATTCAGTTTCAGTGAGAAATAGCAGGAAAAAAATAAAACTTCACTGGGAGGCAGGGTATTTGGGTTCTGATTTTAGTTCTGCCCCTGGGATAACTAACTGCTTTTGCACAAGTCAGTCCTCAATAAAATGGCAGTCAAAACAAATGATCTCTGGCCTGATCATTCTATAACTTGCTCCTGATCTTCCTGCTATCTTCTGTCTCCACAGCAAGTACTAAGAACAAGTGTGTGTGTGTGTTTGTGTGTACACAAGCATCACTTATAATTTATACATGTGAAGTGAAATCTGCTCAGAATAATGGGAAAAGTTGAAAATAAAGAAGTGTTTTAAACCTATGTTCGGACTTAGAATTGTATTATTTTTAAAAACTTCCATTTCCTGCAGTTACTCAAATTACAGATAGAGATTCACTTAAAATCCGCTTTGTGTCAATGACATATATTCCTTTAACGTCTAACACCCAGGACTCTAAAGTGTATGTGACAACCTTAACTAGAGAAACAGAGGAAAGAACAAAACCTTCCTGAATTATCCCATTTCACAGAGGAGGCCACACTTGCGACTCTCAAGAGCTGCAGGTATAAACCCCCATCACAGCTCTGATGCAACCCAGTGAAAACTGGCTGGGGAATAAACTGCCCCAGTTTGTCTCCAATTAAAAAAATAAGGTATATCTTTCTTAAACCAAGTCTTAGAATTAAATTTGATTTAGACAAAACAGGGCCATAAAACATAAGATTACCTTGCACATATTTTGTGCTCAATAAATATTTATTAATTAATTACATGATAGTGGATCTTTTGGCCTGACTAATCCTGTTATTGTTTTAACCTCTGCTCTGTCCATGTAACCGTTAGGACATAAAAGCCGCCACAGATTAAACAGCAGCAATCCAGAAAGGCAGTGTTGGCCTATATCTTGGAACCAAACTACACATAGAAAATGCAGGATAAGCTGGGCTCGGTGGCTCAGTCTGTAATCCCGCGCCTTTGGGAGGCTGAGGTGAGTGGATTGCCTGAGCATGCAGGTTCGAGACCCACCTGGGCAACTTGGTGAGACCTCATCTCTACAATAAATCAAAAAAATGAGCCGGGCGTGGTAGCACACACCTGTAGTTCCAGCTACTTGGAAGGCTGAGGCAGAAGGATCGCCGGAGCCCAGCAGGTCGAGGCTGCGGTGGCCGGGAGCAGCCACTGCACTCCAGCCTGGGCAACAGAGTGAGACTCCAACTCAAAAAAAAAAAAAAAAAAAGAAAAGAAAATGCAGGATAAAACCTTGAAAACCAACTCTCTCAAGAAGACATGCTTACTATTTATCTGACATAAAACGCCTTCCCTTCAACTATATCTTTCCCACATTGTGACAGGTAACAATTTTAAATCCTATTTTTCTCTTACTATAAATTGCTTGTATATGTTGGTTTAAGGCCACTTGACTTCATAGTTCATTCAAAATGCAGTTCAAAGATATCCACCTAATCCATTTCTTCTAAACAATGAGCCTACTTTGACTGTAGAAAAAGAAATATTGAAGAATCTTCTAGGGAGGCTTTGAACACTGCCCAGGGAAAGGGCAGCTTCAGGGAATGGTTAAGTGCTTTGAAAACCCTAAGGAGCTTTGTAGCTGGGGATGACCTTATAACCCTTCAACAGCTTTTTGCAAACAAAATCTTTCAAGCTTCATCTAAAAGACGGGTGAGCAACAATTTGAAGAATGAGGTTTCCCTTTGTGTCAGATTATAGAGCTCAGCAGTTCTAACCTTTTTGTTCTATTATATTTGTGATCTAAATAAGGAATTATTTATTACCAGAAAACGGTGGTATTCAGATCACAAGTCTCCTCTGAGCATTGACTTTGATCCTCAACCATATGTAGAGATTTAGGAAGGTAAAGCCTACTTATTTGGAGAAAGTCCTAAGATCCACTCTGAGAAGCTGCCTCATTGGGAAGAAGGCACTCAATGCACTCAGAATTCTCTGGTCATTGACACTGAACCTGACTTCCAACTTCTTGATCTCAATTTGTTTTTGTAATACACATTTCCCCAGTAGCCTAATGTTTCATTTTTCCATGTAGATAGAATTTATTCTCCATGCCAAGAAATAAATGTCTTTACTAAAGTCCTAAATCAATGCAAGTTTTTGACAAAATCACCAAGGGATTTGTTTCCATTCTTCCATTAATATTTTCTGGTAAAAGTCTAGGGAGAATTCACCATGCAACAGAAAATGAAGTCTCCTGAGAATGGACATTTTATACAATGTTTCACTCTTCTCCCACATAGAATTGTTAAAATTAAGCCCTAAAGGTATTTTAAATCTTAAATAAAGTTGCTGGGAAATTTTTGCTTAGAAACAACACTTAACACCTTGAATACTGCTTTAGGAGCAGACTATACTTGTGATCTGGAAAAGTCAACCTAGGAGTCCTTTCAGTTTTCAGATGCAAAGACCCTCTTCTGATATAGAGCTATTTGAGGCTAGCAGCTACAAAAGCTAAATTGCTCTATGTGGTAATATAAGTTTTTCTCTGGTGTAGCCTACTTTGGATATCTACAAGAGAAATATTATTTTTATTTTTATGGACTCAGTCTTCTCTGTACTTATTCCAGTAGTATGGGGGGATGGAAATAAGATGGGAAGGAGAGAGAGGATGGCTGGTTGGGAGAGAAAGAGAAACAGGTAGACAGATGGCAAGAGAGACAGAGAAAGGTGGGAGAGACAGAGGGAAACACAGAAAGAGAAATAAATGGATAGAGAGAGAGAGAGAAAGGTAAAGACAGAGAGAGACAGAAACAGAAAAAAAGAAACAAAGTGGGAGGTATCACACTTCCAGACATTAAACTTTACTATAAGGCTACAATAATCAAAACAACCTGGCACTGGTACAAGAATAGTCATATGGACCAATGGAACAGGATAGAGATTCCAGACGCAAAATCACAATTTCTCAACCAACTCATCTTCAACAAAGCCTCCACCATCAACCACTGGGGAGAAGAGAACCTATTCAGTAAATGGTGCTGGGAAAACTGACTGACCACATGCAAAAGATTAAAACAGGACTTAACTGTTTAATTAACTTATTATTTAATGTTAATCCTTTATTAACAGGATTAAAACTATCACCATACACAAAAATCAACTCTAAATGGATCAAAGTCCTAAACATAAATCCTGAAACTATAAGAACCTTAGAAAATGCAGGAGACACCCTTATGGAAATTGGAACTGGCATCCAATTCCTGATCAAAATCCCACGTGCCCATGCTATAAGAGATAAGATAGACAAGGAGGACTTCATCAAACAACAAACTTCTGCAAAGCCAAAGAAACCACTGAAAGTGAAGAGACAGCCCACAGAACGGTAAAAAATATTTGCCACCTGTATATCTGACAAAGTCTTAACATCCAGGATCTACAAGGAACTTAAACATGCCAAAAGGAAAAAAAATACATCCCCATTAAAAAGTGGGCAAAAAAAGGACAAACATATGGATTTTGCAGCTACTTGGATGGATTTAAAGTTGATCATACTCAGTGATCTATCACAGAAACAAAGAACAGTGTACCATATGTTCTCACTCATAAGCGGACCTTGAACAATTATAATACTATAAGAAAGTGATTGGCAGTAGTGGGAAACTGTCAGGGGAGGGGGGTGGGATAAGCAGTTGAAGGAAACTGTTAGAGGAGGGAGAGGCATACCACATCAACAAGGTACCTGCATGATAAATGTTTGTATGCCTAACCTGAATTGTACCCTACATCTTTATAATAAAAAAATGTGGGCAAAAGACATGAATAGACACTTCTCAAAAGAAGATATATGAGCAGCCAGCAGACACATGAGAAGTGCTCAGCCTCACTAATTATCAGAGAAATGCAAATCAAAACCACATTGAGATACCACCTAACCCCAGTAAGAATGGCCATCAAGAATAAAACAAACAACAGATACTGGCAAGGATGTGGAGAAAAAGGAATGCTTCTACACTGCTGGTGGGAATGCAAACTAGTGCAGCCTCTTTGGATAACAGTGTGGCGATTTCTAAAAGAACTAGACATTGACTTTTCATATGACCCAGCAATCCTCCTACTGGGAATATAACCAGAGGAGCTCACATCATTCTACAAAAAGGATACCTGCACAAGCACATTTATAGCAGCTCTATTCACAATAGCAAAAACATGGAATGAACCATGTTGCTCACTGAAATTAGACTGGATTAAAAAAAATGTGGTACATATACACAATGGCATATTATCCAACCAGAAAGGACAAACATAGGGACTTTGCAGCAACTTGGATGGATTTAGATTTTATCATACTCAATGATCGATCACAGAAACAAAGAACAGAGTACCACAAGTTCTTACTCATAAGTGGACCCTGAACATTTACATAAATACGATAATAAAGGGATTGGAAGTAGCGAAATACTGCCAGGGGGTAGGGGTGGGCACAATATCAATAAAGGTACCAGGCAAACTCTTCTCAAACCAGGCAAAGTGGGCACCAAAGGGAGGCCCAAACTTTGCCTTTCAATGACCACTTGTATTCCAAATCCTAAAATGTACCCCACATCTTTGAAATGAAAAAATAAAAATAAAAAAGAAAGGAGAAAGGAGAAAATCAGTGGCTGACAGGAAATCTATATCTGTAAGCCCAAGGCTGAAGGCAGAACTGTTTTCAGAAGAGACTGTAAGACATAGAGAAATGCTTTAAGTATCTGTATTGGGAAACGGGGGGTCAGAATCATTATAATTTCAATATTAATGCAATTGTGACCTTGTTTAAATATTCCCTTACCTTTTATTCTCACGGGTTGATGGAACTTTGACATACACTACCGGAGGAAAAAATTCCCATTGTTACAGAACTTTTAATCAAATTAATATTTGACTGAAGTTAGGGGACTACAAAGTATGATACTTTTGCATTTCCATGCTGTAAATTACATTTAGGCTGATAGTTGATTTCATGAAGCAAATTTTTAAGTTATGAAATACCTGAAAATTGCTTAAGGTTGCTAATTACCTAAGGCTGCTCATTACCTAATGATTATTCTATAATCTGTGATATATTTTTTAAAAAGGGTATGCTCATCTACAGTTACCCAAGGACCTCAGCAAATATTTATTGATTCCCTGCTATATGGCAGGAAATATGCTAACAAGTCCTGCCCTTTAGAGGCTCATATTTCTTTGGCAAGCAAAAATGATTATAGATAATTACAAGGCAGTGAGAAAAACATCATAACTAAGAAAATCATGCTTGTTCAGCGTCCTGGAAGGGGGGTACATAGTCCTGAGGTCATTGGGAGCAGTGAGGAATGGGGTGGGAAGCTATGAGAAGTCAGAGAAGATCTTCAGGAGGTGAGAATGGAGGAATAGCATTAACTAGGTCAAGAAGAGGAAGTAAGATGTTCTAAGACAGAAAACCATGATTGATGCAGAGGGTCATAAAAATGTGCAAACCTGACGCTATTTGAACACACTGTTTTGGGAGGAGGCAGCAATGATGAAATAGGGATCTAAGCAGAGGTTAATGACTTGGAAATAAGAATAAAAATCCCTTCAAAGCCAAATGGATGCCACCAAACCCAAGGATAATCTATGATGGTCAATTTGCTTCTGGTAAAAGAACTGTCTACCACACTTTTTATTTCTCGCTTTCTAAATTCACAGTAGTGTTAAGCAACACTTAAGTTGTTATAACTAGGAATCCTGATGACAATGAAGAGACAACTTCTTTGCTGATAACGGAAGTAAAGAGAATGATGAAAAAAAGATGTAAGACCCTAACCATGCTCCAGTTGGGCCATAGAGAGTAACCTACTCCATGGATGGGCAAACTTTCTCTGTAAGGGACCAGATGGTAAATATTTTAGACTTTCCAGTTCATGTGGTGTCTGCCTGCCATAGCTACGCAACTCTGCCTCTGTGGCACACAAGCAGGAGCAGACAATCAATACACAAATGAATCTGCATGACTCTATTCCAATGAGGACTTATTTACAGAACAGATAGAGGGTCACCTGGTCCCCAGCTATAGTTTGCCAACCATTCTTCTAGTCAACAGCATCAGAAATGTTAATGACCCCTGAAGGCAGCTCTGTATTACAACACAGTACCATAATAGATGTTTATAACAATGGCCTTAGCACCAAAAAAAGTTTTGGTTATGTTCAGTGTTCTTTCTTGTTTTAACAAGTCGGGAAAATTTGTGTTTGTGAAGGGTGGTAGAAATAGTTTATCTAGAAGTAGAAAGAATTTTGGTACTTAAGAATAAACATTAAGCTATGTACTGGGAGAATAAATCTGAAAAGAATAGTATATTCTCTATGTGGTTGCATGGCTGAATATTTTACCCCTATGGATTTTTGTGAACATATATTTTTATGCATTTGTACATATAATTTTTATGACTAGTATGACTAAGAAACTGAATCTTATAACTTCATTTATTTTAATTGAATTAAATTTAAATTTAAATCCAATAATTTGAAAACTTCAAAAATTTGATACAACTTGGATAAACTTTTCAACACAAAGTTTTAGAAATCTAAATACAAATCAAGTAATTATCAGTAAAGTTAACAATCCACCTTGAAGTGTGCTATTAAGTATAAAATACAAATCACATTTTTAAAACTTGGTATAAAAAGGAATGTAAAACATTAAATTAATGATTTTTACACTGGCCACAAATGGAAACAATAACATTTTGTGTATATTGAGTTAAAAATGTATATTTTAAATTAATTTCACCTTTTTTAACTTGTTTAATGTGGCTTTGAAAATTTTTAATTAAATATGTGAATTGCATTATAATTTTCTAGGACAAAATAGCCAATATATTTCTATTGCCTAGAATATTCTAGTGAGGGAGGCAACATATTTTAGCTATATTTGAGGAGTTGAGAAATATTAAATGACATGGAGTTTGTTTCATAGGGATTTAATGAGAGAGAGGCAATTAAATCCATAATCTTGGTAGTCTAGCTCTTTGGCTCATGTTATCAAACTGTGATGCCTTAATAACTCTTAATGGAATCAAATTCCTCCTGTGATAATGTTTCAAATCTGCATTATTTGGCTAGCATAAATTTTGACATTTATGAAAGGACCAATAACTAAAGCAATCAGTTGTAATCACCAGGTGATAGGGCCCTTTGTCTTCCACAGATTTTGAGACTTAAGGGTACTGAACACCAACAATTCAATCAAACATGCACATGCTGATGACTCTTTGAGAAGCGAATATGATACAGGTTTGCTCTTTGTTTCTCTGAAAGTTTCCTTGCATAAGCAAAATGCATGTCAGCAGAGCCAAAATCAGAACTCAGTTATACTTTAAGTTGTTTTGTTTTTCTTAGCTACTTCTCATTCAAATGTAATTAATATAACAAGTAAAAGGCAAAGAAAAGTTAGAATCTGTTTTTTCTTCAATTTGAGATTTCAGCAATAAAATTTTGGATAAATTTACAATGAAAATTATCATTCCACCTATACTTCTTACTTGTCCTAAACCAAAAGAGAAACAAGCAAGTTGTCAACAGTTACACAGCCTGGCAGAGCTGGGAGGAAAGTTTAAAGAAGAAAGAAGAGATTAGGAGGTGGCTCATGGTGTATTCTGGGGGCTGTCGATGCTCTATTTCTTTCTTGGGTGGCAATTACATAGAGGAATTCACCTTATAATAATTTATTAAATCATACATCTATGTATTGAGTCTTTTTCTATATGTATGTTACATTTCAATAAAAAGTTGTGAAATGTGTTTTCTAATCAATGGGAAATAAAATGCATTATACTAAATGTTCAGTGAACAAGGCTAATGTCTCTCAAGTGTGAAATAGTTAATGAGTACTTTGATTTGATCTGAGGAACTCCATCAACATTTCCACTGGTGCCAAAAATTTCATTTAGAAATCAGTCCTTGTAGTTAAGACAAGATCCTGGCATATGCAAATAGTGATAGAAAGTGAGTCATAGATTATTGGTTGTTTGTTCATCTTTAGGCACTAAGAAAGCTCTAGAGTCAGAATGGCTAACTCACACTCAGGTCCTACCACTTACTAGTTGTTCTAATTATTTTTTGTGGTGAAACAAAATACCCCAACACTTAAGAACCTAAAACAACACTGTTGTATTCTTCTCAAATATTCTGAGTCAGGAATTTGTGGAATTGCTTACCTCATTGATGTGTTTGCTCCTTGCGGTATTGACAAAGGTCACTCAGTGATTCTCATCTAGTGGATGAACTGGTGTGGAGAGTCCAGGACTGCTTCGTTCATGGTCACATGCTTTGCACTGGAGATGAAATGACACAAAGACTAGTATTGCCAACCAGAGCATCTACAAGTAACCTCTCCAAGTGGCTTGGCTTCTTCACAATATGGTTGCCTGGGGGTAATCAGACTTTTCACACGGTGGCTCAGGGCTTCAAACATAAATGTTCCAGTGAGCAAAGCAGAAGCCAAGGTGCCTTTTATCTGCTAGGTGCAGGAGTCAGCATCACATCTGCCAGATCCTGATAGTGGAATCATCATAAACCAATCCAGATTCAAAAGGAAGGGATATAGACATGATCCCTCGGGGGAAAGTATCAGTTACATTGTGGAAGAACAGACAGGATGAAAAAGAAAGTGTGTGTGGCCATCTGTGGAAATTGCCATCTGACACACTAATTGTGGAACCTTGGGCAAATTTTGTAAACCCACCTGGATTCAGTTATTTCATCTGAAAAATGATAGTGATAATAGTAGCTACCTCACAGGATTGCCTTAAGGATTAATGAGATAACTGATGAGATTAAAGCACATAGGTGCTTAATTCGGTGCCAGGGTCATAGTAAGAGATCAGGAAATATTTTACATTTACCTCCTTATTAAGGTGGCAAGAGCTGAGAAAAATGGAAGAGGATAGAGAAATGGCTCTAGAATAATGTCAGCAATTAGACCTGAGTAAGACATAGAAAGAAGGAACAGACATATGACACAATAAAGGGTGTTTTCTAAGATGGCAAAGTGGCTCTGAAAACAATGTTGGTCACGGACTAAAAACAAACTTTCTCAGCTTCCCAATTTTTCCTAGGATTGGTCTTGATATTTTGTCAAGCATGCAGTGGGAGATGACTTGTTTATAAAAGTCACTTCCATTAGAAACATCAGATTGTCTTCATTCGTAAGGTTGCCAAACAAAAATTTAAAAAGACCCCACTTTTGACACATTCTGACACTGACAGCAAAGAGTAATCTTTCTTAAGTATCTAAACAAATGAACATCAACCTTTCTGGCCATGATAGTGCTTTGGGATTTGCCACAGAAATGGAAAGATGTTACAAACTTTATGTGAAATAAATAGATCTCTTCCAAAAACTCCCAGATGAGCCAGGTAAAGGGGATCTGAATTGCAGAATGCTTTATTAATACTTAATGGAAAGAGCAGAAGCCCCTTTGCCATTTGGCAATTGTGAAATAAAACTTTTTAGCAAATGATGAAAACAGGAAGTTATGCAACTTAATACTTTTCATGGCACTAAAGCAAGATTTTCAATCATAAAACTAATTTATCAAGCATCAGTTGACAACTAGTTAAATAATGTTTAATGCCATTTTTAATTGTAAAAATGCATAAATATATGAAAGACTAAGTAGATAATAAATGTTATTGCAGTTTCTTTACACAGATTTAATGTCACCTTTTCAACTTGTCAGTCAAAAATACTGAGCTGGATACTAAATTTGCATCATGTAGAAAGCATAACATCTCTATAATCTCTTAATAACATGAAAATTGGACAGTGGTAAAAACCATGATAATTGTAGTGGGAAATTGTCAGGGGGAAGGCAGGATTGGCAATAATGGGATTTTGCCAGGCTGAGGGCACACCTTATCAACAAGGGTACCTGCATAATGAACATTTGTATACTTAACCCTGAATTGTACCCCACATCTTTAAAATAAAAAGTTTTTAAAAAATGATAATTGAGATTCTGAACTGGAGGACCTGATTGTGATTTCAAATTTTGAGTTTTCAATACAATGAACAGAAAAAAACACCTGCATATATTTACTCATTTCCTACCATGGGTTCAGACCTTGTTATGCACAATGTGGTATAGAAAGTTGAATAAGATCAAACTATTGTCATGAATCTCATAATCCTGTGGAGGAGCCAAAGGCATATATTAATAATTCTATTATGAAGCTTATAAAAATCAAATGCCATAACAGAAATAAAACATCATTCTTTCCAACATGCCTAGAGTGAACACAGAAGGTTTGCTAAAGAAAGTGGAATTTGAATGGAAGCTTTAAAAAATAGGTAGCACTGAAGGAATATTTAAGGTCCAAGAATATCCAAGTATACTGAGCGAAAGAAGCAAGCCTCTAGAAGCAGGTGAATGCAGAGACTATTCCAGGAGGAGGGAGCTGACTGAACTATGAGCTCCTTCAAGGAGGATATTGTGTTTGTTTTTTTCCAGCACTTTGCTGGTACATGGTTGAAGCTCAGTGAATGTTAAATACATGAATATTGGACAATGTTCACTTGGCATTGGACAATGGATATATAACTAAAATATTACATAAAGGCAAAAGGGAAAAGAAATATTTAACTACCCAAGCCAAAAGTTCAAATCTTATTTCATATATAATGAAGTGATCAATTGATGCTATAGGACAACTTTAACCATATGGCACAGAATAAATGAGAACAAGGGGAAGGTAATGGCAGAGATGAACTTCTGTTTGTTTCCCACTTACTGGGTCTATTCTTATGGTAGGTATTTAGTAGGGCAGTTTATCCAATTCATTAAAATAAAAGAATGATATGACAAATGGAGACATAAGTTGTAATTTTATTTCCAACCCTGTTGCTAGACTTTCTCCACTATATTTTCAAACTCCACAGAACTTTATATTATCCATCTTTAAAATGAGCTAATTGTAATAATGTTTTAAGTCTTGAGAACAGAGGGAGGAAAAACCACTAGAAATAGAGCAACTTATTTGACTACCTATGAAATGGGAAAACCTTGGTACAATAAAGACTGAATAAAAATGCAAAAACATATGATAAAAATATTTGCAGGAAATAAGATAAATAAAAACTATAATACATCTATTATATAAAGAAGTCATTCAACCTGGTAAGAAAAATACCAAGAAATCAATAAATAAATGACTGAAAGACACAGACTGCTAAGAGATAGTTTATAAAAAATAATTGTAAGTCAAAATGGAACATGTTCAACCAGCATAGTAAGAAAAAAATGCATGTTAAAACAGTGATGCAATTTTCTATCTACAGTATTAAATTAACAAAAACTATGTCTTAATGTTTAATAGTTAATTTTGTCAAAATTGTAATAAAGTTTTTATATTTATACATTGTTATGATAGTGTTAATTGATACAGCGCTCAGAAACCTGCTTGACAAAATGCAACAAGAGTCACAAAAACAATGAATCTTACTCATGGAACTTGATCTAAAACAACTTCAAAAGAAGAAAAATTTTTAGGTAATTAAATTCATTTATAAGAAATTAATTTCAATGTAATTGTAATAGTGAAAATATGAGAAAGATAAAGTAGATTTAACTAGCAGTTATTGAGTGACTTCCTACATTACCCCTCATGATAACAGTAAAAGAAAAAACCAAGAAGACATATGTGCTTCCATCATGAGCTCATACTGTTCTTGCAAACCTCATGGTAACCACAAAAAACAAAATGCTACAGCAGATCTACACAAACAAGAAAAAGAAATCAAAGCTTAACTCTACAGTAAAACACCAAACTCAAAGTGTAGACAACAGAGGAAGAAGGGGGGGGAATCTACAAAACAACCAGAAAAAATTAATGAAGTGACAGGAGTAAATCCTTCCCTATCAATAATAGCCTTAAACAAAAATGTACTAAACTCTTCAATAACAGACATAAAATGACCGAATGTGTTTAAAAAATAAATATTTAACTATATGCTGCTATAAGAGACCCACCTTAGCTTTACGAACATGCATAGGCTGAAAGTAAAAGGAGAGAAGAAGATATTCAGTGAAAATTGTAACTGAAAGAGAGTAGGAGTGGCTTTACTTGCATGAAATAAAATAGACTTTAGGTCAAAAATTGCCGGAAGAGCCAAAGAAGGTCATCATTTAATGATAAAGAGGTCTATTCCCAACATGAGAACACCAAAATATATAAAGCAAACATTATTAGACACGAAGGGAGAGATACATAACGATACAATAATAGTAGAAGAGTTCAATAACCCACTTGCAACAATGGATAGATCAACCAGACAGAAAATTAAAAAGGAAACATTTGACCTCAACTGCATTTTAGGCCAAATGAGCCTAATAGACATATATAGAACTTTCCTACCAATAGCAGCAGAATATCCATTCTTCTCTAGCACACGTGTCATATTCTCCAGAATAGACTATGTGTTAAATCACAAAACAGTCTAAAAATATTCAAGGAGATTCAGGATTCAAATCACATCTAGTATTATTTCTGATCACAATAACATAAAACTAGAAATCAATAACAGAATGAATCTTAGAAAATTTACAAATATGCAGAAATTAAATAACACACTCATGAACAACCAATGGGTAAAAGAAGAAATCAAAGGGAAAAATTTTTAATATCTTAAGATAAATGACAATGAAAACATAACATATTAAAACCTGTAGAATGCTGAAAATCACTTTTAAAAAGGAGGTTTTTAGAAATAAATTTCTTCCTTTAAAAAAGAATGTTTCCAAATAAATAAGAGTAGAATTATACCTCGAGGAGAGGTTTAAGAAAAAGAAAAACAAAGTAAACAAAAGGAAGAAAAATAACAAAGATGAGAACAGAAATAAATCAAATAAAACACAAAAAAATAGAAAAAAATAATAATACCAAGAGGTATTTTTTTCTAAGATCAACCAAATTGACAAACTCCTAACTAGACTAACTAGAAAGTAAAGAAAACTCAAATAAATCAAATTGGGAGTAAAAGTAGAGACATTACAACAGATGTCTCAGAAGATAAAAGGATAAAGGACTATTATGAATAATTATATGGCAATAAATTGTATAACCTAAAAGAAATGGTTAAATTGCTAGAAGTATAACCTATCAAAATTGAGTCAGGAAGAAATAGAAAATTGAGCCGGTCAATGCAAATTAAAAGACTAAAGTAGTGATTAAAAGCCTTCTAACAAAGAAAAGCCCAAGACTAGATGGTCTTATGGTTAAATTCAACCAAACATTCAAAGAGAATATGGCCAATAATTCATAAGCTCTTCTGAAAAAATAGCAACAGCAACAAAAAACAGAAAAAGAAAAGAAAAAGAGCTATAAGGAATACAACAAACAAGTTTACAAGGCCAGCATTATCTTAACAATATCTACTAAGGCCAAACTAAGACACTGCAAGAAAAGAAAACTACAAGTCAATATCTCTGATGAACATTAATGCTAAAATCTTCATTAAAATACTAGCAAATCAAATTTAACAATACATCAAAAGTATTATATATCATGACAAAGTGGGAATCATCCCTGGCATGCATGTCTGGTTAAACATATGAAAATCTGTCAATGTGATGCATCAAATTCACAGAATGACAGATAAAAACCACATGATCATCTCAATAACACAGAAAAAGCATTTGACAAAGTTCAAAATCCCTTCTTGACTAAAAAAAAAAAAAAAACAAACAAACAAAAAAAAAACCCTTCACTATTTAGGTATAGAAGGAAATTTCCTCAACTTAATAAAACCCATTTATGAAAAGCTCACAGCTTTCATTCAAATTAATGGGGAACAACTGAAAGCTCTTCCATTAAGACCCAGTACAAGGGCAGAGATGCTCAGTCTTGCCACTTCTATTCAACATAGTACTGAAAGTACCAGTCAGAGCAACTGGGCAGGAAAAAGAATTTAAAAACATCATTGTAGAAAATGAAAAAGATGAATTGCTTTGTTTGTTGATGACATGATCTTATAAATAGAAAAACCTAAAGTTTCCACCAAAAGCATCCTAAACAGACAAGCAAATTCAATAAACTTGCAAGTTACAAAAACACTAAAAATCAGTAGCATTTCTATACACTAACAATGAACTATCCAAAAAATTAAGAAAGCAATCCCATTTACAGTAGCATCAAAAAAAACCCCAAAAAACGTAGAAATAAATTTGACCACAGATGTAAAAGATCTGTGCACTGAAAACTGTAAAACATTGGTGAAATAAATTGAAGATAACACAAAAAATAAAAAGATATTTAATGTTCATTGACTGGAATAATTGATTTTATTAAAATGTTCATATCACCCAAAGCAATCTACAAATTCAATATAAGCCCTATAAAAATGCCAATGGCATTTTCCTCATAAATAGAAAAAACAATTCAATGGAATTTAATTTAAAATTAAATAGAACCAAAAAAGACTGAATAGTCAAAGTAATCACAAACAAAAAGAACAAAGTTTGAGGCTTGATACTCCCTGAGTTCAATATATTTTGAACAGAGTGAGTTCAAAATATATTATAATGCTACTGTAATCAAAACAGAATGGTACTGACATTAACAGCACACACATCAGCCAATGAAACAGGAAAGTCCAGAAATAAACTAAAGTATGTAGAGTTAGTTGATCATTGTAAAAAGATATCAAGAGCACACAATGAGGAAAGGTCAGTCTCTTCAATAAGTAATTTTGAAAAACTGAATCTCCGCATGCAGAAAAATAAAATTGGGTCCTTATCTAACTATATAAAAAATCAACTCGAATAAAAAACTTAAATGTAAGGCCTGAAACAAGAGCTATTAAAAGAAAACATAGGGAAAAATCCTTCCAACATTGGTCTGGGCAATGATTTCTTGAATAGGACTCCAAAAGCACAGACAACAAAATCAAAAACAAGCAAGTGGAATTACATTAAACTAAAAAGCTACACAGCAAAGAAAGCAATTAACAGAGTGAAGAGGCAGCCCACAAACTGCAAGAAATATTTGCACCATACAACTGCTAAGGGATTAATACCCAAAATACGTAAAGAACTCAAACAACTCAACAGTAAGAAAACAAATAACCCAACTTAAAAATGGACAAAGAACCTGAACGTTTATCAAAAGAAGAAATAGAATGGCCAACAGATATTTGGAAAAATGCTCAGCATCTCTAATCACTAGGGAAATGCAAATTAAAACCACAATGAGAGATCACCTCATACTTGTTAGAATGGCTGTTATCAAAAAAAAAAAAAAAATGAAGGATAACAAGTGTTGGTGAGAATGGGAAAAAAGAGAATCTTTGTAGATTGTTAGTGGGAATGCAAATTAGTATAGCAATTATGAAAAGCAGTAAAGAAATTCCTCAAAAAATTAAAAATAGAGCTACCATATGACCTAGTAATTTCACTTCTGGGTATATATCCAAAGAAATTGAAATCGGTTTGTTGAAGGGATAACTGCACTCCCATGTTTATTTCAGCATTATTCACAATAGCCAAGATATGAAAACTATCTAAGTGTCTGTAGACAGATGAATGAATATAGAAAATGTGTTATATTATATATACAATGGAATATGATTCAGTCTTTTATAAGAATGAGATCCTGCCATTTGCCACAACATGGATGGTCTGTAAGACATTATGCTAAGTGAAATAAGCAGAGGAGAAAGAAAAATATTGCATGATCTCACTTATATGTGGAAACTAAAACAACAAAAAAATAAAGATAGAGAATAAACCAGTAGTTCTTAGGGCCGAGGGTGAAAGAGTGTGAATGGGGATATGTAAGTCAAAGGATACAAAGTAGCCAATATGTAGAATGACAAATCTAGACATCTAATGTACAACATGAGGACTGTGATGAGAGGTATCTTCTTTTGCTTCGTTGTAGTAACCATTTTACTCTCTACATGTACCACATAATATCATATTATAAACTTGAAATATGCACAGTAAAATTTATTTTATAAAATAATTTTTAAATACTTAAAAAGCACAAAAACAAGGTGGCCATTCAAAAACAATAAATGGAGACTATGTCTTCCATAAGTCACAAACTCCCCTAGCCTCTAAAACCAAGGTTCTGAACACAGAAGTTCCTCAGAATTGCTTGCAGAGCTTTAAAAATATATGTATGTCTAAATCTCACCCTCAGAAGATTCTAACTTAGATTTTCTCAATTTCAGTTGGGCTTTTGGTTCAGTTAATGACACTAAAAATGTATAAAGAAAATACACTTGGATACAGATGTGTTTGGACATTACTAATCAGATTTTTAAGTTTGCCAAATGTTCTATAAAAGAATAATAATGCACAATCATGAAGAATTAAATTGTGAAAACTTGACCTCCAAGCATAGGGTTATGGGGACTCTAAATTTATGTTTTGTCTGCATGAATGTTGAAAAGTCTTTAAGCTACTGAGAAAGTATTATCATAAACATAAGTGGCAAGTTTTGTACGATCCATGATAGAAAAGAATGATTAAAATCAAAGTAGACTTTTGCAGTTATTATCAGCCTTTATTACTTTTCAAAACTTCGTGTCTATGATTAAAGTTATTCATAAAAATAATTAATCTGAAGCACAATTGCATTCCTTCCTTCTGCCTCCCCACCCATCTCTGTGTCTCTCACTCTCGCTCTCACTTTGTCTCTCTCTGTCTCTCTTACTCGCCTCTCTTCTTGACCTTTATAATTGCCATAAAAGGACATTTCATTTGTATATATTGTGTAGCATATTCTTTGAACTATTTCTCTTCCATGCTGTAATTCTTAAGTTGTTTCCAATGTGTGCGATATTAACAAATCCTAATTGGTTGTGTAATAGGAGCAGACAGCCTATACAGTGTGAAGCCACTTCTGCATCACCTATTTTCTGTATGCAAATCAGACAGAAACAAATGTTTGGCCCCAGCTGGGCAAAATGTCCCATTTAGAATTCTTTTTCTCTTCTTTGTTCTTTGATGTTCTGCAAATGAGCTTTAGAACTCCACTCTTCACACAATTCAATTTTACAGACCCATTATCTGAGATATAATGTGGAGGTTAAATATATCAGGGCAGCCATTATGTGAAAATAATTAACAGTAATGAATAATGCACTAATTCCACTGATGAGAGATGGTTATATGTGTAATGAAGTGTTGGGGCAGCCCTGACAAATGAAATTAAAATATTTAAACACTGTTTTATGATATTACTTTGCTCATATAATTTCCTTTACCTACAATGAGCCACTTGGATTATCGTCATTATCTTGACAGCTCTGAAGGATGAAATAGTGCAGGTTAATGTGACAGCGATTAGTCAGAGGAAAAATCCATCACCCAGGGCAGAGCAGGCTGAGGCAGAAAAGGCCTCTACACTGTCCTGTTTCCAACACGAGAAGAATGATACTATCAACAGCACTTCAATATTAAATGGATAGAATTATCTTGTCATTCAGTTACAGCCTCTGAAGAACTACCTATTTGTACCTGCAAAAGAAAGGTCAGCCTTTCTTAATCACCCATAAAAATATGTTGATGGATTCTTTACATCAATAATAGTGACAGGAACAGAAAAGAGGCATGCCAATTTAAAAGCAAGAAGTTTTTCCCTCAAGTCCTTCTAGCTTTTTTCTGCATGATTTCTGCTTAAATTAAGAAGGTCTCTGTTGCCTGCTTACTCTCTTTACTTTGAGATTATTACATCAGACTCCTAAATTTGAAAGCAGATTCTACTTTTGCTGAACTTTAGACCATGAATGTTCTGTGGAACAATTATTCCTAAGCTTATGTGTAACTGCCTTTCCAGGTTGCAGTAAATTTAAATTTTAAAAACCTGTGATGTGATAAACTATCTGTTCTTCATTAAAGTTGATGCTGAAGTTCACTCTAAAGTACATGACGGAAAAGTAAGTCATTGGTGACTTGAGTGAGCTATTGCATCACCAACATCCATTCATATTGCTATTGTTTTAGTTTATAAACTGTAAATAAGGCTACTGTTTCCAGAAATCTTTTAACTACTTACAATATGTTTTTTTAAAAAACTCAAAATTCTAGTTTTTGCTTTATTTGTTTGTTTGTTTGTTTATTTATTTATTTATTTTTAGTGGCAAAACAACTGTGAATGAATGGAGAAACTGCTTTCATTAAAACAGATTTCCAGAGAATTTTGGTTCAGTATCATTTTTTGCCTTTGATTGCAAGATGACTTTCTTTGATTCTACTCCTGAGAGAGAGAGAGAGAGAAAAAGCATATGACCATTAAAGAATAAAGAATAAGACAAGTTCTGCCTACTTTCCCTTAACTAGTTTCAACATTTTGGAATCCTTCCTATTCAACAATGCATCAACTTTTAGAATGTGAATAATGATATGTTTCATTTGCTGATATTTAAAGTTGAGTTCAAAAGTCTATTTCCTTTATTTCTAGCCAAATCTATTTCCTGAATAATGATAGCACCAGCTTTGCTGACAAACCTTTGCTGACTCATCCCTGCAAACACTGGGACCCAATAGCACATCAAGGAAAGAGTGTACTCACCAATGCTTTTCAAAATTTAAACTATATGGCTTTGTATCTCCTTTACTGTATACAGATAGCAATAATATGGTCACCTCTGACATCAATGGAATAAGTAAACAAACAGCAAGCAAGCCTCACTTAGGGACTGATATGCTCATTATTATCTGGGCAGACAATCAAAGATTTTGGAGAAGTAAAAGCACAACATAATAAAACCCTTGTTAACAATGATACCAGGGGTATAATACCTTATAAAGGCTAACATTAACTATGCAACATCAGTATATTCATAATTTAACCTGCAGCTAAGTCAAAATAGCAAGGCCCATTATGGTGATGGTGTACCTACCGGGAAGATTTATATATGTCCAATCTAAAGTGTAACATCATTTTTTAATCTTAATTCATTACCAACTCCTATTTTTACCTCACCCTCTTTCAGGAAAAACCAACAAAGGGAAAAAATGTACACAACTTAAAAGCAATATATGTTGCATTAGAAAAGTGTATGACATCACAGGCAACATATGTCTCTCTATCCCAATAAGAATAATTCTTGAAAATAATCTATCTCTTTCCCATACTTCTTGCATTTGGTTTGAAAAAAAATTACAATTTACTTCAATTATCTGACAATGAAGTGCCTGGGCAATAAATCAAACATTAAAAAATCATTTCCAGCAAATTACTCCAATAAAATCAATGAAGGTCAGACTAAGCTGTAGCAACAAATAAATGACATGCTATTGACAGGCTAGATAGATTTAATTGTCATTTATGAAGGTTAAGGGGATAAAACAATCTAATAGAAAGTAGATGTTTACTAAACAAAAAATGGAAGCGAGTGAGATAAATCAAGAAAGGTAAGTTAGGCATGAACAGCCACAATATTCTCCTGGTTATTCTAATTCTTGGCAGCACGAGTGTTTGATTAGGTCAATATTTATCTGCTTCAGGCTGCTTTGTGATCTTTCTACCTTTTCTATATTGAAGTCATGATACAGAGTTTCTACTAATAGAAAATGAAGAATTGATGAAATTGAATAACGATAGCCAGGTTAAAAGCTGTTTGACCCATTTCAAAATTTCAGTAGTTGCATCTTTAAAAATAGCAAACACTAAGAGAGGAAAGCTTGCCATTTCTTTGATATAAAAATAACTTGTTAATTGTGACAGTGTTCTTTGCCATATATAAACCTGGATTCAAAGTGTTAATATATATATTGATCTAAAATTCATGCTTGCAGGCAAACACTAGGAAACATACCTGAACAAATCTAGAAGGCTCTTTCTAGCTGATAGTTTTCCTATTCTTCTCATAAATTTTAGGAATGTTTACAATGGCATGGGTCAAACTGCTTTGTCATACAGAGTTCTTGGAATAGACTCTAAAACTTGCTATCCCTGTACATGTCCAGGGTCTTTCCTCTGAATGGGTGCTGAACTATTGCTTTCATCTTTTTCTAAAGGAATATTTTGAAGAGATACCCAGAAAACCATAGCTTCATAGACCCTTTAAAAGTGAAAAGGATCACAGATCATTGTATCCAAACTTTTCACTTTACAGAAGAGGAAACCGAACTAGAGCAAGTAAGAGAATCTTTGTCTCAGGGTCTCCATCGTGTGTCTAGGTCAGAACTAGCTCCCAGGTCACCTGATTCTCAGGGCAGGGACCTTATCATACAGTCTCTTGACCTAACATGTTAAGAAGCAAGAAAAAGTATTGTCTGCTTTCTACTGACAGCTATTTTATCAAAATATATGATTTATTGTTCTCAAGTGTGCCTATGATTATGCTCTACATTGGTTAAAAGAGAAAAAACCAAGAAAAAGTATTGTCTGCTTTCTACTGACAGCTGTTTTATCAAAATAAATGATTTATTGTTCTCAAGTGTGACTATAATTATGCTCTATTGGTTAAAAGAGAAAAAAATCAGGTTATTAAAAGAAAAAACTTTTCCTCTCTCCACAGCATATAAACAAGTCCAAAGGCATCTGGTCCTACTTCTCACATAGATGTCCAGCCATTCCCAAGTCTTAACAAAAAAGGAGGAAGGAAGGAAAGAGAGAGGGGAGGAAGGGAGGGAGGGGAAGAAAGAGAGAGGGAGAAAGCCAGAAAGTAAGAGGGGGGAGGAAGGGAGGAGGAAGAGAGGGAAGGAAGGAGGGAGGGAAGGAGGGAGAGAGGGAAGGAGGGAGGGAAGGAAGGAAGGAAGGGAAGGAGGGGAGAAAAGGTAAAAAGGAAACCTCAAATTTAGCTTTTAAATTTGACCTAGCTGTCTCAAATTCCTTATAGAAAATAAATAAGCAAATAAAAATCTTCACACAATAAATAAAATGAATGTGAGTTTAATAGGTGTTTTGGTAATACTTGAAAATCATTTCTTTTTGTCTTAGGAAAAGGTTTACCGGGGCATTTCTTAGAGAAAAACTTTTAAAATATTTGAACTCGTCTGAAAAACAATAACAGAAGAAAATGACATAATGATATATGATGAATTTGGACAGTATGAATTCAATATTCATATTGTAAATTCACTAAGCATTCTCTCAACTGGTAATAAAAAGAATATTTATTGAAATTTCATGCATTAGTTCCCAATTCACATTCTTTTAGTATTAAACCTCATTTTGAGTACTATTTCATTTATGAGTACAATGTTAAAATAAAAACACCAAAAATAGTTTTATGCATTAAAGGCACAATTCATAAGTCAGCAGGGACTAACTATTCAATATCAGAGTTGGGGACTTGCTCAGGCAAATTTCTGGTGAAGCAACTGCTTGTTAAGAGAACTTCACCCCATGAATATGCCTAAGGAGCATTTTCTTGGAGACAACTAACGTGGCAAAGGGAATTTGTTCTTAAAATGAGAGCTACATTATAAATTTTTAATACCCACAAAGTAATACATCTTCCTCATGTGTGGAAGACTTAAGTTCTGGAAGCCACAGCTCAAGGGAGTTGAGGATAATTTCTGACTCTCAGTAGCCCTGTTAGTTCCATCAATAAAGTGGAAGTAAAAATTATTTTTTCATCTTCTTATTCCACTTGGGTTTCATAAAGGTAAGTCCAGGCTTAGCACTCTCAGTGTATAGGTGCTTAAGAAATACAGAGAGGCTTAGATGAGATCTCAGGGAAAATTGCGAATGATTTTGTTTCTCCATATGACAATGTATTCCCAAACATACTCTCCATGAAAATTGAGTGTACAGATTGAGATGAACTGCAGTTCTAGGTTGGGCTGTAGCTCAAATCTATAATCTCAGCACTTGGGAGGTTGAGGCAAGAGAATTTCTTGAGCTCAGGGGTTTGAGACCAGCCTGGACAACTTAGTGAGGCCTCGTTTCTACAATAAATCAAAAAATTAGCCAGGAATGGTGGCACGTGTTTGTGGTTCCAGCTACTTGGAAGACTGAGGCGTAAGTATCACCTGAGCCCAGCAGGGCAAGGTTGCAGTGGCCATAAGCGTGCCTCTCCACTCCAGCATGACTGACAGAGTGAGACTTTAACTAAAAAAAAAACCTCAAAACAAACAAACAAGCAAACAAAAATAGACTATCCACAGTACAATAATGATACAATATAAAAGATACAACCTGAGCATGGGGTTCTCTCCCAAGATGCATCACCTTTTTTTATTTCTATCAAGATGGCTTCCAAATCAACCTATGAAATGGGATATAGAAGTCATCTTCTTCCAAAGGACAAACATCTTCTGGCAAATTTTCTATTTCTTCTAATGGCGCAATCATCCTCATTTCCACTTCTCCAGCTTTCTCATTTTACCCCAAGTAATCACATACCACCAATTCCTATGAAGTGTTGCATGAGCACTAGCATACTTCCCTTTACATTTACTTCTGCCATACCACTCTCACTCAGCCCTCATTGCTTCACAAGGAAACAGCATCCCAAGAGATCAGCCTCCAAGTCTGACAGAGAGATCAGGAAGATGGTGGCCAAGTCAGTCGGATTATGCGTGTCCCAGTGTGAGTGAGTGAGTGTATGGAAAATTTTGTGTATGTGCTGGTGATTGAGTGGGCATACGAGTGGCTGACTTAGCTAGGGTTAGGGAGCTAGAGGACAGGGCTTTCCTGGTGCAGCAGTCGGTGCGGCAGCTGCTGGGCTTGGACCCTAGCAATTTCCGAGTTGCAGAAGCCGAGCACTATTTTCTTTTTTCTTTTTTAAATCAACAAAACACTTCCTGGGAAGAAAATGCTGGGAGAGACTGTCTAGGTGGGGGCTCATGAGCAAATGGCCAGGCCCCTGATGCAACAGCTGGTGCTGCAGCTTCTCTGCTTGGTCCCTGGCTCTTTCCAGATTGCAGAAGTTGAGTGTCATTTTTGTTTAATCGACAAAAGTTTTCCCATGAAGAAGTGACAGGGAGATAGCCCCAGGCTGTGCCTTAGCATTGCAGCAGGAGAGACTGCCAGCTCCAGGCTTTGCCTTACCACTTCAGTGCTTGGCAGGGCACTGGCAGCAGAGGCTGCAGAGGGAGTCCAGAGGCAAAGTCCAACAGAAGTGAATAAGAGAGGCAACTCACCACCATCTTGAAGGCATGGCAGGAAAGTGCTCCAACTTGCTCACCACAGAGAAACAGATCCAATCTCTGTGACTGGTGGATCAACTACTCAGGGATTGATGATGATCCAGAGGGAATATCCTGAAAGCACAAGCTTCAAAGCAACCTGAGGAGTGCTGATTTCCAGACACCCCACCCCCTGCCCTGATCCAGCTGCGGGACAAAGGGTGTGGCCAGAAAAGGGTGAAGAAGGACTCCAGAGAGATCAGTAGTGAGTCCAGGGCTGACCCAAACTCTCTCCTCCCAAGCAATCCTCTGAACAGCAGACCCACAAACTGGGCCATGACTGAGAGGGACAACACAAACACATCCTGGACATCAGTCACAATAGGAGAACTCCATTCCGGGATAGGCCTGGCTGGGGCACACCCACAAATACATACTAGGGGAAGAGACAATCCCGCACCTCCCCACTGGAGATCTCCCTGACCATACGAGAGTGGGAAGGAAGGACTGCAGTTCCACCCACCCCCACTGTTCCCCCTCCTTCCCTGCTCCAGACACTGAGGAGAGAGTGAAAGAGGTGGCTCTGCAGGACAGACCTGATTAGAGGAACAATGACAGAGCCTGAAACAGGAAGGCAGGTTGTTTTTCATTTTTAATTTTTTAAAATTTTTTGCCTGTTTGTTTGTTAGTTCATCTATTTTTAAAATATTTTTTCTTTGTGCATGAATGTGTATGTGAGGGTTTCAGTTGCATCATCCCCCAATTTTTTTCTTTTCTTATTCTGTTTCCTTCTTTTATTTGTTGTTTTCTGTTTATGTGTGTATGTGATAGATTGAGTGTTCATCTTTCAATTTTGTTGTTGTTGTTGGTTTGCTTTTGCTTTTTTGTTCTTCTGGGGCTTTGCATTTTCATTTTTTATAGTTTAAGGTGTGTGTCAATATATGTGTGAGGGTTCAATCTGAATTCTTTTTTTCACCCTCCAGTCTTTCTGTTTTCTTCTCCACTCACTTTTTGCTAGGGGTGTGTGTGTGTGTGTGTGTGTGTGTGTGTGTGTGTGTGTGTGTGTGTGTTTAGTTTTCTTGGTTTTTTGTTGCTGTTTGTTTTTTTTTCACTTTGTTGTTATTCCAGTTTGTTTTGGGGTGTGTGTAAATGTTTGTGTGTGTGTGTTCAATTGTTTTTTTTTGTGTCAGTTTCTGCTTTACAACATCATATAGAGTGGTGGTGGGGAGTGAGTCTCAGGGAACACATAGCACAATAAGTGAACATTGTAATCTGCAAGTAGTTTCTGAATCCTAGCACCCCATCCCCTACTTTATTCAACTTTCAAAAACTGCATGAGACAGCAAAACTTCACACCCCACATCCTAATTCAAAATAGAACAAATCCAGAACCTGGATCAGGGAAGAATAGAGGGCTGAGCAAACATCAGAAGGGAAAGCCTCTCCCACTGACACTGAATAATAGAACTAAAGAGAAAAACAAGAGATCTGTCACAAATGATGCAAAACCAAAGGAAGACCACAGGCAATTTCAAGTGACCAAAGACAAAACTCCTGAAAAATCAGACCTTGGTGCCTAAACAATGGAAATCACCAACCGCTGTCCCCAGAATACAACAGGGATTGGGGAATGAATGAAAAGAGTGAATAAGACTCAAGAGAGACAAGATGCAACACTGAAAGAACTTGTAACAGAGATTTTGGCAATAAAAAATTTCATCCAGGAAATAAATAACAAGATGACAAGCATGGAAAGCAGAATTAATCTAGTTGAAGAAAGGATCTCAGAACTTGAAGATCAGAACATGGAATTAACTCAATCTGTAAAAAACATAGAAAGAAGACTCAGAAGGAAAGAACAAAGCCTACAAGAGATGTGTGATTATATCAAGAGGTCAAACCTATGCCTGATTGCTATCTCAAAAGAAGAAAGGGAAATGGAGAACAACTTGGAGCAAGTATTCCAGGAGGTAATCCAAGAAAACTTTCCCCATCTCACCAGAGATGTGACCATCCAAGAACAAGAGATACAGAGAATGCCCACAAGACATCAAATGAGAAGACCAACCCCCAGACACATAGTAAGTGGGCACAAAAGAAAAAATCCTGAAGGCAGCAAGAGAGAAAGGTCAGACTACCTGCCAGGGAAAATCAATACGAATAGCATTAGGCCTATTGGCAGAAACACTACAAGCAAGAAGGGACTGGAGTCCTATATTCAAAGTCCTCAAAGATAAACAATTTCAACCAAGAATTTCCTAACCACTCAAGCTCAGCTTTATCAGTGATGGAAAATTAAAATCCTTCCCAGACATCCAATCCCTAAGAGATTATGCAGACCAGCTCTACAGGAGACACTTAAAATGGTATTAAGCACAGAAGAAAGGGGAAAAAAAGAATGGCCATATACTTCCCAAGAGAACAGCAGAGCACCGAATCAAGAGAGAATACAGCACAAGAGAGTTGAAAGCACACACAACATCAACCCCAAAGCCAAAGAAAACAAGCAAAGAGAAAACTTTATAAGAACCTCATGACAGAGATAAACAATCACATTTCAATAATCAGCCTGAATGTGAATAGTCTAAATGCACACTAAAAAGACACAGAATGGCAAATTGGATAAGAAACCATGACCCCATTATTTGCTGCATCCAGGAGACTCATCTCACTACAAGGGACACACACAGGCTCAAAGTTAAAAAATGGAAAATGAGTTTCCAGGCAAATTTATCACAAAAGAAGACAGGGATTGAAATCTTAATATCAGACAAAACTAGCTTTAAGCTATCAAAAATTTAAAAAGATGCAAAAGGACATTGCACAATGATAAAAAGCTCAATCCATCAATAAGGAGAATTCATCTTAAACATATATGCACACAAACAGGAGCAGCAGCATTTATAAAGCAACTACTAAGTTAACTTAAAAAGATATTGACTCTAACTCTATTATAGCAGGGGACTTGAATACCCCACTAACAGCCCTAGATAGATAATTGCAGCAAAAAATCAATAAGGAGATCCAGAACCTAAATTTGACACTCAACCAAATGGACTTCATAGATACCTACAGATCATTCCACCCAACAACCACAGAATATACATCACCACATGGAACATAATCCAAGATTGATCACATCCTTGGCCATAAATCAAGCATAAACAAATTCCATAAGGTTGAATTCTTGCCATGCACATTCTCAGACCACAGTGGAATAAAAATAAATATCAACACCAACAAAATTTCCCCAAAGCCCACAAAGACATGGACATTAAACAGCATGATGCTGAACAACTACTGGGTCAGCACTGAAATCAAAGCAGAAATTAAAAGATTCCTGGAAACAAATGAAAATGAAGAAACATCTTACCAAAACCTCTAGGATGCCATGAAAGCAGTTCAAGGGAAATTTGTATCTCTATGAGCATACATCAAGAAACCAGAAAGATCACAAGTGGAGAGCCTAACAAATCACCTAAGGGAGCTGGAAGTAGAAGACCACCAAAACCCCAACTTTAGCAGAAGAATCCAAATCACCAAAATAAGAGCCCAAATATGGGACACAGAACGAAAATATCATAGAAAACATCAACAAAACAAAAAGCTGGTTCTTTGAAAGAATTAACAAGATTGATGGAGCCCCTAACCAGAATGACCAAGAAAAAGAGAGAAAAAACTGAAATAAACACAATCAGAAATACAAAAGATCAAATCACAATTGATCCCAAAGAAATACAAAAAGATTATCTGAGATTACTATGTACACCTATACGGAAACAAATTTGATAACCTAAATGAAATTGGGGACTTTCTGACATGACACAACCTCTCCAGGTTGAAACAAGAAGATATTGAGAAACTAAATAGACCAATAACAACCCAGGAAATTTACTCTGTCATAGGAAAACTACCTACAAAAAAAGCCCTGGACCAGATGACTTTCCAGCAGAATTCTACAAAATGTACAAGGAGGAGCTGATACCAATCCTATTGAAAGTACATCAGGCAATTGAGAAAGATAGAATTCTCCCCATATCATTTTACGAAGCTAATATCACCCTGATACTCAAACATAAACATCCAACAACAAAAAAAGAGAACTACAGCTCAGTATCCCTTATGAACATAGATGCAAAAATTCTCAACAAGATTCTAGGAAACAAGATCCAAAACACATCTCAAAAATCATCCACCATAACCAAGTAGGCTTCATCCCCTGGATGCAGGGCTGGTTCAACATTCGCAAGACCATAAATGTAATTAAATACATCAACAGATGTAAAAACAAATACCACATGATTATATCATTAGATGCGGAAAAAACTTTTGATAAAATCCAGCACCCCTTCTTGATAAAAACCCTCAAACACCTAGGTATAGAAGGAACATACATCAACATAGTAAGTGCCATCTACAATAAACCCACAACTAACATATTGTTAAATGGACAGAAACTAGAAAAATTTCCAATGAAAACTGGAATAAGACAAAGCTGTCCACTCTCACCCTCCTTGTTCAACACTGTGTTGGAAGTCCTAGCTTGGGCAATTAGACAAGAGAAGGAAATCAGGGGTATCCAAATAGGAAAAGAGAGTCAAGTTATCTCTCTTTGCTGATGATATGATCCTATACTTTGAAATCCAAGAGAATCTGTCAAAAACCTGCCTGCACTGATAAAGGATTTTGACAAAGTCTCGGTGTACAAAATAAATGTGCAAAACACAGTTGCATTCCTATACACCAAACAGAAAGCAGTCAGAGACTCAAATTAAAAGCACAGTTCCATTCACAAAAAAAATGAAATACCTTGGCATCTTCCTAACCAGAGAAATGAAAGACCTTTACAATGAGAACTACAAAACACTGCTCAAAGAAATCCAAGAAGACACAAACAAATGGAAAAATATTCCACGCTCATGGGTAGGAACAATCAACATTGTTAAAATGTCCATCCTACCAAAGGCAACCTACAAATTCAATGCAATACCCGTTAAGTTACCAACATCTTCTCAGACCTGGAAATGACAACACAGAAATTCATATGGAAACATAAACGACCATGAATAGCCAAACAATACTCAGCAAAAGAAATAAACCAGGAGGTATCACACTTCCAGACTTCAAACTTTGCTATAAGGATACAATAGTCAAAATAGTCTGGTATTGGTACAATAACAGGCATATAGACCAATGGAATGGGATAAAGATTCCAGAAGCAAAGCCTCAATTTCTCAACCAACTCATCTTTGACAAAGCTTCCACAAACAAGCACTGGGGAGAAGAGAACCTATTCAGTAAATGATGCTGGGAAAACTGGCTGACCACATGCAGAAGATTGAAATAGGACCCCTACCTATCACCATACACAAAAATCAATTCTAAATGCATCAAAGACCTAAACATAAAAACTCAAACTATAAGAATCTTAGAAAATGCAGGAGATACCCTTATGGAACTTGGAACTGGAAACCAATTCCTAATCAGAACCCTAAAGGCCAATGCCTTAAGAAATAAGATAGACAAGTGGGATCTCATCAAACTAACAAGCTTCTGCAAAGCAAAAGAAACCATCAAGAGAGCAGGGAGACAGCCCACAAAATGGGAAAAAATATTTGCCAACTGTATATCTGACAAAGGCCTAACATCTAGGATCTACAAGGAACTCAAACACGCCAAAAGAAAAAAAGCAAACAACCCCTTTAAAAAGTGGGTAAAAACATGTATAGACACTTCTCCAAACAAGATATAAGGGCAGCCAACAGACACATGAAAAAGTGCTCAGCCTCACTCATCATCAGAGAAATGCAAATCAAAACCACATTGAGATACCACCTAACCCCAGTAAGAATGGCCATCATTAATAAAACAAACAACAACAGATACTGCAAGGATGTGGAGAAAAAGGAATGTTTCTACAGTGCTGGTGGGAATGCAAACTAGTGCATCCTCTTTGGAAGACAGTGTGGCAATTTCTGAAAGAACTAGAAATTGACCTTCCATATGACCCAACAATTCCCCTATTGGGAATATACCTGGAGGAACTTAAATCATTCTACAAGAAAGATACCTGCTCACGTATGTTTTTTGCAGCTCTATTCACACAGCAAAAACATGGAACCACCCAGGTTGCTCATCAAAGCTGGACCGAATTTTTTTAAATGTGTACCTATACACAATGGAATATTATGCGGCCATAAAGAAGAACAAACATATGAACTTTGCAGCAACTTGGATGGATTTGGAGTCGATCATACTCAGTGATCTATCACAGAAACAAACAACAGAGTACCATATGTTCTCACTCATAAATGGACCTTGAACAATTGTAATACTATAAGAAAGGGATTGGCAGTGGTGGGAAACTGTCAGGGGAGGGGGATGGGATTGGCATTTGGGGTAGGCTGCTAGGGAGGGAGGGGCACACCTCATCAACAAGGGTACCTGCATGATCAGTGTTTGTATACCTGACCCTGATTTGTACCCCACATCTTTATAATTTAAAAGAGGGAGAGAGAGATCCACCTCCAATCTTTCCACATCCACACAGTCTATCCTGCACATGCCTGCAAGATTTGATCTTTTTTCTTTTTTTTTTTTTTGAGTTGGAGTCTCACTCTGTCACCCAGACTGGAGTGCAGTGGCCGCTCAGCCTCAGCCTTCCAAGTGGCCAGAATTACAGGCATGCACTACCACGCCTGGCTGATTTTTTGATTTATTGTAGAGATGAGGTTTCGCTGCCCAGGCGGGTCTCGAACCCGCGGGCTCAGGCAATCCACTCACTTCAGCCTCCCAAAGGCGCGGGATTACAGGCCGAACCACCGAGCCCGGCTTGATCCTTTTTTTTTTTGAGTTGCAGTCTCACCCTGTGGCCCAGGCTGGAGTGCAGTGGCTCGCACATGGCCATCCCAGCATCGACCAGCTGGGCTCCGTTGATCCTTTCACCTCAGCCCTCAGCCTTGCAAGTAGCTGGAACTACAGGTGTGCACTACCACATCCGGCTAATTTTTAAATTTTTTTATTGTAGGGACGAGGTCTTGCCAAGTTTCCCGGGTTGATTTCAAACCCATGGCTTGGACAATACTCCTGCCTCGGCCTCCCAAAGTGCTGGGATTACAGTCTGGGCCACTGAGCCTAAGCTCTCCTCCCAGTTATCTCCGTAGGACCTCTTTCTTCTCATCATACACCTTTTCTCTCACACCGCCCTGCTCAGTACTTGGCCCCGCATGATGGAGAGCCCTGCGCTGTGTACCTCCACCAAGACTGAAATGCCCCCTCTCCATCACTGCCCACCCAAATCTGACCCACTCCTCAAGGGAAGCTCAATGATCTTCCCTCATGCATCTTCCCCCTGCTCTCTATGCCCAGAAATAATCAATTATTCTTACATTTGTTTGAGATTTACATAAGTGCATACTGATGATAATACTTTAGGCGCCAAGAGAAGGTGAAATGGATGCTTGGTAAAGCCTCTTAAGGTTACAGAGCAGTGAGGTAGACACATTTGGTTCTTAAATATCTTTCTAGTATAAGATAGAAAATGAGAAACACCATAAGAAAAGAGTTACTAAGAGCCATGGAGGCTTAAGGGAGGCAGGAAGCCCGTTCCCTATACAAAGTGGTGGTTACATTTGCATTTGAAAATGAGGAACAGACAACTTTGGAACAGCTGGAGATGGAGGGACCAGGCAGTTTCTGTATAGGAAAGTGGATGCAAGAGCACTCTAGTGAATAACAAAGTGTAAGTAAAGGGCAGTGGCTTTCGCATAAGTTCTCTAACACTTGTTCCCCTAACTCATGGTGTCTACCACATTGTGGCCATATTAAGAGTTACATATAGGCCGGGCATGGTAGTTTATGCCTGTAATCCCAACACTTTAGGAGGCCAAGGCAGGAGGATCACTTGAGCATAGGCGTTAGAGACCAGCCTGGGCAACACAGCAAGAACCTGTGTCTACAAATTTTTTTTTTTAAAAATAGCTGGGTATAGAGCACATACCTTAGTCCCAGATACTCAGGAGGATGGGGCAGAAAGATTACTTGAGCCCAGGAAGCTGGGGCTGTGGTGAGCTGTGACCACACCACTGCACTCCAGTCTGAGTGATAAAGTGAGACCCGAACTCTAAAAATGAAAAATGGAAAGAGTTACATATGAGCATATTGTATCTTACATACTTGCCCTTACTCTGCAAAAGGAGTATTATTATCCCCATTTTATATATGAGAAGGAAAATGACTTAGACAAGAACACACATTTATTAAGTTACAGAGGTGGCATTTGAACATGAGCTTGTCTGATTTTGAAATGTTACCTTCTGGCAACCCCTTTCGGGTCTCCTCCCACTGTGGGAGTTTTTCTGTTCTTTCAATAAATTCTGCTTTCTAAAAAATAATAATAAATAAATACATAAATTAAAATGTTACCTTCTTTTCATCATGCCATGGATCGCACATTTCTGATTAAATAAAGATGACTCCCTACAATGAAGGGAATCTTTAGTCCAGTGGAGGACCAACATTCAACATCTGCCACTTGCATCCTAATATGCCATACAATGGCAGCCATATTTCTGTTGTCTGACTTTAAGCCCTCATCCTATCTAGGTGATCATTTTTATTAATCCTTGTCTGCTTGCTACAGCTCTGATTCTGAAAGCTGCCATTACAAGCAGCTTTCTAAAACACAAACCAAAATACAACTCTTTCTTGGTCAAATGCCTGCAGGGACTCTCCACCTGCATGTTAAAGTCCAAGTCAAACAACCTCATCTACAAGTCAGCCTTTGGCAACCTGGTCTAAGTCTTCTGCTCTGCACCTTTCACAGGTTGCAACAGCCCAACCAGAATAAGCTACTTCAAATTCTCTGTTTATGTCCCCAGTACTGTCCCCTCTTCCTTGGTGCCCTCCTTGTTCTCCTTAAAAACTCATGTAAATACCATTTCCTCTGAGAAACTTCTCTGCCCCTGCTCACATGTTAATCGGCATATGTGACTCTGGAACATAGTTATTTGAATTTTTATCTCCCACACTAAACCATAGGGTTCTTTGAAAAAACAGCATGGAACCAACACTTGACCAATAATGGGGCCTTGAAAAGTGTTTACTGAATAAATTAATAGTAAAATAAGTGGACCACTGACTGACAGATATTAAAATGAAGGAGGAAGAGATTTAATTGAGTAAATACAAGAATGTGCTATTATATGCTGTTGCATAGTCACATACAGCTAGATATGTAGCCTAGGCCAATAGACTAAGTCTTAAAATAAGTCAAGACTTCTGAAAAATTTAGTACCTATTTCCCACTAAATCACCTGCAACTCAGGTAACTCTGATGATAAGATGATGGACTGGAACACACGCTACATAAGGGCAATTATAATCATCTTGCTGCAAAGTGAACCCACACTCTGATGATAATTACACCTTTCTTACAATGTATATACACAGAATATGAAGCACATATGGTGGGATTCAATGCCAGTTTTCTGTTTGCTCTCACGAGGGAATAATTAATGATCCTCAACTAGTGTTAGCTCCATGTAGATGCACTTTCGTACACTAAACTGCTTCTTGCTGCTCACACTGGCTTATACTGGAGCATCCACTTCTTTTATCTTTGTTATTGACTACAGAAATTTCTTAGTCTTTGTTAATGCACTTTTTCAAAGCAATGTCACTAAGTACTTAGCCTATATCAACTGGAGACCAAGAAAGGATTTCTTCTCTCCTATAAACTTTAATTTTCTCCAATATGCTTTGCAAACTTCTGACACCTGTTTACTAGGTCCAGAGAAAAGCCTGTGGTGCCAGATCTATCTGATCATCTGTCTAAGCCCAAGTTCATTGACTGAGCTTGCAGCCCAGCCTGCATTCTCCGAGACACCTGCAGAATTCCTTCATACAGAAACAGGTAGGGATTTAACATCTTATTTGATGAAAAGAATATATTTCTGCTTAGGATCTGGGCTGAAATTGTTAGCATTGGATCTTGAAGATGGGTCCTTGGTAAAAGCAGCAGCTGTTGGATAGCTTTTTAATAAATTAAGTAATTTCACTCCTACTATTGGCAGTCTATCCAATCACAACTTAAAAAGATCTATCTAATGATCAATTTTATAAACCTTCAAATAAAATCACACTTGCAAAAGTGTACAACATTCAACCCTGATTGGTGAATGGTGCAGAGTGGAGCAACTCTGAGGTAACACTGTGTTCAAATTTCATGCTTATTCCCATATGCAACATACAGATAATGTGACAAGATTTTTCAGGAAAGCTGCTGTAACCTGTGGCTTAAGGACTATTTTTTGATACATAGGGTTACAGTTTTTGATAAGATAAGTGTAATTATGATAACTTGCCTGGAGAAGAGAAGACTGAGTCACTACTTGGTGACTGTCATACTTAATCTAGGTAGGATTTTCATGGAACATGTAGCTTGAGGTAACATAAATAAGCCAAGATACAACCCTGATTCTCATTCAAGCCATGAATTTTTAAATATTAACAATTATATAGGCACAGGGAATACTCTAGCTGTTAAGTACAATACAGTTATACAGAAGTCATTCTAGTTCCCCTTGTTTTTGGGTCCAGTCTTCTTCAGCAAACCTGATCTACCAGTTGGCAATTTGAGCCAATTGAAAAAGATGGTTGGGGAGGCAAGATGGCGATAGAACCAGTGGGAGCATGAAAGCCTCTGCAAGGGTGAGTGTCCATAAAGACGGTCTGCATGAATGGGTGAGTGTGCTGGGTGAGTGAAGGTGAGTGAACATTCATCTGAGAGGAGACTTGAGATCAAGCACCTGGGGTTCCCGTCTGAGGCAGCTGCAACCCACCACTGCCCTGAGATCAGAGCCTCCAGTGTGCAGGATCATCAACAATTCTTGGGGATCTTTCCAGAGGAAGCAGCCGAGGACAGCTGCTCACAGCACCTGGCACCTGGCCCATGTTACTACCCATGGAAAGTGGGCTGCGCACTGGCAGAGGGAACCACGGAGAGGGCTGCAGTGAGGGAATATGGAGCTGAGCCCCAACACAAGTGAGAAGACACTGACTGCCACCATCTTCTCTGTCCCCAGACAGACAGAAACCTGCATTGGCTCCCTGGCTCTGTTCAGCCTCCAACATGGACTCAGAGGCAATCTGCACAATCCTCTGGGATTGACCATTACTGATCCAGAGAAAAAACTTCAGGGGTGGATGTGGAGAGATGGAAGCCCATCCCCATGCTGGATCAGGCACAGACACAACGAATCTGAATGGGGGACTTGGCAGCAGCAGCAGCAGACAAGTTAAGTGAGTCCTGATCTGATTCACCCTCCTCCCATAGCAGTCCCCAGGGCTAAGAGCCACAAGATCAGCCTGACCTTAGAAGAGAGGATATGATGGACACCAGAGCCTGCTCCCTACTGTAGCAGCCGCTTTGGCCAGGGTGTGCTTGGGAAAGAAACCTAAAGTTCCAAGCAGGCCACAGAGGGAGTTCTTTTTTTTCTTTTTTTCTTTTTTCCTCTCTGTTTTAGTTTATGCTTTAGTGCTTATATTATTTTTTTTATTTTTGGGTTTGGCTTTTTTTTTTGGTGTTTTTTAGTTTTTCTGTTTGCATATAGGTTTTTTTTAGGGCAAGTGCATCATCAGGCTTTTGTTTGTTTGCATATTTGTTTGTATGCTTTTGTTTTTTGTTTTCTGTTTGTTTTTGTTTGTTTGTTTGTTCATTAGTTGATGTGCCTGTCTGTTTTCCTTCTCCTTCTCCTTTATCTTCATCTTCCTTTAATCTCACTTCTTCTTTTTTCTCTTCTTCCCCTTTTACCTATCTCATTTTGCTCTCAAGGGGCATTCATATGCTCCCACCACATAGACAGATTGTAAGGTGGCAGGAAGTGAGTTCAAGGGTGCCCACACACCTGTCAGTGGATACTGTGATCTGTAGGTAGCTTCTGAACCACACTTTCCCCCATCACACTTTAATTAAATCTCAAAACTGCAAAAAACACAGCCCCACATCCCCAGTAGGGCTTCAAAATTGAACAAATTCGGAGGATCTACATAAGGAAGAATAGGGTATTGAGCAAACAGAAGTGAAATCTATCCCCAATCACTGAGCAATGGACTTAAAGAAAGGGGGAAAGGGGGAAGAAAACCATCACATATGAAGAAGAATCAAGGGAAGAACATAGTTCCCACACAGACCCTTGGGAAGACAATACCTGAGAATAGACTTTGGAACTCAAACAATGAAGAGCCCAAGAATGACTGGTCCCAAACCACAAACCCAGAGATCAAGATACCACTAGAGGGAATGAGTACAAATGAGGAGAGATAAGAGAAAAGAATGAAGGAGTTGATAACTGAGATGATGGCAATAAAAAATATAGTAAGATAAGCCAGACAAGTGGAACTTCATCAAACTTAAAAATTTCTGCAAAGTAAAAGAATTCATCAAGAGAGTGAGGAGACAGCCCACAGAATGGGAAAAACTATTTGCCATTTGAAATCTGACAAAGGCCTAACATCCAGGATCTATAAGGAACTCAAAGTGCCAAAAAGAAAAATACAAGTGGTCCTATTAAAAGTGGGCAAAAGATATGAATAGACACTTCTCAGAAAAAGACATATGAGCAGTCAACAGATACATGAAAAAATGCTCAGCCTCACTAATCATCAAAGAAATGCAAGTTAAAACCTCTTTAAGATACCACCTAACTCCAATCAGGAAGGCCATCATTAATAACTCAAAAACAACAGATGCTGGAGAGGATGTTGGGAAAAGACAACACTTCTACACTGTTGATGGGAATGTAAACTAGTACAACCTCTGTGAAAAACAGTGTGGCAATTTCCAAAAACTCTGAAAATCTACCTTCCATATGACCCAGCAATCCCCTTCTGGAAATATACTTGAAGGAACTTAAATAACTCTATAAAAAAGATAACTGCACAGGCATGTTTATTGCAAGTATTATTTGCAATGGCAAAAAATGGAACCAACCCTGCTGCCCTCAAAAGTGGACTGGATAAAGAAAATGTGATACATTTACAGGATGGAATATTATGCATCCACAAAGAAAAACAAAATTACAAACTGTGCAATAACCTGGATGGAATGAGAGTCCATAATACTCAATGATTTATCACAGAAACAAAGATCTAAGTACTGCATGTACTAACTCATAAGTGGACAATGAATATTTATCACAATACTATTTGAAAGAGTTGGCAGTAGTGGCACTGCCAAGGGAGAGGGAGCACGTAATATCAATAAAGGTATCCACACTTTACCTGTACAATGACCACGTATGTATGAAATGCTGAATTGCACCCCACATTTTTTAAAATAAAAAAGAATACAATAAATTAAATAACAAACTGACAAGCATGAAAAGCAGAATTAACCAAGCAGAATCTCAGAGCTTGAACACCAAAATATGGAACTAACCCAATTGTTAAAAACAAAGAAAAGATAAGCTTAAAAAGATGAAACAAAACCTCCAAGAGATGAGTGATTATGTCAAGAGGCCTAACCTAAGATTAATTAGCCTTCCTGAGGTAGAGATAGAAACAGAGACCACCCTGAAACAAATAATCTGTGAAATTAACCAAGAAAACTTTCCTTATCTCATCAGAGAGATGACCATTCAAACACAAGAGATTCAGAGACCCTTGCAAGACTTCAAATGAGCAGACCAACTCCTAGACACATAGTAATCCACTCATACAAAGTAGGTATTAAAAAAACATCCCAAGGGCAGCAAGAGAGAAATGTCAGAATACTTACTGGGCAAGACCAAATTGAAACACTACAGGCTAGAAGAGACTGGGGTACAAGCTTCAAAGTTCTCAGTGATAATTCCAACCAAGAATTTCCTATCCAGCTAAGCTAAGCTTCATCAGTGATGGAAAATCAAAATCTCTCCCAGACATTCAATCCCTAAGAATTTGCACCTCCTCCAGAACAGCTCTACAAGAAATACTTAAGAAAGTATTAAACACAGAATAAAGAAAAAAAGAGATTGACCACACTCTTCCCAAGAATACAGGGAAAAGATTGAAAACACCCACATATATCAACACAAATATCAAAAGAAAACCAACAAGCAAATAAACAAACAACAAACCCTATAAGAACCTCATGACAAGAATAAACTCTCACATCTCAATAACTAGGCTGAACGTGAATGGACTAAATGTACCACTGAAAAGACATATAATGGCAAATTGAATCTTAAAAAATGATGCAAAAATATGTTATCTTCGGGAGACTCATCTCACTGGAATGGACACTTACAGACTCAAAGTAAGAGGATAGAAACAATTTTTCATTTGAACAGAACAAAAAGAAAGCAAGGTTGCAATCTAAATATCAGAAAAAATATCCTTTAAGTTATCAAAAATTTAAAAAGATACAGAAGGTCACTACATAATTTTGATAAAAGGTTCAAGGTTCAACCCATCAACAAGAAATGTCCATCTTAAATATATATGCACCCAACATAGGAGCATCAACTTTTATAAAGCAGCTTCCAGGTAAACTAAAAAAGACATTGACTCAAATACTATCATAGCTGGAGATGTAAATACCCCACTAACAACCCTAGATAGATCAACAAGGCAAAAAAATCAGCAAGGAGATTTAGAACCTCAACTTGACATTTGACTAAATGGACATAATAGATACCTACAGAACATTCTGCCCAACAACCATGGAATAAACATTCTACTCATTATCACATGGAAAGTACTCCAAGGCCAATCACATCCGTGGATATATATCAAACATAAAAAAATTCTGGACGGGAACAAGATGGACAGCATAGGTGAACTTTGATATTCTCCGAACATGAGTTCCCCAAAAGACTCTTACCTCTCTTCCCCCACCCCCCAGCACACCACCAGCCCCACTGGTGCGAGGCCCGGGGACCTTCAGTCCCACGCAGGGCCAGATATTGCAGCCCCCTGCTGCTGCTGTTCCACTGCATGTGTGGGAGTCTCGGGTCCGAGCCCCCTCCCAGCTCCCTCCCTGGCTACATCGTCTCCAGCCCAGCACCTGGCCAAGCCGCTGGTCACTCAGGGAGGCTCTGGGCGCTCGCCCCTCAGAGACACCGGTCCCATTCCAGGCTGAAGTACCCTGTGGGGGGCCCAGGGTCACTTTCGCCGCTCACCACCTGTCCTTTGGAGCTTTGGACCTTTGGAACTCCAGGCCCACCCTGGCTGAGGCAGTCAGCACGAGACCCCAATCTGGGTGACCCATACAAGTGGAGAAAAACAGATCTACATAAACTGCCTCCCCATTCTCCAGGCAGAGACTTCCATTGCCCCACCCACCTATCAACAAACTTTACCTCAGTTCCTTAGGCAACAGTGTGAAACAGGAGACAAAGCCCCACCCCTATGCTGGAACAAAAAACAAAGGGGAGAGGCTGGAATCGGAGATCAGAGAAGTGACTTTAGTCTGATTGCTTATTTTGACTTATGATCTTATCATTGTAACTGTTGGTTTTGATCACGTTTGCTGTTTACCTTCTGACTTACACTATTTCTTGATTTTATTTGCCTGTCTCTGTGTAGCTATTAGTACTTTTTAGGGAATCTTTCTTACATGTCTTTCTTCACTGCTTCCCGGCCTTGTGTCTCTTTCTCACTTGATAGTTAGTATGTATATCTGTTTTCCCTCTCGCTCTTCTCTCTTTCTAACCCCCTATTGACCCCCACTTTCTCCATTATTTTCCTCTTTTATACACCTCTTTTTTTTTTTGAGTTGGAGTCTCACTCTGTCGCCCAGACTGGAGTGCAGTGGCCGCTCCCAGCCACCGCAGCCTCAACCTGCTGGGCTCAGGCGATCCTTCCACCTCAACCTTCCGAGTAGCCAGAATTACAGGTATGTGCTACCACGCCGAGCTGATTTTTTGATTTATGGTAGAGATGAGGTCTCGCTGCCCAGGCGGGTCTCGAACCCACAGGCTCGGGCAATCCACTCACCTCAGCCTCCCAAAGGCGTGGGATTACAGGCTGAGCCACCAAGCCCGGCTTTATACCCCTCTTTTTAATCTAGGGACCAAGACTACATACTGCTGAATGGACAGATTGTAAGGCAGAGGGAAATAGGTTCCAGTGTGCGCATACACCTGTTCGTGGATGCCAGAATCAGCATTCTGAACCACAGCTTCTCTCTCAATTAAACTTCAAAACTGCAGAAAGTACAGATTTCAGCCTATGCTCCAACCTGAAAAGTGAACAAAGCCAGAAGACCCTCATAAGAAAGAACAGGATATTGCAGAAGAGAAATAAAAGCAGCCCCACCTTCCCTTAAAAACGGAATTAAAGAAGGGGAGGGAAAGGGGGAGAGAGAGAAAAATCTACACAAATGAAGAAAAACCAAAAGAAGAGTATGGGTCTCTCCCAGACCCCTGGGAGGGCAGACACTGAGAAAACTGACTTTGGAATGCAAACAATGAAGAGCCCCCAGAATGAAGGATCTCAAACTACAAACGTAGTTGTCAAGAAAATAATGGAGAGATTAAAAAGAATTGAGGAGACACAAGAAGAAACTAGGAAGGAGCTGATGTCTGAGATAACAGTAATAAAGAATACTGTGAATGAAATAAATAACAAACTGATAAGCATGGAAAGCAGAATTACCCAAGCAGAAGAAAGAATCTCAGAGCTTGAGGACAAAAATATAGAAATAACCCAAACTCTTAAAAACACAGAAAATAAGCTCAAAAAGACAGAACAAAACCTTCAAGGGATGAGCGATTACATCAAGAGGCCTAACCTAAGAGTAATTGGACTACCTGAGGTAGAAAAAGAGACAGAGACCACACTGGAACAAACTTTCCATGAGATCATTGAAGAAAACTTCCCTTATCTAATCAGTGAAGCAAAAATTCAAACACAAGAGATTCAGAGAGCCCCTGCAAGACAACAAATGAGAAGACCAACTCCTAGACACATAATAATCCACCTAAACAAAGTAGGCATAAAAGAAAAAATCCTAAAGGCAGCAAGAGAAAAAGCCAGATCACCTACCATGGAAGACCAATCAGAATAGCAGCAGATTTATCTACAGAAACCCTGCAGGCTAGGAGAGGTTGGAGCCCTATCTTCAAAGTCCTGAAAGATAAACAATTTCAACCAAGAATAACCTACCCGGCCAAACTAATCTTCATCAGTGAGGGAGAATTAAAATCTTTCCCAGATATCTAATCCCTGAGAACTTGTGCTGCCACCAAACCACCTCTACATGAAACACTTAAGAAAGTACTAAACACAGAAGAAAAGGAAAAAAGAACAATGTTCTTCACAAGAGTACAGGGAAAAGAATAAAATATACACGAACCAACCCCAAAACCAAAAGGAAGACAAAAAACAAAAAACCAAGTGGAAGAACAACAACTCTATAAGAACTCTATGATAGGGATGAACTCTCACATTTCAATAATTAGCCTGAATGTGAATGGACTAAATGTACCACTGAAAAGACATAGAATGGAAAAATGGATATAATATCACCAGGCAACAATATACTGCCTTCAAGAGACCCATCTACTAGAAAGGACATACACAGACTCAAAGTAAGAGGATGGGAAACAAATTTTCAGGCGAATGGAACACAAAAGAAAGGAGGAGTCACAATCCTAATTTCACACAAAATGCCATTTAAACTATCAAAAATTTAAAAAGATACAGAGGCCACTACATAATGATAAAAGGTTCACTCCATCAACAAGAAATATCTATCCTAAACATATATGCACCCAACATAGGTGTGCCAACTTTCATAAAGCAACTTCTAGGAAAACTAAAGAAAGATATTGCCTCTAACACCATCATAACTGGGGATTTTAATACCCCACTCACAACCCTAGACAGATCATCAGGACAAAAAATCAGCAAGGAGATCCAGAACCCCAATGAGACTCTGGACAAAATGGACTTAATTGATACCTACAGAACACTCCATCCAAAGACCACAGAATATACATTCTACTTATCACCACATGGAACATATTCTAAGATAGACCACATAATTGGACATAAATCAAGCATAAGCAAATTTAAAAGGTTGAAATTCTACCATGCACCTTCTCGGACCACAGTGGAATAAAAATAAACATTGACACCAACAAGGTCCCCCCAAAACCCACAAAGACATGGGCACTGAACAGCATGATGCTAAACAACTCCTGGGTCAATGATGAAATCAAAACAGAGATCAAAAGATACCTGGAAACAAATGAAAATGAAGAAACATCTTACCAAAATCTCTGGGACACCTTGAAAGCTGTAGTAAGAGGGGAATTTATATCCCTACAAATACACATGAAGAAAATGGAAAGAACAAAAATTAACAGCCTAACAAGCCCCCTAAGGAAGCTGGGAAAGCAAGATCACAAAAACCCTAATTTCAGCAGAAGAATCCAGACCACAAAATAAAAGCCCAAATCCAGGACATAGAAGACAAAAAGATAATACAAAAAAATCAATGAAACAAAAAGCTGGTTCTTCGAAAGGATAAACAAGATTGATGGTCCCCTAGCTAGACTGACCAAGAAAAAACGAGAACAAAACCAAATAAGCACAATCAGAAACACAAAAGATGAAGTCACATCTGACCCTGAAGAAATACAAAAGACCATTAGAGACTACTATGTACACTTGTATGGAAAACCTTAAGGAAATGGAGGACTTTCTGACATCACACAACCTACCTAGGTTGGAACAAGAGGAAATTGAGACCCTAAATAGACAAATAACAATCAAGGAAATCAATTACATAATAAGAAAACTACCTACAAAAAAAAGCCCTTGTCCAGATAGCTTCCTAGCAGAATTCTACAAGACATTTAAGGAGGAGCTGATACCAATCCTTCTGAAGGTATTCCAGGTGATTGAAAAAGATGGAACTCTCCCCAAATCATTTTACGAAGCCAACATCACATTGATACCCAAGCCAGGTAAAGATCCAACAAAGAAAGAGAACTACAGGCCAATATCTTTAATGAACATAGATGCTAAAATTCTCAATAAGATCCTAGCGAACCGGATTCAACAATACATCTCAAAAATCATCCACCATGACCAAGTAGGCTTCATTCCTGAGATGCAAGGCTGGTTCAATATTCATAAAACCATAAATGTAATTAAATACACCAACAGATGTCAAAACAAAAACCACATCATTATATCATTAGATGCAGAAAAAACTTTTGATAAAATCCAGCACCTCTTCTTGATAAAAACCCTTGAACATCTAGGCATAAGGGAAACATACCTCAAAATAGTAAAAGCCATCTACGAGAAACCCACAGCCAGCATACTCCTGAATGTACAAAAATTGGAACCCTTTCCCCTGAAAACTGGAACTAGATAAAGATGCCCATGCTCACCCCTCCTGTTCAACATAGCAATGGAAGTCCTGGCTTGAGCAATCAGAGAAGAGAAGGCAATCAGGGGTATCCAAATAGAAAAAGAGGAAGTCAAGTTATCTCTCTTTGTAGATGATATGATTGTGTACCTTGAAAACCCAAGAGAATCTGTCAAAAACCTCCTTATACTGATAAATGCCTTTGGCAAAGTCTCAGGATACAAAATAAATGTGCAAAAGACAATCGCATTTCTCTACACCAATAATAAACAAACAGAAACCCAAATAAAAAACACAATTTCATTCACAATAGCCACAAAACAATGAAATACCTTGGCATCTTCCTAACCAGAGACGTGAAAGACCTTTATAATCAAAACTACAAAACACTGCTCAAAGAAATCAAAGATGACACAAACAAGTGGAAAAATATCCCATGTCATGGATTGGAAGAATCAACATTGTGAAGATGTCCATCTTACCTAAGGCAATCTACAGATTTAATGCAATACTCATCAAATCACCGGCAACATTCTTCTCAGACCTAGAAAAAACAACAGGATTCATATGGAAACACAAACGTCCAAGAATAACCAGAACAATCCTCAGCAAAAAAAAAACAAAGCTGGTGGTATCACATTACCAGACTTAAAACTTTACTATAAAGCTACAATCATCAAAACAGCTTGGTATTAGTACAGGAACAGGCATATAGATCAATGGAACAGAATTGAGATTCCAGAAGCAAAACCTCAATTTCTCAACAAACTCATCTTCGACAAAGCCTCCACCACCTACCACTGGGGAGAGGAGAACCTATTCAGTAAATGGTGCTGAGAAAACTGGCTGACCACATGCAGAAGATTGAAACAGGACCCCTATCTATCCCCATGCACAAAGGTTAACTTCAAATGGATCAGAGACCTAAATGTAAAACCTCAAACCATAAGAAACTTAGAAAATGAAGGAAATACCCTCATGGAAATCAGAACTGGCATCTAATTCCTAAACAAAACCCAAAACCCACAGGTCATAAGAGAGAAGATAGACAAGTGAGACCTTATTAAACTGACAAGCTTCTTCAAGGCCAAAGAAGCCATCAAGAAAGCCCACAGACTGGGAAAAAGTATTCGCCAACACCAGGTCTGACAAAGGCTTAACATCCTGGATCTACAAGGAACTCAAACATGCTGAAAAGAGAAAAACAAACAACCCCATTATAAAATGGGCAAAAGATATGAACAGATACTTCACAAAGGAAGACATCCGAGCAGCCAACAGACACATGAAGAAATGTTCAACCTCACTAATCATCAGGGAGATGCAAATCAAAACCACACTGAGATACCACCTAACCCCAGTCAGAATGGCAATCATCAACGACTCAAAAAATAACAGCTGCTGGAGAGGGTGTGGTGAAAAGGGAACACTTCTACACTGTTGGTGGGATTGTAAACTAGTACAACCTCTGTGGAAAACAGTATGGCGATTCCTAAAATCTCTAAATATTGACCTCCATATGACCCCGCAATCCCCCTACTGGGAATATACCCTGAGTTTATCGCAGCATTCTTCACAATAGCAAGAACCTGGAAGCAACCATGTTGTCCATCAAAAGAAGATTAAAAAACGTGGTACATATACATGATGGAATATTACACAGCCATAAAAAAGAACAAAATCATGAATTTTGCAGCAACCTGGATGGAACTAGAGTCTATAATACTGAGTGACCTCTCACAGAAACAAAGATCCAAGTATCACATGTTCTCACTCATATAATGGACCTTGAACATCAATGTAATACTATAAGAAAATGATTGATGGTACTGGGAAACTATGAGGGGGGAGGGAGATGGGATTAACAGTAGCAAATATCTGTCTGGGGACGGGGAAACACCTCTTATCAACAGGGTACCTGAATGAAATGTAATTGTATACCTAACCCTTAACTGTACCCCACAACATCATAATAAAAAATATTTTTAAAAATTCCATAATATTGAAATACTGCCATGTACCTTCTCAGACCACAGTGGAATAAAATAAATATAAACATCACCAACAAAGCTACCCCTAAACCCACAAAGACATGGACACTAAACAGCATGATGCTGAACTACTCCTGGTCAACACAGAAATCAAGGCAGAAATTAAAATTTTTAGAAACAAATGAAAATAAAGACATAGCTTGCCAAAACTTGGATACCCTGAAAGCAATACTGAGAGGGGAATTCATCTCTTTGCGAACACCCATCAAAAAAAATTAAAAACTCACAATTTAACTGCCAAACAAATCACCCGAGGGAGCTGGAAAGACAAGACCACCAAAACCTAACTTCAGCAGAGGAATCCAGATCACCAAAGTAAAAGCCCAAATACAGGACATAGAAGACAAAAATATCATTTAAAACAATCAATGAAATAAAAAACTGTTTATTTGAAAGGATAAAAAAGACTGGTGGGCCTTTAGCTAGATTGACCTTTATAAAAGAGAAAAAAAGACCAAATAAACACAATCAGAAATGCAAAAGATCAAATCACAACAGACCCTGAAGAAATACACAAAATTTTTGGAGATTACTATGCACACCTGTATGGAAAAAAGCTTGAAAATCAATATGAAATGAAGGACTTTCTGACATTAATCGAGACTTTAAATAGACCAATAACAACCCAGGAAATAGACTCCATCATAAGAAAACTACCCACAAAAAAAGTCCTGGACCAGGCAGCGTTCCAGAGGAGTTCTACAAAACATACAAGGAGGAGCCAATCCTGTTGAAATTATTCCAAGTAATTGAGAAAGACAGAACTCTCCCCAAATCATTGTATTAAGCTAACATCACACTGATACTCAAACCAGGTAAAGATCCAACAAAGAAAGAGAGCTACAGGCCAATATTCCTGATGAATATAGATGCAAAAATTCTCAACATATTAGAGTATTCGAGTATTTGTTGGGTTAGCAATACTGAACATTGCTATGTTCATTCTAGCAAATCAGATCCAACAACACATCTCAAAAATCATACACCATGATCTAGAGCTATCAATATCCACAAGACCATAAATGTAATTAAATACATCGACAAATGTAAAAATAGTAATCACATGATTATATCATTAGACCGAAAAAGCTTTCTATAAAATCCAGCATCCTTTCTTGATAAAAACCCCTGAACACCAAGGCATAGAGGAAAAATACCACAAAATAGTAGAAGCCATCAACAATAAACCCACAGCCAGCATATTGCTAAATGGACAAAAATTGGAGGCAGTTCCCCTGAAAACCAGAGCTCTAAGACAATGCTGCCCACTTTCACCCCTCTTGTTCAATATAATGTTAAAAGTCTTAGCTAGAAAAGCAATCAAACAAGAGAAGGAAATCAGGGGTATCCAAATAGGAAAAGGGGAAGTCAAGCTATCCTTTGCTGATGATATGATTGTATCTCAAAAATTCAAGAGAATCTGCCAAAAACCTCCTTGCACTGATAAAGGACTTTGGCAAAATCTCAGGGTACAAAAATCAATGTGCAACAGACAGTAGTAGCATTCTTATACACCAACAACAAACAGGCAGAGAAACAAATAAAAAGCAGAATCCCATTCACAATAGCCACACACACACACACACACACACACACACACACACACACACACACAAAGGAAATACCTTGGCATCTTCCTAACTAGAGAAGTGAAAGACTTTTCCAACAAAAATGACAAAACATCGCTCAAAGAAATCAAAGATGACACAAATAAATGGAAAATACTCCATGCTCATGGATTGGAAGAATCAACACTGTTAAGATGTCCATTCTACCAAAGGCAAACTACATATTTAACCCTATGCCCATTAAATTACAAGCAACATTCTTCTCAGACCTGGAAACAACAATACAGAAATTCACATGGAATCATAAATGACCACAAATAGACAAAACAATTCTCAGCAAAAGAAACAAAGTAGGAGGTATGACATTTACAGACTTTAAATTTTTTTATAAGGCTACAATAATAAAAACAGCCTGGTATTGGCACAAGAATAGGCATATAGTAGACCAATGGAACAGGATAGAGATTCTGGAAGCAAAACCTCAGTTTCTCAACCAACTCATCTTTGACAAAGTCTCCACTAACTGGGGAGAGGTAAACTTATTCAGTAAATGGTGATGGGAAAACTGGCTGACCACAAGCAGAAGATTAAAACAAGACCCCTACCTATCATCATACACAAAAATCAACTCTAAATGGAGCAAAGACCTAAATATAATATCTCAAACTCTAAGAACTTTAGAAAAAGCAGGAGACACCCTTATGGAAATTGGAACTGACAACCTATTCCTGATTAAAACCCCAATTGCCCATGCCAAAAGAGATAAGATCCACAAGTAGGGCCTTATCAAAGTGAAAATCTTCTGCAAAGCAAAAAAAAAAAACCATCAAGAGAGCAGGGAGAAATCCACAGAATGGGAAAAAATATTTGCCAACTGTACATCTGACAAAGGCCTAACATTCAGTATCTATAAGGAACTCAAATGCCAAAAAGATAAAAACAAACAGCCCTATTAAAAAGTGGGCAAAAGATATGAATAGATACTTCTCAGAAGAATACATACAAGCAGCCAACAGATACATGAAAAATTTCTCAGTCTTACTAATCATTAAAGAAATGCAAATTAAAACTACACTGAGATACCACCTAACTCCATTCAGGATGGCCATCATCAATAACACAAAAAACAGATGCTAGAGAGGATGTGGGGAAAATAGAACACTTCTACACTGTTGGTGGGGGTGTAAACTAGTACAACCTCTGTGGAAAGCAGTGTGGCAATTTCTAAAAGAACTAGAAATTGACCTTCCATATGACCCAGCAATCTCCCTTCTGGGAATATACCCGGAGAAACTCAAATCAGTCTACAAAGAAGATACCTGAGCATGCATGTTTATTGCTGCACTATTCACAATAGCAAAAACATGGAACCAACTGTGCTGCCCATCAAAGGTAGACTGGATTTAAAAACTGTGGTACATATACATTATGGAATATCATGCCATAAAAAGGCATAAAGAAAAACAAATTATGAACTTTGCAGCAACTTGGATGGACTTAGAGTCTGTAATACTCAGTGATTTATCACAGAAACAAAGAAATGAGTACCACATGTTCTCACTCATAAGCGGATCCTGAACAATTATCATGATACCATAAGAAAGGGACTGGCAGTAGTGGGAAACTGCTGGGGGTGGCACACTTCATCAATAAAGGTCCCTGATCCCAAACCGGGTGACGTGGTGATCTAAGTGAGGCCCAAACTTTACCTGTACAATCACCATTTGTATACCTAACCCTGAAATGTATGCCACATCTTTAAAATAAAAATTTTAAAAAGAAAGAGATGGTTGCCAGACAAACTCAACTGTTCATCTCCACAATCAAGTTTCTTGTAGGGAGGGATTTGTTCCCCACAGATTTAAATGAGCAGCTTGCTGCCTCAGAGGCAAACTATAATTGACTGCCTTCTCCCCACACCACCACTTGATTGGCTCTAGAACACTCTGGGTATATTTTAACAACTTTTTATATTTAAAATATTAAAGTGCTCACCTGCGCGCGTAACACACACACACACACACACACACACACACACACACACAACACATACACACACACACACACACAGCAGAGAGAATCTCACACTCTACCCAGTGCCAGGTGAATAGGGGAGTCAGAAATGCTTGTCAATGTTTTTCACTGCCTACATTCATTCACAAATAAGTAAGAAGGTGAATTTAAATGAAAAGACTAATGACTCATTCAAAACCCCAAAGATTAAACATAAATTTCTTCAATGATAAAATTAAAACTTCTCTCATATGGTGCTTTTAACAATGCCTTTGGCTACATATATCAGAAAGCTCAACCAATCGAAGCTATAATAAGTAGAAGCATATGATTATCTCACCTAACAGGACATCTGGAGGTGAGTGGTTCCAGAACTAGCTCAAGGGTTCAATGAAGTCGGAAGCTGGGCCAGTATGTATGACACTATGGGCCTTGCACTTGTGGGAGAAAGAGGACACTTCAGTTCCAAGCATCTCATATGAGAATATGAGAGCATCTCTGAATATGAGAGCAGTGATTTGAGCAGCACAAGGTCCTGGAATTCTCAATATGACTACACAAATAAAATCAGAATTCTGTTAGCAAGAAAGAAGAGAGGATGACTATTGTACAGTAGGACTCACAGGATCTAGGGATACTCTGCTTTCTGAGTGTTTTCACAAACCTACATTTAAAATCAATAAACTCCTCATATCTGACACTACAACCCTCCAATCCACATGATTTTTTTTAAACCTATGATAAAATCTTTCCATTCATCAATTTAGTTTATTTTGTCTAGAAGAAAAAGAAAATATAAATGATCAAGGTAAAGTTTTTCTACACCAAAAATAATAATGCTAGGTAGCAGTAGCAAGTTCAAAATAAATAACAAGATAGCTCAATTACAGGGGAGGTTGTAAATTGATACCTCACTGAAGGGATAGCATCACTTTGTTGGGATTATAGAGTTAGTTAAAGGTAAAACCAGTATCAGAGTCAAAATAACTAGAGTTATTCCTGTATACTCATACCTCTATTCAATCATCGATTCACACATCTCATGATTCACACTACATCATTAATTCAAGCATCAACAATTAAGTTCATTGCAAAGGTTTCCACTATTTTGAAACTGATAACACTGTCAGACATTTGTTTACTGCAGACATTTCCAACAAGGAAAATATTGAAAACTTATACTTCATGATTCAATGCTCAGAAAATAACTTTTAAAAATTATAAATGTATTTTTGGTATCTACAAACATATGAAGGCATAAGTTTCCAGAACATTCTGAAGTAAAATAGATTTATATGTAAAAAAAGCAAGCAGATATATCTTTGTCTCACAATCTGCAACTTGTCTTTTTATTGTCTTTGCAGGGTCTTTTGTAGAACAAAGTGAAATCCAGTTGATCAATCCAGTTTTTCTCTCATGGATTATGCCTTTAGTGTTGCATATCAAAATTTTTTGCCAAACTCAAGGTCATTTAGATTGTATCCCATGTCATTTTCTAGGAGTCTTATAATTTTGTGTTTTTACATTTAGGTCTGTGATTCATTTTGAGTTGATTTTTGTGAAGAGTAAGGTCTGTGTCTAGATACTTTTTTTTTGCATGTAGATGTCAAGAGTATTCTTTCTTCGTTGTATTGTCTTTGATCCTTTGTCACAGTTTATTTTGCTGTTATCTATGTACATCTATTTCTGGGCTCTTCTGTTCCATTGATCTTTTTGCATATTTTTTCTTCAATACCACATTGTCTTGGTTCTATAGCTTTATAATAAGTCTTGAAGTTGGGCAGTATCTCTCTTCCAATGTTGTTCTTCTCCTTCAATATTGTGTTGGCTATCTTGGTATGTTTCTCCTTCATATAAACTTTACAATTAGGGAGATATGTCATCAAGGAAAATGTAAATTAAGACAACAATAAGTTATAACCACACACATCAAAATGGCCAATATCTGGAACACTGGTAACACCAAGTGTTGGTGAGAATTTGGAGCAACAGGGTCTCTCATTGATTGCTGTGAGATTGCAAAATGATACAGCCACTTTGGAAGTCAGTTTGGTAGTTTCTTACAAAATTAAACACACTTGTATCATACAATGAAATAATCTCACTCCTTGGTATTTTCTGAAAGGAGTTAAGAACATATGTTCACCCAAAAACCTGCACTCAGGTGGTTACAGTAGCTGTATTTGTAAATGCTAAACTTTTAGGCAACCAATGTGTCTTTCATGGATAATTAAGCTGGAATATTAGTTAGCATTAAAAAGAAATAAGCTAACAAACCACAGAAAGATACAAAGGAAACTTAAGTGCATATTGCTAAGTGAAAGAAGCCAGTCTGAAAAGGTTACATACTGTATGATTCCAACTACATGACATTCTGAAATAGGCAAAACTGTGAGACTGTGAAAAGATTAGTGGTTTCCAGGGGTTCAAGGGGAAAAAGTGAGGAACAAGCAGAGCACAGAGGATTTTTAGGCTGTGAAACTACTCTGAGTCATATTGTAAAGGCGAGTACATGATATCTTGCATTTATGCAAATGCATCGAATGTTCAATACTGAATGTGAACCCTTAATGTAGACTATTGGCCTTAGGTGATATTGATGTGTCAGTGTAGGCTCATCAATGGTGACAAATGTACCCCTCTGATGGGGATATTAGGAATGGGTAGTCCATGCATGTGTGAAGGCAGAGGGTATATGGGATATCTCTGTGTTTTCCAATCTATGTTGCAGTGGCCCTAAAACTACTCTAAAATATAGTTTATTTAGTAAAGGAATCCATGTCACGGATGATATTTTCTAGCAACAATAAAGTGATGTCAATAGTAAAAAGTAGTTTAATCATATGTGAAGTGAAAAATATTCTAAATAAGCCATTGGTTCCAAAAAAATTATAGAAATTGGAAAATACTTTAAATGAATATGACTAATAAGAATACTTGGCTCTGACAAATGGTAGGGCCACCAAGAGGACACAGTTGAGGCGCTTCCAGGAGAATCCCTTAAGAATTAATGTTTCAGGATCAGAATGTTTCATGACAGAGAATATTATACAATAAATTGTCTAGATAATTTTTTAAAATCAGTAGATTACCCAGGGAAAGAAGATTGAGCAAATACAAGTCTAGCAAAAAACCCATCAAGTATTTATAGCCAAATGCAATCTTAGATTCTAAACAGAGAAAGCTTCAAAATGAATGTAGGTCCCTACAGGGAAATGCAGTTACCTATGTCCCCTTCCCCCATTAAAATTCTGGTAAACAAGCCGGGCTCGGTGGCTCAGCCTGTAATCCCGCGCCTTTGGGAGGCTGAGGTGAGTGGATTGCCTGAGCCCGCAGGTTCGAGACCTGCCAGGGCAGCAAGACCTCATCTCTACAATAAATCAAAAAATCAGCCGGGCGTGGTAGCGCATGCCTGTAATTCCAGCTACTCGGAAGGCTGAGGCGGAAGGATCGCCGGAGCCCAGCAGGTCGAGGCTGCGGTGGCCGGGAGCGGCCACTGCACTCCAGTCTGGGTGACAGAGTGAGACTCCAACTCAAAAAAAAAAAAAAAATCTGGTAAACAAATATTTATGGGCTTATGTGCAAAACACCAAAATGAGTAATTGGGGCACACAAATGAATCAGACACAGTGTCCTCAAGGAGCATTTAGACTTCTAGAGAGATAAACGCAGAAATGCATCCTGTAATTAAACATGGTAAATGCAAAGGACTGCCCTGTGTGTTATGGGACTTCAGAGGATGAACCTAGTCCAACACAGGGTTCAAGAATGTTTTTTTTAAAAAGAGACATGCAGGTTTCATAGGGCATCAAATTGTTTTTTTAATACATGATCTAAGCTTCATAATTTAAGCAAAATGTTCCAAAGAATATAAATGTCTCTGAATTATTCTGTACTATCTAAAACAAGCTCACGAGTAATTCATCAACTTCTCAGTTGCATTGCTCAAGGCAATTCGAAGAAAGGAAAAGAAAAAAAAAACAAGTTACTTATATTAGTAGCCATCAGCAGAAATAACGACTGAACTGGGGCATCACTTGCAAGATCTTTACTAAAACCGAGTAGAGTTTTTGGAAACAGGCCTTTAGGGTAAGCATCAGCATATGACGGCACAATATTACTTTTTTTATTCCAATCTAAAAATTAGCACTTCAAAAATCAGACTGGAAGAAAGACAGCGACGCAGGTTAGCATTATAATATCTGTTTGCCTCTCACCCTCTCTAAATAAGCACAACAGTAGGTATTGGTTTTGGGGAAGACAGACAGAGATTGATCAGGAACAAAAAGGTCCAACCTCACAGTGCTGTGTTACAAGGCACAAAGAAAATGATCATGATGTCTGAAATTGTTTATTTAACCATATGTAAGTTTCAAAGCAAAACTGAATAAAACCACTCAAGTAAATTTTCCATGTCTTATCTCAATCATGTATGCCCATAAATGAAACTTATTAAACATCCCCTGGGTCCAAAAAACCAGAATGAAAAATGATAAATTAAGGAAAGCACCAGAAAGCACGAATCTCAGTCACTTTGTTGCCATGAGGTTCTCCTGGGTCATTTTCAATTCTAAAAAAATGTAGATGGCACATTGGAAACAAATACTGCCTAACCCAGCAACATTTTAGAGACCAAGCTTGCTCAAGTGGATCATCAGTATGATGGGTATTCAACAACTGCCATTCTATAAAGGGTTTCTCCATTACTTATGCCTGCCAGAGTTGCTGGCTTTCTCTAGTTTATTTCCTCTCAAGATTTTCTTCTTTGAAGGCTTGTGTTAATGCAATTGTGGTACCCAGTTAATTGTATTCATTTTAGGTATTTTCTATTTTGTATGTGTTGGGCTGACTTGAGAGAGATCATGCTGCTTTGGGGACCTAGTTACAAAATTTTCAAGACAGGTCATCATACTTTGAAATATGTATAAGTGTGTGTGTACATGCACATGTGTTTTGGAATTTAAGTGTTGCAAATAATAAGTCCCTCAGAGCGTGTTTTATTTGTTTTCCAGAACACAAAGGGGTTTTGGAGTTTGGCTAATTTCCATGCCAAGAGTTCTGTGAACTTAAGAGGCAGCATCTCCCCTGGGAAGCCAATGGAATTCTCTCCAAGGATGCTCAGTGGAAGACAAAATTTTTTGAAAAACATGTACAGAGCACAAAAATCACTAACCCCCTGCAGAATCAGACTTGAGAATTTGCCACTTGTTTCTTGGAATTTGGATTGTCCTGTGCTAGGGAGCTTTCTGGTTTTTTGCCTAGATATTCTTCTGCAATAATTGAAAATTAGATCTGATTTTCCTTAGCTTCCCTTGGTTTTCAAGCATGGTCATCATTGTTATTTTAAACACATGTCAACTCTCCCAGTAGCTAGGAAAAAAAAGAAGTATTCATTTTTTCTGGTTGCAATATGATGCTAGGCTCAATTTCCATAGTTAGTGTGAAGTAATGAGCAAAATATCATATTTAAATATCTCTGAAAACTTTGTATTAAAAGAGGTGCTTCTATCATGGCAAACACATTTCAATGAGGATTTTTATTCTATAACTTACATCAGCTCCAAGCTGTTGTTTCTTCTTGAAGGAGAACTATCCTTCAAGATGTTCAGTGGCATCTAAGTAGATGCCATGAAGTCAAAACCACACTATGTATATGTATATGTGTATGCATATGTATATACCAGGAGTGCCAACAAATGTATACACATTTTAAGAGATATTAAGAGATGTCCAAAGTAATCAGAAGTGTCTGGACGCTGATGGTAACCACTCTGAGCACCTCTTGTAATTACAGAAGTCAAATATGACTTCTCTTCATCTATTGTTGTCAGCATATATCGAGTATCACAATTTTAATATAGTTTTTTTTTTCCTTTCTTAAAATGTATACATTTTTGGCAATGTCTATATGTATAGAAAAGAAACATGCTAAAATGCTGTATTCTTTTTAGCTGGACAAATAACTTTTCATTTATCTCATTTTAAAGTGAAGGAAGGTGCTTAATTAATTTGAACTCTACAATTACAGGCTCTAGAATCACAAAGAAATTACTTTTAAAAATTAAATTTTAGCAGTCTGGCCATTTAGCAAAGAACTAGTATAAGAGAATTTAATTTAAAATACTAAATATTATGACAATATAAGACTCTTATGTTAAAAATATGTCAAAACAAAAGGTTCATCATCACTTCACTGAGAGTAACTTTGAACTTCCATGTGTGGGTAGAGAGAATAGCAGTGAGGGGAAGGGAAGGATTACAGATATAAAAAGGCAAGAGGAAGGCATAAGGGAAAGAGCTGTGTGGGTGGCTTGGAGGACTTGCGGTGAGGGGGTGGGTGATAATGTTTACATAGTTAGAGACAGGCATAACAAAAGCATTCATCTGTAGAACCCCAATATGCAAGAGAGCATATAACGGTCCCACTTGAGCTTTGGACTTACTTGAGCTTAAAAAGTCTCAAGTATGAACTCAGACTCAGTCCTTCTTCAGTTGTAAAGCTGGGCCTGTCACATGGCTTTCCAGAGCCTACATTTCCTCAGATAAAACACATGACACGTGCATTTCTTCCTTGAAGGCTTGTCATGAGGATGAGGTAATAACATAATTAGCAAATGGGCTACCACAGTGCCTAGCACATAGTAGAAAGTCATTATATACAAACATGCTTCCTTTCTGCTTCCTCTGCCCTACTCCTCACCACCACCACTTGCAGCAAATGCAAAAGTTTGGGAATTCCATCCTCAGTAATAACAAACTCCACAAACCATGAGTCTATTTTTCCAGCAATGATACAGTGTCTAACAGAATCTTGCACCTAACACCTTCATCACCTGTTTTACAAAAACGATTGTAAATCAATCCCTTGCTAAGAGCTATGCAAGTGAGCAATAGTGCCTCTAATCAGTGTTACTGATTATACCAGGTTTCTGGAAAGTAAAAGAGTTGCGACTGTGCAGAGCTGAAATCAGCTCAGTTCAGTGGAAGAACAACTGTGACATCTAAAGGCAGATGGCCAGGCTGAAACATAGCGTTAGCTCTGAGACAAGCAAGACGCTGCCATGCAAATGTCATTGCCATGTACTAAAATAGGAACTAAATACTCTTTTCTGCTCTTTCTTTTATTGCACTTTCCAATTCAGTACAGATACCTTTTGCAATAAAACCATGGAGTGTTTCTGAGAAGTAAATGTATCCTTTCATTAATCAACACTTTACACTTGTTTTTTCTCAGTTTCACCATGGAGAAGTGTGCAGTACCACAAACCTTCGAGTAGTGTGCTACCTTGATTAAGGTACAAAACGTTAAAAGCAAATTACTATGAAAATATGAAACAATTTGCACTTAATGTTTCAGTCATATCTGTAAAAAATATGACTTAAATATAGTTTTATTAATAATACATATTTTAATTAAACGGCTGGAGGTGCATCTAGCTGGAAAAATTGAATCTTCTCTGGATTTCACATACTGGTATGATTCATGGGCAGTAAATATGCAAAGCTTTATGCCCATAAGGCAATCAAACTCCAAAGCTGATGTGCATGTTTTTACCTAAAAGAATAAAATCTAGTAAGGGTTAGAAATAATAATAATAATAATAAATAGCAGACTGCCAGAGCAGTCTAATGAATTGGCTCTAGCCACCAACTATATCCTTTCTCATATAATAAAATCATTCTTTCTGCAGCAATTACATCCACTCCAACATTTTATGGAATAATTTACTTCCATTATTCTCATTACACAAGAAAATCCTGTATGTGTACTTATACATAGTGAACAACTTCACAAATATTAGCAATAAAATTCAGGGATACGAGAGACTAGTTTTGCAAAGCAGGAAATCCTTCTTATTGTGGACAGTTTAGGCATTGCATAATCTGGGAAGGACTCACTTTACTTTTTCTGCTCCCCTAACATTTGCCTAGTATATCAGTCTGCTACGGTTGCCATAAAAAAGTACCAAAAGGTTGGGCGGTTTAAGTAATGTGATCTTCTCATAATCCTGGAGGCTAGAAGTCCAAGATCAAAGTGTCAGCAGGGTTGGTTTCTTCTGAGGCCACTCCCCTTGGCTTACAGATAGCCATCTTCTCCCTGTGTATTCACATGGCTCTCCATCTGTGTATATCTGTGTCCCAATTTCTTCTTCATATAAAGATACCAGTCATATTAAATTAGGACCTCACCCTGATGATCTCATTTTAATTTTATTATCTATTTAAAGACCTTATCACCAAATACAGGCATAGTGTGTGCTACTAGGGGTTAGGACTTCAACATATGAATTTTGATGGAACACAAATCAACTCACAATACCTGGAGACTTCCATTTGCATATGGTTATATTATCTGCTTCTATTGGCATGGTATTTTGCCAGCAAAGAAGAGTCTGCTAAACTGTTAAGATACGCAGAGCAAGCACAAAACCTAAGGTTTGCATTTCAATTTTTATAACACTTTAATTTGAATTTCTCTGAAAATTTATTTTTGTTGAATTTGTAATCATCACTTTAAAACACTTGAAAAATTAAAAATAAAATGTTGACTCCTAGTCAACTAACAATAGGAGAATATCAGCCCTTCTTACTTTACCCTAGACTCAACTGTGCCTCAGGAGACACGTGTCTCATGCATCACTGAAGCCATGTTGAGGAAGGATGTCTTGCAGGGACAAAGCAGGCTTGGCATTGCCTTTCCCAAGGTGACCAGGTACTCTGGTCTATTGTTGGATGCATTACACATTTATAGTTGTTTTCTTCTTTCTAATGAATTATCTCTTTAATCAATATAAAATATCTCTATACTCCAGCTTGTGAAACTTACTTAATCTGAAATTTTCAAAAGTCACTTTAACCTAAAAATGTTTATTACTTTCATGGAAGCTGTTGTTCCTTTAGCCTGTTTATGTTTCTATATTTAATGAGCATGTCTTGTAGGGAGTATGTCTTCGTAGAGTCTTTGCTTTGTTATCCATTCTGTCAATCTTTGTCTTTTAATTTAGTGTTTCAGTCATTAACACACATTGTAAACATTAATATGTTTAGATTTAGGTGTACCATTTTGCTATTTGTTTTCTGTTTTCCCTTCTGTATTTTGCCTCTGTACCTGTTTTTTCATCCATTCATCCATTGATGGTTATTTCAATATTTTCAGTATTCAGTTTTAATTTGTGTATTATTTTTTGAGCTATACCCCTTTACATTATATTTAGGGGGCTTTTCTAGAGGTTATAATATATGTATCTAACCTTCCACAGTCTACTTAGAGTTATTACTATATTACTTCCTATAAAACAACAAAACTTTCAAATAAAATAGTTCCCCTTCAACTGAAGTTTATGTTATAGTTGCTATACGTATGAATTGCACCTAAATACATAAAAAAACTCACCCAATGATGTTATAGTTTTTTCTTTAATCAGTCATATGTATTTTAAAGAACTAAGAAGAAAAATGATAGCATTCTAAAATTATCCAATTATGTATCATCCCTGTTAGTCTTTGCTCATTTTTGAGACCAATTTGCCCCCTAGCAATATTTCCCTCCATCCTGAAAAGCATCCTTTAACATTTCTTATAAAGCAAGTATGCTAGAGACAAATCTCCTTCTTCTGAAAATGTCTTTATTTTGCATTACGTAGGATACTTCACAGGACTTCAAATTTTGAATTAACAGTTCTCTTTTCTTAGTATTTTAAAGATGCTGTTCCATTGTCTCCTGGCCTCCATAGATTCTGATGAGAAACACACAGTAATTCAAATTATTGTTCACCTGTTTGCAAGGTGTTGCTTTATCTTGCCGCTTTTGGGACATTTTATTTACCTTCAATTTTCAGTGGTTTAAGTATATTATGTCTAAGCATGGTTTTCTTTGTACTTATCTTGTTAATCTTCACTGAACTTGACATTTTACATTTTTGCATTTCACCAAATTATGTTTAGCTATGATTTCTTCAGAAGTTTAATTTTCTCTGGATCTTTCTCCTCTTCTCTGGAGTTTATTTTCACATGTTAGATCTTGTTATATTGTTCCTCAGGTGCTTTAAGTTTTGTTTCTTTGTTTGCTCCAATATTTTGCTCTCTGTTCTTCAATTTGAATATTTATTTTTAAAAAAACACTTTAAAATATTTTTATTATATGAATACATAATTGTTATACATATTTATGGGGTACAAGTGATATTTTGATACAAACATAAAATTTGTAATAATTAAATCAGGGTAATTTGGATATTTATCTCTTCGAACATTTATTATTTCCTTATGTTAGGAACATTCTAATTCCACTCTTTTAGTTATTTGGAAATATAAAATAAAGTATTGCTAGCAATTGTCAACATTTTGTGTTACCAAACACTAGATCTTATTCTTTCTGTTTATCTGTACCTTTATAACCATTAGCCAGCTTTCCTTATCTCCTTTTCACTACCCTTCCCAGCCTCTGGTAACCAGGATTCTGTTTTCCAAGTCCATGAGTTTAATTCTTTTAGTTTCCAAATATAAGTAAAAACATGTGATATTTGTCTTTCTGTGCCTGGCTTATTTCACTCAACACAATGTCCTCCAATTCCATCAATGCTAAACAACAGGATTTTATTCTTTTTATGGCTGAATAATTATTCATCGTGTATATGCACCCATTTTTTCATCCATTGAAGGACACAGGTTGATTCTATATCTTGGCTATAGAGAATAGTGCTACAAGAAATATGGGCGAAAAGATATCTCTTCAATACACTGATTTCCTTTATTTTGGATAAACACTCAGCAGGGAGATTGCAGGATCATATGGTGCTTCTGTTTAGCTTTTTTAGGAGATCTCCATACTATTCTCTATCGTAACTATATCAATTTACATTTATACCAACAGCATACCAGATTGAATAATTTATATTGCTTAATCTTCAAGTTCACTGACTCTTACTTTTGTCATCTCTATTCCACTATTGAGCCCACTCAGTGAGCTATTTATTTTAGATATTAAATTTTCAGTCCTAAAATTTTCATTTGGTTCTCTTATATTTTTTATTTCTCTGCTGAAATGTATAGGTCATAAATATTATAGCTTCTTTAATGTCTTTGTCTAATAGTTCAACATCTGAGTCATTTGGGGTCTAGCATCTATTGATTGTTCTTTTCCTTGAGAACTCGGCTACATTTTCCTGATTTTTGTTTGTTTGTTGTATTTGTTCTGTAGACTCTGGGTCCTACTATAATTCTCTGAAAAGTGTTGATGTCTGTTTTATTTGTTTTTGTTTTTGTTTTGAGTTGGAGTCTCACTCTGTCGCCCAGGCTGGAGTGCAGTGGCCGCTCCCGGCCACCGCAGCCTCGACCTGCGGGGCTCCGGCGATCCTTCCGCCTCAGCCTTCCAAGTAGCCAGAATTACAGGTATGCGCAACTATGCCCAGCTGATTTTTTGATTTATTGTAGAGATGAGGTCTCGCTGCCCAGGCGGGTGGTCTGCTTTAGTAGGAAGTCAACTCATTTAGGTTCAGATTATAAATTCTGTCTTATCTTCTGTGAGCAGCGGTTTGAACTTCAGGTTAGGTCTCTAAACCTATGCTACCTGGTTTGGGTCTGCACCATACATACATAACTTAGAGTTTAGTCTGAAACTTGTGTAAATTCACTCACAGAAGTAGAGGGTCTTTTTCTGTAGCTGTCGTATTCCAAAATTCCCCTATACTCTCTGGTTCACAGATGCTCCTTAAACTGGTTCTCTTATTTTAAAAAACAGAAGTTTTACCAGTGTTTCAGTCACTTCTGCCAAGTAGCTCCACAAATGAGGCCTACCCTCAGGACAAAGCTAAGAGAGAAAACAAGAGAGCAAAAACTCACTGTGGGCAATCCCTTCAGGTCTCCTCCCACTATAGGAGCTTTTCTGTCCTCTCAATAAATCCTGCTTTCTCACTTTCCAGTCATCTGTGTCTCTCAGTCTTCCTGGGCATGAGACAAGAACCCGACCAGAAGATAAGCTGCAGAAGATCGTCAGAGCTGTAGAACTGTGCATCCCACAGGCTGGCTTGCCAGCCAACGGAGCCGACTGAACCGGGAGAGCTGCTGGCAGAAGGCGAGACTCAGAAGCTGAGACACTTCAGGGAACTGCAACGCTCTCGGGCTTGGCTTGTCAGCCCATTAGAGCCAACACTCCTGGGGCTAGGCCTGCCAACCCATCCAGCTGACCCTCACTTGGGTTCAGTTGGCTAACCCATTGAGCTAACACTCTCAAAGCCCAGGCTGACCAGAAAAATCCATATCATTAGTACTACTCTGCATATGTGCTTGGTTTTGTATGACTAACTATATTCCATTAAACTCTCCATTCCTAAAATGTGTAAACTCTAAGCTGGCAAATTTAGCTCCAATCTTGAGTTTAAATGTTGAGTTTAAATGTTAACAGTGCTTAAATACTAGGTAAGTTAACAATAGATTCTAAATCTTGATTTTGAATGTTAAATGTGCTTAAATACTAGGTAAATTAATTAGTATTTAATCTTGAGTTTAATTGTTAACAGTGAAGTACTAGGTAGTTAACAATAGATTCTAAATTTGTTTTCTGCTTTACATCACATGATTTGAAAAGCAAAATATATATTGGTTAAAGACAGGGTTCAAACTTACCCTTTAACAAATTCCAACAATCCAAAATTTCTTTAAAAATGTTTTTAATTGCTGGCCTGGAGAGGTGGCTCACATCTGTAATACCAGCACTTTGACAGGGGAAGGTTAGAAGATTACCTGAGCCCAGGGGTTGGAGACCAGCTTGGGCAACTCCGTGAGACCTGTCTCTAAGGAAAAAAAAAAAATCTCACTGTCTCTTTCCCTAGGGGTTGCCCCTTCACAATCTGCCTGCTTATGTTTACTTCAATATTTGACCCTTTGATAGGTATTTTTTAAATTTTGTCCAGAGTTTTTATCTGTACTTTTAGTGATTGGGGTAGGTTGTCATGAGTTTACAACACCATTGTGAAACAATTCCCTGACCTACCCAGAAGTTCCTTTTGCATCATAGCAAGAGAGACAAGCTATGGAGATTCTTCTTGTGTGGCTATCCTCGCTCCACCTGGGTCATTACCTGCAGTTAGATATAGACATGGAGGAAGAAGGCCCAACAGCCTGATATTTACCCCAAATAGGAGCCTGTATACCCAGGTTTTAGATCAGAACCAGAAGTAGTTTATCTCAGTTGCTTATCTTAATAGCTTAGGTATATGCATCAAAAAAAGTAGCTTTTTTGATATTGTGAATTTAAACTCGCTACTTTGATACTTAGACTAATTTTTAAAAAATCTACCAAACAAAAATAAGAGCAAATATTAAAAAACAGAAAAAAAGCAGCCTGAGGAATAATACTTATCTCACTCAACTCTAAAGAGTGAGCCACACATGGCCCTGAAACCAGGCTCAAAAATGAGGAGTTCGTTTTCATAATTCCACTATTATCCCAAGGAAGTAATTTTAATTAATTTCTACCAGGTCACAGAATGAGTATTAGCAGGGACAGAAAATTTTTTTAATCATTTAACAAATATTTATTGAGCACCTAAATGTGTCAGCCACTGTTCTAGGTATTAAAATTATCCTAACAAAGAAAAGCTGAAACTTGTTGCCAACATTTGAATGAGCAACAATTACCTTCCTCTTTTTCACAGTTACATTATTATTTCTGCAATTTGCCTTTTGTTTTATTGCAATGTATTTTTTATCTGAGTAATGCACTTTGTATGAGGCTGCAGTTCAGTTATGAATATTTTCAAAGAGCATAGAAAATCAGTGATTTGATGTAATGATGATGGCGCAGTGTACATATGACACTTCATTGAATGCTGCCAATGTGTGACAGCTACTAGTAATTAAAAATACAGTAAATATGTACAGAAGTCTTAAAGGCAGTGATGGAACTAAGTTCCTACTCTTTCTACCAAAAGCAAAATAGAAATAGGATACTCACAACCCCTTCCTTTCAGCAGTTTTCTGCTCTCTTCCCTACTACTTGAAGTACAGGAGAAAAGTGGGGCATTGCTAAGTCTCTGGGGCAGTAGCCCCACCCAGTTCCCCTTTCCAAAATCAATAATCTGACAGAGTTCATCCTGAGTTAACAACCTGCTCTCACCTCCTACGGGACTGAACTAGGTTTTCAAGGTCCCAAAAAACTATCATGCATACACACTATTGAGAAAGTATAGAAACTCAACAAAGCACTGGAACATTAAACCAAAAATCAAGGTTTGACAACGTGCAGTTTGCTGAGAAGCTGAAAGCAAATTTGGATGTTCAGTGACTTAGAACTACTGTATCTACCCTAATGTTTGGCAACTTTCTTTCTCTGTTCTTTCCAAGGTCTTTACTTTCTATCAGCAACCTTACTTTATAGGCAGTTCTTGGTTTCAAGCCATTTAAACATAGTTTCATCATTTATTCAGTAAACATCTTTCTGTGGACCAGTTTGTGCAATGCATGGTGCTAGGCATGGAAGTCAGTAACAGACATAACTCCAGTGTTCTAAAAGATTTACTTCTGGGTGACCAACGGCCCAATTGAGACTGTGGTTCTTTTTGTGATTTGTCCTCTTCCCAAACTTCTGATATTCCCTCTCACCTTTATTTACCACCCCACATCTTCACTCTAGAGTGGGGCTGTTGTGGAAGACCATTCACCGCCTGACTCGCAGTCCTACCCTCCCCGCCAGCCCTCCTCTGCCTCAGGAAGTCAAGACAGCTGCTGAGTCCTGCTAAAGCTTCTTTTTGTCACCACATTCATTAAAAAGAAATTAAGTCCAAGACTTAATTCCTGCTCCCTCAAAGCCTAAAGCATAACAAAGAGCTTATTCTACAGAAATTAAAAGCACAGAAGTTATAAAAGTACTAAGTTCAGGTTTTTCATGTTTCCTAGATCAATGAAAGTAAGATGCTCTCCCCGTGGAAATTAATTCAATTTTAATTCTATTTATATTAATAGTCTATTTTTCTCAGGGAAGAAAGATAGTACTTTTGCAAGGGAAGTCTCTAACTCTCTCCCCTTCTCCCTCCCTGACCCCAACAGAATGTACAGAGTCAATCTCTGTTGATGAAATGTTAAATTCCTTCAGATTTTCCTGACTCCACTAACTGGAGCACAAGCCCCTATACTGGATTCTTATGATACCATATTCTATACCGCTTACCACTCATCACAGATGTTATTTAAGTCTTGTTTGTATGACTTGTTTCATTAATGTCTATTCCCCCTCCTAGATTATAAATCCCATGAGACCAAAGACTGATTTTTTTTCTTTTCCTTTCCTTCCCTTTTCCTCTTTCTTTTTTTTTTTTTTTTTCTAGCCATCACATCTCCAGTGCCAAGTGCAGTGGTAGTCAGTTTATTAGGAGAAAACCACAGCCTTTGAGGGTCATCTCTGATGATTAATACCAGGGAAAAAAGGCCAGGCTTGTTGGCCCCAACAGCTTTCTCTAAACGTGAATCAATCCCCGACTCTGGAATCTCTGGAGACAAGGTCCTGGGATCTGGAGAGCTTAGTTATAGGTCTCATGTGTAGAATCCACAATGTAGCCTCCAATGCTCCTCTAAAGGAGAGTCTTTAACTCCTTTAGTCCATTCCTCAGAGTTTCTCTAAATCTTGGAGAAACTGGCCTGGATTAAGGAGATAAGGAGATAATGTGCAAAAACCCTGGACCAGTCAAGTAACCAAAGACCCAGATCATAGCTTTTCTTCAGTCTTTTTAGCAATGCTGTGATCCTGTTCATAATTACTCAACTTCCTTTACACTTTAATTTCTTTACTGGTAAAATGCAGTGAATAATACCTCCCTTGATCATCCATAGGATTGCTACAAGATCAATATGAAACAACACATAAATAAAACAGCCTGAACAAGCAGATTGCTTGCAGTGTAAATCAATATCATCTTCTGCGTTTTAAAACTTCTCAGTGGACAACCCATAGGTAGTTCAACCCCTGTCACCAGATGAAAATGTCTTGCAGACACTTTAATTCATAAATCAAAAGTCAATTCAGTAACTAAAATTGTCCAGTTTCATTTGTTAATCAAAACTTGGAACTTGATTTAAATTAAAAAACATTTTCCTCTCCCCAGAAAGATCCTGATTAGTGTAGGTACTTAAAGTGGTAGAATGGGAGTGGTCTTCCTCTTCTTTTTCTCCATCTGATGAATCTACTTTTTCCTAACTGGAAATGATTGAACACAAGCTGCCTGCCCAAATTCATCAGCCCCCTTGAAATGGAGTTTGTAGCTTCTTTCTTTCCCTTACTTTCTCCTCCTTTCCTTCTCCTTTTTTCTTATTCCTGCCCCATTTTTTCTTCTCTCTCTCTCTCTCTCTCTCTCTCTCTCTCTCTTCTCTCTCTCTCTCTCTCTCTCTCTCTCGCTTGTGGACTTCACTTGCCCGACCTGTTTTGAACAAGAGAAAGGAAAAATTAATAGGGATAGGATAGCTATTATTTGCCTAGTACTGTCAGTTAAGGCTTCTCAATGTCTGGGCTGGAAAACTGTTTAAGGGAACTTTTTCCTGTAGAGGGTACTTTTACACATTCTACAGAGAGTCCCACGTACTCTCCTGACATTCTCTTGACAATGACCAGACATTCTATTCCCCCAGCTGCTGTGTTCCCTCAGTCCCCAGCTTCCTGAGTGGTGCATGCACTTCCCCATTGGAAACAGATCTTCTTCATTGGAATCCCATCACCTTTCTATGGTGATCTTCCTGAACAGAATTTTCTAAACTTACTGTTAGTGATTACTCCCGAAAGAGAGAGAATTACACGGTGAACTTCCATGTACTGATCATCCAGCTTCAGCAATTACCAAGCTTTTCCCACCTTACCTTTATTCCCCTGGGAATTTTAAAGCAAATTCCAGATTTTCTGTATTTCACTGAGTAAAATCTGAAATGGAGCCAGGATAGCTCCTTATCCTGTATGACCCTCATCTGGCCCAAAGGAAACACTCACAAACCCCCTGTGCTGACCAAATTTAGGGTGCAGGCCAATTCCTCTGCTGAACTCCACTTCACTGCCAAAACAGTTGAATGGTCCATCTCTCTTGCCATTGAGATATCCAAAACTGTATGTCAGAGTGCATAGTCAACTGCAAAAGCTATGCAGCAAACATTATAGGAAACTTCATGAAGGCCTTCTCCTCAGACTTGGACTTAGGAAATAGTGCTTGTCTACATTCTTCCCCCTTGCAGAGAAAGGGGCAAAACAGCTCTCTCTCAAACAAAGAACATTCTTACAAATAATTCTAACCCTCTCAACATACTATCTCTCAATACTTTCATATCTTCAGTGAGTAAAGTAGTTCAAGTGACGCCCTAACCAGTTTTCTCAAACCTCTTTTGTAAATTTTGTATATCATCCACCATATCTATCCGGAGATAGCAATTATTATAGCTTCGCATCTTGCCCAAAACTTTAATTCAATAATCTGATCTAACTCACATCCAGAAGAGCTTCACATAGTACATACCTGTTTGTTTCAATGACATTGATGCTACTAGAATTTCATTTTATCTGCCAGTATATTAATTATTCTAAATTATAGGTATTTGAGAAATTTTTCCTTATAACTGCTATCAAGTCACATCAATCTATCAGTGGTAAACTATCGTTTGTTTCCCACTTAATTCTATTAGTATTCTTATTCTTTAAGTTAAAGCATGATTACTGACATTGAATGTTATCATTTTCTGAAAAAGTGATTAGTTACATTTATGTTCTATTGCCATAGTTCTACTGAAATTTCAACCTATTAACTCATGATACAACTAAAACTAACTGAATTGTTGTGTGATAGTGAATACATTTACATTCATTGGTTAATTTCCTTCATGTAGAGAGAGGCATGATTTGCAGGTGTGGGAGGCATAGAAGACTACCTTAGTCTTTTTCCTAAGATTACCCTCATACAAATTTAGACTAAGGTGAATATTATTGGAGACACATTGTCTGCCAGCAACATTGAGAAAATCTGCTTGGGACTTGAGGAAAAATTTGAGCTATCACTTTCTCCTTCCCAAAGGTATTCTGATCTACACTAGACAATAGACTTTGGTAGAGTAGAATCAATGCTTACCTGGTCACCCTGTGTCCCTACAGTCTAACCTAGCACCCAACACTTAATAGATCCTCAGCAAATATGTGTTGAATGAATGTGTATATTGAACAATCAGGACTTGAAGGATGAATCAGAGTGCAACTTAATTTTGTCTTCTACTAGCCCTTGAAAACATGTGCTGCAAGAAGGGTTTTCCCCTCCTCTGTATAAAAACATAGACAGAGCCGGGCTCGGTGGCTCAGCCTGTAATCCCGCACCTTTGGGAGACTGAGGTGAGTGGATTGCCTGAGCCCACGGGTTCGAGACCTGCCTGGGCAGCGAAACCTCATCTCTACAATAAATCAAAAATCAGCTGGGCATGGTAGCGCATGCCTGTAATTCCAGCTACTCGGAAGGCTGAGGCGGAAGGATCGCCGGAGCCCAGCAGGTCGAGGCTGCGGTGGCCGGGAGTGGCCACTGCACTCCAGTCTGGGTGACAGAGTGAGACTCCAACTCAAAAAAAAAAAAAAAAAAAAAAACATAGACAGTCTCATGACTACGCTGGTCAATCTCAGGTGATTCAAAGTCCCACATTGACTTTAAGTTGACACACAGACCCTCCACTCTTGCTCTCCATGAGTGAGGAATGTAGACAAGCACTATTTCCTAAGCCTAAGCCTGAGGAAAAGGACTTCATGAAGCCTGCCTGTCATGCTTGCTGCATCACTCCTGAATGTGCAGTTCAGTGTAATTGCCAATGCTTCCATCTTCATTTAAAGTTCTATCTTTCTAGCTGGAGCCTACTGCAGGGCAGAAACTCTGAGTCAGGTAAAGAGTGTGGTCAGTTTTTCTGTCTTTCCCTGTTTCTCCCCTCCCAATTTGTTACCTAAGGTTTCTAGCCACTCTCGGGATAAGTTGTGGGAAAGAAAGGGAGCAAGAAAGTTATTATTTGAAAAGCCAAAATCTGGGAGGCAATTTATATATTTATAACAAATATAATTAACAAAGAATTGGTATCCAGATACATGTTTCTAATTCCTAGGAAAAGGATAATAAGAACAAGGCTAACAATTGTTAGAAAAATTAGAAACAGATAGGAACAGGCATTTTACTAGAAGAGGAAACACAAATGGCCAATAATTATATAAAAAGTAATCAAGGTCTCTGAAATAAAAGATGAGAAAGTTAAACATCAAAGAGATACAATTTCACACCCAACAGTCAGGTAAATTATGAATTTTGCTGACACAACATGTCAATAAGAATATAGGAATATCTACATCTTAGATTGGTAGAAATGACATTTAGTGCAATCACTTTAGAAAATAATTGTTCCTTACTAAATTAGAATAATTACATACAGTATGATCCATCAGTTCCATTCCTAGACAAATACTCTGAAGAAAACCTTGTATATGTGCATTAGAAGACACATACAAACATATTCATAGCAAATATATTTGTAGCAGCAAAACTATAGGAAAAATCCAAAATTTATTAATAAGAGAAAGGCTTGATTATGGCATATTAATATAACATATAGGATTAGTAAAATACAGTGAAAAGGAAAAACTACAATTACAAGAATTTAAATGGTTGTATCTCAAAAGACTTATGTTGAGCTCAAAATTAAAATGACATTATAAATATGTAGGAACACCTACACATATGATAAAATCTTGAAGAAAAACAAAGAAGCATTAAGCATACAACTCAGAATTATAGTTATCTCTGACAGCAAGGAAAAGAATAGTGTGCAGGAAGAGCAAACAGTAGCCTTAGGATATTGGTATTGTCCTATTTGGTAAAATATCTTAACGAGTATATAGGTATGCCTCTTCTTTTTGCATATATATTACATTTATCCATTCTTAAAGGCAGAAATAAAGGTAAAACAAAGAAAAGAAATAAACAACTCAGGTTGATTCAATAGTGATATAATTCTCCACTTTTACTAGTACAAGTACAAATTTTCAAGCAAGTTCAAGAGATGCCAAAGAAAAAGAACAAAACTTATTGCGTTCTGTCCAAGACTTAGATATTTATGAAGTATATAGTGATCCACCAGAATATAACATAGAGAAAAACTATGCAGAATAATCATCAGGATTTTTTGTGAACACTCCTAGTGGGGAAAAAAAAAGCTACCATCTTATCATGGGTTAAATGGAGTCATTTTCTACCTCTGTTCACAGTCAGTGCTTCTTTATAGCTAATGTCACATGGTCAACAGAAGAGCACAACCTTAGTTAACAGTCAAAGCTAATTTTCATTCCCAGTTCTGCTACATGCTTACATGAACTTGGGCAAGTTCTTCTATCTCCCTGTGAGTCTCTTTCTTCATCTGTAAAACTAGAATGATGTCTAAATTGTAGGACTTGGAAGGTTGAATGACACCATACAAATATGGCAAATGTGCCAAAGTACTTGTAAGGTACAAAGAACTGATAGTTGTCACCAATATTTTCAGCATCAATATCACCACACACCATCATGTGATTAGTAAAGAAGAAAAAAAACATATCTATGAAGTAATTTTCATAAATATGATTTAATATGAATTTGAAGGGTTGCTCAGAGCATCTTCATAGTTCTATAAATTTTAAAAACCTCTTATATATACATGTACATATAAACTTTGACTCACTAATTACTAATGTGGACTCTATAAAAACCCTGTTCTATTTATATGTTCATACCCTGAGTACCTGAACTAATAAAATGGTATTAATAGCTATTTACATAAATTCAAAATTCTAAATTAGATCTTTAATTTCTGTAATAAAAAAGGAATAAGTCACTTGTGCAATTTCCCACTTTTATTTCCCTACATGGAATACGGTAGCTCTAACATAATGTATGACTTTGTGAATATTTCCAGGGCTGCTAATATTTTACCTAATATTATATCTTATGTTTTTTGATCTCTGACCCCCATTTATACTCCCAGAGCCCTCATGAGCAATGTGCACTATGCTAACCTTAGTAGCAGAAGCAGGACTGAAATTGAAGTTAAATCATCCGCAGCAAGAATCTTTCAAGGAGGCCTCACAGGGTCAGTAGTGATTTTTTTTCCATGTATATTTCTCCACTTAAAGAATGTTTCTTAAATATTTGATTCATCAGGACTGAAATATAAGTCTTATTTTGAAATAGATCACTAGTAAACACTATAGAGTATGAATATGACCCTAAATTCTTCTTGGTTTTTTTTTTCCACATTGTTCATTATATCAATATATATTCTTACATCCTCTGGGGAACAACAAAATGGAACAATATGAGCACAGAAGAAAATTATGAGACAATACAGCTTTTAAAAGATGACAAAAGTAATTTATTGATAGAAGAAGAAATAGAAAAGCATTATTTTAAAAATTAAATTGAATCGTTGCCTTAATATTTACAAAAGGTGAAGAACATTTGAAACCAAAAATGGATATACTTTTCTCAGGAGAAAAAAAAAGAAATATTAGCAGGAATCAGAATCAGGTAAAGACCATATTATGAAGAATTATAACACATTACGGAAAAAACACAAGAGAGTTATGATATAAATGTCAAACTAGCAGGAAAGGATTTAAACAGTCAGTGGAAGCAAATAAGAAAAAAAGCATTAGTGAAACAATCTTAGCACAAAGACAGCCATAAAATCATCGGAGTGAGTCTTAATTTAAAAGAAAGAGCAATGAGAATTACTAGTCAGTGACAACTTTCCGATGCTATCAAACACACCAACTTTCACATGACTATAACTCAAGTCAAATCATTGAGCAAAGCTGATATGCAGCATTTCCCATTTACCTGCCAATGGAAAAGTGGTTTCAGTTTCTAGTTCACAGAAATAATGTCTAACCCCAGTCTCCCCATTCTTTTTCCTACTCCCACTACCTACACCTGATCCATCTCCTCTTTAATATCAATATACTGTTTCTAAAACCCAGATTCAATCCTAGGATCTCCTGCTCAAAGTTTCTTTCAGCTCCTCCATTGCTTACAGTCAAAGCCCAAACAAAGCCAAATTCCTCACCTCAAGATTCTCCTTGATTTGGCTTCAGTTTGCTTTTTCACTTTGCTTTGCTTTCACTTTCACAGTGGCTCTTGGCCCTCAGGTAAACTAAAACCCTCACAGACCCTAAACACACAGGCCCACATGCTTCACTGCCTTCATGTCTGCTTTTCCCTCTACCTGGAATGTCCTCCCTTCCTCCCCTTGCCCACCTGGGAACCCTCTCACCTTTCACGACCCAGAATCCTCTTTGCGGCAGAGCTTTGCTTTTCTTTCTTTACATTCATGTCTCTTTTCACTCATGTGGTATCTTTTCCTTGTTTGTTTCTACTGACTGTTTAAATCATTTCCTGCCCATTTGTCATTTATATCATAACCCTCCTGTGTTTGCTCCTAATGTGTTATTATTCTTTATAATCTAGTTTTCACCTGATCCTGATTCCCGATAATATTTCTTTTTCCTCCCTTGAGAAAAGTATATCCATTTTTGGTTTCCAATATTCTTCACCTTTTGTAAATATAAAGGCAGATGTAGCATGGTGCCTGGCACGGAAAAGGGTTTCAGTAAAGGTGCATCAGATGCATGACCATAGGTAATGTTCAAAGATTTTATTAGTTGTCTTTTCTATTTCAGCTGCCACTTCTGGTCAGTGTAGTTCTGTTTTCCTTTTCCTAAAAAACTAGAATGTCATGACTTTAAGTATCCCACCACAAGCATTTCAAAACTCAGAAGGTGACAATGAACAGCATGTTGATGTGAGGTGGGGAGAGGAGAGGAGGGATAATACTGGGCAAGAAATGGCTGCTTCACACTAGTTATTCGATTTGACTCATATTTCTTAAAATCTCTCAGTTTCAATGTCCTTATCAGCAAAATGGCTATACTCTCACTGGGAATTGTTATGATTACAAAATGTAATTGTGAAACTGCTTGTTTGCTTTTTTGTTTGTTTCTAAAGACATCACCTCTCCTCTATAGTGATTGATTTTGGTCAATGAGTTCTCTCATTTGTGGCCTATTTTTATCCCTTCAAATAGGTCAGGGTTATTTCATTATCCTCCCCAGGATTTTGGAATTGCAGTAGCCTTGAGATCAAAGTCATAGGTAACTGGTAGCATTAAAAGGTTAAGAATTTGTTCTTAATCAAATAGTAAGACAGTAATGGCACTACAAATAGAACCACATTTTTTATATTCTCATTTCCTTCCATGGAAATGAGCATACTTTTCATTTACTAATGAACTACACGAAGGTCATAGCCATAGTCATATTGAAATAGACACTCATCAGGTAATGTACTACAGAAGTGTTTATAGGTGGAATAATTATTCAATCAATCAACTCACTATTAAATTAGTGCCTACTCTGCACACAGCATTTTGCTAAATCATGTTGCAGACACAAAGAAGTAGAGGACACTTTATCTCACAGTCTCAGAGCCCAAAATAGATAAAAATACACTTTGAAAAAAAGTAAACAATTTTCTCTCATAACACAGTATCTAAGAGATAACTAAACAGTTACCTATAAAATATAAACAGTTTTACCAGATGTGATGTATCAATATATTCAATTATTCAACTGTAAGGAAAAATTAGGGGAATGGTTTGAAATATAAGGTCGATCTAAGCTCAAATCTTCAGCCGGAACGTATTCACTCATTTGCATCTTCACTCATTTACTCATTCATTCATTCAACTACAATGGAATGGCATTATTTCCAGAATTCCAGGAAGTCATAGAAAGGCATACCCACCTGGATGCTGCGTGTGGCAGGAAGAATCATGGATGCAGAATTCAAGGAAGCAGAGCATACATAAGAGGAAAACTAGAAAAAAGGAGTGGGAGACTGTGAATGACTAACAATCACTCATTATTTCAATAAAATTAATAAACTCATGAAGCTATTAGTGAGGTGGTAGTATTTGAGAGAAAATGGTAAAAAATGGGACAGGGGGTCAACCAAGATGGCAGGCTATAGCTCAGAAGCAGAGAGAGGAGAAACCATGAGTAAATAAGGACTAGACTTACAAGGAATTGCAGGAAGAGTGCTAGATCCAAAAGACCATGGATAGCCAAGGGACACTGAGGCCCCAGTGACCTCTGGGCTATTGTCTTACAAGTTCTGACAATTAAGTTCATGAACTCATCCTAGAAAAAGTTCTACCTACCTCATTGCTGAATATCACTACAATCACCTTTGAAGTATTCCTCTTTGGAAGCTATGCACTAATGCCAGCACCTAGTCCACCTGTCAAAGTAATTTTGGAACTCTTTTTCTGGAATAGCCATAAGAGTTGTTACCGTATTATCCTTGGTGTCTTAAATATCATCAAAATACCTTCCCTTCATTATATACTTTATCTTCAGTTAAAGAAAATGTCAATGTGGTGCATATACACAATGGAATATTGCACAGTCATAAAGGACAAAATTATAAACTTCGCAGCAACTTGGATGGACTTAGAGTCTATAATACTGAGCGATCTATCACAGAAACAAAGAACTGAGTACCACATGTTCTCACTTACAAGTGGACTTTGAACAATTATCATAATATTATAAGAAAGGGATCAGCAGTAGTGGGAAACTGCCAAGGGAGAGAGGTCAACTTCATCAATAAGGGTACCTTGATCTCAAACCAGATGAAGTGGGGACCAAAGTGAGGCCCAAACATTACCTCTGCATGACCATTTTTATACCTAACCCTGAATTGTACTCTATATCTTTAAATAAATATTTTTAATGTCATTGGGGGACCAGATCAGGTGAGTAGGGAGAGTGTTCCAATACACTTATTTATTACTGGTTAAAAACTCCCTCACAGACAGTGCTGTGTGAGCTGGTGCATTGTCGTGAGGCAAGAGCTCCTTCAGGACCATTTTGGCATAAACCTTTCTCAGGTCAAGATTTTCAGTTAAGATGTTTCTCTATCAATGTTTAACTGCTTCTCTATTAATGTTTATTTTGTCTGCTACACCTCCCACAGTCAGCTGATGATTTTGATTCACAACTTGACAAATTTTTGCAATGTTTTCATCAGTTCTGCTCTTACTTGTCATCCTGACCTGTCTTCATCAGTGACACTTTCTCTCCCCTCAGAAAAACGTTCACTCCACTTGTACATGCCCATTTTCTTCATGACATTATCCCCATCAACTTGGACTAACATGTCCCTGATTCCACTTCCACTCTTGCCAAGTTTAACAAGAAATTTAATGTTTATTTTTTACTCTAATTCAAGCTCTAACATTCTCACAATGGCACACAAAAACATGCAACCATAATGGACACCACTCAGCAAGACACCACCACACATCGACACGAACACAGCTGTGAGACACTGATATACGAAGGTTATGAAACCTTTCCAAGTTGTTTGTATGGTGCTGCCAACGTAAGCACATAGTGAAAAGCTCATAAACTTCGTTATCAGACTTCCTAGTTCATTCAGGCTGCCATAACAAATACCATAGAATGGGTGGCTTATACACAACAGAAATTTATTTCTCACAGCTAGGGAGAATGGGGAAGTTCAAGATCAAGGCACTAGCAGTTTTGGTGTCCAGTGAGGTGCTACTTTCTAGTTCATGGACAGCATTTTTTCCACTATGTCCTCCCGTGATAGAAGGGGCCAGAAGCGTACAAGAACTGACAATTAAGTTTGTGAACTTACCACCACACACTTGCATTGGCAGTGCAGTACGAACAACTCAGAAAGGTTTCATAACCTTGGTATATCAGTCTCTCACAGCTGTGTTCATGTTGACTTGTGGCAGTGTCTTGATGAGTGGCGCTCATCATTGTGTTGCATGTTTTTGTGTGCCATCACAAGAAAGTAGGAGCTTGAATCAAAGCCAAAAATAAACATCAAACCTGACAAAAGTAGAAGTGAAATCAGGGACATGTTAGTCCAAGTTTATAGGGATAATGTCATGAAGAAAATGGCAGTGTACAAATGGATTAAACATTTTTCTGGAGGGGGGAGAAAACATCATTGATGAAGAGATGTCAGGACTGCCGGTAACAAGCAGAATTGATGAAAATGTTGTAAAAATGTATCAAATTGTGAATCAAAATTGTCAGCTGACTGTGAGAAGCATAGCAGACCAAATAAACACCAAGAGAGAAACAGTTACAAAAATCCTAACTGAAAATCTTGGCATGAGAAAGGTGTGTGCAAAAATGATCCCAAAGGAGCTCCTGAATCACAACAAGGCACCGTCTCACACAGCACTGTCTGTGAGGGAGTTTTTAGCCAGTAAATACATAACTGTATTGAAAAGCCTTCCCTACTCACTGGATCTAGCCCCCAATGACTTTTTTCTTTACCCAAGATAAAGGAAATATTTAAAGGAAAACATTTTGATGACATTTAGAACATCAAGGGTAATATGATGATAGCTCTGATAGGCATTCCAGACCTCTCATCATCAGTGAGGAGGACTAGGCACTAGTGTTGGTGCATACCTTCCTGAGAAGAGTATTTCAAAGGTGACCATAGTGATATTCAGCAATGAGGTATGTTGCACTTCTTCTAGGATGAGTTCTTGACCTGGTATTCTGGGTTTATTTTACTAATCCCATTCATAAGGGTTCTTCCCTCACAATATAATCATCTTAACATCTCTTAATAGCATCATCTAAAGGATTAAAACGACAACATATAATTTTTAGGGGCACACAATTATTCAGACCATGGTAGTTATATATTAAATATTTATTAAGCACCTACTATATGCTAGACACTGTGCAGGGTGCTAAGAATACAAGGACAAGCACTCCTTGATTTTCTAGTGTTCCCAAACTAGTTGGAGACACAAAGAATGAAACAAATTATTATACTATAGAGTGTGGTGCACAGATGAACATAAAGGGAAGAGGATAATTTGCCAGGAATACCTTCTGGAGCAGATGATATCTAAAGAGAACAGGCACAGAAATGAGAGAGATATGGGTTGAAATCCAAATTCTCCCACATACAAGATTCAAGACCTTGGGAAAATTACTTAAACTCTCGAAGCCTCAGATTTTTCATGTGTGAGCTAATACAAGTTCCTATCTCATATGTTGCCATGAAGATGAAATGTGATGACATAACTGAAGCATGTGGCAGAGTGCCTGGCACGTGGTAAGTATACATTAACTGTTCACTTTCATTCTCATTGTTTTCATTGATATTATTGCTGATATCGCTTTTGTTAAGTAAAGACCTAAGGATGAACAGCAGGAAGGGAACAATAGGAAAGTATTCCAGTTAATATTTCTTGTGTACAAAGACATCGAATGAAGAAAAAGTAAAATGTATTCAAATAACTAAAATAAATTTATGACAACTGGAGAACAAAGTTAGAAAGTTGAGATTAAAAATGATTTTGAAGTAGTGGGCTTGGTCCATCAGATTTGCATTTTCAAAGAAGTGGTTCATTACTAAAAGTAATAATTTGTTAATGCTTTCCAAAACTAGAGATGTGTCAGTGGGGATGGTGTGTGATGGACTGCTATGAGGAATATTTTAGAACTTGGGAATTAGAGACGAGGGTGGAGAGAGTGGAGGAGTCAAGGATAATTCTAGATTTCTGATGTGTACAAGAATTGTAGCATAATTTCTTAAAACAGATAACATTCAAGACTGTGCATGTTAGGAGAACATCTGAGGAGAAATGGTGGATTCATTGTGATTGTATCAAGATGGAAGTGCCATTGGAATGTCCAGGTGGGAGCATTTAGTAGGTAGATGATATGTGAATCCAACACTCAGAAGAGAGAGCTGTTTGGAAGTCATCTGTAAATAGATGATAATTAAAGCCAAGAGAGTGATTAACACTACCCAAAGATTATGTGGAGAGCCAGAAAAAGTCCCAAAATAAACTACAAAAAATAAGACAATTTAAGAAACAAGTCACTTTTTTTAAAAAAGACAATAATTGTGCAAAAGAAGACTTTTCTAGAACATGACAATACTAAAAGAAAAACTTTCTTACATAAACCACATATTAAAAATGAAGAGTATCCTTTCTAAAAAAGTCTTGAAAATTTCTATCCACATGAAATTATTTACTGAGTGTTTATCATATGCCAAACGCTATGCTAAATGACTTACATGGGTTTTTCCTTTAATCCTTGCCTTTGGAAAATGAAGAAACTGAGGCTTTATGAAGTTAAGTAAATTGTCACAACTATTAAGTCTTAGATTCATATCCAAACTAGACTCTGACTCTGGAGTCTATACTTCTAACACCTATGTAATTCAATAATTATGATTGTTAAGATTGAATGGGCCGGGCTCGGTGGCTCAGCCTGTAATCCCGCGCCTTTGGGAGGCTGAGGTGAGAGGATTGCCTGAGCCCGCGGGTTCGAGACCCGCCTGGGCAGCGAGACCTCATCTCTACAATAAATCAAGAAATCAGCCGGGCGTGGTAGTGCATGCCTGTAATTCCGGCTACATGGAAGGCTGAGGTGGAAGGATCGCCGGAGCCCAGCAGGTCGAGGCTGCGGTGGCCGGAAGCGGCCACTGCACTCCAGTCTGGGTGACAGAGTGAGACTCCAACTCAAAAAAAAAAAAAAAAGATTGAATGGGACCTTAGACATAATCTAGTTCAAATCTCCAAGTAAGAGGAATAATCTCTCTACAATACATTCTAGTTGATCTCATAAGAAGAAATACAATACCTCAAAGAACATCTCATTTGTTATTAAAGAAATATGGTTCTTTATATAGAGAAAAAATGTGCTCTATATAGCTTCTACTCTTTGGAACTAGAGGATGAAAAAACAAGAGTATGAAAAATAAGGAAAACATTAGTAAAATTTGCTAATACCTGATACCCAAACTTGATACTATGGTACAAAATAAACTCTAAAGAAAATACTAATTAATTGAATTCACAAGAAATATGACAAATAGTGTTTAGTCCTGAACTGCATGAATGATTCAACAACAAAATTATGTCAAAAATGTAAATGAGATAGCCCATGTGATTATACTGATAGATGTTGAATAGGTACTTTTTAAAAATCAGCAATTATTCCAGTAAATATTTTAAATATAAAGTTACACAGAAGGAAATTACTTAAATGTGATACAGTCTATTTCAAAACCAGCTACAAAGATCACAGTTATATATTTAAATCATTCTTACTAAAATTAACAAAAACACAAGAATTATAGCAACCTTCATCATATTCATCATTATTTAAGAGGTTTCACTTAATAAAATAAATATGTCAAATAATTGGTATATTACATAAAGATTAATAAAATGCTTTATTTGATCCATGAAACTTTTATTATCAAGATGTAACAAATGAACTTGAAAAGATGTCTTATGTTGATAAATAAAAAAAGTTCATTGTTTTGTCTATACTACTAGTCAACAATTATTATTTGAAATGAAAGAATATTCCATTCACATGGTAATAAAAACTGTAACTTACCCAGGAATTAATTTAAGAAGAAATTTACTTTACTTATACGAAGAAAACTACAAACTCTTATTAAAAGATGAAGAAAAGAACTGAATAAAGAGTATATGCTTGGATGTAAATCCTGATCTTACAACGTGGTTGATTCTTACCAAACTTAATGTAACTTTGAACAGACATTCAATTAGTTTTCTTAGAACTGAGTAAAAGCGTTCTAAATTTTCTATTTAAAATGTTTGAGACAGTCAAAAAAAGCAACAAAATCTCTATTGTAGATCCACTATTAAAGTATATTGCTACTACTAAAACTATAAAAGTTACTTAAAGTTCTTACAATTCGCTTTCCGCTCGGCTGTTCTCTTGCGGAGGACGGCCGCAGGCAGCCACGGCGCCCAGCTGGAATGGCACGATCCTGAAGCCACATTCCAAGAGGACTGGCAGCGGCGCGTGGCCACGTGGTTCAATCAGCCGGTCCAGAAGATCCGCAGACACAAGGCTGGGCGGGCCAGGGCCCGTCGCATCGCCCAGCCCCCCGCGTCGGGACCCGTCCAGCCCATCGTCAGGTGTCCCACCCTGAGGTACCACACCTGAGTGAGAACCGGCAGGGGCTTTCAGCCTGGAGAAGCTGCGGATGGCTGGCATCCTCAAGAAGGTGGCCTGGAGTATCGGCATCTCCGTGGACCCGAGAAGGCGCAACAAGTCCACCGAGTCCCTGCAGGCCAACGTGCAGCGGCTGAAGGAGTATCGCTCCAAGCTCTTGCTCTTCCCCAGGAAGCCTTAGGCACCCAAGAAGGGAGGCAGCTCAGCCGAAGAACTCAAGTTGGCCACCCAGCTAACCGGACAGGTCACGCCCATTCGGAACATCTACAAGAAGGAAAAAGCCAGAGTCATCGCTGAGGTGGAGAACTTCAAGGCCTTTGCCAGCCTCCGCATGGCCCGCGCCAACGCCGGGCTCTTTGGCATTTAGGCAAAGAGGACCAAGGAGGCCGCAGAACAGGATGTTGAGAAGAAAAAGTAAAGCCCTGTTGGGACTTGTTAATAAGTCAGTATAAAGCTTCAAAAAAAATTCTTATAATTCAAAACATCATAGATTTGCACAAGAATAAGACAAGTGAAATAGAGAGCTGAGAAAGATACACAGGTTTATATGGGAACTTAACGTATTCAAAACTCCCATTTCCATTGAATGGAGGAAAACAGGTTTTTCTGGTGTTGATATTCATCTGAAAAAATCTTTGCGTCCAATTTATTTCATATATGAAACTGAACCTTATGAATTGAAGATCCAAATGTAAAAAGTAAAATAATATTAAAAGAAAATTTAGAAAATGACTTGCATAGTCTTGGAATAGTAGAGAGCCTCTTAAGTAAGATAGAAAACCCAGAAGCCATAAACAGAGAGAAACATTTTAAAAGTAATTATATGATACAAGATGTCATGAACAAAGCCAAAATATAGATTAAAGAAAAATATTTGCAACTCATAAGACAGATAAAAGGTACAACGGACATCAGTCATTTGTGATGCACAAACACTTTTGAATGTCCATCCTATGTTTAATAGATAAACCACATTCTGAATCCCACTGTTTCTAAGTAGGACTGTAAGAAAATTCACTTTTCCCACCCACTTTGCAGATGGAGCACAACTGTATTTCCTGTGTTCAGTCTGTTACCTGCAGCCTCATGAGTCAGAACTAAACCACCTGAGGGAACAGGCTCTGTGAGGTGACTTGACTTTGCAGGAGTGGACAGCAGCAGAGCCACAGATGTGGTGGTGAGTGCTCTCCCTAAGCCAGTTCAATGCTTCATGTGTGTGTGTACCATTCCTGGAATCTTGTCCTCAAGCCTGTTTCTCAAGACTCTCTTACCACTGATTCTATCAGCAACTCAACATCCTTTAACAAATTTCTGACAATCTCAAACAGCCAGTTTCCACTGTTATCAACTGAAAACCCTGACCTATACGAAGGGCAAATATCCCTGATACAGAAAGAGCTGCCACAATTTGATTTACATGGGGGGGGACATCTCAAAGAAAAAAGGGGAAAGGATATAAATAGGCAAACTGTAAAAATAAATAAATAAGCATATGAAAAGATGCACACTCTCACTGATAGTTGGGGAAATTTTAATTTAAACAATGAGATAGTCACCTTATTATTCCTCATTATATTGGCAGGAATTATAAAGAGCAATAACATCCTATGATGATGAAAGAACCAGAAAGGAATAGCCTCATACCTTGTTGGTCAATATTTTTATAACCTTAAAGCCGTCTGGTAACTGCTAGAAAACTAAAAGTCCATCCATAGCAATTGGATCCAGCCATTTGTTTGTCTGTTTTTTGCTAAAAGTTGCATTTATTATATTTTGATGACTTCTCTTCACATATAATTTACTTTTGTTAGGTCTTTGGGTTTTTTCTGTTGTGTTTTTTATTTTCATTTTAAAAATGTGGGGTACAATTCAGGGTTAGGTACATACATGGTTATCGTACCAGTAAAGTGTGAGTATGCTTATTGATATTATGTGCCACCTCCTTCCTCTAGCAGTGTCCCACTACTGCCAATCCCTTTCTTACAGTGTTATGATTAATGTTCAGGGATCACTTATGAGTGATTACATGTGGTACTCAGATCTTTGTTTCTGGGATAAATCACTGAGTATTATGGACTCTAATGCTATCCAGGTTGCTATTATTTGAGTGTGTATGTCTCTTCAAAATTCGTATGTTGAAACCTAATCCCCAATGTAATAGTATTAAAAGTTGGGCCTTTAAAGTTGGGTGTTGGTCATGAGGGATCTATCCTTGTGAATGAGATTAGTGTCCTTATAATAAATCTTAGAGTCTTTAAATTATATGTCATATTATTAATTGTTTGTCCTTTCACCATGTGAGGACACCTGAAAAAGTAACATCTGTGAAGCAGAGTGAGCCCCCACCAGACACTGGATCTGCTGGCACCTTGATCTTGGACTTTCCAGAGTCTAGAACTGTAAGAACTAAATTATTGTTATGTGTAAGTGAATCAGTCTAAGTTATTTTGTTATGGTAGTCTTAGCAAACTAAGACAGAGGGGTTTTTTTAATACTTACAAGATCTGCTACTTTGATAAAATACAATGACTTTTGTCGCTCAAATTGTTACTCTTTATCTTTTATTTTTACCTGAATGAAAAAATGTCATTATTTATTGAAAATAAAACACTATGAGGATAATCAACACAGCTGAGTAAAAGTTTTATTAAATGGACAAAAGTTCATGTATTATATTTTCTAATGAAAGGATGCAGTGTATACATGAAATGGATAGAACAGGATGTGGCTCCTGAGAGATGCTCTGTGCATGTTAAATCTTCATCTAAACCAGGGCAGATGACATGTACAGTTTAGCTTGAGCAACACACACAGTGGTCAGATTTGGGGGCTTTCTTGATTTGGGTTGGCAATGTTAGTGTAGCATAAATAACATCCAACACTACAGTAATGTCAGAGAAGTTGCAGATTTTTTTTTTAAACTAAATGAATTTCTAGGACTTCGGCTTATAATTAAAACAATCAAGTTTCCCAAATATGGGGTTTAAAGTGTTATGAAAAACCCTAGGGTGAATTGCTTAGAGGACTCAAATTTAATAATTCTATTACCAAAGGTATTTTATTCTTTGTACTAAAATGAGCTGCTGGTAAACAAAAGAAAATTTTAAAATATATCTATCTGCCTTGGAAAGACATCAGGTTTATTATTAATAAAGTAAAATAGTAACAATGGTAATATAGTAATAATAATATGTAACAATAGTAACAGTAGTGATAATATGACATATAATTTAAAGACTCTAAGAGTTTAGGATGAAGATACCAAAGCTTTGCAAGCCTTCAGACGAGTTTTATTTGAGTATGAGCTGTCTCTGAAACTCATTCCCATGAGTGAAGAATGAACACAGGGATTCAGTTGAACGGGAGATAGTAAAGTGTGTGAGTGGGTGGGTATGCACAGAATCCATTCTAACTTCTCTATCATCTGTGAAGAAACAGTAAATAGCAGTCTACTTCTTGGGGGAAGGACTTAAGCAGATAAAGGGTAGCCATTACTTAATGTTGGAGAGCATGATCTTTATCACACCTACTTCTGCCTGGGTAGGTTATTAACATTGTTTATAGCCAGGACATGCCACATTTACTTGCCCACAGTATGTTAAAACCAGACAACTTGTGTGTATGGGGGGGGATACTTCAGTATCATATTGCTTTGAGTAAGTCTAATAGGCACAGAGTTTTTTCACAGCTTGTTCACTAGAATAATCAAACATAAGGTTTAAATAACACATAATAAAATGATTAAGATGAGCGTAGTGAATTAATGCTGTTGATTTTCTCACCCCAGAATAGCACCTATGAACTTAATGCTTGTCTCCATCAAAGTGCACCATGTTTAAAGCCAGAGCAAGATGCTATCAGGATCCACATTACTTTCAAGTGCTTTGATAAGGCTTTATCGATGCCATTCGTTTTTCCTGGAATGAAGTCATTGCTTTAGAAATGCATAAAGCATCATTTCATTCCTGCATCACACACAAACGGAAATAAAACTCAATTTCGCTCCTTCCAGATTTTAGTAACTAGCCTTGTTAAATCAGAGGAGGCAACTTCCCCCTCCCTTTCAGGAGTCACAACTCTTTTGTACTAAGGCAGATCGTGTGACATTTCCCACTTATTTATGTTTCTCCCTAATGAAAGGATGCTTCTTTGTGCTGCAGTAGATAGTTTAGATTTTTTAATATTGTTAGTGTTGAGAGATAAACACTTTGGTACATATTGGAGAGTAATAAATTGTGTTGAACATTGATAAACTAACGCAATTACCAGCAAGGTCAGAGAGTCAGCTAATTTAGAAATATCAGTCCCAGGATTTTGAGTTGTCCCCTGGAGAACTGCAGCCACTTTATTACAGCAGGAGGGTGAGGAGAAAATGGTACATTAGGATTGATCTTTTGATCTAATTGTGGAACTCTGCCATTCCTTGTTTGACCAAAAATGCTTACCAAGCAAGAGGAAACATAGCACAACTAATTGAGGACCATCCCTTAAACCAGACAAAGTAAAGGAATTCTGGGAAATAAAGGACAAATTGCACTTGATATTATTGGTATGAGGCTGCTGTCACTGAGGTGCATGTTTGTGTTTCTTTTCCACAATATCTTTTAAATCATAATTACAATTACAAATAAAATTTAATATATTCAAGCACCTTAAGGAAAAAAATTATCTTTACATTCATCACCTGTGCTGGTAAAATTCCAAACAAATTTTGAATGAAATATTTAGTACCCCTCTTTTGAAATGGGGCTTAGATTTGTCATAGGAGTACTTAACTTTCAAAAAACTTTCAGTCCTAGGAAAAGTTTTATTGGCCTTACATATTTTTAATGCTTATTTCTTTATCACTATACAAAGAACATCCACTGCCCGACTTATACCTAAAGCTACATTTATTCTAGACTACCTAAATTCATTCTAGAATTGTAAATATAATTTTATGTTCACATTATTATTGTAACTCCTAGTATGATTTAGTTTAGCTTTCACCCAATATCTGTCAGATCCTGGCCTCTAGATCTAGGCTAATTTGACTGATTATGTTAAAGTCAAACGGGGTAACGTCCTGATTCCAGGACCTTAATAGAGTTCAATTGAAATAAGATTCGTGTTTAGCCAATAGGCACATCACAGGCTCCATCAAATTGTGTTATTTGGGAAAGCTGTTTCAAATGTAGTCCCTTTTAATATGTAATCCCATTTGACAAGAGATCTCGCAGGAAGCACTAAGACTGAAAAGTGATTAGAGGGTATATATGCAGCATCTTGAAAAGACAGGAATTGACAGGCTTTCAGAAGTTCGAATTTTCACATTGGACAATAACAAAAATATTTTAAAATTCTGTCAATATTTGCATGCAAATATGTAAATTGCACCTGGTAAATTCTAATCACACAATAAAGTTGGATTACATCTAAAAAAAATCTTCTTCTACTTGAGTATTATATTTCCAAAGCAGAAACTCTTTAGTACATGAATTTTTGGTCAAATGGTTATCTGACAATCAAAAAATAAAGTAAAAAGAGTGACATTGTCTACCATATTTCAGTTTTGAGTGGAATAAAGTTTTCCAAATAGTAAGGTAATTAACAGGAAGAAAACAAATTTCCAAGAAGCCGAGTGGGGGAAAGCTACCATTGTTAAATGATTGTGGGCACTTGTAGTTCATTGCCGAAATTCAACTCAGTCCCTGAAATTTTCAGACTCACAAGTACAGGTCTTGCAGAATCCAGAGCCCTTTCAGTTTCATTAAGTTTTCCTTCTATTTTCTCAATTGCTATGAATTTAACTATATTATTATGTACAGCCCAGTGAAGGATGTTAGTATTTTGGAAACAGGTTCTTGAGACTACAGCTAGAATGCGTAAATTCTGTACTGTGGCAGCAGATTGTACTAATGTAGGCAGCAAATAACCAATGCCAAATTGATGCAGCTGCCCATCTGTCTGCCCTTTGTCTGTAGGTTTAATTCCCAGAACGGGACTGGGGTAATCCCTTTGTGATACAATCAGCTCTAGGGGTTTAGTCACTTATATTACATTATTGAAAGGATAATGAGTTGATGATGGGCTGATAGCAGAAAGATTGCAGTAGGCAGAATATCAGCCCAACTCCCTGCAAGATGTTTAACTAACTCTGTTGCTCAAACATTGCACACCGTTGTTGTTTTTTTTTAATTTTTCAAATATAATTTGAAATCATCTTAGGATAAGTTTGAGGTAGGTTAGCTAGGATGGGAGCCCATATTTAGCATAATGAAGACAATCTGCACAAAAAATGGATAACAGAAAAATTTGGAATAGAGTATATTTATATATTACATGTTATGTAAAATACAAATATTATACAAGAATTTGTATACATGTATTATACACTTATAATAAGATAACTTTGTTTTGAGAAAGTAGTCATACAAACTGACAGATTTGCAACAAGTTATATCATGATTTAAAATACTGACTGTCTTTAATTTCAAACATTTGAAGCAAATTTCACTTTGAACATTATTTTGAGAATGGCATTGTGAGATAGTGTGCCTTCCCATCAGCAAAGATATTTATACTTCAATTACCCAAGAAAGGTGCATGTTCTTTGGGCTAGCTTAGCAGCCTTTTTGGTGCCCTTTAATTTTATGATTCTTTGAGAACGAGCATTTCAGAATTTGTGGAAGCAGTCTGTTTCCAAACAGGAAAATAGTACTTTTCCTAGTCTGCAAAACAGAATTCTCTCAAATAACTACTTGTTTAATTAGTTTAAAAATTATTGAGAACAAATTTTTCATTGGAAAATTACTTTTCATCGGTTTTCAAAACTGATGAGTTTATAATATCTGTCAATGTGTTCATCCTTTCAGAGAGACCTGTATGTGAATTGTGCAGAATAAAATTGGCCCAGAGAGTTTCAGTCTCCTCTGTGAGCTTGTGAAGTAAAGTGAATTTGGGGAATTTATTCTAAAGTGAAGGGAGGAAAGAAATGAACTGGACCTTCTAGTTCCAGAACCCCTGCCTAACGACCTGCTTAGCACTGTTAATGGTCAAAATCCAAAGTGAATTTACGTTACTGGCCCAAGGCTTTGCATTTTTATTCCTTTTTGCCTTGAAGATTAACAACCATCTTTCAGTCATGAGTCTTGGGTCTTTTTAGACAATATTAGACACAAAATGTATTCATAAATAAGCTAACATGTTTTTTCCTCAATTTTCTCAATGAAAATCTGATATCAGATTCCTTCTATGAGTTAAAAAACGAATATCTCAAACAGTTAACAATATAGCTGGGCACGGTGGCTCAAGTCTGTAATCCCCGGCACTTTGGGAGGTGGAGGCCAGAAGATTGCCTGAACTCAGGGGTCCAAGACCAGCATGAGCAATATGGCAAGATCTCGTCTCTGCAATAAATCAAAAAATAAAAATTAACCGGGTGCAGTGGCACAAGCCTGTGGTTCCAGCTACTTGAAAGGCTGAGGCGGAAGGATCACCTGAGCCCAGTAGGTCGAGGCTTCAGTGGCCATGAACATGCCACTACACTCCAGCCTGGGCGACAGAGTGAGACTCTGACTCAAAAAGTAAATAAGTAATAATTATGTATACAACCACTTCTATTTAGATCCACTTCTTTATGATCTTTACACACAGATACTTTGACAATTATTTATAAATAAAAGCAAATATCATTTTTTTGTTTTGAATTTTGAATATTGATTGATTTGGGTATTTTTTTTCTTTTTAAATAGACTTTTTTAGAGCAGTTTTAGGGTCACAGGAAATTGAATGAAAAATAGAGTGCGTTCCCACATGCCCCTCCCCCTCACACAGACAACTGCCCCCCCATCGACATCCCACACCTGAATGGTACATTTGCTATCACTGATAAACCTACACTGACACATTATCACTAATGCCAATAGTTTATATTAGGGTTCACTCTCGGTGCTATGCCTTGTATGCATTTGGATAAATGTGTAGTAACAGGTGTCCATCATTCTAGTATCACAAAGAGTAGTTACACTGCCCTAAAGATTCTTTGTGCTCTGCCTATTCACTGCTTTCTTCGCACCCACACTTGGAAACCACCAATCCTTTTTTACACTCTAAGTTTTGTTTTTTCAATAATGTCATATATTTGTAACCATTGATATGCAGCCTTTTCAGATGTTTCTTTCACTTAGTAATATGCATTTAAGCGGGGCTCGGTGGCTCAGCCTGTAATCCCAGCACTTTGGGAGGCCGAGGCGAGTGGATTGCCTGAGCCCGCGGGTTTGAGACCCACCCGGGCAACTTGGCAAGACGTCGTCTCTACAATAAATCAAAAATTAGCCAGGTATGGAAGCCCGTGTCTGTAGTTCCGGCTACTTGGAAGGCTGAGGTGGAAGGGTAGCCGGAGTCCAGCAGGTCGAGGCTGCGGTGGCCAGGAGCATGCCACTGCATTCCAGTCTGGGTGACAGAGTGACTCCAACTCAAAAAAAAATAATGCATTTAAGCTTTCTCCAAATTTTTTCATGACTTGACAGCTCATTTCTTTTTAGTTCTGAATAATAGTCCATTTTCTGGATGTGCTACAGTTTATGTATTCATTCATCTACTGAACCACACATTGATTGCTTTCAAGGTTTGGCAATTATGAATAAAGCTACTGTAAGAGAGAGGACCCCCCAAAAAGAAATTTATTTGCTAAAATTGTGTATTGATTTATTCTCAGTTATTTAAACTTCAGTCATTTTCAAAGTACTCTTCATTTGATGCAATATGCCTATTGAGACACTTTTTCCACTGCTCAAAACAGTTTTTGAACTTGTCAGTTTTGATGCATTTCAGTGTTTCTGCCGTTTTATTTCGCCTCTTCCACATTGGCAAAATGTTTCCCTTTGAGGACTTTTCATCCGCAGAGACAAACAAAAAAAAGTCACTAGGGGTAAGATTGGGTGAATAGGGAGGGTAAAGCACAGAGGTCATGTTGTTTTGGGTCAAAAACTGCTGAATGCTCAACATGATGTGGGCAGATGCATTGTCATGATAGAAGAACCAGTCACCTATTTGACACAACTTGGGATGTTTCTTTCACAAATTGTGATGCAACCTTCGCAAAACTTTCAGATAAAAACTGTGGGTGATGGTTTGATTCAGAGGAACAAATTCTGATTGTACTACAAAGGGCTCATACTCTAAAAGACAGTTCTGGGCTTTTGGGGGTCTCCCCTTGTAAACACCCACACAAGGTTTTTGCACAGACATAGGTTTTCAATTTATTTGGGTAAAGGCTAAGGAATATGATTGCTGAATTGTATGACATGAATATATTTAGTGTTATAAGAAACTACCAAACTGTGTCAAAGTGACTGCACTATTTGGCATTTCCCAAAGCAATGAATGAGAGTTCCTGTTGCTTCACAAACTCATCAGCATCTGGTGTTGTCAGTGTTCTGGATTTTGGCCATTCCAATAGGTATGTAGTGTCTCTACTCATTGTTACCCTAATGACATATGATGTTGAACATCTTTTCACAGACTTATTTTCTATCTATATATCTTCATTGGTAAAGTGTCTGTAAAAATTTGGGCCATTTTTCCCATCAGTTATTTATTTGCTCACTGTTGAGTTTTAAGAGTTGCTTGTATATTTTGCACAACATTCCTGTATCAGCTACTACTTTAGCAACTACTGTCTCCAAGTCTGTGGTTTATCTTCTCATTCTCTTGACATTGAGAATGAGAGCGGAAGTGTTTAATTTTAATGAACTCCAGTTTATCAAGCTTATTTTTTTTTTTGCAGATTTCAAAATTCTACATGACCTAACTCCCTCCACACCTTTATTGATCTCTGGCCTAATCTCCCACTCTTTTCCTCCCTAATTCTGTTTCAACCACATTGGCCTCCTTGGGGTTCCCTGAACACATTTGTGCCTCAGAGTTTTTGAATTGGCTATTTTCTCAGTCTGGAATACTCTTCTTCCACATGTCCACATGACTTGCTATTTCTTTTTCTCCAGATATCTGACAAAAATGTCACTTAACCTGTAGGAGCCACACTGAATATCCCATATCAAGTTGCAGCCCAAATCTCCAACTCCTGACACTTCATTTCATCTTTACTCTGGGGATAGAACATATTTTCTCTATAGATTTTAATATCATTTGATATATATTTACTTGTTTATTATCTGTTTCTCTCTTCAGAATGTAAATTTCAGGAAGGCAGTTGCAGTTGTATTTCTAGTACCTAGAAAAGAATCTGGCATTAGTAGGTTTGCAGTAAATATTTCATGTGTTTATACAAAAGAATGAATGTCTAGATTCTCCATAGCAGTGACATAGCAATGGCAGTGGCCTATGGAAACAGGCCCATCCTGGGCAGATTGTCTGGGCAATCTAGCTTTGTGCTTCCCAAATCCTGCTTCCTGGCATCTCTGAAACTGCTTTGATCTCTGCCCACCCACCTTCCAAGTGTAGCCCTCTAACTTCTCGATTCTGTGATATTCAGTGTGTTTCCAATCAGTTCAACCCCTTTTCTCTAAAATAGTCAGAGTTGGCTTTGTTGCTTGCAACCAAGGAACCTATACTATACTGTACTAATGTACTGTGTCATCTGTCACTACATGCCCCCAACTTTTTTGCACAACATTCATCTCTCAGAACCATCTCACCTGAGCAAATGCAATCAAATAATTAGAATTTACATTTTTTAATCTTAAATTGAGTATGAAATGAAAATTCAAAGGGTTTATTTTCCAACATCAAGAAAGGAATCATACTGTTAGTTGTTCTTTAAGTCTATTCCAAGTCATAAACAAGTCACCCCAGAACAGTTTTGAGCCCACCCAAATCTAGAAGTCATAGGTTATCTGTGGTACTCCTAAATGTCAGCAGATCCCTGAATGCCATGCTTCTACTAAACTAACTAGAAAATCGCACTTTACTTTGTTCAGAGACACTGAGGTCTATAAATAGAGTTTCTTTGGGGATAGCAGCTAATAATAAATTATAATAAATTCAACTTTCTTCTAGATGTATTTCAGTGCTGTTCCCTTCCTTTGGGATATTGAGGAGTAAAATAGTGCCAGTGGAATTCAAACTCTTCATAAGTTCTCAACCTTTGTTCATCTTCTATACTAAATATATTTTATCAAGAAATGATATAGTAATTCTAGAAGGCAGTCATCATGTTTTCATGACTATATTTCATGAAGAATATCTAGAATCTTACTCATAAAAAAATGGACTAGTGACTAACTACTAGGTTTGGTGACATACAATTGATAATGATGTTGAAGAAACATCTGTTGAGTTATAATATATGCCAGAATAACACACCAACTGAATCTTCTTCATGAGAAGTAACCAAAGGTTTTGATAAAATATCGATAGTTGATTCCAGGCCATCTTCAAGGAAAATATCTTAGTTGTCATATACTTCTCAAATAGCTCAGTGAAACTTCCAACTTTAACCTAAGGGGTAAAAAATGGGAGAGTATTTTCGTCCCACCCTAGCAATAAGAAAAACCATATAATCTACAAAATTATAATTTGTGTTAATTCCATCAGACAGCAGAAGTTACAGGGCAATTAACTAGTCTGAAATCTAAGGAAAGCTGAGTCTCCACGGACATATGGGGTAATAGTCCTAGCTTGCTTGTGGAAGACCATGGGAGACATATAGAGCTGCTGTACACATGGAAGATAAAAGGGCAGTGAATGCAGCAGAAAAAACATTTAAAGAGATAATGGCTGAGAATTTTCCGGAAATAATAAAATATATAAAACCACTGATCACAGATTTCTCAGAAATAATAAAAATAATTACAAAAACAAACCTCCACATGTTACAAAAAAGCCTTATATATGTCATTTTAAACTGCTGAAAACCAGAGATAAGAGAAAATCTTAAAAGCAGAGAAAGAAGAAACCTTATATACTGTAGCATAACAACAACAAAAGAATTATTGGACACTTCTCATCAGAAAGTATGCAAACCAGAAGACAATTGAGTGACATCTTTAAGGTGCTGAAAGAATACAACTCAGAGAATCTTATTTCATCTGAAACCTTTGCCAGAGCTTCTCAATGGTTATTTATAACATACATGTTTTTCCACAACATTATTTCTGGTAATGGTCCGTACTTGCAATGGCTGAATCAAAAAATGTATAGATTAGAATCTTTCAGGTTTTAAAATAATTTATGTGAAGAATATGTTATGACCCTTGGGAAGATTTTAGACAGTGCAGACTATTTAGAGCATGGCTTGATATCTCAGGTCAGGCAGCAGAACTCACTGGATTTCCCATCACCCCAGATATTATTCCACACACAAGCATAGGGATCAGTTCCACCAACTACCATGAAGATATAGAATTATGGGTCTTAGTGATTAACGGTCCAAACTTTGAATCAGAAAGATCTGGGTCTGAACTCTGATGCTACTACTTATTAACTCTATTAATTTGGGCAGAACATGAACTTCTAACTCTCTGTAAAAGAGGATTAACAAAACGCACCTGAAGTGGTTGTTATATGAGTAAAATGAGATATGTGGAATGTGCCTAACAACAATAAGCTCCCACAAAATGGTAGTTCTTATTATTAATGTGCTGTTATTTTGAAACCTGTACCAATAATTAATATTTAGACTCAACTTTAAATACTAACAATGAATAAGAATTCATTTTAGATGGCGAATTTTCCATAACTATTCTTTGTTAATGTTTCCTACAAGAGTTAGTCTTTGAAGAAAATTGTGATGCCAGGCTAGAGTGATTTTTATTTCACTGTAGTCGAAATAAGAAACCTGCAAGGAGTCTTATAAGGGCTCATGATTGAAAGTGGCCTGATGGTACTGCCATAGGGATCAATTACTAATGTATCACTTGTCACTGATATCCAAAATGATACTCAATGTTTGCAAAGTGTTTTGAGTGCCTTCCATAAAAGACACAATGAGATCCCAAGTGTTGTGGTTTAATAAAACCATCCCAAAGGTAATAATAAATTTCATCAAAAAAGTCAATATTTGTAGTTTGTATTTGTAATTCTATTGTTAAGGTGTTATTTTGTTGGCATGCACAAGCAATATTGATATAAATAACCTCTAATCTTATATTACAATATGTAGGTATCTTTTTAAATTTAATAAGCCATAGAAATCTATAGTATGTACAGAGAATATACAAATTCCTTAAAGTCTGTTGTATCTTTTCCATAAGTTGTAAAATATCATTATGATGCTACATATGTTTTTCTTTTGTCTCTAATTGCACTTTCATAAGAATAATTTTCAGAAATCATGTTTTTCAGCATCCTGTAAAAGTATATAACTATATTCTTTGCTTTATAAATGTCACTCAACAAACATGCAATAACATAGAGCATCCACTCCATGCAAGACACCGTGCTCAGTGCCAAATACAACTAGCAGTCCATTATTAGAGTGGTCTGCATATAGCTTGCTTTTTAAACTACACTAAGATAATTAAAACCAAATGTTGCATTAAATAAGAATTTCATTTAATAGAGTTTAAAAGAAAACCCATTTCACAACCAATGATTTTTTTTTAGTTCTTATTTGCCTCTTTAATAATGCAGATACCCTCTTTTATTAGCAAACTGATATTTTGCAGCAAATGATAACTTAAATGATTAAATAATAAAGGGATGTATTATTTACACTCAAGTGCTTAAGAGGTCTTGTTTTGCTGAGTCCCAGAATAGTATGCTACATCATTTCATTATGATACCATTTTTCTGATTATTGGAATAAAAGTTTTCTATACTACAAAAAATGTGAAATTTCTGTTACTGAAATTGCAAAGTCTCTTTTGGAATAAAGAATGCATGTATACTTCATGAGATCACTGTCTACTTGCTTTTCTGGTAGACATTAGTCACAAATTATTTAATTTAGTTACCATCTGGTCTAAGCCCCTTATTTTACAGATAAGGTTGTTGAACTGTAGAGAGGTTATGACTTAACCAAAATCTCAATGACATTTCCTGAGATGTGCAGAATCAGAATCAGGGCTGGGGCCTGAGCACCTGCACATTCTACAGCTTTAATGATGATTCTGGTAATCAGATAGAGATGAAGACTATGAGTCTGGCGAAAAGCGCTAGACCACATGAACTTGACATTCAGACAGACCTGAGTTCCACGACTTGCTGTTATTTACTACTGTGTGACTTTGAGCAAGTTCTCTACCTTTCAAAATCTTCATATCTTCTATTTCTTCACACAGAAAATGAGGGTAATACCTGCCTAATAGGGTTTATGTGAGGATTAAAATACATACATATGTTGAGTGTGCTGCACGTTCTTGCTATGTGTGAAATGATGGCTTTCATGATTTCTTACCTTCTTTGCAACTTGTCTGGTGCTCTTAATTACTTCCATTCCTCTTAATCTTGAGAGCGTTTTCTCTCATGGTCTCTGGGAGGATCTTCCTGATATCCTGTCACCTCCTCAGCTTCTCATTCTCTCTCACTGGTTCCTCTTCCTCTACTCCCGTTAAATGTGAGCTTCTCTAGGCCTGACTTTTTTCTGGGAGGACTTTTTTTTCCTATGATATCATCTAACACCTATTTAGCAAAGACCCTTAAATTCATATCTTTAGCTTTATTGTATCTTGACTAGCATTTCAAGCTATAATGAAGTATTTTCAGTTTTGGGAGTCTTGTATATGTATCAGATTCATCCTACCTGGAACTGAACTTGAAAGTACACACACACACACACACACACACACACACACACACACACACACCTCCTCAATTCTGTGCCTCATACAGTTTCTATTTTATCATCATTCCATCTTTGTTTAAAACTCTGAGATTATGTTCATCATGGATTTTTGCATTGATTTTAATTTTTAAATATTTTATTAAGATAGTATAAGTCTCGATTACTGAGTTTTTTGAAGTCCTTTTAAAAACATTATATGGCCGGACTCGATGGCTCAGCCTGTAATCCCAGCGCTTTGGGAGGCTGAAGTGAGTGGATTGCCTGAACCCAAGGGTTCAAGACCTGCCTGGGCAACTTGGCGAGACCTCCTCTCTACAATAAATCAAAAAAAAAAAAAAAAATTAACCGAGCGTTGTAGCGCCCACCTGTAGTTCCAGCTACTCAGAAGGCTGAGGCGGAAGGATCGCCGGAGCCCAGCAGGTTGAGGCTGCGGTGGCCGGGAGCGGCCGCTGCCCTCCAGCCTGGGTGACAGAGTGAGACTCCGACTCAAAAAAAAAAAAAAACATTATATGCACAAGGCTAGTGCTGCATATGCCTCATCCTAGTCCCAGCCCTGGGCATCATCATTGTGGGGTAATGGCAGACCATGTGCACCGCTTCCCCTCCTCTGCTGATAACCCAACCGACTGGGAGGATGGCCCTTGGCCAAGGCCGTCTGTGTCAGCTCAAAATGCCGCTGAAGTTATGCTTATCTGCAACTCAAGACAGTTTCTGATATAAAAAGTCTTTGTTTCCTCTTCTTGGCACTTAATGCTTGCTTCCTTTCCTACGCTGTGGATATAAAATATCTCCCCACATTTACTGGGCTGCGGAAAATCTTATACTGACCAGCTGCCATTGGTCCCCTCCCATAAGCAATAATAAATCCATACCTTTACCAACCTGTCCTCCAGGTGATTTCTTCGGAATATGTAAACATTGCGCGAGCGCCCTGTCCGATTTAGGGCTGCCGCGATACAACCATCTAAATGTCACTGGATAAAAATTATTCTTAGCTGTGGGTAGGGTCCCTGATTTTTTCTGGGACCTGATTTTGTCTGTGGCTGTACAGTGTCTCTTCTCTGAGCAGCCTCTAAGCTTGGTTCTTCACCTTGCACAGCGATTCCATAAGATCCCAATAGCAAGCCAGGCTCGGTGGCTCAGCCTGTAATCCCGTGCCTTTGGGAGGCTGGGGTGAGTGGATTGCCTGAGCCCGCAGGTTCGAGACCCGCCTGGGCAGCGAGACCTCACCTCTACAATAAAAAAGAAATCAGCCGGGCGTGGTAGCGCATGCCTGTGATTCCGGCTACTCGGAAGGCTGAGGCGGAAGGATCACCGGAGCCCAGCAGGTCGAGGCTGCGGTGGCCGGAACCGGCCACTGCACTCCAGTCTGGGCGACAGAGTGAGACTCCAACTCAAAAAAAAAAAAAAAAAAAGATCCCAATAGCTTTTCAGCAACTGACTGTTCTACTTAGCCAGTTATTCTCTTTAGTCTACATCTAAGAAGAGTAAGTTAATGGAAGAAAGGAATAAGAGTACTCAAAATTATAGGACTGAGAAGTTGTCCATGGCCTGAAAATCTCTTATTTATGGACAAAAACCTTTTTGTATTTATCAAAAGGTTTCTACAGTTTGATCTCTTTCATAACATTCTCATGTAAAAATATTCACATTTCAGACACAGTGACAGTCCAAGTACTCATCCACCAAAAAAGCCCACAGTACAAACTTCAATATAGGTCAGTGGAATTGTTTAATGTGCTCTAATAGCAGTATCACAGCATAGCATGTACAACAAGCACCTGCTTCAATGACACAGAAATTTGGGTTTGTTCCAATTCCTGAATTTGGGCTACCTTGAACAAGTGAGTAACCTTTCTAAACTTCCATTTTCTCATAAGATTGTTGTGAGGATTAAATTTAAAAATATAAATTAGTTAACATAATGACAGGTCCAAGCTACATGCTCAATTAATGTTTGCAGAGCTAGTGGTGGTGATTCGATCAATTTGTCTACCCGTTGTAAGAATAGCTAATCTCAAGAAACTGTATTGCTCTGTAAACAAGAACAATTTTGTGTTCAATAAAAAGCAACTCTACAATCTTCCCTGGGAAGCAAGCATCTTATTGGTCATTCTCTTGTCCAAATCCAGAGAGTGTCAATTGGGCTCCAGTTCTCTTGTCCAAATCCAGAGAGTGTCATTTACACTCTTACACTCTAATCTCTAGAAATGGTGTTTCCTGGAGTTGTACAACATACAGCCTGTGTGTAGCAGCTCTGTTTAAGCTTTTCATTTAAGCATAGAATACAAAGAGCACGAGCTATGACTTCTTTACTCTTTAAGTATCCCTTTTATATTAGATTAAATAATAATTAGAACAATATCAGAATACCAAATATCAATTCAAATTTTGTTGTCTGCATTTTCTTTTATAAAATAGGTATCAAATAAGCATTCTCATTTGCAGAGTGTTGATGGAATATTTGTTAATAAAATGTTGAATTGTTTTTCTTCTGGCTGAATAGGAAACTACTGAATAGCAACCTTAATAGTATGTCTCCCAATGTTAAACTTATGGGGAAATAGTTAAGCACCTAAAATTCTGTTAATCTCACAATGTGTATATCAGGCTAATCACCATCAGAGAAAAATCTCAATGAGCATGCCATATTGAAAATACAAAATAAAAATGAATTTTAAAACAAAACAAAATATAACACTGTGATTTTTTCCTGATAAACTAATTTGTTATTATAAATGTTATTAAGACATGTTATTAATGTAAATATATTTTATCTTCCCAATGGCCTAATTTCTTAAAAAGAAAATTGTGCTCAATTTTGTGAATATATGTTGAAAATAAGTTTCTTCAGTTCTCAGAGGATTTCTTGCTAAATGATATGTCTTCACATCAAATGAATGAATATGAGACACTGGCATTAATTTGTGATATGATAACCAAGATATGTAGTTATAAGGAGGTTACTGTTTATATCTTTAGGCAAATGATTATGCAATATGTCTACAGTAAACAATTTTTAACACAGCCTACTCTGAGTAAGCCTTGTTATTTTATCATCATTATCATTATTATAGACCTCTACCAAAATTGGAGTTTAGTAAGTCAAAGATCATAGTTAAGAAAATAAATGCCCCAAACTAGATTTGTTCCCATATTAATGGAAAAGAGGGAGAGAGAAAGAAAGAGGAAAACCACTCAGATACAAGACTCTTAAAAAGCATGATACTTGTTCTTATAAGCAAAAATACATGAATCAACTTCTCCCACAGAATGAAAACCAGAATTCTCTGAAAAAAATTTAGTATCCTGCTCACATTTGTCTTTTTGGCTTGTGTTTTCTACTTTGCAAAGCTTTTATCACCACCTGGGGGCATGCCAGAAGGAAGGGGCTCCCGTTTCACCACTAAGTCATTCCTAAATTATGCGTTTTCTGAGTTAAAAAAGACATTTATGATTTCAAATGATTGTTTGGCTTTTTTCCCCTAATAAAAGTCAATCTTTTATTATGTATTTCTTCTTCATCTCAAATATGATTTTAAAATATAAATTGATTTTTGTATTACATCTTTTAGTTTTATCTTTCTGTCTCTTCTTATATGTCATCTTGTCAAAAACTTTTTCATTTACTTTAAGCAAATTTCTATTTAAAAGAATAAGCCAGTTTTATAAATGTTCAGCACTTAATCCTTTAAATTAATCACTGTATGAGACATTTACAAAGTTTGCAAGACAGTACCTTGAAGAGCACTGATCTAGCACACTATCAAATTATACTAAAGAAAGTGGTTTTTTTGCTGAGATTATTTTTTGTTTTTAAAATATATATTTTTAATTTTAGGTCAGGAGGTATATGTGCAGGTTTGTTACATAGGATAAAATTATTTTAAAGTATCCTAATTTCAAAGGTACCAAAAACAAAATTATTATTTTCACACACACACAAAAAAAATTGTTTTTTCAGCTTAAAGTATTTTTACTTGAATAATAGTTTTACTTATGATAAACAAGCTCATAATCACAAATCAATATAAACTGAAAATAGAAATGGAAAAGATGTGTGATTCCTGACAGTGTTAATGCAATTTCAAATCATTTGTCAGCTAAACTACTATAAAATACAAATAATATCTGGAAAACAGGCCTATAACTTTCTATAATTTAGGAAATGTATAGTTCTATCTAACCAGGATCTTTGGCAACTAATTAGAAAAGTCCAATCAGCAGTGTGCTAAGGCAGTTTTACAATGCACACAAGTAAAGTCTCTTCTTCAAAGGTAAATTTTCAAGTAAACACAGTTTCAAAAACCCAAACTAAGCACCCCTTCATCTAGATCTTTTATTGGCTAAAGTGTGAATAGCTTTTCACATAGTGAGATAGCACATTTTAAAGATTTTTTGTGCTATTGTGCACAATATTTATTAATATTTTATCAACTGATCACCAAATTTTTCTTTCTATGAGTTTGTGTCAGATTCTCCATGTAACTAAGACAATGTGGTGTTTGCCTTTCTGTGTCTGACTTATTTCACTTAGCATAATATTAGGTAGACTCTTTAGTTATATTCTTGTCTTTTCCTGGTATCCTCTAAAAAAAACAATGCAATACAGGTCTTCCTCTTTGAGTATCTGCTTGTTTCCTAGCAAGCCTCCTATCTTTAGTTGCTGACATCTCTTTCTCAAGGTGCAAGTCTCACTTTTGGGGGTCAACTCTGAGGGCAGTGGTCTGGCTTTTTTAGTGAATACATTGGGGCTTAAGAAATTTCTATTCAAAAATAACCTTTTTAAAACTTTTTAGCAGTATTTATGTTATAAATGTATTTATCACATTTGTTTCTATACAAGTGCACATAGTAATCTCTGATATTCTTTTGTATTTCTTCAGGGTCAGTTGTGACTTGATCTTTTGCATTTCTGATTGTGTTTATTTGAGCTTTTTCTCTCTTTTTCTTGGTCAGTCTAGCTAAGGGTCCATCAATCTTGTTTATCCTTTCAAGAGCCTGTTTTTTTTTGTTGATATTTTTGTATTCTATTTTTGTTTTCTATGTCCCGAATTTGGGCTTTTATTTTGGTAATCTGGATTCTTCTGCTGAAGTTAGGGTTTTGGTGGTCCTGCTTTTCCAGCTTCCTTAGGTAATTTTTTAGGCTGTTATCTTGTGGTCTTTCCACTTTCTTCATGAATGTTTGTAGAGATACGAATTCCCCACTTAATACTGTTTTCATGGCATCCCAGAGATTTTGGTAAAATGTTTCTTCATTTTCATTTGCTTTCAGGAATTCTTTAACTTCTGTTTTGATTTCCTTGTTGACCCAGGAATTGTTCAGCATCATGCTGTTTCATGTTCATGTCTTTGTGGGTTTGGAGGGAACTTTGTTGGTGTTGATATTTATTTTTATTCCACTGTGGTCTGAGAAGGTGCATGGCAATATTTCAATCTTATGGAATTTGTTTATGCTTGATATATGGCCGAGGGTGTGGTCAATCTTAGAGTATGTTCCATGTGGTGATGAGTAGAATGCATAATCCGTGGTTGTTGGGAAGAGTGTTCTGTATATCAATTAAGTCCATTTGGCCAAGTGTCATGATGAGGTTCCAGATCTCCTTGTTTATTTTTTGTCTTGATGAACTCTCTAGGGTTGCTAGTGGGGTATTTAAGTCCCCAGCTATGACAAATAAATAATAAATACATTTTTTTTTAGTTTATTTAGGAGCTGCTTTATGAAAGTTTGTGCTCCTATATTGGGTGCATGTATGTTTAGGATGAATATTTCTTGTTGATGGATTGAACCTTTTATCATTATGTAGTGATCTTCTATATCTTTTTAAATTTTTGATAGCTTTAAGTTACTTTGTCTGATATTAAAATCACAGCTCCTGCTTTGTGTTGTGTTCTCTTTGCCTGAAATTTTGTTTTCCTTTCTCTTATTTTGAGTCTATAAGTGTCCTTTCTGGTAAGATGAGTCTCCTGGAAACAACATATTGTTGCATCATGATATTTTATCCAATTTGCCATTATATCTTTTCAGTGGTGCATTTAGTCCATTCATATTCAGTCTAATTACTGAGATGTGAGAGTTTATCCCTGTCATGAGGTTCTTATAGAGTTTGTTGTTGTTGCTACTGTTTTTTTTTTGTTGTTGTCTTTCTTTTGATTTGGGGGCTGATTTATGTGTGTTTGCAAACTTTTTCCTACATTCTTGAGAAGTGTGTGGTTTTCTTTTTTCTTTCTTCTGTGTTTAATACTTAAGTGTTTCTTGTAGAGCTTGTCTGAAGATGTCATAAACTCTTTTTTTTTTTTTGAGTTGGAGTCTCACTCTGTCGCCCAGACTGGAGTGCAGTGGCCACTCCCGGCCACCACAGCCTCGACCTGCTGGGCTTCGGTGATCCTTCCGCCTCAGCCTTCAGAGTAGCCGGAATTACAGGCATGCGCTACCACGCCCGGCTGATTTTTTTATTTACTGTAGAGATGAGGTCTCGCTGCCCAGGCGGGTCTCGAACCCACGAGCTCAGGCAATCTACTCACCTCAGCCTCCCAAAGGCACGGGATTACAGGCTGAGCCACCGAGCCCAGCAGCATAAACTCTTAGGGATTGAATGTCTTGGGAAGGATTTGGATTCTCCATCACTGATGAAACTTAGCTTAGCTGGGTAGGTAATTCTTGGTTGAAATTGTTTATCTTTGAGAACTTTAAAGATTGGACTCCAATCTCTCTTAGCCTGAAATGTTTCTGTAGTCTGCTGCTATTCTTTTTTTTTTTTTTTTTTTGAGTTGGAGTCTCACTCAGTCGCCCAGACTGGAGTGCAGCGGCCACTTCCGGTCTTCCCTGGTAGGTAGTCTGACCTTTCTCTTTTGTTGTCTTTAGGATTTTTTCTTTTAAACTTACTTTGTATAAGTTAATTTCAATATGTCTAGGAGTTGGTCTTGTCATTTGTTGTTTTACAGGGGTTCTCTGAATTTCCTGTGTTTGAATGGTCATGTCTCTGATGAAATGAGGGAAGTTTTTTGGATGGTTTCATGGAATGTTTGTTCCAGGGTGGTCTCTGTCTCTCTGCCTCAGGGATTCCAATTAATCTTAGGTTTGGCCTCTCAAAATAATCACTCATCTCTTAGAGGCTTTGTTCTACCTTTTTAAACTTCTTTTCTATGTTTTTAACAGTTTGGGTTAGTTCCAAATTTTGGTCCTCAAACTCAGATTTTTTCTTCTGCTTTGTTAATTCTTCTTTCCATGTTTATCAGTTTATTTATTTCATTCACTGTATTCCTTATTGCTCCTCATTTCTATTTATTCTCTCTATTAATATCTTGATATCTGGGCTTGTGGTTTGAGACCGGACACTCTAGGAGCTCTTCATTGTTTGAGTTCCAAAGTCTGTATTCTCAGTGGTTGTTCTCCCAGGGGTCTGTATGAGATCCATATTCTTCCTTTGGTTTTTTCATTTGTGTAGGTTTTCCTCCCTCTTTTTTTAACCCCTTCTTTAATTCTACAGAATTAAATCAGTGATAGGGGAAATAGCTTTTACTTCTGTTTGCTCTATCTCCTGTTCCTCCTTATGTAGATCCTCTGGGTTTGTTCAGTGTTGAAGCTAGACTGGGGACAGAGGGCTGTGCTTTTTGCATTTTTGAGATTTAATTAAGGGGGGAACTGTGATTCAGCAGGCAGTAGGGCTTCATTCCAGATTTCCATGCCCTGCCTTCTTCATGGTTCCTGCTGCTCATGGCCAGTCTGCTGCTACAGGTGATAATGCGGGCCAAGTGCTAGGTGGTGGAGAGCAACTGTTTTCTGCTACCTCCTCTCAAGAGAGACCCAAGAACAGCAGATGATCGAGCACCCTGGAGACTCCAATCTCTGTGTGGTGGTGAGCTGCAGTCACCTCCAGTGGAGAACCCTCGGTGCATGAACCCGAGTCTCTCCTCAGACGGACTTTCACTCACTGACCAGCACACACCCACTCATGCAAAGAGTCTTTATGGACACTTGCCTTTGTGGAGGCTCTCACACTCTGACCTGTTCCATCATCATCTTGCCTCAGTCCCCCTAAAAATAATAGATTTTTTAAGCAGCTTCAACTGGAAAAAAGAAACAAAAACTAAATGATCCACAAAGAGATTAGGCTAATTATTACAACAAAGCTCTGAGCTAAAAACTCTTTTTTTGTGCCTCACACTAATATGTGGTCTATTACCAGTCCATGACAAGTTAAGTACAGAGTTTCCAACTAAGTGTTTTAAAAGTTTTATAACAATTTAAAGTATTTTTATTGATACACAATAAGCATACATATTTATGGGGTACATGTGATAATTTGATAAATGTATACAATGTATAATGATCAAGTCAAGGTGTTTAGTATATCTATCGCCTCAAACATTTATTATTTCAGTGTGGTGGGAACATTTTCAGTATCCTCTTCTATCTATTTTGCAATGTACAGTAAAGTATTGTCAACTATTGTCACCCTACTGTGCTATGAAACACTAAAATGTTTTCCTTTTATCTAACTGTATGTTTGTACCCATTAACCAACTTCTCATCATCCCCCATCCTCCACACTTACCAACCTCTGGCAATGATCATTCTACTCTCCACTTCCTTGAGATCGACTTTTTTAACTTCCACATATAAGTGAGAACATGAAATATTTGTCTTTCTGAGCCCGGCTTATTTCACTTAACACAGTGACCTTCAGCTCCATCCATGGTGCTGCTAATGACAGGATTTTATTCTTTCTGTGACTGAATAGTAGCCCATTGTATATTAAAACACCAGTTTCTTTATCCATGTACTTGTGGTTGACCACATAACTTGATTCCATATCTTGACTATTGTGAATAGTGCTGCAGTAAACATGGGGGTAAAGATATCCTTTTGAGATACTGATTTCCTTTCCTTTAGATAAATGCCCAGTAGTTGGGTTGCTGAATCTATGGTAGTTTTATTTTTAGTTTTTTGAGATACCTTCATCATACTTTCCATAATGGCTGAGATAAGGGTAACTTTTCCTCCACAAATGAGATATTATCTCATAATAGTTAGAACAGCTATTATAAAAATAAATAAATAACAAATGTTGGCAAAAATTTTTAAACAATTTGACAGGACAATTTTATATTTGTTAGATTAATGATACATCTAGGTTTATAGTTATACGTTTTTTTAAAGTTTCATTTTCTATTAATTTATTTTTACTGTATTTTACAAAAGTATTGGTCCATGACAGTTTAGAAATTTTATTTAATTTCTAAGAGGATCAAGATGGTCAACTGAAGGCATAACAGGATTGCAGTTCTCTATAAAGAAACTTATGTAGAGGAGTGAACTTTGGGCTTTGAAGGTCAGCCTGAAAACCCAAGCTGATGTCTATCAAATGGTCACCTGGAGACATGGAGGGTGGACAGTTCCAAGTCCCAGGCACCCCTAGATGCAACAAGAATGGTACAGTGCCTCTGGAGAATGGTACAGTGCCTCTGGAGACAGAAGCGGGGGTGAAACTGACAGTTTTTTCTCTACACTCCTCACTCAAGTCTCTGAAGTCTCAGCTAAGGGAGAGACAGCCCAGGAACACTTCCCACACCCATCCTACAGTGACCAGGTATGCAGAGGGCTGCCTTAAATAGAGACAGAGACACTGGGAGGAGTCATGTGAAACATGAGGAAGCCCAGTTCCCAGGAACCCCACTCTATGGCCACCAAGTCCCACATAGGGAGGCTCAGCAGGAACCACCAGTGGGATTGGTCTGTGCCAGGTGAGCATCCCACCCTTCCTCGCTCCTCAGCACTCAGCAGGGGTGACATAACCACTCTGTGACATTTCTTCAGTGCAGGCAGCCATTGTGGTTCCAGGTCAGGGCTGCAGATGTGACTTGCCCTCAAAAGGTTTCCATTGCTGCTATAGTCTCTCACACAGAACATGGCAGGATCCAAAAGGTGGGTTGCCTCTGTACAATATGTGATGACAGTAGCCTTGCCCACTTACAGACAGTGGAAGAAATTACAACCCTTCACTGACTGCCTTCTAACCTTGAGTGAAAGAAGTGTCACACCTAGATGGAGAAGGCAACTCCACACCCCCAAGAGTACCTGAGTCAGAGTAGAGCCCTAGGGCCTTGCCCAGTCATTGGCCAATCCTGCTGATGAGACAAGTGGTCTGGGGAGGAGGATGCTAAAACTCTAGCCAGGGCTCCTGTCATTGTGGCTGGAGGGAGAGGAGAGCCCCAGAAAGAGAAGTAAGGTCTTGTATTCCCACGAAGTTGCACCAGTGAAGCAGATCCAGATGATATTCTGCTAGTTTACTACCTTTCCCGCCACCACTAACTCCCACCCCCACAGGCAGACCAGAGAAGGGCAGTCAGGGAGAAAAAAACCCCTACAAACAGCCGTCCCAACAGGAGCAACCTCATCTAATTAAAAAATAACAGAAAATAAAGACAAGAGTCTACCCTCACAGATGAGGAATAACCAGCAAAAAATCACCAGCAGTTCCAAAGCCTTATGATTCAACACCACAAAAGGGCTTCCTAGGTCTCAAACAATGGAACCCATTCAGAGTGATCTGTCCCTGATAACAGATATAGAAGTCAGACTACGAATGGCAAAGATATTCAGTGAGATCCACATGAAGGTGGGTACACAGATCATTCATGTGAAAACAGCGCTGGCCAATAAAGAAAAGACAAACTGAACTTCTGGAAATAAAGAATTCCCTCCTGTAATTTCAAAACACAACAGCAAACCTCAACAGCAGAATTTACCAAGTGGAGGGACAAAATCTCAGAGCTTGAAGAGCCTGAATGATTGAACTTACCCAGTCTCACAAAAATGAAAAGAAAAGACATAGGAAGAATGAGCAAAGCCTGGGAGAGGCTTGTAATTATGTAAAAAGGCAAAATCTATGATTGATTGGTATCCCTGAGAGAGAAGGAGAAACTGAGAACACCCTGGAACAAGACAGCTGAGATGTCATCCAAGAAAATTTCCCCTATCTTGCTAGAGAGGTGGCTATACAGATACAAGAGATTCAAAGTACTTCTGCAACGTTTTACATGAGAAGAAAATCCCCAAGACACATAGTAATCTGTCTTGCCAAGATGAGCATGACAGAAAAATATCCTAAAGGTGACTACAGAGAAGGAGCAGACCACCTACTGAGGAAGATACATCAAAATTGCAGCAAATTTCCCAGCAGAAAACCTACAAGCCAGCAACAACTGGAGTCAGATCTTTAACATTCTTGAAGAAAAGCAGTTAAGAATTTTCTATCCTGTCAATTTAAGCTTCATAAATGAAGGAGAATTCAAATCTTTCCCAGACATCCAACCTCTATGAGAATAGCCACCTCCAGACCAGCCTTCAGGAGATGCTTAAGAAAGTTTTAAGCACAGGAAAAGAAAGGGGGGGGGTGTGACTGTTCCACCCATCACAAAATCATGGACAAGAACAGAGTATATAGACCATATAAGTCAACCGCAAAACCTAAAAGGAAAATTAGCCTCTTAATACACTGTCAGGAACAAATCTCCACATATCAATAATTGACTTAAACAAAAACAGACTGAATATGCCACCCAAAAGGCATAGAATGGCAAATTGGATTAAAAAATATCTTTCTGCTGCCTTCAGGAAACCCAACTCATTGCAAATGACTCCAACAAGATAAAAGTCTAGAGAAAGAGTTTCCAGGCAAATGGAAAACCAAAAACAGCAGTAGTAGCTATTCTCATATCAGACAAAATAAACTTTAAGCCAAAAAAGGTTAAAAAGGACACTGAAGGACATGACATAATGATAAAAGGCTCAATCTACCAATAAGAAATATCCATCTTGAATATATAGGCAGGCATTATAAGCACATACAGATCTATTAAACCACTGCTAACTAAACTAAAAGAGGACACAGACAACCAGACAATTATAGTTGGAGACTTAATATACCACTAATAGCCTTAGACAGACCATCAAGGCAAAAATGAACAAGGAAATCTGGAACCTTAACTCAACACTCAACCAACTGGACCTAATAGACATCTGCATAACACTTCACCCAACAACCACAGAATACGCATTCTTCTCATCAGCACACAGAACATACTCCAAGATCAACCACATACTTGGACATAAATTAGGCATGAACAAATTTCAAATGATCAAAATCATGCCAAGCATCTTCTCAGACCACAGTGGAATAAAAATAAATATCGTCAACAACAGAAATTCCCCAAAACACACAAATACATGGAAATTAAGCAACATGCTTCTGGATGACTTTTAGGTTACCACAGAAATTAAGGTGGAAATAGAAAGATTCCTAGAAAAAAATGATAACAAAGACAACATACCAAAACCTCTGGGATACCATGAAAACAGTGCTGAGAGTGAAGATCATAGAACTAAATGCACATATCAAGAAAGAGATGGATTGCAGCAAACAGTCTAATGTCACACCTAAGAGAGCAATCCAGTCCCAGAATTAGTAGAAAAATATAAAATATTCAAATAAAGTCACAGCTAAATGAAATAGAGACCAAAACAGCACACACAGGATCAATGAAGCAAAATACTGGTTCTTTGGAAGGATCAATAAGACTGATAGACCCATGGCCAGACTTAGAGAGAGAGAGAAAGAAAGAATTTGAATAAACACAATTAGAAATGAAAAATATGGTGTTACAACTGAGTCCGAAGAAATACAAAATATTATCAGAGACTACTACAAACATCTGCATGCAAGTAAATGGAAAAATCTAGAGGAAATGGGGGACTTCCTGTCTTCAATAACCTCCCAAGATTATTGGGAAAAAAATTGAAATCCTGAAAAGACCAGTAACAATCCAATAAGTCAACTCAGTTATAGAAACCTCCCTCCCAAATAAAAGCCCTAGGCAAGAGAGTTTCTCAGCTAAACTCTATAAGACATACAAGGAAGAGCTGGTACCAACCCTATTAAAAGTATTTCAGGCAATTAAGAAAGAAGGAATTCTCCCTAGCTCATTCTATGAAACCAATATCATCCTGAAATATACAAAAATGGCAAAGAGCAAACAAGGAAAGAAAACTACAAGCCTCGCGACCCACCTGGGCTACTTGGCGAGACCTCCTCTCTACAATAAATAAAAAAATCAGCCAGGCATTGTAGTGCGTGCCTGTAATTCCAGCTACTTGGAAGGCTGAGGCGGAAGGATTGCCGGAGCCCAGCAGGTCAAGGCTGCAGTAGCCGGGAGCCACCACTGCACTCCAGTCTGGGCGACAGAGTGAGACTTCAACTCAAAAAAAAAACTACAAGCCAATTTTCCCAATGAACATAGATGCAAAAACTTTTCAACAAGATTCTGGCAAATCACAACCACTAGCATATTTCAAAGATTATCCATCATGGTCAGGTGGGCTTCATTCCCAGGGTACAAGCCTGGTTCAATATATGCAAATCAATAAACATTATCTAGCACAAAACAGGTATAAAACCAAGAACCACCTGATTATCTCATTAGATGCAGAAAAAGCATTCAATGAAACCCAACATCCTTTCCTTAAAAAAGCCCTCAAACACCTAGCCATCAAACGTTCCTCAAAATAATGAGTCATCTATGACAAACCTTTAGCCACATCATACTTAATGGACAGAAGGTGTAAGCATTCCTCCTAAGAACTGGAACAACACAAGAATGCCCATTCTCACCCCTTCTTTTAACATAGTACTAGAATTCCTAGCACGAACAGTAAGTCAGGAGAAAGAAATTAGGTATATCCAAATAGAAAAAAAGGAAGTCAAATTAACTTTCATTGCAGATCACAAAATTCTATACCTAGAAAATCTCCTCACACTAACAAAATTTGGTAAAGTCCGAGTACAAAATCAATGCAAAAAAAACAGCTGCATTTCTATAAACCAACAACTAGCAGGCTGAGAAGCAAATTAAAAATGCATCCTAATTCACAATGGCCACAAAAAAATAAAGTACCTTTGACATTCAGCTAACCAAAAAGATAAAAGACCCTTGCAATGAGAGCTACAAACACTGCTCAAAGAAATCAAAGATGACACAAACAAATGAAAGAACAGCTCATGCTCATGGATTTGAAAACTCATTATCATCAAGATGTCCATTCTACCTAAGACTATAGATTCAATGCAACCCCTATCAAATTACCTGCATCATTTCTCACAGACCTAAAAAAGACAACACAGAAATTCACATGGAAGCAAAAAGGAACCCACGTAACTAAAGCAATCATCAGCAAAAAGAACAAAGCTGGCAGCATCATACTTCTAGACTTTAAACTTTATGGCAAAACTATAGTAACCAAGACAGTATGGTACTGGTACAAAAATAGACACACAGACAAATAGAATAGGACAGAGAACTGGGAAATAAAACCACAGATCTTTAACCAACTCCTCTTCAACAAAACCAACAAAAACAAACATTCGGAAAGGAAACCATATTTAGCAAATGGTGCTAGAAAAACAGGCTAACCACATGCAGAATAAATTAATTCAAAATAAACCAAGGACTTAAATGTGTAACCTCAAACTATAAGAATCTTATAATAAAACTTAGGGAACACCCTCCTGGACATGCAGCTGGAGACCATCTACATAAATGAAAAATCACAGAAACAACAACAACAAAAAGCCTGCATGTTCTCACTAAAAGTGGGCCCTAAACATTGAGCACAATAGCACAAACATGGAACAACAAAAGCTGGGCACTTCTAAAGGAGACATGGATAGTGAGGAATAAGGGGCACACAGTCTCCTATGTACACTATCAGAGGACTCACTAGAAGCCCAAACCTCATCAGCACACAATTTACTTATGTAGCAAGTCTTCGTATGTACTTTACCACTCTAAAATTTTAAAAAATAAAATAATAAGCCGGGCTCGGTGGCTCAGCCTGTAATCCCATGCTTTGGGAGGCTGAGGTGAGTGAATTGCCTGAGCTCACGGGCTCGAGACCTGCCTGGGCAACTTGGCGAGACCTCATCTCTACAATAATCAAAAAATTAGCCGGGCATGGTAGCACGCGCCTGTAGTTCCAGCTACTTGGAAGGCTGAGGCGGAAGGATCGCCGGAGGCTGCGGAGGCTGGGAGCGGCCACTGCACTCCAGTCTGGGTGACAGACTGAGACTCCAATTCAAAAATAAAATAAAATAAAATAAAGAAATAAAAATACATTTAAAAAAATTAATTTTTACCACAATATTGTGAAGAGCAAAGATTCATGTACTTGAAAATTACATTCAAATGCTGATAAATTAAGTAATATAAAAATGAGAGAAATCAGGTACTTAGAAGTTGATGACAATATAAATATTTGTTGAAATTTTGTAAGCACCATATTTAAAGGGTATATGTAGATGTAAACACAGTTATTAGACAAAGACAGAAAGCAACCAACTTAGTGTTCAGAAAAATTTGGTAAAAAGCAATAGAACAAGCCCAAAGCAATAAGTAAAAACACAATCAAGAGTAAATATAAAGTAAAATAGGAGAGTTTTTTTAAGTGTGGTTCTTTGTAAAATTTAATAAAATAAATTTATTTCTTTTATTTTTAATTTTCAAAACATATTTACATATTTAGTGGGATTTTTTTCTCTTTTAATTTTAAAATTGTGGGGTACAATTCAGGGTTAGGTACACAAATACTCATTGAACAGGTACCCTTATTGATGAGGTGTGCACCCCTTCCCCAGGCAGACATTGACTGCTGTCAATCCCACCTCCCCACTCCACCCCCTCCAGTTTCCTGCAACTTTCAATCTTTTTCTTACAGTAATACGGTAGTTGTTCAAAGACCACTTATGAGTGAGAACATGTGATACTCAGCTCTTTGTTTCTGTGAGAGATCACTCAGTATTATAAGCTCTAATTCTATCCAGGTGGCTGTGAAGTTCATGATTCTGTTCTTCTTTATGGCTGTGTAATATTCCATTGTATATATGTACCACATTTTTTTATCCCGTTCTCTTTTGATGGGCAGCACGGTTGGTTCCATGTTCTTGCTATTGTGGACAATGCTGCAATAAACATACGTGTGCAGGTATCTTTTTTATAGAGTGATTTGAGTTCTTCTGGGTATATTCCCAGCAGGGGGATTGCTGGGTCATATGGAAGGTCGATTTTTAGAACTTTTAGGAATTGCCACACTGATTTTCACAGAGGCTGTACTAGTTTACACTCCCACCAACAGTGTAAAAGTGTTCCCTTTTTGCCATATCCTCTCCAGCATCTGCTATTTTTTGAGTTATTGATGATGGCCATTCTGACTGGATTTAGGTGGTATCTCAGTGTAGTTTTAATTTGCATCTCTTTGATGACTACTGAGGCTGAACATTTAATGCAATACCCATCGAATTACCAGCAACATTCTTCTCAGACCTAGAAAAAACAATACAGAAATTCATATGGAAACATAAACAACCAAGAATAGCCAAAACAATCCTCAGCAAAAAGAAAAAAAAAAAGCAGGTGGTATCACACCCCTAGACTTTAAACTATATTACAAAGCTACAATAATCAAAACAGCCTGGTATTGGTTTAAGAACAGGCATATAGACCAATGAAATAGAACTGAGATTCCAGAAGCTAAACCTCAATTTCTCAATCAACTCATCTTCGACAAAACCTCCACCACCCACTGCTGGGGAGAGGAGAACCTATTCAGTACACGGTGCTGGGAAAACTGGCTGAACACATGCAGAATATTGAAACAGAGCCTCTACCTCTCCTCATATACAAAAATTAACTCTAAATGAATCACAGACCTAAATGTAAAACCTCAAACTGTAAGAACCTTAGAAAATGCAGGAGACACTTTTATGAAGGTTGGAACTGACAACCAATTCCTGATCAAAGCCCGAAGTGTCCAGGCCATAAGAGATAAGATAGACAAGTGGGACCTCATTAAACTGACAAACTTCTGCAAAGCCAAAGAAACCATCAAGAGAGCGGGGAGACAGCCCACAGACTGGGAAAAAATATTTACCAACTCCATGTCTGACAAAGGCCTAACATCAAGGATCTATTAGGAACACAAACATGCTGAAAAGAAAAAAAAAGTCCATTACTAAGTGGACAAAAGATATGAATAGACATTTCTCAAAAGAAGACATGCGAGCAGCCAACAGATACATGAATAAATTTATTTCAAATGGGAAAGAAAGATAAACAAAATACAGAATGAAATAGCATAATTAAGTACACACAATAGATTAGAATGCTAAAGGAATATTATTAACAACTATTAGCAAATTTACAAACCTAAGTTAGAATATTAACTATCTGAAATATTAACTATCTAGAAATTTGGCCAGAAAAATAACCATAAAGAAATATAAATGGTATTCAAAGGCATCCTTTATAAAACTAAACAAGAATAAAAAAACTTTTTAAAAGCCTCAAGCCCAGAAAGTTTATAGACAAGTTGTACTAATTTTTCAGGAAATCTGTAAGATCTGTCTTAGATAAAGTGCTCCAGAAACTAGAGAAATCACGAAGGCTGCCTAACTCATTTTATAAAGCTGTAAAGTCTGATTTCAAAACCAGGCAAGAGAACTTGAAGAAGAGAAAATTACAAGCCTATTTCACTTGGTATCATAGATGTGAAAAGCAAAAATAAAATATTAGCTATTTGATGATATTGTATCAAAACAATGCATATGTATAAATTTTGTAAAACTGTCAGCAAATAAGAATAGAAAGAAATTCATTAACTTGGTCAAAGTGATACAAAAAGACTAGAACAACTCAGCAGCAATTAATAGAGAAGCTCAAAACACATCCTCTTCAGGATGGAGGTGGGGAAAGTCATATGAAAAAAAAAAAGAAAAGGAATTAAGGGGAAGAGAAAAAAAATTTTATTTCCAAACAATATCATTATCTACATAAAGCAACCAACACTTACCATTCATTATGTGAATTTCCTAGAGAGTTCAGCAAGGCAAGAATAGGAGACAGATGTGCAAACATAAAAAATTATAACAGAAGACAGACAACAGAGACTTGGACAACGGAGAGAAAGCACAGAGATGGGAACTTTACCTGGGAAGGTCAGGAAAGACCTCTTCGAAGAAGAAACAATTGTGAAAGATCATGGTATTGTAGGTGGATGTAGCTGCGTGTCCAATGACTAAGGAGGTAAATAAACAGTAGTTCGGAAAGTTTGGTACTGGGGTAGAAGAAAAGTGTGGGACAGCATATGAAACTGGAGTGGTGGAATGGAGTCTCATCGTCAAGAAACCTGTATTTTATGCTAAGATGCTTCGATCTTACAAGTAAATGGGAGATACTGTAAGGTGCTCATCCGTACTAAGACATGGTCCAGTTGAGGTCATTAGAAAGATTACTTTAAGCCAGGCTCGGTGGCTCAGGCTGTAATCCCGCGCCTTTGGGAGGCTGAGGTGAGAGGATTGCCTGAGCCCACGGGTTCGAGACCCGCCTGGGCAGCGAGACCTCATCTCTACAATAAATCAAAAAATCAGCCGGGCGTGGTAGCGCGCGCCTGTAATTCCGGCTCCTCGGAAGGCTGAGGCGGAAGGATCGCCGGAGCCCAGCAGGTCGAGGCTGCGGTGGCCGGGAGCGGTCACTGCACTCCAGTCTGGGCGACAGAGTGAGACTCCAACTCAAAAAAAAAAAGAAAGAAAGAAAGATCACTTTGATAACAGCATGGAAAATGGACTAAAGTGGGTTGAGATCAGAAGGTATGCAGTAAGTTACTGCAGTGGTTTAAATTAGGCTCTATGTTTAGGAATGGAAGGTAGTATCTAGAGATGCTTAGAAGGTAGAAGCAGCAGATTTGAATGAAGAAAGTGAAAGTCTGCACTGAGAAACAGAGTGACAGTGATGCCACCAATTGGCAGGAAAAAAAAATCTTCAACAATTACTGTCTAAAGCCAATGGATCCTTTCTAATTTTCTTTACATTTTAAGTCATACTAAAAATAATCTACTTCAGGGAGCTTATGCATGTGTTGGAGCAGGGAATATATGAAATACCTGTGTATTTTCCTCTCCATTTTGCTGTGAACCTAAAACTGCTCTGAAAAAGTTTTATTAAAAAATAAAAAATAAAGCTAATTTAACCAAGGAAGAACAAAGGGATAGTAAAAGAAAAAAGACTTTATTAAAAATTTTAATAAAAATTTAAATATAGATTAGCACATTCAAATATTTACTCCTTTGCTTCCTGGTTTTGTGGGGGCTGTTCTGTGTTGTTTTGTTTTGTTGTGTTTGCTTTGTTTTGTTTGAGTCGGGGGTCTCTGTCACCAGGCTGGAGTGTAGTGGTACCATCACAGCTCATCTCAACCTGGACCTCCCAAGCTCAGGTGATCCTTCAACCTCAACCTTCCAAGTAGCTGAGGCTACAGGTGTGTGCCACTATGCCCAACCCATCTTTTGAATTTTTGAAGAGATGAGTTCTCACTGTGTTGCCCAAGCTGATCTCAAATTCCTGGCCTCAAGCAATCCTCCCACCTCAGCCTCCTAAGTGGTGGGTTTATAGTCGTGAGCCTCCATACCCAGCTGCTTTCTGGTTTTGAGGGGGTATATATTCCAAAATAGCAACATACAGTATTTTGAATCCAACTTTACTCATTAAATGCCATTGGTAAACCTGGAACATAGGCTTGATGTAAATATTAAATCTAGATTTCAAATACAGTTATTAATTATTTCCATTGCTTTTGCAGCATGCATTAGTTTGCTCAACATTCTTCTTATGAGATTAACCATTTTGCTACATGTAGCTCTCATTTATTCATTTTAATTGCCACATGATAAAATACATGTATGATATGCTATTTTCTATTATTAATGATTTGTTTGGGATGTTCTTAATTTTTCTTTATTGCAAGCAATGCAGCTATAAACATTCCCATACAGGTATTTATGTACTCTGTGCAAAAGTTACACACAGACTGTAGATAGGAGAGGAACTGATAGATCAGGTGGCATGCAAATCTTCAACACTACTAGATACTGTCAAACTGTAAAGAGGTTGGGCCAATTTGATTTTTATGAAATGCTACCTTACTGGAATGTTCTGAGGTATTTTTTGTTGATTTGTTTTTGTATTTATTTGACTTCAAATGAGCTATCATTCTGCATGATCTTCCACCAGTAGGATTTTCATCTCCCTGTGGAATGCTTCTTTTCATCCTTTGCCAATTTTTCTATTGGTTTGTCTTTTTCTTCTTGATTTGTAGAAGTTTTTTACATGTTTTAGATACAAATCCTTGTCAGTTGCATATGTTGCAAATATCTTCTCCCATTCTGCGACATGACTAGGAATGATATTTTTGAAACACATATAAACAATTTCACTTTAACAAATTCAAATTGATTTTGAAAACCAAATTTTTCATTATGGTTAGGGTTTTTGTGTCTTGTTGGAAAAAAACTCCCTCTCTTGGTTTCATAATTATGCTGGTTTTTTAAACTTAAATGTTTGTTTTCACCCAGGGAATTAATCTATCTAGAATTAATTTTTGTGTGTAGTACGAAATCTGGATCTAATTTTATATTTTTATTTGGAAAAACATTTATCCCAGCAGAGTATATTTATTGAATAATCCAGCTTTTCACCACCAATTTCTAATGCTACCTCAGACACAAATTGAATTTTCATGTATGCATGTTATAAAGGTCCCATCAAGAAAAATGATTGGATCAGATCATTTAAATCGTTTTTAATGAGGGGGACAATTTAGAGAGATAAGGGCACTGGTGTGGAGAAAGGAAATTCTTTTTACTCCTACCTAGCACCAAAGGGAAAAGAGGAGGAATTAATGTTATTGGATCCCACTGGGAGAGAAGAGTAGCTGAGGAGCACAGCAGAGGAGGGTCACCCAGCAAAGCTGCAGCTGGGGAGAAACAGAGCTGCTGCAGCAGAAGCAATCCCAAGTCTCCTCCTATCTTCTAATTCCTTGCAGGTACCTCTTGTCAAACTGAAACTGAAGACAGCGGTCAGGGAGGCCTGGTGGACATCTTCCCAAAGCACGGGCTAAGTAGAGATGGGTGAAGGATGGAAAATGGGGGCAGGGTCACCAGCACAGCATCTACTCTTTTGCAAGTCAGTGTCTACTCTTGCCTTTTACTGGAAAAAAAAATCCCTTCATCCTCCTCAGAGGATATCCACATAATTTCAACAATTATTATATCATTATGGGTGAGGTTATTTCAATTATACACCCACCTGGAACCTAACTTAAAACATGATTCCCGACCTGTTCTCTTCATAAAATGTAGCAGTAAAAGAAAAATTATCAATTAGTGTAAGATATATACGGCTACCTTGGTCCCTCCTCTGTATCTGATCACCAAGTCAAAGTTGACAGTCATAACTTCCTCTTTCCACTACCAATTTCCTCTGTTATTCTGGAAACAAAATGACTGGAATCTTGACTCTTCTGGGATCTGAGCCCTTAGTGGCCCTGTGTTTAATAGGTTACCACAGTTTTACATTACAGGCAACCACTGGACACTGTAATGATAAAAGGTGCTCTAGTTAATGTCTTGAGTTTTAGAGATACTATTCTTTTTCATCACATGACTCCAACCCCAATTCCTTTGGTAATAAGGAGCAAACACTCTAATAAGAAAAGTAGCCCTGATTTTTGAGTCTGAGGATTTACTGCCATGGGAAACTACAAATGTCTAGGTGACAGTCTCAGCTTCCATATTACTAGAACCATCACTGTTGAAAGTTTCTCCCCGAGTACTAAGACTCTAAACTATTGATCCCCAAGTTGTAGAGACAAGAAGCAAAACTTTTCTAAGTGAGTTTCTAGGTCTGAAATGAGACTACCCCATTCCTGGTACCAATTACATTATTAGACAGGATCCCAGCAAAAAAGAGAATTCACACATATTTTAAGTGAGGATATTCACAGAGGTACGAGCAAGGTCAAGGCAAAAAATAAGGAATGTTGAAGCACCCAGAAAGTACCTAAGCCAGGAAACTAGAAGGAAAGACGCCTAATGGAACACAATGAGAGTTGGAATCTGGTGAAAATTACATGCGTGAAGGGGGAAGTTTTCCCTTGGAGAGGAATTCAGCTGCTGTCAGAGAAATAGAGCTAGTGCGGGAAAAGGAAGAAATACCCTGTCCTTTCCTTCTGCTCTCTCATCTCTTACTAGTGCCTCCCTTTGTCCATTGACCAAATGTAGTTTGAAAAGCAGTCCCAGTGATGCCTCCCAGGGAACAGAGAAGAGCAGAGAAAGGCAGAAAAGAGGTTGTCGGTGAGAATGTCAGAGAAATAACCAGAAAACATCAATCTGTTTCTAGGCTTTCTGTTTTGTTTCACTGAGTTTTTTTAATCTGTGTGTCACTGTTATATTGTCACATGTGTCCACTTTTCTAATAATTTGAGAAGTCACTGTTATGTTTAATTATAACATATGCTTGTGTCTGTTTCTGGAGTCTCTAGTCTGTATTGTATATGTTTGTACTAATAATCACACTTTTTCATACTATATATCAAGAGTATACAATGGAGAAACTCCAAAAACAGAGAACTTGTTTATTAGAAGTGTGTATTTATTCTTACATGCTTAAATTTTAGTCACCATCAAAGTCCTTTCTGTTTGATGCAATACACCTATCAGGATGCTTTTTCAGTGGAAAAAGTTTTAGAACTTGTCAATTTTGCTATCTTTTAGTGCTGCTGCCAGTTTTTTGTTTCACCTCTTCCACATCAGCAAAACGTTTTCCTTTGAGGACTTTTTTAATCCAGGGAAATTAAAAAAAAAAAAAAAAGGCAGGCTGAATCGGTGAATAGACAAGGTGGGACATGGGGATCATGCCATTTTTGGTCAGAAACTGCTGAACACTCAACACAATGTGGGCAGCTGTATTGTCATGGTGGAAGAACCAGTCAACTGTTTGCCAAAAAAAAATTCACTGAAGCCAAATGCAGCCTCTCACAACAACGCTGGCTGTTACATTGTTACCAACGGGTTCCTAGAAGACTTAACCAGCGGCAGAAGACTGTTCTACAAGAGACTCACCCTCCAAAATAAAAATCACAGGTTTTTCTGAGTTTCCCTTGTATTTTGATGTCAGATAGGATCAGCCCTTCCCCCAATTGTTTTTCAATAATTTTTTGTTTTAATCTATTTTTTATTGTTTCTATTTCTCTTCAAGATAAATCAGTGGGTCAGCTTTCATTTTTTATAACTGGTATTTTTATAAGAACTTACACTGATTTATAGATAAATTACAGGGCAGTTTGATATCTTTACACAATTGAATCCTCTTATCAGTTGTAACTTCTCAGGTCTTCCTGTATTCTTCAACAAAATATTGCAAGTATTCTAGTGTAGGTCTTAATGAGTTTAGCCCTTGGTATTTTTAGGAGTTTGCTCCTATTGCATTTTCTAACTAATTACTCCTGCTGTAAAGAAATCTTTTCATACTTCTTTTTTTGGGAGGGAGAGGTCTTGCATTTGACCAAAATAGTATACTTTCTTGTTAGTTCTAATAGCTTATCAAGCAATAGTCTTGGGTTTTTCATTTAAACAAATTTTTGTTCTACAAATGGAGACCAACTCCTCTTCATCTATATACATACTTCTTGTTTCTCTTCCTTGCACTGGTTAGACAATTTGGATCATTAAGAGTGAGAACAAGCATTCTTTCTCTGTTCCTGAATTTATGTTTTCAGTTAAGGATGATGTTTTTTCTAGCCATGCCTGTCTTTGCACTGGAGACTTTTTTTTTTGTTTGTTTGTTGGTGTTTTTTTGTTGTTGTTTGTTTTTTGCTAAAGGTTTTTCATAGAAATGAATATTGAATTGTATAGCATGTTTAGGTGAGTTTTTTTTTTTTTTTTGGAGGGGGTGAGGTTTTTTTGAGGCATCTATTGGGATGATTATACGAATTTTTAAACTTTCACCTCATTCAAGGTCCTTGAAATCTTACTTGTCTTGTTCACACTTTTATACCAATACCCAGGAGAGTGTCTCAATTTATACATTTAAAAAACATTTTTTGAATAAATGCCTAACTATTAATCAATAAATAAAAGTATTTATTGATTGTGATTTGTTACACTGATGAGCCCTAGTGGTGACTCGTATTTGTATTCCTAGGACAAATCCTAATTGGTCATAATGAATTATTCTTTTAACACATTGCTGAATTCAATTTGGCATTTTAAATTTATTTTTTACATTGACAGATAAAGTTGTATGTGTTTACCTTGTACATGATGTTTTGAAGTATATATACATTGTGGAATAACTAATTGTAGTTAATTAGCAAGTACATTATCTCACATGCTTATCATTTTTGAGGCAAGAATATTTTACATCCACTCCCTAAGCATTCTTCAAGAATATGTTATTAACTGTAGTCACTATGTTGTACAATAGAGCTCATGAATTTGTTCATTCTGTCTAACTGAAATTTTGTATCCTTTGACCAATATCTCCTCAGGCCCCCACCCAACCATCCCAACCTCTGGTAACCACGATTCTACTGTCTACTTCTCTGAGATCATCTTTTTTAAATTCTACCATATCAGTGAAATCATGTGGTATTTGTTTTTCTGTGCCTGGCTTATTTCACTTAACATAATATACTCCAGGTTCACCCATGTTTTCACAAACAACATTATTTCCTTCTTTTTATGACTAAGTTATATTCCATTGTGTATATATGCACCACATTCTTTTTATCCATCCTTCCCTTGATGAATACTTAGATTGATTCTATATCTTGACCTTTGTGAATAATGCTACAATAAATATGGCAATGCATATATCTCCTTGACATACTGATTTCATTTACTTTGGATATATACTCAAAGCAAGATTGCTGGATCATATGATAGTTCTATTTTTAAATATTTTAGGAAACTTTATACTGTTTTCCATAATGGCTGTACTAATTTAATCACCAAGAAAATTTATTTTAAGAGTTTTGTTTCTGTGTTCGTGGGTTATTTGTACAGTTTTCTTTTAGAAACTATGCTTATCTAATTTGGGCACTAAAGCTATACTATCCTTATAGAATAAGGTGGAAAGCAGTTCATCTTTAACTTTCCCTGGAAAAGAATTATTTTGTTCTTGAACGCAGAAATTAACTTTTTCTTGGAGGGCTGATAGACTTCGTCTATCAAACTGTCCTTTTCTGGCACATTTTTAATGAATAGATCTTTTTATTTACATTCTTCTTTTCTTCTATCTTTATTGATCTATTTACATTTTCTTATCTCTTCTTCAGTCACTTTCACTATATAAAGTCCATGAAAATCATTAATTTTATAAAATTTTCATATTAGTATTTTTTTCATATTTTTCCTATGTCATACATCAAATTAACTCAATACTTTAAAATCTCCTCCCTATCTGAGATCATGATGTACTTTCTCATTTCTATTATTTGTGTCTTCTCTCCTTTTATTTCTTGCCATAACTTGCCAAATCTCTTAAAATATTTTACTGATTATTTAAAATAAATTTTAGGTTTTATTTATTATTTAACATTTCCATTATGTTTGGTTTAATATTATGTGACAAATAAGAGGTTTTTTCCTACTCTCTTTAACTCACTTTGTTTTCCTTTTTTCAGTTTATTGAGTTAAATGCTTTGCTTATTTATGTTCAACTTTTATCTCCTAATCAATGCATTTATGTCTAAAAAATTTCCTAAGTACAGTCTTGGCTGTATTTCTCAGGTCTGATAAATACTCCACTTGCTGTTTTCATTTCTAAATGATTTATAACTATAGTTTTGTATCTCTTTTTAGAAATTTTTGAGAATTTTTAACAACTATCTTTTTGTTGCTTGTCTCCAATATCATCTGCCTCATGGGCAAATTTGTTACCAGTATGATTTCAGATTTGGAAAATTTTTGTGTTTTGCTTTTTGTCAAATTTTTGGTCAAGTTTTGTAAAGTTGTGTGCGTTTTGAAAGAATTTGTATGACCTTAAGATAGATCACATTAATTGTTGTTCAATTAATGTGATCTATCTAGTGTCTTATTTATTTTTTGTTTTCTTAATCCATTAATTTTCTACAGAAGTGTCTATTTTTTTCTGTCCTCATGTTTTACTTTCTCTAAAATATAGGGCCAAGAAAAAATAGTTTTCACTAGTGAGTTCCTGGAACATTTTTGTCTTCAGTACACAAACAACGTGCCTTATAGTCAATGCTTTGCCACCTCAGTAGAAAATCTCTTTTCAACACTTTGAAGTACTTTAACTCTTTCCTGTTCCACCATGCATGAGTTACGCCTACACAGGCAAATGGCCTGAGTAAGATCCAGACAATATTATTCTGTCTTGTGTCTAGTTTTCTGGGGAATGAGCCACCTGAGACCCAATCCCCACCACTACACAATATGTCCATGTTACGAACATGCATGTGTACCCCCGAATGTAAAATAAAATAACAATAACATTAGTAATTTTTACTGCTTCATCAGAGACATCCTGTGAATGGGTGATAGGAACACAGTAATCACTACCACGGTTGGCACCACTGCCTTTACATGTACTGAAACACCAGCACTTTGACCATCTGTGGCTTTTGCATGATCAATGCAAACATCAAAACAGTGCAAAAGACAAATGATCTGTTAGTATTGTTATGTCAGTAATTTTTTACTGTGTGTGCCCCTGAGAGGAGCCCAGTGAACCACCAGCAGTTCACAGACCCTGCTTTGACAACAAAGAGAGTGTCCAAAAACCAAGTTTCCAAAACCCAATACCAGAAGGCTGGGGAAAGTCACTGTGATAAACTGGACACGTAAGTTAAGAGCCCAGAGAACTCTTTGTCTCCTTGATTCTATATTTATTTTCTACTCTTATCTCCTAAAAATGTGGTAAAATAAATCTCCAAGAATTTTCTTTCTCTTTCTCTCACTCTCTCAGTCTCAGTCTCTCCCTCCCCCACCCCTCGGAGGATAACTTTTGTGGTTTACCTTGGAAAGTTCTAGACACCCTCTTCCAAAAAGCACAGGTAGGTGTTCAGTACAGTGTGGTCTCATCGTAAAATCATGGAAATGCTGCCATCTGTGCTAAGTTATCAGACTTGCAGAAATTCCTAGAATCTGACACCCAACATAACTGAAATTTGTGGGGGGGAAAGGAAGAGGAATTTTACAAACTATTTGGTCTTCAGTAAAAGAGTGTTAGGCTTTTGCCCTTTAAATTTAAATCTAGTAGTTTGGGCTCTAACTTAGTTCAGAAAAGAAATTGCCCCATTAATTTGTTATAAAAGGAAATTTATAGCTGCTATAATGAAGTAGAAAACAACCAGAAATAAATTCCTTTAATAAAGGAAATTGATTATGCTGCATATGTTCCCAGATATTCCATTTAAAATATTTCACCAACTTAATCTAGCTACCTAGTAGTAAGGCAATTATGTAATAAAGATTTAGGGTTGATATAAATTTAAGGTTCAGTTGTGATCTTGGATCTTGGATTATAACAAAGTACTTCTTGTAGGAAAGCAAGCCCCTCAGCAATCTTTGCATTGTTGTGTTCAATTAAGTGACAATTTATTCTGTTTCTGTTTTTCGTGGGACTCGTCTTTTACTGTCATTACTGGTCCACCAGAGAGAACACATGAGAGTTCTCTTTATTTTCCTCTTTAGAACAGAAACTAAAGCATCAGAGTTTGCTTTTCTAGCAATGAAAAAGCTCGTGACTCACGGAAGGCCAGCTCCATCTAGCTGTCTGTGCTGCTCCATTCCTCTGTTCATGTTCCAACAACATCAAATAGCGTGTACAAGCTATCATCAAAACACAGCTTCTTCTAAAACAGATCCTTGCCAAGTGGACACATTGGTGACCTTGTGTATAAAACTGTTTTAAATATAGTGATATATACTAATTTGTTTCTATCATACCTTTCTCCTTTCTGTCTTCTTTGAAAATAAATGAAGTTGGTTATTGGGGAAAAAAAAAAAAAAACTCTAAGACATGAATTATTCTACAACACCCACAAACATACACACTTTTATTAAGTCTGAAATCTAGGTCTAACATTTTATGAAGGTTAGAAGGTAACCAGATTAAATGTTCAAATGATATTATATTTGAGTTTGTTTAAAATGGTGCATATGGGCTTTTATCAAAAAATGCTAAAACAGTTCCCCTGAGACTTCTGAAGGAGTATTCTCCAATCTCTCTTGAAATCAATCTAAAAATATTTAGCATTGTGTAAATCTTGTGGTAGTTACATGCATCTTTATTAGGTCATGCCAATATTAAAGATATTTTACACTAAAAAAAATCAGTCCTGGTAGTATATATTTCCTATATTGTTATTATCAAATTACTTTTAAATTGGGAAAATTAATAAACCCTATAGAGAATCTATGCTCTTGGGTGAGTTTAGAAATTTACATTGTCATCACAATTTTAACACTAAAGAGATGAGTTAACATCTTTATGAATTCACTTAAAACCATTATTTCACTTCAAAGAGCACTACATACATTTCAAAATATGTTGCTTTAACATATTTTCAGTGCATTTTCATCAATATTTTATTCTGCTATCACCCAGCCTTAACTCTCGTCACAAACAATAAAGCAGGGCAGCCAGGCAGTTTAACGCAGCTTGAGCTCAGCAACCACCTTCCACCATGATCTTCATTCAAATATCGAAATGCACGCCAAGGGACAAAAGAATTTATTTGCAATCAGAAAACATGATTTTATAAATCGTTCAGAGTCTATAAAAGCTCCAAACACACTCATTGTACATGATTTCTTAGATTCCATGTTCTACTTTGCTCAAAGCATGTATTTGTACAGATAACACTGCTATTCACAAAGAGTCAAAAGAAGGATGTTGCAAGTGGAAATCTACTTAATTTGACCTTCTGCTGAGGTTGAATGCTGCCCCCTACTCCTTCATTCATTCATACAATACAATGTTGCAAGTGAGCTGCATACACAGAGTTCTGCAGAGTGCTCTGCCTTTAGACTCTTAAAAGAAAATACATCCTAAGTTTTCCCATCTACAGGCATTGTACAGTCAGTACAAAGAGTGATGACAAGCTTTACATTTCTGACACTAGTTCTCTTCAGGGTTAAGACACATGCCTTTGTTCAAAGACACTGATAGTTACTAATATCATTGCATGATTTTGATGATCAGAAAAACCAGCAGAAAGAGAGGCACTATGGGACAAGAGTCAGGACTTATAACTATCAGAAGCACAACAGAGCAGCTGGCAAAATCTAGGGCAATGGGGAATATCATGGTGAGTGGTGTAGAACAGCAGAAGGAACAGACGTCTAAGAGTCTGGAATCAAGTACATGTGTCAATCCCAGCATTACCATCCCTGGGTGTATGGCATTGAGTAAAGCATTTCACTTCACCAACTTTCTGTTTCTTCACAAGCGAACTGGAAATGAAAAAGTATTTATCCCTGAAAGCGCTAATATGAAAACTAACATGTGGAAGTGTAAGGCCCAGAGAAGATATTCAAAATTTTGTAGCTACCTTTTCCTCCTTTCTCGGGATGAACACAAGTGTGTAGCAGAGGGCTACCAGAAATACGACATGTCATGGAGGTAGGGACGGATGAATTTGGGTAATCTAAATACTGTAAGCATAAGGGCCTGAAAACCGACTTCAAACTTACTTAGTGCTAGGACATGCTCCACCTTAGATCCAAAAGTCAGAAAGTGTTTAGGTCAAGCACACACACACACACAAAAGACTTTGTAGGTCATTCTGCGTAAGGGCTCTAAATATTTACAATATACACCCCAGTTATTTCCAAAATCAATTTGAGCCTCTAAGATGTGTTCTTACCAAGTCAAATTTCCCCTTAGTAGACAGGACATCCAAGGTTACCTTTTGTGCTTTTGTTTTGTTTTGTTTTGAGTTGGCATCTCACTCCATCATCCAGGCTGGAGCTCAGTGGCACGCTCTCGGCCACAGCTACCCAGCATCAGCCTGCTGGGCTCGGGTGATCCTTCCACCTCAACCTTCCAAGCAGCCGACACTACAGGCATGCACTAGCATGCCTGACTAATTTTTTGATTTATTGTGGAGATGAAGTCTCACCAAGTTGCCCAGGCTGTTCTCGAACCCGTGAGCTCAGGCAATCCGTTCACCTCAGTCTCCTAAAGTGCTGTAATTACAGACTTGAGCCACCACACCCAGCCTTGTGATTTTACTTTCTTCCATCTTTTATTTCATCACACTTTTTTAGTTTATCATCTTCTAAACACATCTTCAGATGATTTCTGTTATCATAGACCCAGCATTTTTGGTATGGGAAACATAAACACTCCCCCTTCCTTAAGTTTCAAGATCCTCTAAGAAAAGATTTTGAAAAAACAATTAGACATGCTAATAACTGAAAATGTTACCAAAGGAAATTCTAAGCATTGTCCAGATCAACTAAATCCAAAACTTCCACAAAAACAATAGACTAGAAACTATCCCTTCTCTCCTATTGGTCTACGTTTCCTGTATTTATTGAGGTTACTGCTATAAAATTTCACACAAAGTAGAAGCTACCTCTAAACATTGTACAAATATGAACAAATTAGCCAAACTTAGGCCTTCTGAGACCTTGTGATTCATCTGTTTTTTTCTGTTAGGTTCATCTGTGCCCAATCTCCACAGGGCAAAACCATGCAATGTTCTCTTCCCTACCTGAATTTGACAAATGTCTTAAGCAATGTTATGACTGACACTTACTCAAATTGACAGTATCATCTTTTGTTTATAAATTAAATCACTTTGCCTTCAGTTAATTTGCCACAATTCGTTGTCAATCAATACTAAAATTCTCCTTAGTCTTCCCTGTAATTTTTCTACTTTTACAATGGTTTCTAAGCTTGGATAACTCTAAGAAGGCTAATTGTAGATGATGTATTCATCCATATTCCAGAAGAATATTAGCATATCAGTACCTAAGAAGCCCTGCTGCTATAACATGTGCAACACAGGGAAAATAAGCCAAACTATAAGTGATCAACAAGACCAATTCACTTGTGAATTTTGGTGCATGTAGTTTGACTTACTCTAACACTTTATTTATTCAACAAAATCTTCATGCACTGCTCACTATCTTCCAGGCACTGTTCTGTGTACTTACAAATATACACCATCTATACAGAAATTTTTTTTTTTTTTGAGTTGGAGTCTCACTCTGTCACCCAGACTGGAGTGCAGTGGCTGCTCCCGGCCACCGCAGCCTCGACCTGCTGGGCTCCGGCAATCCTTCCGCCTCAGCCTTCCAAGTAGCCGGAACTACAGGCGCACGCTACCATGCCCAGCTAATTTTTGATTTATTGTAGAGATGAGGTCTCACCAAGTTGCCCAGGTGGGTCTCGAACCCGCAGGCTCAGGCAATCCACTCACCTCAGCCTCCTAAAGGCGCGGGATTACAGGTTGAGCTGCCGAGCCCGGCTGCAGAAATTACTATTTAAGGATATGATGCTACAGTTAATCCTCACCTGTAATCCTAGCACTTTGGGAAGCCAGGGTGGGAGAATCACTTGAGTTCAGAAGTTCAAGACCAGCCTGAGCAATAATGCAAGATCTTGTCTCTACCCAAAAAAGTTTAAAAATTAGCCTGGCATGGTGGCATGTGCCTGTAGTCCCAGCTACTCGGGAGGCTGAGGCAGGAGGATCACCAGAGCCCAGGCGGTCGAGGCTGCATGAGTCATGATCATGCACTCCAGAGCAAGGCTTCAACTCAAAAAAATTAATAAATAAAATTAAGGCAAAAATTAGGGTCATCTTATGATATGAGCTCTATAGTAGTATTAATTTATTGAAAAAATATTGCAGAGTGACTGAAGAAAAGAAACATAATGTTGAAACTGCCAGTATCCTTTCATTTGAAAGATGAATGACAACAACAGCAATAACTATATTCAGCCGCTTTGTTGTGTCATGAGCAAAACAGAAAGCAAATTAGCATTGATAGCATTGGCTTTCATTTAGATTAGAATACCCTTTCCTGGTACTCTTACATATTCATGGCATTGTAACAATTGATGGTTTTTAAATTTCTCAAGAAATCAATCCAGATTATGAAACTTGATTATTAGAACACCTCGTTTTCACCAATCCAACTTTACCCAGAGGAACAAGGTGTCATTTTCATTACATTTCCATCTTTCGTTGATTTTGTTTTATGGTGAGAATAAAATTCTAAGCATTCACAAACTCCAAGGGCTTCACACCACCTAGGGCAATTTTCTTGAAGAGTCACTCACTCCATTTCTCAGTGCCTGCAGTGCCGGTAAACCTCACAGGCAATACTATACAGAGGGAACAGAAAGACAAGGGGGGTGACTCCTTAAAATAAATACAAAGGCTCATTTAAATGGCTCATCATAATTCAACACACTGCAGCCACACTGCAGTGTAGAAACCAGGTAAACAGGCCATCATTTTTGACATTCACTGTGCTAAGATGTAAGCATATCAGCATTACACCTAACAGACTCCACCTCCTCTGAATACCAAAGAGAGCTAAACCAGGCCAGAACAGAAGACAACAACAGCACCAAGGACCCTAGCACACCCTCTCTTCTGTATTGTGCTTCAAGAACCAGGGTCCATCCATAAGCAAAACCAAGAAAGACAGAATTTCACAATCGAAGAAGGATAGAATTAGGCAGTTCACACTTTTCAGAGCCAAAAACAAAGGACAAAACAAAAGTTGCAGATAAAAGAACCAAAAGGCAATGCCACCCTCCCTGGTACTGAGTTCCAATTCAGAAGAAGAAGAAAGAAATTAAATGGAGTAACTTGCTGGAGGGAAATGCTCTGCTCTTCCTCATTTCTTAGGTTTTCTTTCCATGAAACAAGCATATCAGCATTACTCCAGCCTCTCCTTGCCCCACTTTCTCACTCCAGTCTCAGGAAGGAGAAGTGACATATGTGCTTAACAAATCCAGAGAGGAGTTTGGGAACTTATCTCTGTAGAATCACCTGTCCCAATCTAGTGATGTCAAGATGTGGGGGCCATTAAGAGCAAGTCTACCAAGTTCTGTGTTCAAAAGCAGCAAGCTCACTAGCTCTAAAGCTCATAGACCTAAAGTTCTTTCATTTAACCTGAAGTCTACTAACAGCAAAGGGGCATTTTTTAAGCCCATATTTACTCTTTGTTTTATTTCTCAACTTGCTTGGAATGCAGGTGGGGAAGACAGTAACCATGTATTGGAGAACACCATGAAGATTGCTTAAGCTTTCATGGTTGAAATAAAATACAACTCAGAGTGCATTCCACCACAAATAGGGTTACTTCTAGGGAGAATCTTTGGTTTGCTCAAGGTCCCTGTTCTTCAACTTCACTATTTCTTTTCCACCAGTGAATCTCAAGCCATTCCTTTTGCAAGCTCCTCCTGCCCTCTGCCATCTTCCTTGCATCTATCAAAACTTGCTTCCATTTGCTTGGTTCACACCTCGATGCAAATGATTCATAATAATTTATAAAATGCCAGCTCTTCAAAATTCAGCACTTCATACCACTTGGGAATTTTTAACATGCCAGACTCAAAAGATCTCACAATATACCCAATGTTCTTAGAGAAAATGTTGTAGCACCAAGGCCACCAGAAATAACAAATACACCTGAGAAAAGTTACTGATTGTTATCCAACGTGTCTCTGTGGTAAGAAGGAATCTGGGGACTGTGCATTTCAAAGAATATTTTACCAAATAAACAAATAATTAAAAAAGAAAGAATAGGTCAAAATAGAATTTTTTTCCCAGCCAAGTAGTAGTCATTTTTAAAGACTGATTTTAAATGTTTCCTCACTCATAAGATATGATCTCATGCTCCACATATGGTAGTTCTTCTTTATCTGTGCCAATAACAAAAATCACAGGACTCTTCTTCCTCCATCTTCCACATTGCCTTGAAATTGTCTGCCTATCTATCTGCCCATTAGCTTATGATCTCCTCAAGGATGCAACAAGTGTCTGATTATCTTTGCATCCTCAGCATGACACCCAGAAATGCTTTATAAATGTCTGGGGAGTTGAATGGAATTTTCCCAAGTGGTCAAAACTCAATGAGAAAAGAAAAAAGAGGACTCCCATGTCCTGAAAAAGTATTATATTCTTGGAAAAACAAGAAGTATCAGAGATAAAAATTATTTACAGAAATGGTTTCAGAGGCAGAAGAGAGCATGACAGCCACATTTAGAAGGCTCAAAGAGATTAAAATACTCAGAACTATGGCAGCAGAGAGCAAAATTCCCCACAGAGACAGAATGGAGAATGATTTTGCTACAGCCATGGTTACAGGGACAAGAACAACAAAGCAGAAAATTAGGATCACTCTGACTTGGGAGTGAGCAGTCACTGACTGGGACCTTCAAAGGTCTCTCTTCCACTATCTAGAAAACTGGCTGCAAAAAACTGCTCATTCCTTCAAGCAGTATAGCCAAGGTCAAAGATTTGTAGCTTTAAACTAATGAGTTAAGCCCCAAAAAGGAATTTTTAAAAGTATAAAAGAATTTTTAGACATAAGAGAGTCTTCCATTTAAGAAATTGGATCCTTTGATTAATAATAAAGAACAAGACAATATTGAATAAGCATTCAAAAGTGAAATGCTAATAACTTTTATATTATTCAAAGGAATAAAAAGGAAGGAAATTCTGACACATGCTACAACATAAATGAACCCTGAGGACATTATGTTAACTGAAATAAGCCAGTCATAAAAAGACAAATGCTGCATTATTCTACTTATATGAAGTTTCTATAAGTAGTAAACTTCATAGAAACACAAAAGGTATAGAATTTCAGTTTTACAGAATGAAAATGTTCTGGAGATTGGCTATACAACAACATGAATGCAAGCCGGGCTCGGTGGCTCAGCCTGTAATCCCGTGCCTTTGGGAGGCTGAGGTGAGTGGATTGCCTGAGCCCACGGGTTCGAGACCCGCCTGGGCAGCAAGACCTCATCTCTACAATAAATCAAAAAATCAGCCGGGCGTGGTAGTGCACGCCTGTAGTTCCAGCTACTCGGAAGGCTAAGGCGGAAGGATCGCCAGAGCCCAGCAGGTCGAGGCTGCGGTGGCCGGGAGCGGCCACTGCACTCCAGTCTGGGCGACAGAGTGAGACTCCAACTCAAAAAAAAACAAACAAACATGAATGCAGTTAGGTTAACACTACCAAACTGTGCATTTAGAAATAGCTAAAGGGGTCAATTTTATATTATGCACTGTTTAACACACAAAAAAATTAAGTTTAAATTTAACAACTTTTTAATAAGCAAATAATATCACAAATGATTTTCACACAGTTAACTTCAAGACATAAAAAAAGGAGGAAAAAAAGAAACATTTCAATAATAGCCCAGTTCATGCATTTATATTGCAATCAATTATTCATCTTAAATTTTCACAGAAGTGTTGAGTATTTCTCTTTAAAAGAAAAAAATCAAAAGTTCAAGCCAACAATTAATATGCTTTCAGTTTATTTCATGGATGCATCTTGAGTTTGGTTAAAAAAAAAAACAAGGTAAAATTTCCTGATATTGGAAGTGTTCAATATCTGCCCACCTACCCCCAAACTAGATAGGTTTTGTATTCTTGTGCATTTCTCTCAGAATTTGTGCTTAGATTACTTTTTTTTTTCTTTTGACTTTTCAAAAGTGCCTGAAACCAATTTCCTTTTGCCTATGCTATAATGAGGGGAAAAAACAGATTTGTTTGATTGGAAATATTTAGGGGTGAGCAGAAAAATTTGCATTTCTGCTGACAATTTCTATACTAAGTTTGGCCCAGTGGGATTAGAAGTCTCTGAGATATTAAACCTTGGAAAGAAGAATTTGTAATGGAAAGACTGAAAGAACTTAATTATAGCCAGTAGCACCACTTGAATCCTTTCAGCATAGTCAAATGTGCTGTTATCTTAAGATTAAAAAAAAAAAAAAAAACAGAAAAGATGGAGGTTATGGATCAGACATTACAGGTATCATCAAAGAAGAAATTTTATTTCTGGGTCATTTGGGGCAGCCAGCCTAACCACAGAAGAACATCTGCAGTGCTAATCAAGGAGTTAATCAAAGAAATGACCCTTGGGATCATTAAATCCGAAGATGACTTTTGTTAACTTCTCATGAGTACCTTGCTCAGGACACCTTCCCTGTGAATATATGGGGTCTAGGTTAGGAAGATGCAGTTGAGCTTCTCGTCTTTTAAAGTAAAAAACAAACCTTAGAATGTCTCTGCTTTTACTTTCAAGAAGTACAATCCTGCCACCCTATGTCTTACAATTGACCCTGGAATAGAAAGTTCTATGGCACTTTCTTCACTTCTTGCTTTTCCTCCCCTTCAGCAATGAGGTCTTTCCCAGTCTCCTATTCTCAGTGTCCTCTCTGAGCTGAGAAACTCAATGATCTGCTCACAGGAAAGCAGGCACAAGAACGTTCCTGGACTTCTCGCTCTCCTAGGCACGCCGCTGAATGCAGGGCTCTACAGAGAGTTCCCTCTCCACCCTGTGTGCACCAGCAGTGTTGCGACACCAGTTCCTACACCTGCACAATGAAAACAGTCTTTAAATCGAATGATCCTTATATCAGAATAATTAGACGAGCCCTATGTTCAGAGAGGTGCTGTCATTCTCTTAACCCATCTAACTCCTGGAAGCCAGTCCCAAATCTGTCTTAATCAACTTCTTTAAAAATTCTTTCTCACCTCCTATCACTTCATGACTATTGTAACTTTAGCTTCCTTTTCAATATCAGACCACAGACTTGCAGAAGTCAGTCTTCCTTTTCCAAACACAAGATATACTTCTACTCGTCAATTATCATCCACTGATGACTCCTGATAAGCCTTACTATTTTCCAAACCTTAGTCCAAATTCCCAATAATTATGTTCTCTGGAACCTAAACTGTATCCCCACTCCCACCCACCCAAATCTCTCACCTTCCCGACTCCCTGCCCGACCCAGTCTTTTCCTTCTCTCTTCCATCCCGGGAAGTAACACAGCCTTCCTTGGATATTCTGAAACGTGAGGAGCTAAAGGTGCAGGTAAATCTTTCAACTCTTATTATCAATTCAGAACGCCAATCAATTGCAGAAGTAACACAATGAAGTCCAGATTAAAGTATTTTCTTTATTATTCAAATATATTTTCACAGTCAGCTGGTAGGTAATGATTAAAGTTGTAACCAGGAGCAGACTCCAGGGCATTTCTTGCTTTTCCGGGGAAACTTTTTAAATGTAACAACTTCAGATCTCTCTGTCCCTTGAGGCATTTTTCCTGTACCTACTAGTCCATAGAGAACAACACCAATAGAAATATCACCTAGAAGAACAACTGGGGGGAAAAAAATTTTGTAGAAGATAGCTTCTGTCATGGAGCTTAAATAAACAAAAGAGTCTACTAATGTCAAGCCATTCCCTTCTTAATATATATTATTTACCATGGAATAATGAGAACCTTCCCTATGCCTATCGTATTCTAGGCATTGGAGATATACTGTGTCCAAGTAGACAAGAGACCTGCCTTCATGTAGCGTATCCTCTCAGGGCTGTTTGAGCGATTCTTTTTATTCCTTATATTTTGTATTGGCCACAGCAGGAGCAGCTGTGAAACCTGTTTGTGCTTGTAGCTGTCCACTCTAACCTCTTCATTAAGATATTTAGTCTCACCTCATATTAATACTTCTAGCTTAAGCATTTTTTAAACTCTTAATATGCTTTTCCAAAAATAATTATTCTTTTTTAGGTGGTTTTAGCACCATAAAAGACACTTTAGTGGCCCTCCTTAAAGCTGTCGATATGTACCCAATGTCAAATTTCTCGTTCCAAGCAACCTTCTTACCTTTCCCCAATCTTGCCTTCCCCTGATCTCAGTCTGTGTGAGTTATAGAAACAGACTCATTAAGGACCTGCCTAAAGAGTTTAATAAATGTAAGTATGCTGAGATTTTGCATAATTTTGCAAGAAATACAGTCTCCCCATCTTATATCTTGCAGTTGATCCTGGAATAAATTGTTCAATGGCATTTCCTCATTTCTTGCTTTTCCTCTCTTTTTGCAGCCAAGCCTGTCCCAGTTCCCCATTCTCAGTGTCCCCTCTGATCTGAGAAACTCAATGATCTGCTCACAGGAAAGCAGGCACAAGAACATTCCTAGACTTCTCACTCTCCTAGGCATGTAGCTGAATGCAGAGCTCTACAGAGAGCTCCCTCTCCACCCTGTGTGCACCTTTAATGTTGCACACAGGGTGCTGTGTTCACTTGTAGTGTTGCACATGGTGGAGATTTTTAAGATATAAGAAATTTTTTAAAGACATATTTAAGTTGTCTAAGAATTTATGTGGTGTGATTCTACTCGAATATAAGCTATTTTACCAAAATAAAAGTTTCTAAAGGATAACTCTTTAAAAAGGGGAGAGGAGGGACTTCCGCCATGTTCGTTCTGAGTCCCATGGCTTCATCAGGCTGATAAAGAATAGCTCTAATGTTTATTAAGAGCCTTATCTTTTAGAGTCCTGTATGAATCCAATGTGCTCTCAACCTTTCCTGATCATTCCTCTGCTCTTCTTTTGCCAAACTAGAACAATTTTACATAATGAAGAGCTTTCTTCAAATGTATTGATTCTCTGCACCCACCAATTATCATTTTACATAACATTTTTGTTGTTGAAACACATGAAAAGCACCGTGGTACCAGTTGATTTGTATTAAATAAATGCACAAACAAATAATCTAGTTTACCATCCAACTTTTATTTGGGTTCAATATTTTCTTGCTTTTTTTGTTCAACAAAATGTCCATAAACTCTAAAGTTCAAGCATTAGTAAAAAGTACTCATATTAGGCACCTACTTATAACAACCTAAAGTACACTAAATTGCAATCCATTATGCTTTGGTAGAATTTGATGTATCAGTGTTATTCTAAATTAAGGTTGAAATAAAAAGTTTAATATAGGAGTCTTATGGCAGTAAGGATTTTCCCCATTAAATGAGAGAAAATTAAAAAACATTTAAGAATTAAATTATCATAGAATATTGAAGAATTCAAATAATTCTTTCATAAAAATAAATTTTGTCCCCCTTATAAAGGGAGACCATACTTCAATTGAATCACATAGATATTTTTATGTGTTCTTTTCTTAACTGTTTTATAGATGTTCTAAAACAAACAGCTTGATTTTAAAATCACACAATAAGAGCTTATGAACATGCCCCTTTTGTGTTTTCTTTGCAAAGTTGTATAGAGCCAATTTGTGCAAATTAAAGTTGTCTGAGTGTGAGTAGGTCAAAATTAGAGCCAAATAAAATTAGTTTTAATAAAATTAGAATTTAATAACACTTTCCTCTCCTCTTCTCTTTCCCTTCTGATTCATGGTCCACCATTTCCTCCTTAAACACACACACACACACACACACACACACACACACACACACACACACACACAGACAACACACAATACATAGTACAGCTCAAAATGCTTATGCTATCTACATCACTATGAAAAAGTCAAATTAAAATATTTTTTAAAATCACTCTTATTGTGTCAAAACTGACTGAGTCAAACTTACAAGAGATTTAGAATCAGTTTATTCTGAACTAACTTGAAAATCCTTACTCTAGACTGCAAATAAGATTTCCAGTTGATTTTTAGTGATGAACTTCATAGCCACACTTCTTGTGTTGATTATAGACAATAAAATACCAATACATAGTTCTCTTCTGGTCTATATAGATTAAAGTAAAGCCATTTACAAAATCCTTCCTCTGTTTCATAATTCTCATGAAGTTGGAATTCACTTCTCTCAGAATTAATATCTTTCTTTTTTCCCACAGTGAAGACCTGCTGCCTATGAGATGACCCAGGCAAAGGTTCAAGTCCTCGGTACTTTGTGCCTCAGGCCTTTCACTAAGAAAATTGAGTGTGAGAACTTTATCTTCAATAGTGTCTGCCTGTTGTGATATCTCTCCTGGGTCTCTTCACCCCTAAATTCTTCATTTCTTTTCAGAATTTAGCTGAAAAGCACTTTCCCCTGCTTGTTTATCTCAATGTCTGTCTCTCACTGCCAGTATTTATTGCTTATCACTGTAAGTCTTTATTGAATGTAATCTGTTTGGGGATATAGTTGGCATGAAAGATGCCCCACCAAATGAAGTTGTAAAGTATTATACATAAATACTTAATTCCTGGATGTATTTATTATCATCATTACTTATTTACCACTATAGGCAACCAGGACACCTTTAAAAGAAATAAATCTGGTAGGCTGCTCTCCCAAATTTCATCAGAATATCTCGTAAGATATAAATTAATGCCATTATGTAATCATTATTAATATTCTTCATATAACTAGCATACATTACAGTTTACAAGAACTTGTACACATTTCATCTTCTCTGCCTTCCAATGTTAAAAGAGTTTTATTCTCCATGTTACAGGTCAAAAACCTGAGATTCAGAATGCTTAAGTGATATTCCAAAGGTCACATGGATCAATCCCAGGTCTCCTAATCCAGTGCTTCTCTCTCCCACGGCTCCCTACAGGATCAGCAGGATGTAGGAGAGTCCAGCAAGAGCCAGGTGAGAAACACAGTTGACTCCGTTGGCTCCTTTTTCTGTTTTGTGAAGCTTTCATGAGAAGGTATGGTTTGGGGTGGATGAGTGTTTTATATTCAGCTAAATGAACTCAACTTTGTATTTAATTAAGGGTCCTGAGAGCCTAAGTTTAAATTTGAAGACCCCCATGTTGGATTTTTATTTGCAACAGTAGGCAAGCTAGACACAGCCACTGCAATTATCCCTAATTAGTACCATAAGTAGTACAATTAGGGAGTTCTTTTCTCCATGTGCCCAAGAAATGCTGGCACTACCTGAGCCACAACTATGCCATTCACTGGAAAGAGTCCTGTGCTGGCAAAGTGGGACACAGATCCATGTGGAATGAAGAAATGGTGACATTAGCTCATCTGAGTAGGGTCAGTGACCTTCATTACTTTCAGATTATTAGAATGCATTTAAATAATGGATATACCTGCTTGGAAGTCTGATGGGCCTTGGCAACACAATAAATTACATTCATCTCATCCAATACATCCTCACTCCGCCAGTGGTAGCTACAAAGAAATAGAGACAGAAGCTATGCAGTAAGAATGTCCATGGCTAAGCAGGCATGTAAATTTGAGAGGATCTTTTGAAGCATTCATTTGGGAAGGTAAACTCATAGCCTCTTGCAATTTCATTTGTCTGTTTTGTGTATCCCTCTCCTTGTTTAGGCAAGTCAGGGCAATTTACTTTTCCATCAACTTTTGGGAAGTATTCCAGATTTCACCATCCTTCTCAAGAAAATTCCTTCCTCTCATTCAGGGATTCCTACACTAAAATCAGTCACACACCCTCACATATTCCCTGAAGGGAATCAGAAAGTGAGCCCCAAATTCCCACAGGAATTCTGCTACACAAACAAAAAGAAAGAATTTCAGAATAATGCTGTTTTTGTCGCTGGAAGCTATGCAAATAACCTTTGCTTATATAATACTTTCCAATCTAATTGATGTTACAATGAAACTCCTGCTCTGCAAATCTATCTTATCTAAAAGTTGTCCTATGTTACCCTTCCTAAAGGAGCATTTCACTGCAAACCCCAAAGGCTCTGGACATGCAATTCCTCAAAAAGAATAAATTAACTATTGAATCTTACACTGGTAGTCGATGGAGCACATTAAGTCCCCAAATAAACACACTGCCTGGGAAATTTGATTCAGTTCATAATAAAATAGATTAAATTGTCACCTTGAACTGAAAAATAATTACTCTTGGACTAAGTATAACAGACCAAATGCATCTATTCTAAGTAAGAAAAAAAAAGAAAAGGAGGTAATAGAAAGTGTAATTTCTCGGTTTACATAGAAAACATCAGAAAAAAAAGAAATGAAGTAGAAAATCAGGAATGTCGTAAATCATGTATATGAGCATACAAAGTAAATGTTTTTCATGTTTTCTACTCAGATCATTGATTTCAGTTCTGTAATCAAAGAGAAATTAGAAAACACATCAATTCAAAAATTGGGTACTAAGATAATAACTTATTTTTTATGTCAAATTGGTAAAAATTAGGTTATTAAGGTAAGAGCATATGGTATATTAATCTACAGATCATTAATAAAGTTGTAGTAATTTAATTTATCAAATTTATTCATATCCCAAAAGGAGTAGATTATAATAATAATTGGGATTTGTGGCAGTTTACAGCAAAGGTTATTTGACAAAATTAATAAAATGGAAAAATAGAAGCTCAAAATTATAGGTAGCAAACAAGTTAAGCTAACTGTGAATACTATAACAGTGTTACAAATAATCAACAAATTTGGCTCTAAGCATCTATTGAACCAGTACAGAAAGGAAACATGAGACATTTCATTTTAATTATCTCAAAGAGGAAACACCAATTTTCTTTGAGGTTGCAGTGTCCTTCTGGGCACTAAATCTTTAAATAATATTCTCAAGTAGAATCTTATTATGAGTACTCTGAGTAAAGTAAAGGACAAAAGTCTTCAATAGCAATGTTCTTGTTAGTGTTTTTTTTAAGATCATTTTTATTATTTATTAGTAATAAATCTCAAAACCCATGGCTATTACATGAGTGTAAAATGTTTTACATATAAATAAGACAGCATAGGCCATGTACTAGCTTTCTGGTAGCTTACCTTGATCTAATTGTATCAAAAGCATGTTCTTGAAACTACCTTCTTTAACTACATACCGTGACTCTTGCATCACGTTGAGGATAGAATCTAGAAAGATAATTATTGACATTTATGATACTCAAAAGGATCTGAAGTGCTAAGATTCCATGTTGGTTACTGAATACTTAAGTAACCTTAAGAAATCTTATTAAAATTGCACCTATTGTAAGCCATCACTTGGTATCTCCATATTCCTCAGAGAGTTGTCAAGCTGGCTCCTCAATTTCATTCTATGAGAGTCCAAAATCCTCCATATATTTTCTGCATATTCCTGACCTGTCTGCTTTTTCTGTTCCTGTAGGAGTCTACCGTCTCAGGTTGACCCTGTACTATTTTCATGGGAAAGTCAATGACAGTCATCAGACTGTGAGTTTAGTAAGTCAGCTTAAGAAAAAACAGAAATAACAGAAAAAACAGTATTTCCCCACACAGTTTTCTCCAGCCCACAAGCCTGCCTCCTGCTCGTCTACCTCTGAGAGAACCACGATCTACACCTGCCATGGTCTCTATCCACTGCTTCTGGAACGTGGAGCAGCCCTACAATTCCAGTCTGAAATTCAGGCAAGTAACATTTCTGCTGTCTCACTACAAATTATTTTAAGGGTTCTTGCCATGAGGAATGAGTGAGAAGAGTCATTTACTTATTTATGGCTGAGGCATCTTCCCTAGGCCCAACCCCACAAGTAGTCTTATTCTTTCAGGGAAAGAAAACAATAGTTTCCTGAGCTTGTCCTCTCTTGGACTTAGAAGAACTCATCTCTCCTACTACTTACTTCCAGACATTAATTACTTGGAGCATTCTCAGGGACAACCTGCAACAAGATGCCCACCATAGCCACAAATGAACCTATCAGTTGAGTTTTTTCACTCATGGAGTCGTAGGCAGTTTAAAGTTTTTTTTCTTAATCTGCCTGACATATGCTGAAGCCTTTTGAAACACAGGAGGTAAGCAAATTCCTGTGTACTTACACATGTAAGAAAAATCCAGCTTCTTGTGTAAGAGAATAAAAGAAGTGGGAATAATTTCTGTTTGCAGTCTTGACTTGCTTTGGGCCATCTTCTCACCAATGGTGTGGAGAATCTGCTCTTCCCTTCCTTCCTATTTCATCTTACACAATAAGGTTAGTGGTGGCGGTGGAGAAGTAGAACCTAAATCATTCCCATATAAATTCTCTTAAGGTCTGACTGGTACCTTGGATTGCCATCCTTGTTTAGTGTTATGCCCTCAGATTAACCACTTTCACCTCCATCATTTCTTCTCCCGGGATCAGTTTCATCGACTGAGAAAACTGGGGATGCTAAGCTGGCTCTCACTGAGACCTCACCTCTCAGTCTGTGGTTCTCCAGTGATGACTGTCTATAAAGGGCTTCCCCTGCAATGTGTACCAACCATTAGTCTAATTTCCACTCCATACCCTCTGGTATCTTATCTAATGGTCCAAAATAGGAGGATTTAAAATACGGCCATGTTTGTAGGGATATATTCTTCTCTATTTTGTTGTATGATCAGGATTTGGACATACATGTCCCCGCAACTTCCACATGGTTGAATGAATACTGTTAAACAGTGTAACTCAAATGTCACGTGGGGCCTTCTTGACTCCTGAATGTTAGTGTAAATGCAGAACCTTCCCAATCTGGTTCAACTTGGGCAATAAAAATTGTGATTTCAATGGAATATTATGCAGCCATAAAGACGGACAAATATATGGACTTCGCAGCAACTTGGATGGATTTAGAGTCTATCATACTCAGTGATCTATCACAGAAACAAAGAACAGAGTACAACATGCTCTCACTCATAAGCGGAATTTGAACAATTTTAATACTACAAGAAAGGGATTGGCGGTAGTGGGAAACTGTCAGGGGAGGGGGGGTTGGGATTGGCAGTTGAGGGAAACTGCTAGGGGAGGGAGGGGCACATCTCATCAACAAGGGCACTTGCATAATCAATGTTTGTATACCTAGCCATGAATCGTACCCCACATCTTTATAATAAAAAAATTTTTTTAAACTGTGAGTTGTTTTTTAGTTGCCATGAACCTCAGGTTGCAAGTTATGTAAACTGAGCACACCCAGAGGAACCAAGCATACTACCGTGGGTGGAATCTAGGTACTTGGACCAAGGGGCAGGTACGAATTAAGAAGTGAACATTCCATGGCAGGATCTCGGATCCAATCAGGTTGAGTCCTGGTGCCATCCCATGACAAGATTCCATCAGATCATGCCTCCCAGCATCACCTCATTGCAAGATTCCATCAGCTCATGCCTCCCAGCATGACCTTGTTGCAAGATTCCATCAGATCATGCCTCCCAGCATCACCTCTTTGCAAGATTCATCAGATCATGCCTCCCAGCCTCACCTCATTGCAAGATTCCATCAGATCATGCCTCCCGGCATCACCTCGTTGCAAGATTCCATCAGATCATGCCTCTCAGCATCACCTCGTTGCAAGATTCCATCAGATCATTCCTCCCGGCATCACCTCGTTGCAAGATTCCATCCGATCATGCCTCCCAGCGTCACCTCGTTGCAAGAGTCCATCAGATTATGCCTCATTTCCCTATGCTTATAAAACCAACACAGTTCCCAGGTCTGGGGGACAGATCTTAGCAGTTTCTCTTGGCTTCTTGCAAATTGACTCTCAATAAAGCTTTTCTTTTCTCAAAAGTCCATGTTATGGTATCGGCCTTTATGTGCATTGGGAAACAAGCCCATGGTTGTTCAATAACATCAATTCAGCTTCACTTAGAATATCCAGCTTCAGCCTGAATGTGATGGCTTATGCTTATAATCCCAGCGCTTTTGGGAGGCCAAGGTGGGAGGACTACTTGAACCCAGGAGTTCAAAGATCAGCCTGGGCAAATAGCAAGACTTTGTCTCTACAAAAAAAAATCGAAAAAATTAACTGAATGTGGTGGTGCAGGTCTGTAGTCCCAACTTTTCAGGAGGCTGAGGTAAGAGTATCTCTTTAACCCAGAAGATTGAGGCTGCAGTGAGCCACGATTGTGCCACTGCACTCTAGTCTGGACAACAAAGTAAGACCCAGACTCAAATAATAGTAATAATAATAAAAGAAGAAAGATGACCAACTTCACAGCACCTGTGAATCAAGTTCCTTCCCCATTATTTTTTTGGATTTTTTTTTTAACAAAGAGGGTAACTCATGAGTTTTGGGTATTTTTGTCCTTAATTCATTATTCATGCTTTCAGTTCATTTATGAGTATCTGACACCTGAGTTCTGCCTCTCATAAGTCAATGTACAGACCAAAAATATTTCACTGTTTTCCATAAGAAATGCAATCACATTCATCAATTTTGTGAATTTGACAATTTTTCTGAAGATCTAACAGACAATGGAAATGGGCAGTATCACACGGTTTTCCCCCATCTCACTGGTTCCCTCCTGTAAGTTGATATGTGACCCTCTTGACACAGCCCACTCCTTGAAAAATAGAATCCACTCTATCATATTGATACTGTTTCTTATTCAGGAATCTATGTGTCCAGAAAAGTTCATTTTTCCAAAATCCCTTGGAATTTCAAAAATTAAACATGTTCTTCAAACTCCTACATCATGTTGTTGGGGGAAAAAATGCTCTTGCCAAAAGCCAACACCTGGAGGGTCAAAAAAACTGAATACATGCATATACCACATAATGACATTTTGATCAGCAATGGATAGTATACGCCAGGGGGGCCCAGAAGATCATAATGGAACTGAAAAATTCCTACCTTCTTGTAACATGGTAGCCATCACAGCATCATGTCATAAGACAATGCATTACCACCTCTTTGTGTTGATGTTGGTATAAAGAAACCACTGTGCTGAGTCATATAAAGTATAGCATATGAAGTTATGTATAAGTATAGAATACTTAATCATGACAATAGATGGCTGTTACTGTTTTATGTACTTGCTATATAATACTATAATTTTTCTTGCTATTTTAGAATATACTACTTCTACTTGTAAAAGAAAAGTTAACTGTAAAACAGCCTCAGGCAGGTCCTTCAGGAAGTATTCCAGAAGAAGGCATTGTTATCATAGATGATGACAGCTCCATGAGTGTTATTATCCCTGAAGACCTTCCAGTGGGACAAGATGTGGAGGTGGAAGACGGCGATATTGATCATTCTGACCTTATGTAGGCCAAGGCTAATGTGTGTGCTTGTGTGTTTGGTTTTAACAAAAAAGTTCAAATGGTTTAAAAAATTTTTTTAAGTTTAAAAATAGAAAAAAGCCAGGCTTGGTGGCTCAGCCTGTAATCCCGTGCCTTTGGGAGGAGGTGAGTGGATTGTCTGAGCCCGCGGGTTCAGGACCCGCCTGGGCAGCGAGACCTCATCTCTACAATAAATCAAAAAATCAGCCGGGTGTGGTAGCACATGCCTGTAATTCCAGCTACTCGGAAGGCTGAGGTGGAAGGATCGCTGGAGCCCAGCAGGTCGAGGCTGCGGTGGCCAGGAGTGGCCACTGCACTCCAGTCTGGGTGACAGAGTGAGACTCCAACTCAAAAAAAAATAAAAATAAAAATAAAAAATAAATAAAAATAGAAAAAAACTTATAGAATAAGAATATAAAGAAAGAAAAGTAGCTTTGTATAGCTGTGCAATATGTTTGTATTTTAAGCTGTGTCCTTACAAAAGAATTTTAAAATTAAGTCTCATAAAGTGAAAAAGTTATAGTAAGTTAAGTTTGACTTATTATTGAAGAAAAAATTTATAAACTTAGTGTAGCCTAAGTGTAGAGTGTTTAAAGGCAAAGGGCCATTGCATTGCTAGACTCTGATGTGACCATGTGCTTTTTGAGCTATGGCTGCCACCATGCTTCCTGGCTTTGTCCCCTTCCCTACCTTGCTCTGTCTCTGTCTCTCTCTCTCTCTCTCTCTCTCTAATTTACTTTTAAATAAACTACATCCTCTAATCCAAAAAAAAAAGACTACAGTGTGTACAGTAATGTCCTAGGCCTTCACATTCACTCACTGACTCACCCAGAGGAACTTCCAGTCCTGCAAGTTCCATTCACAGTAAGTATCCTACTCAGGTGTACCATTTTTTATCTTGTATACTGTATTTTTACTGTACATTTTCGGTGTTTAGATACACAAATACCATTGTGTTACAATTGCTTACCATCTTCAATATAGTAACACACTGCACAGGTTTGTAGCCTAGGAGCAATAGGCTATACTATCTAGCCTAGGTGTGTAGTAGGTTACACCATCTAGGTTAAGTAACACATGACCATATATACAAACAAGTACTTTTAATAAAACAATACATATTCCTTATAAGGGTGCCTAGTACATAGTTCTCAATAAAAATTAGTTACTACTCTTACTATTATTATTCAACGAATAAGTATCTGCCATGTTCAGGCACAGTACTGTATTTAGCAGTTCAGTAGAAAACAGAATCAATCATTGCCTCATGAGTTGGCAAACGAGAAGAAAAAAACATATTACTAAAGAATGGTGTGATGACTATTACTAAAGGAATAACTAAATTTTTCATCATCATAATTGAAGTTTTTACGTTGGAGGGAAATACTGGTAGGGTTAGATTTCTTAAAAAGTACCTCTGGTTCTCATTTTAGAAACGAAAAAGATGACTTGTGAGATTCAAGGTGTTCTGAATTGCCTTAAACCTTCAGAAAAGAGGCAATCTGGCACTCTTCCTAAAATTATATTCTGGATAGGCTGGGCCTCAGAAATGCTTACTAACAACTTTGGATAATATGTCAGCTAAAGAAAAAAAATAAGAATAAGATTAAATTTGAAGCAATTAAGAAAAAGCAAGAAAAGTAAATTCTTTTTTTTTTTTTTTTGAGTTAGAGTCTCACTCTGTCGCCCAGACTGGAGTGCAGTGGCCGCTCCCGGCCACCGCAGCCTCGACCTGCTGGGCTCTGGTGATCCTTCTGCCTCAGCCCTCCAAGTGGCTGGAATTACAGGCATGTGCTACCACACCCAGCTGATTTTTTGATTTACTGTAGAGATGAGGTCTTGCTGCCCAGGCAGGTCCATCTTTAAATAAATTTAATTTTGATATCTGATTTATCTTAAAGGATACCAATGATATCATACATCAAAGAATTAATCGTTTTTAAAAGCTATATACATATATCAAAAACATAAATCTTTGAGTGGATGCAGAGAGAGAATTAGTTGGTCAAGGAATAAAACTGTGATCAGCAAAAATAATAACTTGGGAATAGATGAATGCCAGTTTCTTAATATATAGAAAACTGCTATTAAGTTTTCCATTGCTAGATATAACTTGTACTAGACTAGACTGTCCATGCATACAACTATAAAACTGTAAGAAGTGACTGTTTTCACTAGAAAACAATAGTGCAGAACTGTGGTCTATTAGAAAAGGAAAACCTGGACCAGACCCAGTGGCTCACACCTATAATCCCAGCACTTTGGGAGGCCGAGGTGAGAGGATTGCCTGAGCCCACAGGTTCAAGACCAGCCTGGGCATTGGCAAGACCTCATATCTACAATAAATCAAAAAATTAGCCGGGTGGGCTGACACATGTTTGTTGAGCCCAGCAGGTCGAGGTTGCAGTGGTCATGAGTGTGCCACCACACTCCAGCCTGGGCAACAGAGTGAAACTCTGACTCAAAAGAAAAAAAAGAAAGAAAGAAAGCAAAGAAAAGAAATGAAGAGAAAAGAAAAACCCACAAGTTGATCATCACAGTCATCCAGTTCTCTATCTGGATGTACTTTCTAGAACACAGTACAGGGAGATGAAAACCAAAGGACAGCCTCACTGAGCTGAGGAGGCAGAAGTCAGAGTTTGGGCTGCTGAAATAACTGGAATTTGTCTAACGAAAACTACACAGAGAAGGAGCTCCAGAAATGTGCATGAAATCTTCTCAAGAACTTAATTCATTACTAACTCCAGATAGTCAGAATATGAGTTTATAAAACCTGGCAAATAAAACAGCTACTGGGGAGATATAAGCTAACTAGAGAGTCTAGAGTTTTCACCATGCTGAGAGAGATATTGGACTTCCAAATAGGAGAGTGTAGCGACTTCAATTAATACCATGGGCATTCTGGAACTTCAGAAAGACCACAAGCAAGAAATATGGCTATTGCATTCCTACAGTAAGGACTACTATAGCTATGCAAAAAAATAAAACTTCAAAACAAGTGTCAAGAGAATTCACTTTATTCATCATAATTTAACCGTCTGGGAAAATAAAACTGAACAGTCTTTAAAGGAAGAAAATGAAATCTGAAGTCTCGCCAAAAGAGATTCCACAATGTCCAGCATACAATAAAAAATGACTAGATGTAGGAATTACTGATATAAAAACAGGAGGAAGAAAAAAATCAATAAATAGAAAATGCAGAGATGGCAGAAGTATTGTGATTAAAAGAAAATTATTTTTAAACAGTTTAATAAACATATGTTCACATTTAAAGGAAAGATTGGCATAATGAGTATATATAGGGAGAATATTAGTAGAGAAATGGGAAGCATAAAAAAGAACCAAATACAAATCATATAATAAAAGTTTAAAATTCACTTGATAAGTTTAACAGTTTCTCTGCAGTAGAAAAATTAATGGATCTGATTACAAGAAAATGGAGATTATCCAAGCTGAAATACAGCAAAGAAAAGTACAGATAAAAATGAAAAAGCCGCAGTGACCTATAGAACAATAGGGATCTAGTACATACATAATTAAAGTCACAGAAAGAGAAGAAAGAAATATTGACATAAAAAAATTTGAAGAAGTATGACTGCACACATTACAAATTTGATAGAAAATATCTGCCAACAGATTGAAGAATCTTAATAAAACCCAAACACAATAAACACAAAGAAAACTCGACCTAAAAACAAAATAGTCAAATTGCTGAAAACCTAAGGTAAAGAAAAAAAAACTAAGAATAGAATTGAGTCCTGCAAATATATATATACATGTATGTATAGGTAGATAGATAGATGATAGATAGATGTATATATATGTTAAGTACAACAGAGGACATGTTGGCTCTTTCAAAGCAAGAAGATCAAAGAAAAAGAAGTTTCTATGCTTTTGAAGTATGTGTTGACATCAGAGAAAATGAAATTTATCCAAATTCTATCTTACACATACATTATCTAGGGGAATTATATTCATACTGAGAGGGAAGCGTCAAGCTCATTAGGATTCCTGCATAAGTAAAGACATAGTTGTCCATCATGTCCTAATATTTTAGCATAACTTTCAGAGGCAATCTTCTGTGTTTTTTAAAATGCCCATAGGTAAATTTTCTATCACCTTTCAATTTAGCCTACGGAAAAACTTGATTGTCTAACCATAACAGAATTATTAAGTAGGTTGTGGTTGAGCCACAGGACAAAATGTTATGCATTTGTTTGTAAAAGATGCTTCAAAAATATCTGTAATGACAGGGAGCCTTTCCTAATTTACAGTAGAAAATAGCAAGATAGACAGCTGTATATATAACAAAATTGTAACTACTTTGGGGGAAGTTTAACACAAGAAAAATACTGAAAAGAAAAACAACAAAATACTAATAGCAGCAGATTTTAATTGAGGATTTAAAGTGACTTTTTGACTTTTCATTTTTTGTCTGGTATAAAAATATAGTATCTTTATAGTTGTAAAAATATTATGTTTAAAAGAAAGTAAGTAGATTGCATTATGAAGAACTAAGTTTCCTGTCACGTAATTAAAACTAACTATTTGACCATCAATACGTAATAAAAAGTATGCCTCTTTACTGGAAAGAAAGATGTATGTGATGATCTAAGCCCTCTCAATTCCATAACTCTATGAGGACACATTTTAAAATGTTTAGGCAAGCCTGGGTGCAGTGGTTCATGCCTGTAATCCAAGTACTTTGAGAGGCTGGGGTGGGAGGATCACTTGAGGCCAGGCATTCAAGACCAACCTGGGCAACATAGTCAGACCCCAAATTTACAAAAGAATTAAATTAAAAATTAATTGAATTTTGTGTCTTACAACTATAATTAAGCTACTCAGGAGGCTGTAGTGGGAGGATGGCTTGAGGCCTCAAGGTTGAGGCTACATATGGTCATGCTGCTGCACTCCACCCTGGGTAACAGAATGAGACCTGGTCTAAAAAAAAATGTATAAGTAATTTTCTAACTGAAAAAAGTTAGTAATTATCTCCTTCTATTCGAAGATTACAGATTAGTAACTTTCTAAAGAAAATATTTTCAAAAAAAAGGAAAATGTAATTTTCACCAGTGGAACAGGTTAGAGATTCCGAAAGCAAAACCTTAATTCTTCAACCAACTCATCTTCGACAAAGCCGCCACCATCAATCACTGGGGAGAGGAGAACCTATTCATTAAATGGTGCTGGGAAAACTGACTGACCACATACAGAAGATTAAAACAAGACCCCTACCTATCCCCATACACAAAAATCAACTCTAAATGAATCAAAGTCCCAAACATAAAAACTCAAACTGCAAGAACCTTAGAAAACACAGGAGACACCCTTCTGGAAACTGGAACCGGCAACCAATTCCTGATCAAAGCCCCAAGTGCCCATACCATAAGAGATAAGATAGACAAGTGTGACCTCATCAATCTGAAAAGCTTCTGTAAAGCCAAAGAAACCATCAAGAGAGTGGAGAGACAGCCTACAGACCAGGAAAAATATTTGCCAACTTTATATCTGACAAAGGCCTAACATCTAAGATCTACAAAGAACTCAAATGTGCCAAAAAGAATAAAACAAACAGCCCCATTACAAAGTGGGCAAACGATACGAATAGACACTCCTCAAAAGAAGACAGATGAGCAGCCAACAGATACATGATCAGCCTCACTAATCATCAAAGAAATGCAAATAAAACTACACTGAAATACCTCCTAACTCCAGTCAGGATGGCCATCACCAATAACTCAAAAAATGACAGATGCTGGAGAGGATGTGGGGAGTGTAAACTAGTACAACCTCTGTGGAAAACAGTTTGGTAATTCCTAAAAGATCTCAAAATCAACTTTCTATATGACCCCACAAATCGCCTACTAGGAATATATCCAGAGGAATCCAAATCACTCTATGAAAAAGATATCTGCACAGGCATGTTTATTGCAGCATTATTTACAATAGCAAAAACATGAAACCAACCGTGCTGTCCATCAAAAGAGGACTGGATAAAAAAATGCGGCACATATACATGATGGAATATTACACAGCCATAAAGAAGGACAAAATTGTGAACTGAGTAGCAACTTGGATGGGTTTAGAGTCTATAATACTGAGACAAGAAACAAAGAACTGAGTATCACATGTTCTCACTCATAAGCGGATCTTGAACAATTATAATACTATAAGAAAGGGATTGACAGTAGTTGGAAACTGCCAGAGGAGGGGGGTGCACCTCATCAACAAGGGTGCCTGCATAATACACAATTGTATACCTAACCTTGAATTGTACCCCCACATCTTCAAAATTAAAAAAAGAAAATGCAGTTTTCTTTTTTTTTTTGACTTGGAGTCTCACTCTGTCCCCCAGACTGGAGTGCAGTAGCCGCTCCCAGCCACCACAGCCTCGACCTGCTGGGCTCCGGCGATCCTTTCCACCTCAGCCTTCCAAGTAGCTAGAACTATAGGTGCACACTACCACGCCCGGCTAATTTTTTTTTTATTTATTTATTGTAGAGATGAGGTCTCACCTGCCCAGGCAGTTTTCAAAATCAAAAAGAAATCCTCCCTTGGCTTTGCAATCTCTCTGCAGTTGCTGTATCTCAGTTTTTTCATTGTGAATAGCTGCTACATTTTTCAAAGTTTGACTCTATCCTACCAAAATGTCTGTGGTTATTAAATTAGCTGATCTAATAATAGATACAGTTCAGGTTTACTCAAACTGAACTGAAAATAACTACGAATTCAACTAAGTTGAGCATGTAGTCGTATTTTAGGTTTTATCAGCTAGCCTTCGTGTAATCAATAGATTGATCTATATATATGATCAAACTTTGTTTTTGTGTTACATCTGGCTTAAGCTGTACCCTGAAAGAAAAGGTACATGGTAGAATACGTTTTGGTACCTCATGTAGATTTCCTTTACTAGGACATACAAAACACCCATCTCTCAAAAAAACCAACTAACTATTTAATGATAAACTAGTTGTATCAGACTTCTCCATCCTGGAAAGGAAAGTTCTGACAGTATAAGTTTGCCCTTCTCACCCACAGGTTCTCTGCCAGCACCAATATCCAAGGGCTTACAGAGTGTTGACTACAGTCATAGAATTCTACATAATATCACTCCAGAACAAGGCTAAGGGGTGTGGCAGCAGCCATGTATATATGAGATGCATAGAGCTACCACTTTCTATACCATCAAGGAAATATTATCCAGACAAAGTGATGAAACAGTCTCTTAAAGATGTTGCTGAGTCACCATTCTGAAGATAAGATCCTGTAAGGATAGGTGCTCGTCTGAAGATTTTGGTAAATTCCTTCATCCAAGTCCATCACATGGTGCTGTGTTCCCAATAGACAGGATACGTTTGAGCAGGTGTCAAGTAGTAGGAAGGTGGGAGTAGCCCCATTCACCATCACTTGACTCACTTGAAGAATTTGTGCTTCTCATCCCCATATGTTTAAGGTTTGCAAGTCTAGAAACCCTGATTGTAAGATGGGGAACATGCTCACCCAAAAAAGACAGTAAAATTCCAACTAAACTCAAATCAATGACTGTCACCTAGTCACACTGGGCTTTTTTTTTTTTTTTTTTGGAGGTGGAGTCTCACTCCGTCCAGGCTGGAGTGCAGTGGCAAACACGCTCACCACCACCCCAGCGTCGACCCACTGGGCTCCCGCGATCCTTTCGCCTCAGCCTTCCAAGCAGCCAGAACTACAGACATGCACTACCGCACCAGGCTATTTTTTATTTTATTGTAGAGATGAGGTCTCACCAAGTTGTCCAGGCTGGTCTCGAACCCACGGGTTTAGGCAATCCACTCGCCTCGGCCTCCCGAAGTGCTAGGATGACAGGCTGAGTCACCGAGCCTGGCCTACATTGGGCTTTTTATGCCAATAGGCTTTTAGGTTGAGAAAGGAGCTATCCTCCTTGCTAGAAAAATTAATCCTCATCGTTATGAGGAAGTAGGACCACCTCTTAATAATAAGAACATGAATTAACATGTCTGGCACATCTGCTGGTACATCTCTTGGCACATGCATGTCCATTTGTGACTATAAATGGGCAAGCATAGAAACTCCAGTTTCAAAAAGTCATGAGAACCAGGAACTCAGTCCCCTCAGGAATGAAGTCTGCATCAACTGAAAAGGCAAGCGACCTAGACAAGCCATAAGGGTTACCTGAGAGTGAGGGAGATCAGAAGCAGGTAATACAGAAAACAGAAAATGAATATCAATTAGGACATTGGTACCAACTGCAGTAGTAGAGGCTGTCATCTATCCCAGCAACTCCCATCACTGACATGGCTATCTCAGGATCTGTATGGTTGGAACAAATTTAACGTAAGAAGCAAGTGAGGGTAGTACACCTCATCAACAAGGGTACCTGCGTGATGAACATTTGTATACTTAACCCTGAATTGTACCCCACATCTTTAAAATTAAAAATTAAAAAAAAAAAGCAAGAGGACCCAAGCAATGCAAGGAGTGGAGTGTGATGGATGCTGTTTTGGTGCCCCACTTAGATCCTCTTCACTAGACCAGCACTCCCATCTCCCAGCTGCTGTGAGTGTTGGCTGCCAGAGACAATCAACTAATGAAACAACCTCACCAGGTAAGGTCTGCACCTGTCTCCCTCGCACCTCCTATCCCCATACATTCCACAACTTATGACTGACTGAACTTAGGGTACAAAATACTGCTGCTCTTGCCTCAAAGAGGGATGACTCCACAGCCTACTCCCTGTGGAGTCAACCAAGGCTAGAACTTTACTTGAGACCACACCATTGCTGGGCTCTTTGCCCTTCTCCACCCTGTTTTACTCTCAACCTCACAGGCTTTTCTGTAAATGAACCAATCAATAGTTTGCCATGACTGCAATGACCCTGCTGAAGGCTCTGCTTCTAAGAAACAGGAACTAGGACAATCTCAAACTTTGTTTTGTATAAGAAACATGAGAGGATTAATTTAAAATGCAGATTCTTTGGCTCTACCTCCAGAGAAGTAAATTGAATAGGGGAGTGGTGAACCGAGGGCTTTCTTAACAAGCACTGAATATGGATTCAGTATGGCTGTGTACTGACCACTCTGTGTACTGATACACACTGAGCCAGACCATCAGTACAGGCTATAACAAAGGAAGCTCAAAGCACCACTGACATGGCAATAATCTTAATTGATCTATCTCAGGATAAGTTTCTCTGCAGTCACTCTCAGGACTTTCATATTCCAACATATAACAAACCTCTAACCTCAACTTTCAGATATGACTTTCACTGTATTCAGTTTATGACTTTGAACTGTTAATAAAACATGATAAGTGCAAAAGTCAAAATAAAGTAGAAGAGGTGGCATGTAAGTAATGGACTGCATATTCTTAATTTAAATCATATATATTTATTCACTCACTCAGTAACTGAATCCTAACCAAATGAATTTGTAATATATTCCAGTCTAGTTTTATTAGGATTTGTGCTGTATGTGTAATGTGAAAACAAAGAAAATATATTGCTACATCAACTTATATTATTCATGCATATAAAGTTCTGCGTATCTGCCCACACAATTGAGAAGATGCATTAGGAAGTCGATTATAATAACAAGAAAAGGTTATTTGAGTCAAATCAAAACAACAAATGGGCTAGAGAAAAATTGTAAAATATTTGTTTTACACTTTCCTCCAGTGACACATAAAACATTATCTTCTTCTCTAAGCGATTATGAACATTTTTACCCTGTCATATGGCATAAAGTGGAAATTTGTTTAAAATCATTTATGTCTGTAAAGTTACACAAGACTCCTTGTACTTCAGAGAAAGCATATTTTTGATCACTTCAATTGTTAAAAGCTCGCAGTTTTTATTTGAGGCTATACTCAGATAGATTAAGATACCGAAGTGGTTTTAACCAACCTCTAATTAACTAATTTATCAGATTCACCACGTTTCATTCTTATGTGTAAAATCTGTCAGTGGTTGCTGACAATATGCAGAATACTCTGGAATGTTAGGCCGTTCTCTACTAGACCCATTTAGTTCCTCTCCCCCAGGTGGGTGATGCCACCCACCAAAAGTTAGTTGTGTATATTCTCAAACTTGCCCGTGGTCTCAGCTTTTATTATGTTATTTAATTTTGCTAAATATTACATAAACCTATAAATACAAGTTCTAAAACAAACAGATGTTTATTTGAAAACTAAGATAAATACTTTAAAGAGACTTGCTAATGTAAAGCTGCTTTAAAAATTGCTCTCAGATTTTAGAGAAATGTAAAACAAAGAAAAAATAGTAAAACTCTAAGAGAATTTTGTACTTTTTCAAATTGCTTTCCAGGGGTCCTTAATTTATTGCTCCACTTTAAAGAATCCCAAAGTGGAAGTCACAGGAAATCCTGGGCCCTCCAGTGGGAACCACGCACAAAACATAGACCTTGGTTCCATCACACTGGCTAATGAATTCACATGGAAACATATCTCTGGATGGAGTTTCAAAAGACATTTAAACCTTTAATTGATTTTTAATAATTTCATGCTTTAAGTTATTTTTTTCAATTAACTACCAAATGGCCAGTCCCAATCACATGCCCATTAAAAAGCTTCTACCTAGCCGGGCTCAGTGGCTCAGCCTGTAATCCCGCGCCTTTGGGAGGCTGAGGTGAGTGGATTGCCTGAGCCCGCGGGTTCGAGACCCGCCTGGGCAGCGAGACCTCATCTCTACAATAAATCAAAAAATCAGCCGGGTGTGGTAGCGCATGCCTGTAATTCCGGCTACTCGGAAGGCGGAGGCGGAAGGATCGCCGGAGCCCAGCAGGAGAGGCTGCGGTGGCCGGGAGCGGCCACTGCACTCCAGTCTGGGCGACAGAGTGAGACTCCAACTCAAAAAAAAAAAAAAAAAAAAAAAAAAGGCTTCTACCTTACCAGGTGGTCCTGATGATATAAGCAGGCAAGATGAAAAATAAAAAGTCATAGGACTTTTCACACTTTTTTTAAATAACAAAAGACATGTATTCGTGGGGTTCTTTTTTCTTCTTTTTTTTTTTGCATTGACAGATAAAATTGTATGTATTTACCGCACAACATGATGTTTTATAATTATACATTGTGGAATGGTTGGTTAAATCTAGCTAAATAATACATATATTACCAAGCATAGTTATTCTCCATCCACTCCAATAGCATTTTTCAAGAATATAATATATTAGTAACTATAGTTACCATGTTGTACAAAGATCTCTTGAATCCTACTGCCCCATTGAAATTTTTGTACACTTCAGCCAACATCTCTCCAACTCCCACCTCCAACCACCCTTTCCTGGTAACCACCATATCACTGTCTACTTCTAGGAGAACAACATTTTGAGATTCCACATGTGAGTGAGATCGGGTGGTATTTATCTTTCTGTGCTTGGCTTGTTTCTCTTAACAATGTCCTTAAGGTTCATACATGTCCTTAAGGTTCATACATTTGTCATAAATGGCAGGATTTCCTTCTTTTTCATGGCTGACTATTATTTATCATTTATATATACCTATTTTTTATCCACTCATCCACTGATGGACACATGCTGATTCCTTATCTTTGCTATTTTGAATAACACTGCAATAAACATGAGAGTGCAGTTATCTTTTTGACATACTGATTTCATTTTCTTTGAGTATAGGCCCAAGAGTAGAATTGCTGGGTCATACGGTTGTTCTTTTAATTTTTTGAGGAACCTTCATACTGTTTTTCATAATAGCTATACTAATTTACATTCCCACCTACAGTGTGCAAGGGTTCCCTTTTCTCCACATGCTTACCAGCATTTGTTATTTTTTGTCCTTTTAATAATAGCTATTATTAGAGATGTAATAGCTCATGGTAGTTCTTTTAAGCTACTGAACTACATAAAGGATAAAGCATAAACTGATACTCAGTAAAAACGGATGGAGTCAAAAGTTAATATTTCATGTGAGGATGCATTAAAGTATATGATTAAGGGTTTTGCTTGTTTTCTTTTGTTTTTAATGCAGATAACCTGTGTAGGAGGCAAAATTTGTAAGAAAAACCAAATAACTCCTCCCCAATGATGTATATGACAAGCACGTCATTCAGACCTGTGTTTCTATAGATCAAAGAGCATTCAAATGTGAATTAACCACACAATTTGAGATTGGTCGAATAATATCTCATGAAGATATGATGTTACTTCAAGGAATGGCATGGTTTGCACATTTACACCACTATCTTTAGACACATGGCTATTGGTCCAATTTAAGGAGGACAGAAGAAAAAAAAGGAATTCAGAGTTGGTACCAGGTCTCAAGCACCAGTAGGTGCTCCACCTACATTAAGGTAGTTAATTTTCACTCTTTACAGCTGAAAAACATGAGGCCAGCTGCAATTACTTTCTCCAAATATATAATTTGAGAATATTTGCTCCAGGGCTAGAACTCAGGAATTTGAATTAACATCATGTGCTTTTTTGCAGTATAGTCCCACACTGGATCCACTGACTTTCTAGCTAATCTCTTCTCCTTCTTCTTAAAGAAACATGAGAGACTTAATGTGGCTTCAAACTGTGCTTCCATAATAATGAGACATTGTACAAATCACTGAAATTTCTAAGAAAGCCTATTTGTTTTTTTGCTTCTTAAAGTAAAATTATTAAAACATCAAAAAGGGCAGAGGAAGAAGCGATAATACCATGTACCCCATGAACAATCTTGTTATATTTGCCCCAAATCTTTTTTACTCGGTTCATAAACATTACACAGAATTGAAACCCCTTTTCTCTCCAGAGGTAACCACTTTCCTGAAACTGAAATGTATCACTTCTTTAATTGTTTTATATTGTATATATAAAACAAATATACAAAAGGACTATAAAAATATAAAATAGCATATACAGTATTAAAATTAATAATATACACTATAGTACTATATATAGTACTATTTGCATGTTTAAACTTTGCATGTGTGATGTGCTGTACTTATTTTGTGATGTTTTATTCACTATTACATTTTCAAGATTTATTCATGTTAATGCATATGTGTATAATAATTACACAGTTTATTTCAACATTATTTCATTGTATCACAGTGTATTTATCCATATATCTGTTAATAAATATTTCAGTAATTTCCAAATTATAGTTGTTAAAAATCATGCTGCAACAAACAGCCTTGCATACACAAGCAAAGTTTTCTTTAAGAGAGAATCCCAAGCTCTATCAGTCTTTCTCAATCATAACCTCCAGGGAAGAGACTGGGAAGACATAAGTCCACCACCCACCCACTCCGAGTGACACTTGTCCTCAGGGAGATTTGGGGAAGGCCATTCCAGACTGATACATGGTATTTATCTAGAAGTAAATCTACTGGGTCATAACATGTGCTTATCTTCTGCTTTTCAAAATGTTCCCAAATTATTCTCCAGAGTGGAAGTTATCACTTATATGCCCACAAACAGGATGTGATTCTAATTTCTTCACATCATTATCAACATTTATCATTGCCAATGTTTAGTCCTTTGCCAAGCTGGTGGTACTTCATTGTTGTTTAATTTGCAATTTGCTTTCGGGTTACCTGTAAAACTGAGCAACCTTTTACTTGTAAATAATTGGCCACGTGAATGTTCTCCTCTGTGAATTGTTTGCCTCTTTTCTGGTGAGTTGTTTTTCTCTTATTGATTTGTAGGAATATATGTACTCTGGATAATAAAAAGTTGAATATTACAAAGCTTAATTAAATAAAAAATTAGAAGTCCCATCCCCACCCATACCACTCCTGAATTTTCCTCCTAAGAATCAATCACTTTATGTAATTTTAGCTGTTTTTCATATTTATCTCCATATTTCTAAGTAATATGATGATATATGTTATTATTATTATTGATTTCCTATATGGAAAGAAAGAGGTTAACATCCTTGCACCATTACTTCATCCTCCCAATAAAATTATAACTCAATTTCTTCTTTAAAATATATAATTTAGAATGTTATGATGATATAAATATTGATCACTGTTTAGATTATTACTACTGTCATTGTATTTTCTTTTTTTAACATGAGTTTTGTTTTCCTGGCATTAATAATTCGTTCATTTCTTCATATGCTTTTTTTTCACTAATTCTCTCTAAACTTTTCAGCCTGTCTCAGTATTATTTTCCACACAAATATGTCAAATTATCTTCATTTTCTTCTGAACTCCTTTGTCCTTAAGCCCCAATTTGGACTGGTTATTTTCTTCACTGGGTACACGACTCTGTCTGGGACCACCTTCTTTTCACTCTGGGAATTCCCTTTGCTGCTTCCCTGTGAGAGATTCTGTTCTTTTGTTTTGTTTTCCATTTTCTTTTTTCTTCATTTATTCCATTGTTTTAGTGGAGTACATTCTCCAGTGCCTTTATGAGGCATTTTTTGATACCTTACAATTCTAAAGATCTGTTTATTCCATTGTTAAAGTCAATATATATTATATACCAACCCAAGGTTTGGTGTGCAATTCCAAGGTGAAAATTATTTCTTCTTGTAACAACACAAGAGAACAAATAATTTTCACCTTGGAATTGTATACCAAACTATGGGTTGGTGTGTAATATATATTGACAATGAAATAAGCAGGGTACCTAGTCCATACCAGGAGAAGTGAGGACCAATTGGAGGCCCAAACTTCACCTGCACATAGATTTATGTACCTAATCCTGACTTGTACCTCACATCTCTATAATAAAATAAAGTTAAAAATAAAAATAAATTATTTCTTCTCAGATTTTGACAGTTTCTCTTCTTGGACTGACTTTCAATGTTGTTGTTGAAGATTTTAATTTTGGAAAATTATTTGTATTATTTTTTTGATAATTTTCTTCTGCTCTTCATTTTCTCAGTGTATGTTCTCTCTCACGAAGCCACAAAGGGAATTCCCAGAGTGTGTGTGTGTGTGTGTGTGTGTGTGTGTGTGTGTGTGTATACACACACAGATACAAACACACACATAGACACATATACATGCAGTTTCTTTTATAGCATTCTGTTCTTGTTTCATGAATGAAATATCTTCTCTTCTTTCAGATGCTTTCTAATGCATCCTGCACTGCATCTATTCCCTCCAAATTATTGTCTTCATGTTGTTTTTTGTCTCTTTGTTGTTAGAGGCTTTTTTAAAATGTATGAGGCCGGGCTCGGTGGCTCAGCCTGTATTCCCGCGCCTTTGGGAGGCTAAAGTGAGTGGATTGCCTGAGCCCGCGGGTTCGAGACCCGCCTGGGCAGGGAGACCTCATCTCTACAATAAATTAAAAAAATCAGCCGGACGTGATAGCACATGCCTGTAATTCCGGCTACTTGGAAGGCTGAGGCGGAAGGATCGCCGGAGCCCAGCAAGTCGAGGCTGTGGTGGCCAGAAGCGGCCACTGCACTCCAGTCTGGGCGACAGAGTGACTCCAACTCAAAAAAAAAAAGTATGATGAGGCTTGATTTTATATTTGTATTTACAAGTTGCAAAAAAACAAAAAAGTAAAAGATTCTTGGAAGCTTTGTGCAAGTGGGGAAGGCTCATTGACCATACAGTTGCATTGCAGAGTAATTTCATTTAGGGGAGCCACAAACATTGGTGTCTGTAAGTGTTTTCTTTGTTGCTGTTCAGTTTGTCCAGAAATATAAAAGCCTGGCTTCCAAGAATCTGGATACCAAACGGGAGGGTTAGGATGGAATGTCTCCCAATGCATCCAGTAGAATTTAATGTAACCCTTCTGCTTTCAACAAAGAGCCTCAGACCTAGAGACTGAATTTACTCTGGAGAATAAGTCTCATATTTCCTGCCATGGTCATCAGGTAATGTGAGTCAAGAGTATAAGTGCCCCTTATAGAGACTTTTTTTTCCCACTATTGAATTCTTATTTATTTATTTATTTAATGTAGAGTACAATTCGGAGTTAGGTATACAAATGTTCATTATGCAGGTACCGTTGATGAGGTATGACCTCCCTGCCCCCCACGCCCCGCCTCTGGCTGGCAGTTTCCCACTACTGCCAATCCTTTATTATAGTATTACGTTAATTGTTCAAGATCTGCTTATAAATGATACTCAGTTCTTTGTTTCTATGACGTATCACTCAATATTATCGATTCTAGGTCCATCCAAGTTGCTGCAAACTTACAGAGACTGTAAACAAAGTCTCCTGCTTTCAGCTCCATACGTAACCCTCCTAGACCAAAATGCCACCTTTCCTAAGACCTTCTAGGGTTCAGTGAAGGGAATTAGCCTGTTTCTTTGGACACCTTTCTCCAGGCACTTGGGTTTCAGTGTTCTTTCTTAAATCAGCTACTTCTCATTCATTGATTTTCCATCCCAAAAATGTGAGGTTGTCTCTTGTTTTTGGTTATTTTTTCATTTTATCCTTGTGGATCTTGTTAGAGAAAGTATAGATAGATGCTAGGTTGCATCTGTCACCTTTAAGTAAAAGTCTATTACAAATATCTTCTCCCAGCCTATAATTAGTTTTTGGACTTGATCCTCTTCCCCTATAAGAAGAGCATAGCAATAATAATAACAATAATAATATTCATTCCTTTTCAAAAGAAGTCATGCATGAGACTGCATTTATAAACTGTAATGTGCCAAATGAATTCTAATTGCTATTACAAACACTAATATTTATCTAGTGGGAGAAAGAAAGCCTATACAAACTTAGTTGTATCATGGAATTGTGAGAACAGTGATGAAGGTGTGTGTACACTGTACAGTGTGGATGAGGACCTGGCTACAGGAATGGTGAATGAACATGTGAACCCAGCTTGGATGCTGGTGAATGACTTCTTGGAAGTTACACCACCGAGATACTAGTCAAGTGCCTTGAAAGGTATTGTTTATCTTGTCCTTTTTCAAATGACTGAAAATTTTTCATTAGTTTTATGTAAAAGCCACAGAAGATTATCAAGGTATTCCCTTCTCTACATGAAATTATCTGTCCACTCATCCAGGTCACCAAGGTGCATTGCTTCAAGGAGTTTAGGTTGGAAAATATATTTGTATAACATAGAGAATACAGTAGCTAATAGAAATAAAAAGGCTGGCTGGGGACAAGGGCTCCACGTCTGTAATTCCATCACTTTGGGAGGCCTTTGAGGGAGGATTGCTTGAATCCAAGAGTTTGAGACAAACCTGGACAACATTGTAAGACCTCGCCTCTACAAAAAATAAAAATAAAAAATTATAGGGGATTGTGGTATATGCCTGTAGTCCCAGCTACTTGGGAGACTGAGGTAGAAGGACTTTCTGAGCCCAGGATGTCAAGGCTGCAATGAACCGTGATAGTGCCATCACACTCTACACTGAGTGACAGAGGGAGATCCTGAATCAAAAATAATGATAAAATAAATTAAATAAAAAAACTAATTGTGCAGATAAACATTAAGTTGATAATATGGGATGTGATCTTCCTGAGGAGGTATTGAGAGTCTCCTTTCCTTCAGAAAAACTTCAAGTGCTCTGCAGTCATTTTCACAAAGTCCTTACTAAGTCCTCCCCATAATTCCTTAAAGTATCCATATTCAATTCTATTTTGCAGATAAAGAGCTGAGTGGTTCAAAAGATAAGTTATCTGTCAAATTTAGAATCAGAATTTGAACCCAGATCTCCAATTGCCAATGAAAATGTTTGACCAAATACCCTACCCCAGGGACCAGCCACCGGCCAGCTCTTACAACCATCTCTCATGATGAAAATGCAATGAGGCACACACTCGGGGGAAGGATCAAAGTAGGGAGCACTCACAGCCCAAGGGATTGTTGGCAGATGTCCCATGGCATATGCGGCACATTCTGTCAGCCCCTTGGGACCGCACCAGAGAATCAGGCGATCAAAATGACAGGTTTTACAAAGACCCATACTCATTACAAATGGCCCTTCTTTTCCTTTTGTTTTGTTCGAGCAGCTGGCATCTTTCAGCAAACTGTCGGTATTATATTTAAGACATAGTACATCATTAAAATAAAGCTTGGGGCTAATAATTATGTCTTGTTCAGGTGTTTTATGACTAAAGATTCTGACTTTCCCCCAAGGTTTCCAACTCACTCTTTTCCAAATTGCTTCTCTTAGGGCATTTTTTACATTGTGGACATCTCCCCAACAATTAAATACCAGTTTAATCCTCCTTGTCTAGATTTTTTTTTTGAGGCAGTGTCCCAGAGCCTAAGTTACTTCCACTTTCAAGATGGTATTTATGGAATCCTCAGCTGGCTCTGCAAGTGTGACTGCACACAGAGTTGTATCAAAGTGGAAAGCCAGCTTCCAGCCTTTGTGTTGTTCACACTTCATGACTTCCTGTATTTATCAGCAATACTGCAAGCCCCTCCCCACTCGGCCTCCATCTCAGCCATTATTCAGCAGGTACTAAGACAACCAAAGCATCAGATACTACCTGGATTAGATTTTGATCTATTTTGATCTCTTAACCTGGTATTTTATCTTTTGGGGTTGATCATAGTTCCCACCATTCAGATTTATTGTGAAGTCAAATCAGGTCAAGTTTGTAAACTTACTTCGTCACTAGTCAATTAAAAAGTCATACTTCAGAGTTAGCAAAAACATTTTCATACAGGTTACCTCATTTAATGCTCTTCATGAGCTGGTGAATCCTGGTACTTTGTGATGAAGAAGAAAGCTCTTTGCTAGTTTACATGCAAAGTGGGAAACACTCTGACTTTTCTTCCCATGCATTGGCCTCGACTGTGGTCACTGTATTATGTGATGGTAAGAACCACTGTAGCAAGGCAAATAGAATGTGGTAGAGCTGTGTTTGTAGGTTAAGGCAGCTAGGTCAGTCTATTTATTTTAAGGGTCCTAAAAAGACAGAAACTCCAAATCAGCTGTTCTATACACATGTATTGAAAGTAGGGTTTATGTAGGTATTCTTTGACAAGTAAATTATCAATTTATTTGTTCAAATGCTTAGCTTTCCTACTGTTTGAGATTCACAGAAAACATTTTGAACCAAATATTCAAGTAACTGCCCCCTAAAGAAATCCTCTTAGACTGTGTCTAAGTCTGTTTTCTGTTGCTATAATAGAATATCTAAGGCTGGATAACTTATAAATAAAAGAGATTTATTTTAGCTCTTGATTCTGGAGACTAGAAAGTTAAAAATCAGGCAGCTGCATTTGGTCTGCTTCTGGTGTGAGCTTTGTGCTGCCTCATAACATGACAGAGAAGCAGAAGGGGATGTGGACATGTGCAAAAGGGTCAAAATAGAAGAGGCAGCCTCAAGTTATAACAACCCACTCTTGCAGCAATAAATTCAGAGCCCATAAGAGTAAGAACTCACCTATTCCTGTAAGAATTAACTTAGTCGCAAAAGAGAAACATTGAACCTTCTTAATGACCTAATCACCTCTTAAAGGCAGCAACTCCCAATACCACCAGACTAAAGTGGTAAACTTAAAAATCTTTCCAAATTTCCAACATATGAATTCAGGGTGACTCATTCAAACCATAGCAAATTTTCTCCCTTTTAGCTGACTCTAGTTAGGTATTCAGTCACAAATAGCTGAACTATTTGGATTTTACATTTTACAGTCAGAAATAATTACCTTGCTATGAACACCCAAATCTCAGAGCCACATACACATCACTTTTTTCTCTCATGTGATATATTTGATATATTTTGAATAATTTAGAACTATCATGGAATTTTGAGCTGAGACCATTCATTAATTATTCTATCAAATGTATTCACTCTTTTTAGGACACACGCTTTGCTATGGGCTGAGGATTCAGGGTGAATGAAACCAAGTACTTTCCAGCCCTCATAAGACTTGCAGGCCAATAGAAGTATCAGTTTCATATTTCAAGAGACATTCTTCTCCATTCACCTGATTGGCTTTGTCTTCAGGATACATACAGACCTGCCAAACTTAGGTAAGTTCAACTAGCTATAAACTGATTGTCATAGAATTTATTTATTTTTTTTAGTTGAAGTCTCACTCTGTCAGCCAGGTTGGAGTGCAGTGGCATGCTCACAGCCACCCCAGCATCGACCTGCTGGGCTCAGGCAATCCTTCTGCCTCAGTCTTCCAAGTAGTCAGAACTACAGGCCTGCGCTACCCTGCCCGGCTAATTTTTTGGTTTATTGTGGAGATGAGGTCTTTCCGAGTTGCCCAGGTTGTTCTTGAGCCATGGGCTCAGGCAATCTCCTCACCTCAGCCCCCCAAAAGGCTGGGATTACAGGCTTGAGCCACCATGCCCAGCCAGAATATTTTAAAGCAAACAAAAATGATTAAAACCTCACTTATTCACATAAGTTCCCTCTGGCCATTCGATATTGTTCAGTAAATTAGCCTGATTAAATTAGCCAAGTTCTTAACTTTTGGGGACACTAACCTCATTCATTCGCAGACTTGGTTAGCTTTGCAAAATAGCAACAATTGTTAAAATGCATGTAAATAATATTGTTTAACATTTATTAACCATTAACAATGCAGCGTGTTCTTAACATGGATTATTTTTCCTGAAGTTCATGATAATACTACCAACATGATAAGGGATCAAGTTTATCTTCATTTTACAAATGACAAATATAGTAGGACCTAACCCAAACATTTTTCACCAGGTGTAGCCCTTGGCACACACTAGTGAAATAAGTTAAATGTTTCCATTCTCTTATACATTTGTTTTCACTTGCCATTTATCGAGCACTTACTATATGTAAATTACAGTGCTAAATTCTGGAGAAGGGAGTGAAAATGGAGAAAATATAATCCCTGCCCTCAAAGAAATGTAAGATCTCATAGAGCATACAGACATGTATAGAAGTAATATAAGGCATTAAATTAAGCAATCAGAGACAGTGGTGAGGGGTATCCTGGGTATGGATCAAAAATGGAATTAACTGGTCTCAAGCTTTCATACGGAAATACACTTATTGGGTACTCTTAATTCCTTCCCAAAAACACAGTTAATAATGTGTAGAGCACCACTCAGAGTCTTGGACAGAACAGACTGAATGGGAAGGACCCATCTTGAATCTCTCCCAGCAAGCTAAATAAGGGAAGAGCACCCTTCCTCCACAGATCTCCTGTGTTAGTCTCAGTCCTCTGCCACATCCCTCCTCTTCCCTCAGGTCTCCTTGCTGTGGCCCCACCCACTCAGGCCACTTATACTCAGCTTTACCTTTGACAGTCCCCTTCCCACTGCCCATGAAAATAAGTTCTCTCCTGGGAAACCCGAAGGACCCTTGCACTTCTCCACTTAGGCAGCAGGCCCAGGAGGCGTCCTTCTACTCCTGGAGAATATCTAGGCCTCATGGATAATCTTGGATTCGACAAATTTTGATTGCCTTCTAGAAACAATATGCTCCCCTTCTTCTTAATAGTTGTTAGGGGCTGAACGGTGTCCCCCCAAAAAGAGATATTGTAGTCCAAAGTTGATGCAGATGTAATGAATCAAGTTAGAATGAAGTCATACTAGAGAAGGGTGGGCCCTTCATCCAACACTACTGATATTCTTACAAGCATAGAAGAAACTCAGACACAGAGATGCATGGGAAGAAGATGGCCATGTGAAGACTGGGGTAGAGATTGGAGTTATGCAGACACAAGCCAAAGAAGAGGACTACCAGAAACCACAAGAGGCAAGAAAGGATTCTTCCCTAGAGCCCTCAGAGAGAGCAGGGCCCAGCCAGCACCTTGAGTTCAGACATCCAGCCTCCAGAACTGTGAAAAAGTACACTTCTGCTGTATCAAGCAACCAAGCTTATGGCACAGCACTTTGTTCCAGCAGCCCTAGGAAACAAATTCCATAACTAAGAGATGCAAGGTGTAGGAATTTCACAAAAGATGAAATGGGAAAGTGGTACCACGAAAAGCTGGAATGGGCTATTGTGCTGCCTTAAATAGTAAAGGTTACAAATGCCACCCTCTTGCTGGCATACTTTAAGATAAGGGTTCATTGAAGAATATCCCCAAACCCAATGAGAAAGAGCCCAGGTGAACTGTGGAGTTTCAGGATCAGAGACAGGGCAGCATTTTACTAATGAGTGATATTCACAGTCTCCCAAGATGCCTATCACCTCATCCATAGAGTCCCATATCTCTCAACTTGGCACACACGGGTGGGCTAGAACAGTCCTGCTATAAAGGAGCAGGAGTTTAGGGCTTTATGTCTACAAATTAGCCCCAAGCAACCCCCCGGCATCTTCCACATCTGCTTTAGATTCCACACAGGTGGGTCTCAGTTTTGTACATGGAGCTAGAGACACAGAGCTGAGCAAGTAACAGTCCCTCTCTTCAAGATGCTCACAAACTATTTGCAGACACAGGGAGACATACTAATGACTTCAGTACCTAGCCTATCCTACTAAAGAGGTAAAAAAATCCATGTTGGAATTGTGGAGAAAAGTTGTGCCTGACCTACTCATAATGTCCTTCTGCATTTTGATGTGATATGAATGCACTCTAATAGTCTTTAAATTACTTTAAAGGAGCTCCTAAGAGATGAGAAATTATTTCCTGGTTACCATGTACATTGCTCTTGTGATGGTTACACTAAAAGACCAAACTTTACCAGTATGCAATATAGCTGTGTAACAAAACTGCACTTGTACCCCTTAAATTCAAACAAAATTTTAAAATAATAAGTAGATGAAAGCATTCTTAGAAGAATCTTAGAAGAAAACTTGGGGAAACATCTCCTAGCATTGGAGTAAGCAATGAATTCATGATGAAGTCCTCAAAAGCAATTGCAACAAAAGCTATGGTCGACAGGTAGGACCTTATCAAACTGAAAAGTTTTGCACAGCAAAAGAAACCATCAATACGGTAAAGAGTCAACCCACAGAATGGGAAAAAAATATTTGCAAGCTATGCATCTGATAAAAGCCTAACATCTAGGATCTACAAGGAACTCCAACATATTAAAAGGGGAAAAAAAAAAAACCTTTAAAAAGTGGGCAAAGGGCATGAGGGCAAAGGGCATGAACAGACATTTTTCAAAGGAAGACATACAAGCAACCAACAAGCACTTGAAGAAATGTTTATCCTCACTAATCACCAAGGAAATGCAAACCAAAACTACAATGAGATATCACCTAACACTGGAAAGGATGTCTATCATTAAAAGGTTAAAAAACAACAGGTGCTGGCAGGACTGTGGAGAAAAGGTGATGTTTCTGTGCTGTTGGTGGGAAGGTAAGCTAGTTCAAACATTGTGAAAACAGTATGACAATTTCTCAAAGAACTAAAAATTGAACTTTCATATAATCCAGCAATCCAATATCTAGGAATATACCAAAAAAAACATACATTGCTCTGCCAAAAAGATGCCCACACATGCTTGTTTGTTGTCACACTATTCACAATAGCAAAAGCATGGAACCAACCCTGCTCTCCATCAAAAGTGGGTTGGATAAAGAAAATGTCATCCACATACATGACAGAATATTATGCAACCATAAAGAAGAACAAAGTCATGGACTTTGCAGCAACATGGATGCGACCAGAGACCATCATACTAAGTGAACTATCACAGAAACAAAGAACTAAATACTGAATGCTCTCACCCATAAGTGAGCCCTGATATCTGGTCACACGAGCACAAGAGCGGGATCATCAGATGCTGGACACTGCTCAGGGAGGAAGGAGGGGGCACGCTGCAACGCATTGGGTACCTGGTCCACTATCAGAGGAAGAGAGGGCCAACTAGAAGTCCGAACTACTTCTGCATGCAATATAATTCCTGCCCTCAAAGGCATTTAAAATCTCATAGGGCATATAAACACGTACAGAAGTAATATAAGGCATTAAATTAAGCAATTTACTTAGATAGTAAATCCTCACTTTAACCCACAACTCTAAAATAACATTTTTAAAGAAAATAAAAGAATTCCTGTGGTGAGGTGAGAGAGAGGGAAAGAGATAAGGAAGGTGAGGTGGATGTGCAGAGGCGAGGCAAGACAAGTAAGGGGTATTGGAGATGGTATTGGCCTTGCTTTTGTAACATCAGGGATCATATTCTGAATAAATCACTTAACGTCCTAAGATCCTCAGTTCCCTTACCTTAAATGGGGCTTTAAATAGTGGCAGACAAAAATGTGTTAAAAGTATCAAAGGAGATGATGGTATAAAACAACTTGGGAAAGGATAGCATTTATTTATATTTATATTCAGAGAAGATTGTCCCTAGGTTTCCTTTTTTTTTTTTTTTTTTGATTAGAAAATATAGTTTATTTAGAAAGTAACTTTGAGAGAGAGAGAGAGAGAGAAAGAGGAGATTTACCTCCTTAAGGTAGGGAAGGGGGCCAAAGCCAGAAAACATGGCCTGGTCATAGCTCAAAGAGCACATGGCCACACCATAACTTAGCAAGGCAGTGGGCCCCAGCTTTTCATTATCAACAATTCTTCCACTTCTCCACCCCACCCCTGCTTACAGAACTGACACATTGTATGTGAAAAGCACTTTTAGCACACAGTCTCATCATACAGCAAAAAAAAAAAAAAGATTTTCACGACAAAAGTATGTTTACATTTATATGTCATTCACTTATTGAATCAACCAAATCCAACATGCCCTCAAACGGGGACAGTCAAGTCAACAAGTTCACATCAAACAGTGATAATGTATACAAAAGACATTGGGGCACTGTCTCTGCCTGCAGTTATTTATACTGCCCATCTAGGGGCCTCAAACAGCTAGAGATTTAAAAGCAGTAATAAAATACAAAAAAAAAAAAAAAAAAAGCTTACAGCTCAGATCATGTGTGCTATAGCAGTTCAGAGAATGAAAAGGAACTTTACAAGTAGGACAAATTAAAGATATCAGAAAAGGGACAAGATGGGGTTAAATTTTAAATTTCTGGAAGAAGAAATTATGACTTAATCATGTTTGTATCCCTAGTATGTTAGGGTTAGGGTTAGGGTTGGGATTAGGGTTAAGGTTAGGTTTAGGGTTGGGGTTAGGGTTAGGGTTAGGGTTAGGGTTTGTTTCCCGCATATACAACATCATTATACCTTACACAATAGCCTCATGATTAATATATGTGGAAGGAAGAGAGAGAAGACAGAGGGAGGGAAAGAGGGATGGACCGAGGCAGAGGGAGAGAGAGATCAGAGATAGAAGGGAGAGAGGTGAGAGAGAGAATAGAATTAGATGATTGAAAAGAGGAGAAAGTGTTAGCTTAAGAGGCCAGGCACAGTGACACATACCTGTAATTTCAGAACTTTTTTTTTCTTTTGAGTTGGAGTCTCCCTCTGTCACCCAGACTGGAGTGCAGTGGCCACTCCTGGCCACTGCTGCCTCAACCTGCTGGGTTCCGCGATCCTTCTGCCTCAGCCTTCCGAGTAGCCGGAATTACAGGCGCGTGCTACCAAGCCCGGCTGATTTTTTTGATTTATTGTAGGGATGAGGTCTCGCCAAGTTGCCCAGGCGGGTCTTGAACCCGCGGACTCGGGCAATCCACTCGCCTCAGCCTGCCTAAGCACAGGATTACAGGCTGAGCCACCAAGCCCAGCTAATTTCAGAACTTTAATAGGCCAAATGGGTAGGATTGATTGAGTTCAGGAGTTCGAGACAATCCTGGGCAACATAGTGAGTGCATCTCTATTTTTCTTAATTTTTTAAGAGAGAATAGAGTGAGAAAAGAGGAAGGGGCAGGAAAAATAGGCAGTAAAATGACCAATTTAACCATAATTTCAGTTTGCTTGAGGACTAGGAAGAGATAAGCATGAAAATGTAAAATGGAGCCAGACACTTGAGGGGAAAAGACATTTTAACTTGCACAGTTTCCTTCCCGTCTGCTCATTAAGAATGGCAGGAATTCCAAGCTTGAGTCTTGTGAAACCCAGATCTCCAGCCTGTCTTACTATGTCTGGAATGAGCCAGGCCTAGAAAGATCCTGGGAAGCTTCCTAGGAAGAAAAGCCAGGTCACATCCTCAGGGAGAAGATGCAGGTTGGTACAGAGGAAGACAGAAGTAGGGAGCTGCACTGTTCTCAGCAACAGACTGGAGACAGGCAGCAGGAGCTGTAATGGACCCGAATGACCGATGCTGTATTGTGAGCAGGGGACAGCTAGAAAAATAAACTATCCATTCTGAGAGCAATGTCTCACCCAGAGCAAAGCATTTGCAGTATCGGCATCAACATTTATGGTGACAGAAAATGAGTCTTCTGCTAAGATCTCTCCTTCAGTTGGCACCAGTATTTGGGGAGAAATCAGAAAGCATCTTCTACCCAGGCCCCTCTCTGTAGGCACCCATCTCAGAGATGGCATTGCTGGAGAGCAACTGAGACAAGGAAGCTGCATGCAGTTTTCCAGGAAACAGGGGCATTATCACAGCAAATCAAGTCAGGAGAGGAGAAAAATGCTGGACATATTTGACTGTAAGACTTTACAACATTGGACACCCCTGAGGACTCCTAGCATTGACAGAAAGAAATTTTCCATTAGCCCCTTCGAATGCACCAGGATAGATTTTGAAGGAAAAAAAAATATACCTTTGTAGCTATTACCCTGGCTCCCAGGATTCTGTTCTGGGAAATGTGGGGTCTATGAGCAATACAAATAAAGCACTCCTGCCAGGGCAGATTGACCTGGAATCTGAGCTCTCCAAGACCCTGACATCAGCAGGCCACAGAGAAGATATCTCCCCTCTGCTTGCTGCAGCTGGCATCAGATAGCATGAAGAGACAGCCAGCCCCAAAGAGTCAAAAACAAGAGCTGCAATTAAACAGTCTGGGGAATATAGACATTTTCCTTGAGGCAAGTCACAAGATACTCTCTAACAGAATACGGCTGCTTAAGTAAACCTATCCTCATTTCAAAATCTCCACTGACAGAGTTCTACCACGTGGACCAATCAAGTTAAAAAAAAATCTGCACCAAAAAAAAAAAACAAGGAATGTTTTTTGTATGCCTTGCTTTTTAAAACAACAAAGGGTAGGAAGGCAAATTGCACTAAATGCTAGGTGATTGTCAACAGTGACCCTAGTTATAGAAGATTTTGGTTTACTAGTGAAAATGTATGCAATTAGGAGACAATGAGACAGACCAATGCTCCTCAGGATATGGAATCATAAAGAGAGGCATTGCCCTTCCTTGGCCTTAAATGACTTTGCCAGGATATAAGACATAATTTGCTGAACCATGTTTGTAAATGTTTACATTCTTGTAACCCAATTGCCATTTGTTTCAAAATTATATGCATTACGTATTAGTATTTTCAATATATTTTTAGTTTTAGTTCTATAAGACAGTGTCTTGTTTCCTTTTTTTAAAGATAATTCAGTTCAAGGTATCTATCTTAATGTTTGTTTGAGAGGTTCAAAATAGCAGTACTGCACCTAAATTTTTTAAAAACCTGACTCTCTCTTTGAAACAAGAATAGAATGAACCATATAGAATATAATTGGGGCATATCTAAACAGAAAAACAAAATCTGTTTAGTTTGAGAAATTCTATATGAGCAGTGAATTATTCTGTTCTTTGATGTCTTCAAGAACTTCAGACTCCCCTTGGTATGACTTGACCTCACAGAACCTCTTCTATCATGGGCTGATGCTTTTTGGTGGCAGAGAAATTATGTTTTCTGGAGTCTTTAACTCTTTTTCTGGCCATCATCCCAGAAGTATTGATCACCTTCAGTCATTGTCCTATACCGCCTCAAACGGCGCCAGAGTGATCTCCTGAAACTCAAATTGTATCCTGCCTCTACTGCTTAAACTCCTGTGGCCATTCCCTGTCTTCCCCAGATGAAAAAGTTCAGTGTCCTTAGAAAGGCCGTAAGGAGGGCCCAAACCTGGGCACTGTCCAGCTTCTATCTCCCCAAGAGGAAACTGAGAGCCAGTCTGGTAAAAACAACAACAAAAACAAAACAAAACAAAACAAAAAAACCTTGTGCAATGTTAACCTCTAGCTGATGACAGATCCATTTTCAAGAAGACTCCCATCCCTTGGAACTAGGCTGGGTTTTGTCACTTAAATTTTCTCTTCCAGAGCTTCTGCATTCTCTTCAATGAAGCCTAAAGTTTTCATTTTCAGGTTCATTTAGAAAAACACTAATAGAACGCTGTTGCTGGCATATTACTTATTGGAAAAAGTTAGTGGTAGTTGAAGGCAGGTAGCTAATGTCGGTGATCAGAGAGTCATTCCAACTTATTTGAAAATTATTTAAACCTCTCTCCTTGTTTCACTTCCTTCATCTGATAAATTTTGATATTGTAGTTTTAAAATATTTAATCCCAACAGATATAGTGTCTTTTCATTGTTTTCCATGAGGTAATATTTCCTAGATCATGACCGTCATGCCAACTCTGGTCTCTGTCTTGAAAGTGGCCTGTCTCACTGAAGTACTGCAGCTAGTACTTTCTTGTGGTCTTTGGATCCTCAGGAAAAAATGGATTCAATGGAGGACTCCTTTGTCTGTCTCCTTCTTCCATTGCTCTAGGAGTTTTCTCTACAGATTGTGATTTCTGGCTCTGACAATTCCTACCAAGACCCAAGCATCATAAGACTCTATTGTGGTGTCCAGAGCCAGCCATGGAATAAAACATGGTTCACTGGCCCCTTTGCTGCTGCTATTGTGGTAGGCCTTGCTCAGCAAGTGGTCTCTGCTCTGCAAGCAATCAGGGTATGCGACCTGGTGTCTCTTCACACGCCCAAGATCTAGAAGCCCTCGGAGGACCAGACTTGGTGCCCATGGACTCTGCAGCCCGGCTCTAGAGTGCCCTAGCATGTACATATCCCCTCTCAAGAATGTGAATCCCACATGCCACCAGGCTCAGCTCATGGATAGGATGTCTGTTTGCCCCTATTTTCATTTATACCCAGATACATATCATTTTTACTTTTAGTCAAAAGCATTTTATTTTGAAATAATTTTTAAATAGAATGAATTGATAACACCATCAAAATGGTAAAGATCAATATATCCATCAATAAAAATATATTTCAGCTGAGCTCGGTGGCTCAGCCTATAATCCCAGCACTTTGGGAGGCCGAGGTGAGTGGATTGCCTGTGCCCAGGGGTTCAAGACCAGCCTGGGCAACTTGGCAAGACCTCATCTCTACAATAAATCAAAAATTAGCCAGGGGTGGTAGCACGTACCTGTAGTTCTGGCTACTTGGAAGGCTGAGGCAGAAGGATCGCTGGAGCCCAGCAGGTCGACGCTGGCATGGCCATGAGTGTGCCACTGCACTCCAGCCTGGACGACGGCAGGAGACTCCAACTCAAAAGCAAACAAACAAAAAAACAAAACAAATACACACACACACACACACACACACACACACACACACACACACACACATATATATATCCAAATGTTGTATAATTGTAATTGCTTTAGCAACCCCTTTCAGTTTCCAGAGTTTCCCAGGATGGGACATGAAATTACATGTTTGTTTTACTTTATAATGGGCAACAAAAGGAGCAGAAGCCCAAGTCCACATTCAAAGCAGTGTCCAACCTTTCCACTGCCCCCCGCCCCACAAGTCACAAGGTCACTGCAGAGTGAACCAACGGTTCTTAAAGACAACCCAAACCAACCACAAGCAGCAGATAGTGAAATCATGCTTTCTTTCTCACTCTCAAGTTTTAGAGGGTGTGAAGTTGCCCAAGATGTCCCACAAGCCTTCCCCTCCTCTGTGTCACAAGTAGCAGTGAGTCTGACCAGGGGCTACCTCAGGCCCGAGAGGAAACTGACGAATACATAGAGGGTTTCCAAGTTCTGGCCCTGCAAGAGAGACCAGTTCACACAGCTTTGAACACCGACAGGGGACCAGTCATCCACCGGAAAGGGACCCTGACATAGGACAGAGCAAGCAAGGGATAACCCAAGGACCCTGCAGGAAACTCCAAGGATATTCCTCTATGACAGAAAACACTTACAGGACAGACTACCTGAGGTAAAGACAGAGGAAAGTAAGAGTAAAGGGCCATGTACATTGTGCAGAACCAGAGTTTAAACTGGATTAGACCTTTAGTTATTTTTTTTCTCCTCTGCCTTCTATATCAGATTACTTATGTTTCTGTGCATATCTGGGTGTAATACATGCAGATTTGCAATCCTACTGAGCAAGTAGCCTTTCTCTCTCTCTCTCAATATATATATGTATATATATCTAGATCAGATTACTTATGTTTCTGTACATATCTGGGTATAAAGCATGCAGATTTGCAATCCTACTAAGTAGCCTGTCTCTCCCACTCTCTCCTCTCTCTCTCTCCCTCCCTCCCTCTCTAGATATATATGTGTATATATGCATGTGTGTGTGTGTGTGTGTGTGTGTGTGTGTGTGTGTATACACACAACTTCTGAAGCAGCTTCTTCTGAATGAGATAAATCAGCTAGCTCTTCTGAGTCTTCTGAGTGGTCAGATTTAGGTCAGAGAATTTCTCCCCACTGTTGCTCGGGGAAGTTAAAGGGTGTGAGTACGGGGGTCCTATGGACAGTAATATAGAAAGTGAAAGAGAAGAGGAATGGACCCTGTGAGAAAAATGTTGAAAGAAGAGGTGAGAGAAACTGTGTCTACATTTCCTACTGTCATTCTGGTTATATATTAACAAAGGCTTTCTTTTTAGTTACCATATGTTATAATGTGAAAGTGGGCATTGAGGAAATGACTTCAAATGTTTCCAAATGCTGAACAATAAGAGCTTTCAGGTGCAGAGTCTATGGGCCCCGATACCTTTAGGGATTACTCCACGTGCTGTTTGGTTTTGTGCTGGAACACAAAAGACACCTCGCACCCAAGAGTCTTCCAAGAGTTTAGAAACTTCAGATCCTGCACATCACTGTCTCAAGTGTAAAATTATCATGCCCTACACCCGATCTCTCCCTCTCGCTCTCACTCTGATGACAATGTGGGAAATATGAGAGACATGTGCTAATCTGTTTGGGGAATAAGGGAAAGGTGTTGGAAAAACAGAGAACGTATTCCCTGGGAAACTATTTGAGTTCTACTAAGCAGAAAAATGTACAAACTCACTCCTAATTCCCTCTGAAGTGGTGCATTTCAATTCCCTTGTAAAATATAGAAACACAAAATTGGAATATGTGTCCCAGCAAGAGATCTCTTTTGAGTGCTTAGGCCAAAGAGAGTAAAATTTACTCAACAACTACACACTATAAGTCATAGTCCACAAAAAAACATAGTTCTTGCCTGCCAGTTTTGTTGTTGTTGTTTTTTCCAAAAGAAAAAGGATGATTGTGCTTTAGCCACAAAACTAAAATACTATAAGAATTTACAAGAAAAAAAAAACAGGCATATAGACCAATGGAATAGAATTGAGATTCCATAAGCTAAACCTCAATTTCTCAATCAACTCATCCTCAACAAAGCCTCCACCACCAATCACTAGGGAGACCATTCAGTAAATGGTGCTGGGAAAACTAATTGACCACATGCAGAATATTGAAACAGGACCCCTACCTATTCCCATACACAAAAATCAACTCTAAATGGATCAGAGACCTAAACATAAAATCTCAAACTATAAGTACCTTAGAAAATGCAGGAGACACTCTTATGGCAATTGGAACTGACACCCAATTCCTGATCAAAACCTGAAGTGCCCAAGCCATAACATAGACAAATGGGACCTCATCAAACTGACAAGCTTCTGCAAAGTCAAAGAAACCATCAAGAGAGCTGGGAGACAGCTCAAAGACTGGGAAAAAATATTTGCTAACTCCATGTCTGACAAAGACCTAACATCAAGGATCTACAAGGAATTCAAACATGCTGAAAAGAAAAAAACAAACAGTTCCATTACAAAGTGGGCTAAAGATATGAATAGGCAGTTCAAATGAAGACATATGATCAGATACATGAAAAAATGTTCAGCCTCACTAGTCATCAAGGAGATGCAAATTAAAACTACACCAAGATACCACCTAACTCCAGTCAGAATGGCCATCATCAATAACTCAAAAAATAATAGATGCTGGAGAGGATGTGGTGAAAAGGGAACACTTCAACACTGTTGGTGAGAGTACAAAGTAGTATAGCCTCCTTGGAAAACAGTGTGGCAATACCTAAAAGTTCTTAAAATCGACCTTTCATATGACCCTGCAATCTCCCTACTGGGAATATACCCAGCTACAATAATCAAAACAGCCTGGTATTGGTACCAGAGGAACTCAAATCACTTTATAAAAAGATATCTGCACATGTATGTTTATCTACTTGGTCATGGTGGATGATTTTTGAGATGTGTTGTTGAATCCAGTTTGCAAGGATTTTGTTGAGAATTTTAGCATCTATATTCATCAGAGATATTGACCTGTAGTTCTCTTTCTCTGTTGGGGCTTTACCTGGCTTGGGTATCAATGTGATGTTAGCTTCATAAAATGATTTGAGGAGAGTTCCATCTTTCTCAATCACTTGGAATACTTTCAGTAGAATGGGTATCAGTTCCTCCTTGTATGTTTTATAGAATTCTGCTGGAAAGCCATCTGGTTCAGGGTTTTCTTTTTGTAGGTAGTTTTCTTATGCCATAGTCAATTTCCTTGATTGTTATTGGTCTATACAGGGTCTCAATTTCTTCTTGTTTCAACCTAGAGAGGTTGTGTTCTGTCAGAAAGTCCTCCATTTCCTTTAGGTTTTCAAATTTGTTTCCATGCAAGTGTATATAGTAGTCTCTGATAATCTTTTGTATTTCTTCAGGGTCAGATGTGATTTCATCTTTTGTGTTCCTGATTGTGTTTATTTGGGTTTTTTCTCTCTCTTGCTTGGTCAGTTTAGCTAAGGGACCATCAATCTTGTTTATCCTTTCAAAGAACTAGCTGTTTATTTCATTGATTTTTTGTATTATCCCAGATTTGGACTTTTATTTTGGTGATCTGGATTCTTCTGCTGAAGTTAGGGTCTTGATGGTCTTGCTTTTCCATCTTTCTTAGGTGACTTGTTAGGCTGTTAATTTCTGATCTTTTCATTTTCTTCATGTGCTTTTGTAGAGATATGAATTCCCCTCTTACTATTGCTTTCATGGCATCCCAGAGATTTTGGTAAGATGGTTCTTCATTTCCATTTGTTGCCAGGTATCTTTTAATCTTGTTTTGATTTCCATGTTGACCCAGGAGTTGCTTAGCATCATGCTGTCTAGTGTCCATGTCTTTGTGGGTTTGGGGAGAACTTGGTTAGTGTTGATATATATTTTTATTCCACTGTGGTCCGAGAAGGTGCATGGCAAAATTTCAATCTTTTGAAATTTGTTTATTCTTGATTTATGGTCAAGGATGTGGTCTATCTTAAGTACGTTCCATGTGGTATTGAATAGAATGTATATTCTATGGTCGTTGGACGGAGTGTTCTGTGGGTATCAATCAAGTCCATTTGGTCAAGAGTCACATTCAGGTTCTGGATCTCCTTGCTGATTTTTTGTCCTGATGATCTGCCTAGGGTTGTGAGTGGGGTATTAAAGTTCCCAGCTATGATAGTGTTAGAGTTGATATCTTTTTTAAGTTTACCTAGAAGCTGCTTTATGAAAGTTGGTGCTTCTATGTTGGATGCATATATGTTTAGGATGGATATTTCTTGCTGATGGAGTCAACCTTTTATCATTATGTAGTGACCTTCTGTATCTTTTTTAATTTTTGATAGCTTAAAGGGTATTTTGCCTGATATTAAAATCACAACTCCAGCTTTCTTTTGTGTTCCGTTCACCTGAAAATTTGTTTCCCAGCCGGGCTCGGTGGCTCAGCGGCTCAGCCTGTAATCCCGCGCCTTTGGGAGGCTGAGGTGAGTGGATTGCCTGAGCCCGAGGGTTCGAGACCCGCCTGGGTAGCGAGACCTCATCTCTACAATAAATCAAAAAATCAGCCGGGCGTGGTAGCACATGCCTATAATTCCGGCTACTTGGAAGGCTGAGGCAGAAGGATCGCCGGAGCCCAGCAGGTCGAGGTTGCGGTGGCCGGAAGCGGCCACTGCACTCCAGTCTGGGTGACAGAGTGAGACTCCAACTCAAAAAAAAAAAAAAAAAGAAAATTTGCTTCCCATCCTTGGAGGCAATATATTGTTGCCTGATAATATTTTGTCCATTTTGCCATTCTATGTCTTTTTAGTGGTACATTTAGTCCATTTACATTCAGGCTAATTATTGAAATGTGAGTTTATCCCTGTCATAATGTTCTTATAGAGTTGTTGGTGTTCCTGTTTGTTGTCTTTCTTTTGATTTTTTGGTTGATTCATGTATGTCTTCAATCTTTTTCCTGCACTCTTGTGAAGAATGTTGTCATTCTTTTTTCCTTTTCTGTGTTTAATAGTTTCTTAAGTGTTTCTTGTAGAGGTGGTCTGGAGGCAGCGTAAGATCTTAGGGAAAGATTTTACTTCTCCCTTGCTGATGAAGCTTAGCTTATCTGGGTAGGTTATTCTTGGTTGAAATGGTTTATCTTTGAGAACTTTGAAGATTGGGCTCCACACTCTTCTAGCCTGAAGGGTTTCTGTAGATAAATCAGCTGCTATTCTAACTGGTCTTCTCCAGTAGGTAGTCTGACCTTTTTCTCTTGTTGCCTTTAGGGTTTTTTCTTTTATACCTACTTTGTTAAGGTGAAGTATTATGTGTCTGGGAGTCGGTCTTCTCACCTGTTGTCTTGCAGGGGTTCTCTGAATCTCTTCTGTTTGAATTGTTGCATCTCTGTTGAGATGAGGGAAGTTTTCTTGAATGATTTAATGGACTGTTTGTTTCAGGTTGGTCTCTGTCTCTCTCTCTGCCTCAGGAAGTTCAATTACTCTTAGGTTCAGCCTCTTGAACTAATCACTCGTCTCTTGAAGGTTTTGTTCTGTCTTTTTAAGCTTCTTTTCTATGTTGGGGATAGTTGTATATTTTGGTCCTCAAGCTCTGAGTTTCTTTCTTCTGCTTGGCTAATTCTGCTTTCCATGCTTATTAGTTTGTTATTTATTTAAATCACAGTATTCTTCACTGCTGCTATCTCAGTTATCAACTCTTTCTGATTTTCCTCTGTCTCTCCTCAATTCTTTTTATTCTATTAATGTCTTGGTGTCTGGGTTTGTAGTATGTGACCCGTCATTCTGGGGGCTCTTCATTGTCCAAAATCTGTTTTCTCAGTGTCTGAACTCACAGGAGTCTGTGTGTAAACTTTATTCTTCTTTTGGTTTTTCCTCATTTGTGTAGATTTTCCTACCCACTTTTTCCCTCTCTTCTTTAATTCTGTTGTTCAGGGATGGCAGAGTTGCTTCTACTTCGGTTTTCTCAATCTCTATTCTTCCTTATGTGAATCCTGTAGCTTTGTTCAATTCTGAGACTGGCCTGTGGGTTGAGGGCTATACTTTTTTTGCAGTTTTTAGATTTAATTGAGGGGGGAGCTGTGATTCAAGATCTATCTGTAGATCCCAGTATCCACCGACAGGTGTTTGGGTACCCTGGAACCCCCTTACCACTGTCTTTCAATCTGTCCATGCAGTGGGGGTGTAAGTTTGCTCCCTGGAAGCAAAATGAGGTAAGGAAAAGAATGGAACAGAGAAGGGGGTAAAGAGGAAGGTGGAGAGAGAGAAGAATAAGAGGGATAACAGACAAACATACCAACTAACAAATGAAAAGATACACAAAGACAGAGAAGAGTAAAAAAACACTAACACATACAGACAATCATACAAATACACAAGTCAACCAACCTCCCTACTGGTATACAATTCCCCTACACAAACAGGAGTTCTAAAGAAAAAAAAGAGAAATCAGTAAAATAACAGAAACAAGGCAAGTACGAAAATGTTATCAAAAACAAAGAGGAGAGAGAAAACAGAAAAAAAAGTAAAACATAAAACAAACAAAAATGAGCAAGAAAAAGAATAAAAATGTTTTAAGGTAAAAACAATGAATCAAGCTTGCTCTGAGATCGTTCCTGTGAGCCCAATGTCCTTTCAGCTCTGATATCTAGCTCTCATCACAGGCTGGTATGGTTGCTTACAGTTAGAATCAGATGTCCCAGGCCTGCTGTGGAAGGATCAGATCTGGACACAGTTAGCTTGCTGCCTGTCAGGCCTGCCACTCAGATCCAACCTTTCTGTGTCTGATCTAGCATGTGGGATGCACTTCTATCTCTTTCCATTTGATGCAATTACCTTAGGTCCCAAGTTGAAGGCTGAGTAGAGCTTTGCAGAGCTGGTTGGAGTGATGCAGATCTCTGCCTGGTCCTGGACCAAAGAAAATGGCTACAGTGGGTGCCTCTTTACCAGGCATGGGCCTCCTCCCTTGCCCTCCTTGATCCTCTCTCTCCACTGATTGGACTCCAGGCTCCAGATGATCTCTGGTCTCTTCACTGTGTGGTGGCTTGGGGCAGGGGAGGGAGCCGGGAATTCTGTGGGTTTGGGAGCTAAGGGCCATGGTGGCAGCACAGTGTGTGGGACCGGCTGCAGCAGCCACCTTTTGCAGAGGCAGCAGTGTTGGCAGAAGCCTATTATTTTTCTTTTAAAGATATGGGGTACAATTCAGGGTTAGGTACATAAGTGGTCATCTTGAAGTTTGGGCTTCCTATTGGTCCTCACTTTGCATGGTTGGGATCAGGTACCTTTATTGGTGTTATGTGGATTTAGAGTCCATCATGCTCAGTGATCTATCACATAAAAGCATTTGATGGCTTCCCTGACCTGTCCCTAACTCTCTGTGCTACCTGTTTCTTGTTCTATGCTTTTGTGAACATCTTCTGCTGGAATGACATCAGATGATCAACAAAGTTATTTAAGCACCTTCCAACTTCCTAGTCTTTGCATTGCACTTTTCTTTCTACAATGTTCTGTGTCCCACTTCTTAGCCCCAAGCAGATAGAGTCTTCTTGAAATCTTATCCATATGGCAAATTCAGCTCCAAGAAACCTCTTTCTTGATTCTTTTCTGATTTCCCTGATTGAAATTGATGTCCCCACTCCCCACGCCTTTATACTTTCTCTACCTCCTAGACAACACTTAGTATTTTCTGCCTTGTACTACAGATATTTGGGTTCTGCAGATGCTTAATTCATTTAGGAATTCTATAAATCATACAGTTGTCATTCTACCATATTGAAGAAAAGAGATTAAAAGTAGAGAACAATAGTAAATAACACTAAAAAACACTTTGGTTTTCACGTAGTTTCAGTAGTAAAAGCTATCATGAACTAACAGGCTTCCAGATAACTGATAGCTTAAACTTTTGGATACCAAATATTTCAAATACTTTCCAATAATTTAAGTGGTTGCCCAACCCACCTTCCTTGGTGAAGAGAGAAGATGAAGCTTCTACTCAGAGTTGATTGGGTCTTCCAATCCTTCGAGCTTTCTATCTAGAATAAAACAGTCCATCTTCTCCAGTGGTCAAACTTCCATCTCTCCTGCTCACCTCAAGTATTCTATGAAGTCACCTCTGATATATCAGCTGATGAAAAGTTATCCACTCCCTCCTCTGTGTTGCAAGTAAATTTTTCCTATCACTATTTTAGAACTTATCTTACAATGTTACCATTTTTTCTGTACACATCAATAAACTACAGATTTCTTACAGGCAGGGTCTGAAGGCCATCACTCTGTATATAATAGTATCAGAGATGAGTACATTGTGTGTACATAGTAAATAGTGTGCATGCATAGAATGTTTATTACATGAATGCATGATGTGTTATCACTAGTGAAAGTAAATTATTGTACTCTTAATGATGTCATTGAGAGTTACATCCTACTTGCTCCTATACTGAGTTTGCACAGAACAGTAGGCATTTCTAGTCAGTGTTTTCTTTACTTCCTCTGCTAATACCCTTTTTTCTTCATCATTTAACTTCTCTATACAATCACTGTCCTTTACCACTTTAAAATGTCCACTGTTTCTATTCTCTGCTCCTTTTTTCCTGCTTCCCATTTTGTTTAATATGTCTCTTACCCCTGCTCTCTTGTTTTTATGAATTCTCAAAGATTTCTTGGCTTAATATAAATCTTGACTTGGCATATTTCTTTACTTGGTTTCTATATCTATCACACATCTTCTTTCTACAGGCAGAATTCTGAAAGATTACAGCATAATCAAAATATCCTAGAAGTCTCCTTTTTTTTTTTTTGAGTTAGAATCTCACTCCATCCCCGTGACTGGAATGCAGTGGCATGCTCACAGCCACCCCAGTGCCAACCTGCTGGGCTCCGGCGATCCTTCTCTTTCAACCTTCCAAGTATCCGGAACTACAGGCATGCACTACCACACCAGGCTAATTTTTTTTATTTACTGTAGAGACAAGATCTTGCCAAGTTGCCCGGGTTGGTCTCAAACCCGCAGGCTCAGGCAATCCACTCACCTTGGCCTCCCAAAGTGCTGGGATTACAGGCTGAGCCACCAAGCCTAGCCTCCCTTTCCTTTTCAAGTCCACTGCATCCTCCTTTGCTCTGGTTCTACCTACTCACACCTGAGTTGTCTTCATGGTCTTCCAACACTTCAGTCTGCGTCCATTTTCTCCTTTTCTAACTGAACTACATATCATCCTGAGGTTACTTTCCTGAAACGCTGGCTTTGCTTTATTAATCCTATGCTCAAGAACCATTGATTTCTCTTTGCCTTCATTCTGGCATTCACAATCTGTCCAGATCTTGTCTTTTCCATTTTATTTCCTATTCCTCCACTCAAAACATTTAGTAGGTTACTGTGGTAATTGACTCCAAACGTGTTTCCTTCAATAACCACACTAGTGTTCATACCCATTTGTCTCTGGACTGATTCTGTGGCTTGCTTTTTGCCCTCAGACAATGGTGGAAGTAAGTCTGCAGGACTTTGGAGACTAGGTCATAAGAAGCCTTGTACTACTTAGACCTCAGTCTTCAGGAGTGTGCTTCTCTTCCTAGGACCACTTTGATTCCATCCCAGCCCAAACCACAGCCTTCTCTTCTAAGTCCCATGAACACAGGGAAAAAAATTTTTTTCTCTTACCTTTCCAAATGTAATGCCAGAGCTTAGGAAAAATGTAACTCAAGCTACCATCTCATTTCCCAGATAGTAGAGGTTGAGCATCCATATTTGAAAATTCAAAATCTGATATGTTTCAAAATCCAAAATTTTTTGAGCTCCAACATGACAAGGAAGATGACATTATATTACAGAAAAATTGCCTATAGACAACATGGTAGAAATGTGTGATGGGCTTGTTGCAGGACTGGAGCAGCGTGCATTCATAACAAAACAAGAAATCATGTCAGTTTATCAAATCAAAGAGAGGCTTCTACAACAAAAACTGTTGTTACTGAGGCAGGTGACTTTGGAGGAAACTTTTAAAAGCCATCCAGCAGAATGGTTCCTCATCCTTAGAGGACCCATTTCCTGGTCCCTCAACTGTTCCTGATATTTCTCTTCACAAACGCGCCACTTTTTTTTTAATGTTTAAAAATAATTTTTTTGTATTATAAGGATGCGGGGCACAATTCTGGGTTAGGTATACAAGCATTGATTGTGCAGGTACTCTTGTTGATGAGGTACACACAAAAACCTTTTAATCAAAACACAGCATCATGGTGGAGACTGAAAGCCTGCCGTTGCTTGCTGTTGCTGTTGTTTAACAGTTGATAGAGGTTCTGATGATGCTACTGTGCTACCTACCCTGAACACATTCGTTTTTCACTGTATGAATGGCAGGTTATTTTTTTTACTGTTAAGTACTTATGTGTGAATAAGTGTAAGAAAAACGTTTATTGTTAGCATATAGAATCAGGAATGCTGGTGATGGCAAGCAACCACAGATTGTTCACTTGGGTGGCTGAGATAGTGTTATCTTTGCTTTCTGATGGTACAATGTATACAGACTTTGTTTCCTGCACAAAATAAATTTTAAATATTGTAAAAATTATCTTCATGCTATAAGTATATGATACCTATGAAACGTAAATGAATTTCTTGTTTAGATTTGGGTCTCAGCCCCAAGATATCTCATTATATATATGCAAATATTCCAAAACCCAAAAAGAAATCCAAAATTCTCTTCTCAATCATTTTAGATGAGAGATACTCAACCTGTGATACAGTCAGAGGGGGGTTGGCTCCAGGACCTCCCACAGATACCAAAATCTGTAAATGTTCAAGTCTCTTATGTAAAGTGATGTATCATTTGCATATATATAACCTACACACATTCTCCTGCATATTTTAAATTACTTCTAGATTACTTATAATACCAAATACAATGTAAATGCTATGTAAATAGTTGTTACCCCGTATTTTTAAAATTTGCATTCTTTTTATTGGGTTTTTAAAATATATTTTCAATCTGAGGCTCGTTGGATTTGTGATGCAGATTCCAGCAATATGGGAAGCTGGCTATAACTGGTACACAAATCACATCTAGAAAAGTCACTTTACTTTTACAAGCCTCAGTTTCCCCCATCTAGCTGTATTAGCTCATTGCAAACTCTCAGGTTGTGGATCATAAAATTCATCCTTCCAAACTATCTTCTTAACTAATTCAATTCTTGTTTACCTCTTCAGATTTCGACTTCCAGTCAAGACAAAGTAACAAAGACCAGGTTTACCATTCTACCTGAAACAACTAAATGAACAAAATATACGAAACAAACATTTTCTTTTTCTTTTTTTTTTTTTTTTGAGTTGGAGTCTCACTCTGTCACCCAGACTGGAGTGCAGTGGCCGCTCCCGGCCACCGCAGCCTCGACCTGCCGGGCTCCAGCGATCCTTCCGCCTCAGCCTTCCAAGTAGCCGGAATTACAGGCATGCGCTACCACGCCCGGCTGATTTTTTGATTTATTGTAGAGATGAGGTCTCGCTGCCTAGGCAGGTCTCGAACCCACGGGCTCAGGCAATCCACTCACCTCAGCCTCCCAAAGGCGCGGGATTACAGGCTGAGCCACCGAGCCGGCTAACAAACATTTTCAAGACAACAAAATCAAGCAACTACATATGATAGTTCCTGAGAGACAGAAAACAAATGAAGTGAGCTCCATAATTTTACCAGTTTACTGCCTTGAGAGGGTTTTCAAGTTGCAGTGAAGAAGAATGAAGGCTTAGCACAGTGGACTCCCTGAGTTGAGGAAGTTAAGAATTCAGGGAGGGCCGCTCAGTGGCTCAGCCTGTAATCCCGCACCTTGGGAGGCTGAGGTGAGTGGATTGCCTGAGCCCGCGGGTTCGAGAGCCCCCTGGGTAACTTGGCGAGACCTCATCTCCACAATAAATTAAAAATTAGCCGGGCGTGGTAGTGCACGCCTGTAGTTCCAGCTACTTGGAAGGCTGAGGGGGAAGGATCACCGGAGCCTGGCAGGTCGAGGTTGCAACGGCGGGGAGCGGCCACTGCATTCCACTCTGGGCGACAAAGTGAGACTCCAACTCAAAAAAAAAAAAATTAGCCGGGTGTGGTAGCACACGCCTGTAGTTCCAGCTACTCAGAAGGCTGAGGCGGAAGGATCGCCAGAGCCCAGCAGGTCGAGGCTGCGGTGGCCTTGAGTGGCCACTGCATTCCAGTCTGGGTGACAGAGTGAGACTCCAACTCAAAAAAAAAAAAGAATTCAGGGAGACCAAGGAGGTTAGAGTTGAAAGGACAAAGTAAACGAGAGAACAATCCAAGGAAGAACCTCTAGCGATTTGCAAAGGGTTGTCTCTGAATATTCAGCTGGTACCAATCAGCATACACATGAGAGGAAACTAAAATAAAAGCAGATGTTTACCTTATACCACACACAAAAATCGATTCCAGATAAATTAAATAAAATAAATTCAAGATAAAACTTTAAAAATTTTTGAAGGAAAGAACATCTCTCACCTCAACGTAGAAAATTTATCTTAGACAAACACAAAAAATACAGTTCATAGAAGAAAAGACTAATAAATTTGTGTACACTAAAATTAAAACTTTTAGGCCAGGCACAGTGGCTCACACCATTAGTCCAAGCACTTTGAGAGGCCAAGCAGGAAGGATCACTTGAACCTAGAGGTTTGAGATCAACCTAGGCAACATAGCAAAAACTTATCTCTGCAAAAAGTGAAAAAATTAGCCAGTCATGGTGGCTCACACCTATAGTCCCAGATACTTGGGAGGTTGAGGAAGAAGGATTGCTTGGGTCCAGGAGGTCAGACTGTAGTGAGCCATGACTGTGCCACTGCACTCCAGCCTGGGTGACAGAATAAGACCCTGACTCCAAAAAAAATTTTCTAATTAAATTAAACCTTCTGGACCATGAAAGGCAACATGTAAAAAGTGACACTGACACAAGCCAGACACAGAAATGATATTTACAATCACAGAAACAAGAACATTTTACTCAGAGAACATAATAAAATTCTGTATACCCTTTCTAAAAAATACAGCAACCTAATAACAAAAAAATGGGTTAAAGATGTAAAACATGAATTTAGCAAAGGAACAACAAATGACTATGTGTTTGTGTTTGTGTATGTGTGTGTATGTGTGTGTGTGTGTGTGTGTGTGTGTGTGTGTGTGTGTGTGTGTGTTCAAATTTCTCAGGAAAATAAAACCACAATAAAATATTCATTCACACCGCCTCATAAATGTGTTGGCATTCACTCATTTATTTATCACAGATTTATTGGATACAATGCTCTATGAGGCATATGGAATCATTAAAACTGTAAATAAATGATCATTATTTTATTTACTTTATCACAAGGAGAACTAAAAGAGGTCAGGGGCTACTTCTTAGTCTTCATTGGCTTTTCCACACATAGCACAGTCCCTGGCATCAAGCAGAAAATGATGCAACTCCTGCTTTGAGGGTCTCACAGTGTGGGGAGGAGGCCAGAAAGCAGCAAATCCCAGGACCTCACAGGCAGCCTGGGAGTGTCCAAAAGGATCTAGACTCTGAAGAACAAGTTGACATTCACCAGCCTGTTGATCAGATTCTTTATTATAAAGAGTCACAGTCACATTTGACATGGGCCCTGAAAGACATTTTCCCTGGCATAGTTCCTTTCTTTTCAACTTAGTACAGAATATTTACATCTGATAAAACAAACACACACACACAAACACAAGTAATTCCAAATAACTAATTCTCTGATAGTAAATGGCTTCAAAATGCGAAAAAAAAAAAAAAAAGGAAAGGAAGGGAAAGAGGAAGATGAGGAGGGGAAGGAGGAAGAAGAATCAAAGTCATCTACATCCATACATTTTACTATGTACCGTTAACTCCTTAATGAGTAGCTGTCTCTATTCTTCCCTGACATCACTTTACTATTTCACCATCTTCATTGCCTATCACTTCAGATTCTTGCCCAAGAAGATAAAAGTTGCAAGTACCCTTATTGTTAGTTGCAGCAACTTCTTATAAATCCCACTTCAGTATATATCTAATTGTTCACCTCCTCAATCTAATGATAATTCATTCCCTCTAAGATTCTTCAAAGTTCTTGACTCCATCAATCTTAAAATATTATATGAAAATCTTTACTCAATTCTAATTAACATCCCCTTCCCACACTCCTCATAGCCATAATCCCCACCCCCCGCCGCCAATTCTCCCATTTCTACTACTCCTGGGCTTTGAAAAACCTGTCTTAAACCAGGCTTCCTAACTATACCATGACCAATCCTATAAGAATAAACTCAGCTTTGTCCGATAAACAGGTTGTTTTGGTGCTGTTTTCAGAGTGCCAGTGTTTCAACATTACATCATCATCGCCACTAACATATATTGAGTTCTGTCTACATACCAGGCACTTGTTAAATGCTTTTAGATGCCTGCTAATCACATCATTACACAAATAAAGAATATTTAAGCAAGTAATTAAATTATAAGAGGAAGATTCAAACGAGATTTCACAATACCTTCCAAAGTGGAAGTTTTCCTTTTCCACTGTCCTTCTTCATAAAGATTATGGAAGCCAATCGGGCCCAAGTCTAAAAGATATTCTGGAATAGGTTTCCTCGGTGATTACCACTGGAAGCCATCTATGATTGTAGTGGCATTGGCCTTCATGGCTCAGTTTCATATACTAAAGGAATTCCAACAATGGGAAAAAATGCACCTCTTCTTTCAATATTAAAGAGAAATGACTTTCTCACAGAAAATATTTGCTGATATAATAAATCACGAAGGTGTTAGAAACATGAACAAAATAAAAGTAAGGAGACTTTAAGCAGGAGAAATGCCTGTGTTTTTCCTTTCACCTCCAAATAAAGAATAATAGATATTTCCTTGGCAAACTGTAAGAGGAAAATGGGGTGACTGAGCTTCGCAGCTAAAATAACGTCAACTATATATTGTAATTTCACTCTTGCAACACCACAGTTTTGACTTTGTGGCACTGCCAGTAAAAATTCATTTTGAAACAGCACCCCTGACCAGCCTGCGCCTTTGCCTTAATTCATTTTTCCTGCTAAGAGCCAAGAGGAGAAGTAGCCTTGTCTAAGGAGGACGGACCGCAGAGCGCTCCATCGGAGGAGGCCGCATGCTAAATTAATCATGTTCCAGCTAGAATTTGCAATTCTTTGAGAGATGCTTCAAGATGGTATGAAAAATTTAGAAGTAACAGGGAAAGAAGGAGAGAGATTGTGAAGCAGAAAGCTTCAGAGGGCACTTTAAATGTGAAAGATGCATTTTAGCTTCTCACACGTGAACAAGATCGCTTGCCTCACCCAGAATGCCGTAAATAAGGACTGCTTTCTCACAGATGTGCCCTGGAAAGACAGCTGTCATCCCAGAACATACAATTTTAGGATTCAATGATAATTTTCAGTGATTAGTATAAATATAAAACTCATCCATCTTGAATTAGCTTTGATTGGTCAAAACCACAGCAAGGATGGTGTCAGGACCAAATGACAAGCTCTATACAGGGGACCCAGCACTATTGTATAGATGAATTTGGATGGTTTTTATTAGTAGTATTTTCTGTTTCCACTATTATCAAATTAGTCTTATTTATGAGTTTCTAGGATCCCAATTTACATGTGGGCTTCACCATCGGTGTTCTGTATGAATGTAGCAAAATATGGTCTCTTCTATAGCTTGTTTACCTCAAAAATTAAATAATCCTGATCCATTATAAATTAAAGCCATGAGGTTTTTTAAGCAAAAACTTTCTCTACAGTTACCTCTGATATTTAAAGTTGAAAAAAGAATAGAGGCTGGGTGCCGTGGCTCACACCTGTAATCCCAGCACATTAGCAGACCAAGATGGGAGGATTGCTTGAAGCCAGAAGCTCAAGATCATCATGAACAACATAGAAAGACCTCATCTCTACAAAAAAAGTAAATAAATAAGCTGGGCCTGGTGGCGTGTGTCTGTAGTCCCAGCTACTCAAGAGGCTGAGGCAGATCTCCTGAGTCCAGGAGGTCGAGGCTCCTGTATGAGTTGTGTTCATGTCACCGCAATCCAACCTGATGAGAGAGTAATACCCAACATAAAAAAAAGAAAGAAAAGAAAAAATATCCTAATTAAAATAATAGAAACTCATCACAAATGTAGTCATTTAGTCCATTATTTCATGGCAATTGTAGGTGAAGAAAAAAAATGTTCTTCTTTCTCAAAGACACTTAGGTAACATCCTTCCAGAGCTATTCTGCTACACTTCATTCTCAATCTCAACCACATTTCTTCCTACTGATGCTGCAATTTCCTTTCTCGTGGTGGAAAATGGCTTTCCTGATGACCATAGAGGATGAGGGATAACAGTAAACCTCATACCTAGTAAATTATGGGGCCTTCACCTTCAAGCACAGGTGGGGGTATTCTTTGTCACCCTGAATGGTTTGGAAAGTGGCAAGATGAAAGTGTGCTGTAATCAAAGCTCCCAACCCCACCCCATCTTCACAGAGCCTCTAACTGTCCACATCTTCCGAAACTTTCTCCTCCCTTACTCAACATTTCAGTCACATCTTTTCTCCATCTTCCAAACCCCGTGAGAGATTTTCTGCCCCAAACCCCATGTTCTTGATCCCCTGCCTCAAATCAGCAGCTAAAATCTCAATCCCAGTAGACTGTTAGCAATGACTGATAAGAAACCTGCAATACAATTTTTGTCGCTCTCAGGAGCTCAATGATCCCTTGCTTCTGAAGAGACACTTCCGCTTATCATCAATTAATATTTCATGGGTAGCTGCTTCTTTATATTACCTCCACCCTCAAACAGTTTGCTTTTTGATCTGTCTTCCTCCTCTCCTATCCTCCTAGGGAGATGTGAATTATAGAGAGTGAGCTGCTCCTTACTAGTTCATCTTTACCAGCCATGGAAAACAGCTGCCAGTGGCCACTGAAGAGCAGTCCTGAAAACTCACTATCTGGATGAGAAAACGGAATTGGGTCCTTCCTGGATTGGAGTTTTTTCCCTTCATTTTTTTCATTCCTCAACCTTCATGCAAACTGTTGCTCCATCCTCCTGGGACACTCTCCATTCCCTACCACCCCGAGGTCTAACTGGTCTCATGTCCCTTTCCTCAATATAAACTTTATTGCTTCAAGGAGACATTTGCTAACCCCTGTGCACATGCGCATGCACACACACGGAGTTAGTGTCCTGTGTTTAACGCTCTCATAGCACCCAGTACTTCTACTTTTATGACAACCAGCACAACTTATCCCATTCTTTTGCATTCTCCATAACATATTTGGGTTGTCTTCCACACCAGACCTAAAAAACCACTGGGGCTGCCGGTTCGGTATTGTTTTGCCAGTGGATAGCAAATGTTTATGAAATAAGACAAAAATAGTACTTGATTTTTTTCTTATATTGGCCGTAATATCTAGCAGGGTAACCGAAACATAATTAGAATTCAATAAAATGCAGGAATAAGAGCCCTAAGGATGTCAGCGGAATTCAGCACTATCCCAAATCAACTGGGAAAATTCCTCCTGCCATCGTTCATTCCTGATCTCTCAGTGGGCTTCTTGCCTTGCTACTTGGCTCAGATAAAAGCTAGAAAGAACAGCACTATAGGAGGAAAAAAAAAAGTCATATGCAATAGAGACTAAACTGCCACAATTAAAAGTAATATTCTTCTGTTTTTCTTTCAACTCCTACTATTGAATGCCACCCCCACCCCCAAAGGAAAGGATCACTGGAAGCACACCCATAAAAAGTCACCCCGTATGTTTTTTTACAAGAAGTATGCTATTTAAATTCTCACCCATGAATATGTAGCTAATATTGACTAATGGGAAGTGTAAAAGGAAGAAAGCTAAGGCTGTTTAAAGCATATTCATGGAAATTAAGGTCATATGTAAGAAATTTGTTTAAAAAAATATTTCTAAGTCTCATCCAAAACTCCAGCGGGCATATTAAATAATGAAAATGTAAACTATTGGGATTTGGTGCTGGTTAGTATGTTGGCACAGTACATAGCTCCCTATGTGGTTTAAAAATTAAGAAATTTTCCCTTCTCCCTTTATCTAGTAGCCTCCAAAATTAAAATAGTTTTCTTTGTGTAGTAATACAAGCTAACCAAATTATACTCTAATATTTTTATTCGGTGACTTGGAAGTCATGTAAATGCTTGTTTGGGGAGCTGCCTTTACAGAAACAGAAAGAAAAGACCACATCAAGAGGATAAAAGAGAAAGACAGAGAAATAAAACAAAGAATTCCAAGGATTGTCACAATCTGATCTGCATAAATAAAAGATAATGACTTTAGTGAGCTGGCCAACCTTTCTGTGGAGTGATCGGTCTGTGGAGAGTCATGTCTGAGAGGCTGCAGGTCATTATGGCAGGATAAGGCCTATTTCTCATTTATATTAAAGAATCTTGCCTGTTAAGGGCTTGATTTGGATCTCAGACATAAATGCACACAGGGCTGCACACCTTGTTAAGTCAATTGCTATATCTGCATTCTCTCCCTAATACACATACAGATTTTATCATTCAGAACTCAACCATTACCCCTCATGTCCTTTCCTTGATTTAGAAAAGATAACGTTCAGGTAGATCAGAAGTGCTCGAATTGAGGGAATTGGATGATAAAAATTTCTCTTGGCAAACATTATTTTCTAATTTTATATAGAAGGCACTAATTTCCTTCCCCATAAACAGGACTTGCTACATCAGGAAAAGAAGGTAATACTGTTTCCAATATGTTTGATTGACTTTAGTATCTGGTTTCAGGCAAATAGACTGTTCCAGGCCAGCATTTGGAGACCAAGGCAATGGAAACTTCCACATTAAAAAAAAAAAAGCATAGACGATATAGTAAACAAAGCCTGGCTACAAAACTGATTAAATACAGATTTAAAAACTAAAGAAAGCCAAGGATAAGCCTCATGAGGTGACTGTAGCTTTAGTAGGGCCCCTACTTTATAAGTCTACAGGTGGAGAAATTCAATGAATAACTTCACCCACGCACAAGCAGGTTCTGCTGTCTTGATATGCATCAACAATAATTCAAAAAAATTATCTGGACACCGATTTCCAGATTAAAAGACAAATAATCAATCTACGAGGCAAAAATAATATGAAATAGTTGAAAGTTCTGGATAGAAGATTGGGCCTCTGGTTCTGGTCTAGTTTCCACCTCGGGGTTCTGTGTGAGTTACTTGACTTCTCTTGTTCTCTATTCTACTTATATTTCTTAGTCAAGAGGTATTAAGAGTTAACTCAATCTATGAGAAAATGGTTCAATAATAAATGGGCAAAGACAGTAATAGAAGGCAGTGCAATACTGTGATTTTCAAACAAAAGTCTGGGCAACTTGGACATGTCTAGATGTATTAATAATGGAGAACTTGTACCAAGAAATCCCATAGCATAAATGTTGGGATGATCTGAAAATACTGTATGAACAAAAGACTCATTTTGCAGAATCTTGCCAAATCTGTGACCTGCAGACCTGGGAGAGATCATAAACTTATTTTATGAGAAAGTATTGCATAGAACTATGGTTCTGAATAGGAATTCTTCTGCCCCTTAAAGAGGTTTTAGAAATTGAGCTAGGGGATAGTTGTCACAGTGATTAAGGGTACTTGTGGCATTTAGTTGGTAGGAGGTAGGGGTGCTGCATGTCTTGCAATACACAAGAGATACTCCTGCACAAAGAACTGCTCCATTTCTCACAAAACTTTTCTACATTATTGTATTGATGAAGATATGTTTATAATTATCTAGTTTTGTTTTATATGTAAACCCATAGTATTATTTGTGTTGATAAACAAACAACACACAGCATAATAACTTTCCAGGATGGTAACTGAAAAGTCAACGAGGAAATATTGTACTTTATGCTCAGGTTTTTCTAAAAAGTGCTCACAGTTTCAGAAAATCAGACTACTCATGAATTTGAGTCAACAATAGGACACTTACATCAGTCTGCATTCATTGACAATGGAATTTGTGGTGACTCTATACATGGGGCAAACACCTTTAAAGAACAAGTTCTTTTCCTTTATTGCATCCTTATAATAAAGTTGTTTTAATACTTGCAGTCAAGGAGTTATTACAAAATGTTTGCTATATAGAAGGAGAGTCTTGGGTATGACAATCAATCAAGGACAAAGATAATCTGTATGGCACAAGAACTTAAGGATAGTTCTTGACAGACATGATGAGAAGAACTGCTCTTTTGGTATGGGAAGAGGAGACAAAAACTTAGAGTGAAAGTTGGAAGAAAACCATGCCTGGCTCTGGAAGACCTCGGGAATATGTAGCCATCCCAGAGAGATGGAAGGTTAAGCTGAACCTAGTTCTCATCAAGAACCCTAGGAAGATGCCACTTTGCATTATACATCACTCAGAATATAGTAATCACAGAAGAATAAACATGGCAGGGATGGCATGTATAGGCAACAGGCCAAAAATGGTGGCCCCGAGATTCCCATGAAGCCATATGAGGGCACAGAAGGAATCCAGACATTCTTGTTGTAGGAACCAGATGGCAGGTGAAAGTAGCAAGCAAGATGGGTAGCCACAAATGGCTCTGTTGAGAGGAAGGTAACCCTGAAGCTGAGGCTATGGGGTGGGTGGTCTGAACAGTGCAGAACAAGCAGTCTGTGACTGCCATCTGCCTACTTGTAGCACCTGCAGTGCCCGGGGAAACACCCCTGACTGTGCTAAGAAAATAAATCACAGTAGCAGAGTCATCAGAACCACAGCAGCCAAAGGAACATCTCCAGCACAGACCCCCAAGACCCACCTTATAGCTCAAGGTCACTGTTCCTCTACAACCAAAATCAATCCCGCATGGAGGCACAAGGAACAGAGACATCCTGGAAGTGAAGTCATAGCCCAGAAGAGACAGAGTTCACCTATAAGAAATAGTTGTACGCTGGAGAGATGGGGATCCTTTGAATGACCCAGTTTCAGTCTTTCCCCCTACCTTCTACCTTCACTTGGTCCAACATCATCCAGCAAAGTGAAAAATATAGAAGCAACCATTTTTTGGACACATCCTTGTTTGCCAAGTACTGCATTTGTATCCTTCTCTTGAATATATTTCTCTCCTTTCCACGTGCATCAGAAATTGGTCCTCCTGAACTTGGACTATGGGAACCAGAACTGAATGTGAGTCCAATATACAGTACACATCATTACATTTATCATGAACCCAAGACTATTAAAATAAAAACAAGAATAAGAATGCCATCTACTGGCATGGAAAGCAGCAAGTCTTCGAACAAATCCACAGTTAGTTTAAATAGGAGAAAGAACAAAATCAGTTGTTTATTATTTTGTTGTAAACAGTGATAAGAGTTGGAGAAGGAGAGTGCCATAGTGGTATTAAGGAACCTGATCATAAATAAATTTCATTTGAACTGTAAATCTTTCATATCTCAATTTTGTATTTACTACTATAAACTCCATTTGAACACAAAGTAGTATATATGGTGACACAAGTTTTTATTTTACTGATTTATCATGCTGTTTTAAAGCGACCTAATCATGTTCTTCATTCAATCTTTTTTATAAAATGTATTTATAAACTGGTTTGCTTATGTATAAAGAATGATAAAGCATGTGGCTCTATTTGGCTGTTTCCATTTTCTATATATTGAAATGAAATTGAACTTTTGGCATTTTTTAAAAGTAAACAAGAGACTGAGAAATTGTATTTGTCAATATTGATTACCACTTATACAACTATTTGTATGAATTTTTCTCAGTTGACCAGTGACAATTCAAATGTTAACTTTTTCAATTCAATTTATTTCTAATCATTTATTAGTTATTTGAAAATTCCATTCAAATAACAATATTTTATTGGGTTCTTGATAATGGTTCATTAAGATGTCCACTGTAAGTTTTCATTTAGGGGCATATAAATACCTCACTGTTCCAGTTCCATTTGCTGAAAAGATTATCCTTTTTCCATCAAATTGCCTTGGTACATTTGTCACACACAAAAAAATTGACCAAATGTGTGTGAATTTATTTCTGGATTTTATAGTCTGTTCCATTAATCTATTCATCTATCTACACACCAATTCCAGATTCTCTTGATAGCTATAGCTTTACAGTAAGCCATGACTCCAGGTAATGTAAGTCACCCAAATCTGTTCTTTTTTTAAGTTGTTTTGGCTATTTGAGGTACTTTCAATTGCCATATAAATTTTAAACTCAACTTGTCAATTTCTACCAAAAAAGTTTCTGGGATTTAAATTGGGATTGTGCTACATTTACAAATCAATCTGGGGAAAATTGGTACTTAAACAATACTGAGTCTTCTGATCCATGATACGGTGTAGCTTTCCATTTATTTAGGTCTTTTTAAAATTTTGTTAAACAATGGTGGATCATAGACCTAAACGTAATGGCTAAAACCATACACATTCTAGAAGACAACAGGAAAAATTTTAGAACTCTTGATCTTGGCAAAGATTCCTTAAATATGGCACCAAAAAAGCACAAACTATAAGATAAAATAATAAGCTGAACTCCATCAAAATTAAAATCTTGATTGTGGTGATGCTTTCATGGGTGTACACTATGTCAAAATCCTTAAAGAATATATTTTAAATATATGTAGTTTATATTATGCCAATTATGCCTCAATAAAGCTATACAAATGATGTCAAACAGTAGTGGGAAAAAAGTGGTTAAAATATTAATTTTTAACTTTTTGATTGTTCTTTATTCAGAAGAATAAATTTTGCTTTGGTATTTCTAGTGTTTTAATTGTCAATGATATTAATAGAACAGTATTAATAGAACAGACCTTCTACTTGTGTGCCTGTGCACAGAGTAAAGTTGTAGAGTAGTGTGATTGTATCTTAAAGCTCAACGCACCCTCCCCCTCAAAAAAAAATCTTCACTTCACTATACCTATATTTTTGATAAACAAGAGTTCACAGGTAATCCCTAATCTTGGCCATTCAATTATTAAATCCATCTATGCTGGTAGATATAAAAATGCAACATGTGGCAATTCCTGAGGTTCTTTATAATCCAACTGGTTGTGCAGATTGAAAGGAGAGTTTAGAAGTGGCCTAGCAGCAACATAGTGATGCTGTAACTTGTGAAATACCTTATAAAGCATGACAGCTCATAGGTCCAATTCTCTCTATTCCAACAAGGTTTACAACAGCTCATATGTCCAATTTCACTATCCCTATATTTTTGATAAACAAGAGTTCACAGGTTATCCCTAATCTTGGCCATTCAATTATTAAATCCATCTATGCTGGTAGATATAAAAATGCAACATGTGGCAATTCCTGAAGTTCATTATAATCCAACTTATTGTGCAGATTGAAAGGAGAGTTTAGAAGTGGCCTTACATTACAAAGTGGGCAAAAGATATGAATAGACATTTCTCAAAAAAAAAAACATATGAGCAGCCAACAGATGAGAAAAGGCTCAGCCTCACTAATCATCAAAGAAATGCAAGTCAACTCCAGTCAAAATGGCCATCATCAATAACTCAGAAAATAACAGATGCTGGAGAGGATGTGGCGAAATCGGAACACTTCTGTTGGTGGGAGTGTAAACTAGTACAGTCTCTGTGGAAAACAGTGTGGCGATTTCTAAAAGTTCTAAAAATTGGCCTTCCATATGACCCCGCAATCCCCCTACTGGGAACATACCCGGAAGAACTCAAATCACTCTATAAAAAAGATCTGCACACGTATGTTTATCACAACATTGCTCACAATAGCAAGAACATGAAACCAACCATGCTACCCATCAAAAGAGGACTGGATTTTAAAAATGTGGTACATATACACAATGGAATATTATGCAGCCATAAAGAAGAACAAAATCATGAAATTCCCAGCAACCTGGATGGAATTAGAGTCTATAATACTGAGTGATCTCTCACAGAAACAAAGATCTAAGTATCACATGTTCTCACTCATAAGTGGACCTTGAACAACCACCATAATACTATATGAAAAGGATTGACAGTAATGGGAAACTGCAGGGGGAAAAGGGGACGGGGAGGTAGGATTGACAGTAGTCGAAATCTGCCTGGGGAAGTGGGGGCACACCTCATTAACAAGGGTACCTGCACAATGAATATTTGTATACATAACCCTGAATTATACCCCACAATTTAAAATAAAAAAAATTTTTTTAAAGATATGCAAGTTAAAACCACACTTGGATACCTCCTAACTCCAGTCAAGATGGCCATCATCGATAACTCAAAAAACAACAGATGCTGGAGAGGATGCAGGGAAAAGGGAACACTTTGTTGGTGGGAGTGTAAACTAGTACAACCTTTGTGTGAAACAGTTTTGCAATTCCTAAAAGATCTAAAAATCGACCTTCCATATGACTCTGCAATCCCCCTGCTGGGAATATGCCCAGAGGGACTCAAATCACTCTAAGCAAAAGATACCTGCACACACATGTTTATTGCAGCATTATTTACAATAGCAAAAACATGGAACCAACTGTATTGCCCATCAAAAGAGGAATGGATTTTTAAATGTGGTACATACACACAATGGACTATTATGCAGCCATAAAGAAGGACAAAATTATGAACTTCGCGGCAACTTGGATCGACTTAGAGTCTATAATACTGAGTGATCTGTCAGAGAAACAAAGAACCAAATATCACATGTTCTCACTCATAAGCAGACCTTGAACTATTGTAAGACTATAATAAAGGGATTGGCAGTAGTGGGAAACTGCCAGGGAGGAGGCACAGGAAGGATTGGCAATAGTGGGAAATAGCCAGGGGAATGGGGGCACATCTCATCAACAAGGATACCTGCATAATGAACATTTGTCTACCTGACCCTGAATTGTATTCCATATATTTAAAATCTAAAAATTTTTTTAAAAGGATATTGTCTCCAAAATCAGAAAATGTCTACTTCATAGAGTCATGATGAGAATGAAATGAAATTTCTGCAGGTAAGCATCTACTGGGCTATATCTGGAAAGGAAGACCCTTAAAGGATAGCAAGACAACAAAATTGAGTTGCAGAAGGTTGAAGCAACCTGTGAAAGTCATTCAGCTCATGATGAGAAGAAGCAAGATTTGAGCTTACATATCCTAACTTGCTCTGTACTTAAGAATGTCACCATAAACTCCAGGAATTCTGTGGAGTTTTGTAACAAATCTGAGCCCCTCAAGTTAATGAGATACAAAATGAGCAAATGTCAGCAGAGAATGAAAGGTAATAAATGCACAAGACTTCAAGCTAAATGTTTTCTCACTTGTTTTCTCAATCCCCAGAACACCCTGATTCATGCATTTTTAGCCTCATTTTGTGAATGAGGAAACCAAGGCTCAGAAAAAGTTCAGTAATGGATCTGAGGCAGAGGATCATGGTCTTCTGACTCCACATTCAGTGTTATCTGTACTCCATAGCAATACCAAGGCTTGGATGGAAGCATGCAATGAGCAACATGAGACTGTCAGGCTAGGAGAAGTCACACAGGCTGATTGGATATCTGGGGCTGGAGAATACAAGTAAGGTCCTTGGGAAACTAGGACACAGAGACAAATTTATCTGCTTTAAGTGGACTAAGAGACCTCTGAGGTTAAAGTATGGAATACAGCAGCCGGGCAGTTGTCTAGTACAGGTAACTACATCTGTCCATTTGCTGGGCCAGAGAACTTGATGTCACACTTGACTCCTCTCTTTCTCTTGCCCTGCAACCAATCTGCTATGAAGCTTTCCTGGCTTTCCCTTCAAACAATAGTAGACCTAAAACCTTGTGCCCACCTCCAGTACCACCACTCCCTTCAAGCCATCACCTTTCCCTGGATTATCATAGTAGCCTCCACCTGGTCCTCCTGCTCTGTATCTTTTCATATCACCAGCCAGAATGAATCTTTTCCCCCAACATTTTTTATGAAAATTTTCAAACATACAGTAACATTGAAAAAAATTTTACAGTGAATACATATATTCACAACCTAGATTCCACTATTAATGTTTGATTATACTTGTTTTACCACGTTATCTACCCCTCCTGAGAGAGTCTTTTAAAATGTAAATCAGATTATGTTGCTTTTCTATATAGGACCCTCCAAAAGCTTCCTGTCTCCCTCAGAGTAAAAGACAAACTCTTGTGGTGACCAACAAGGGTCCAAGCGATCTTCACCATCCCACACTCTACATCCCTACATCTTGTACAGGGACATCAGGCTTTGCACTGACTATTCCTTCTGCCTGAAGCTCTCTTCCTGCAGATTTACTTCCTCACATCTTTTGTGGTTTTATTCAAATATTCCCTTTATAGTAAGGCCTTTCCTGACCACCCTATTTTAAATTGCAAATCGCCCCTAAAGTTGTCTTTCTCCATTCCCTTCCTTCCTCCCCCACATCCTTAATTACCCTGACACACTATACTTTAGTTATTAGCTTCATCTATTGTCGGTCTCTCACTGTTGTCATCTGTTATTGTCTGCAACATATAGAACATTGCACCAGTCAATTTATATATTTGACCTTAACTTGATATGCACAATGGTTCTCTGAAATGATCATTCTTATTTTCTTAAACAAAATACAATGTTTACTGAGAGAGGACAATTGAATAAATTATGATCCATCCATACAATGGACCTTATTCCTTTTTAATAATAAGGAAATAGACTCAAGGTGTTTGACTAACTTGCCCAAGACTTTTAGTGTATGAAGAGCAAGAATTAAAATTCAGACCAGTCCATCTTTAAGATTTATTGTTTTTTATGATATAAGGCCCTCAAGATGGTGGACGCAGGGACCCAGGCAGTCACCCTAAGCAAACACCTCTATCACATTTATTTCCTGTAATGTATTTAAATGGTTGCTTCTCAAGGATTGAAACTCTAATGGTGAAAGAGGAGGAATCTCAAGCTAGGAGTAATGGATACTTCTTTGGGAATAGATTAAATGACAAAGTAAAAGAGAGCCTGTGCTCCAGGCATGGTATTTAGGGTAGGGACCTGGAATGAGTAGAGTAGAAAAACCAAGGCTTACAGAAGCACCCAGGGCATTGATGGACTCAAAGACACACTTCCCAAACATTTTTCCCAGAGACAAACTAGAACTAATTCTAGAAAAACCAAACAGGCATCAGTGCTTCATTCTTCAATGATAGTATTTATTACCTGACATAGCAATGTATCTGTTGGTACTATTGTTTTTGCTCACTAAACTGTAAGCCTCTCAGGTATGGGTAATGTAGCTTATTCATCTTTGAATCACCAATGCATAGTACAGTTTTTGGCACATAGTAGAAGCTTAATAAATGTTTGTTGAATTCATTAATGAAGTGAATGATTGAATAGATTATGATATAAGACCTAGGAGGAACCTAGAAAGGAAACTCTACTAAACAGCAATGCAAACTTTCTTTAGTCTTTTGTCTTTTTTCCTGACTTCAAACCCAGACAGAACTATCTTAAATAACACTATTGCAAAGGGATTTTAAAGTGATTACTGCATATCACAATAAGTAATGTTCTAATTTAGAACTGTGGATGATTGGTTCAATATGAAATAACAGTGAGTGCTGAGAAAAGTGTCTGAAATCCAGTAGCTCATTGGTTAAATATTGGTTTAATTTAAATCTGAATCTTAATCCAGGCACACTTCCCCTCCCCAAGCAACTCGTTTTTAGTTCTCTCTATTGTATGACAGTATTTGTATCTGTGGCTGTGTACTATATTACACCATAAATTCTTGAAACCAAGGACTATGGCTTATTCTTACAACTAGAAAAGCAATGCTTTGAAGATAGTGAACATTCACGTGAAATTTGTAAAAACTTATAGTAAGATTCACTGTCTTCCCATTCACTCCCAGTTAAAGTGAGTGAGAGCAGGCTTTTACTATGACAAGTTAATTGTGATTACTAGTTCAAGCACATATCAGGGTGGGGAGAAAAATAGAAAAAGTTTTTCAGTCACAGAGCTTCATAAACATCATTGCAGACATTTTATCATATTTTATTTTTTATTTTTGAGTTGAAGTCTCACTCTGTCACCCAGACTGGAGTGCAGTGACCGCTCCCGGCCACCGCAGCCTCGACCTGCTGGGCTCCGGCGATACTTCCGCCTCAGCCTTCCAAGTAGCTGGAACTACAGGTGCATGCTAACACACCCAGCTAATTTTTGATTTATTGTAGAAATGAGGTCTTGCCAAGTTGCCCAGGCGGGTCTCGAACCCACAGGCTCAGGCAATCCATTCACCTCAGCCTCCCAAAGTGCAGGATTACAGGCTAAGCCACCGAGCCTGGCCCAGACATTTTATAAGACAATCTTATGGACCATGTGTCAGAAAACAGTTAAGATTGTTAATTATAGTAAAACAATGATAATAATTAATATTAACTAGCATTTATGGAACAATTGCTACTTGTCAAAACTGTTGCTAATAAATTTACATATATCAGCTCACTTAGTCCCCACAACACAAAATTCATTATGGCTAATGATTTTCCCCAATTTTAAAATGAGCACATTAGGTATGGAGGCATAGAGAAAATGTCCTAGGACCTTCCCTAGGGTTGAACCAGGTAGGAGCAGGTTTGTTTGGGCTCAGGGCATTTGCAGATCTAGGATATCCGCATAATTTTTATTGCTTAACTTTATGTAACTTTTGGGGTTTTTTCATTGTTTGCTCTGTTTTGTTTTGTTTTGTTAATCAGGCTATTTCTTAGGCTTGCAGAGATAGTCTACAAATGTAGGATCTGTATCATTTTTAGAGAGCCTGCAGCTCTTTGTAGGAGTTGAAAAAGTTGGTTTCTTGAGTGTCCTGAACAGTCCTATCACTTACAGTAATAATTACAGAAGTTAAGGTGTAATAAAATGAGATGTTTTAACCCATATTTTATGAGTCACAAATGGGCTCTAAAAAACTGCCATTTTATTATTTCCTTTAGAGATACTTAATAGGTAATGTCAGTAGTAAAGTTTAGTGCCCAGCCAGCACTACCTCCCTCCCTCCTTCCAGAATTATCAAAGCTCTTTACATGAAGAATAATCAAAGGAGATCCGTGATGTATACATGTGTCAATCTAATATCGTGTCTTCTAGGTTAAAAATTGAAACGCAAAGGAATTGGAATGAAAGGGCTGCATCAACTGTACAGAAACAAGAAAAAGCAACAAGAAAAAGCAGTGAAAAGAACCAAAATGAGGATATTAACCAGAAAATTAAAATTGTATGTAGCTGTACATATTGCATATACTACCTGGAAGAAATGACCTTAAATCGTAGACACAGCATGAAACAGCCATTGTAGAGTTGGTTAGTTTCACATTAACTCATATAATCTGACCTCCTCTGACACAGTTCAACACTTGAAAATTTTTCATTCCTCTCTAATAAACTAAACATCTCTTCACCGTGCTTCAGCTAGATTCCCAATAACTATCTTTACTAGAAGCTGGGTACATAAAACTGTTAATTAACTGAATTCCTTCCAGCCCTTACCTAGTTGCTCCAATTCCAATTCCTTCCTTGCATTTTCTGCAACAGAAGTATATATATTTATATCTAGGCATTGTTGAAAGTTGTTTGTCTGCTCATAATTCAGCTTGCAACAAATTCTATACATTCCCTTTCCCCACACCACCAACCTAAAGTTATAAATTCATTCGGGCTCTACCAGAGTCTCTCCATGAGGAGTTAACCCACACAATTGTTGCTCAGAGGGTTACCAAAAGGCTCCGGAACTTCTGGAGATCTGGGAAATGTAGGCTATAGGTTAGTGGATGTAATACCAGTTCTTTGAAATTTGTCAAGACTTGCTTTTCAGTCTTAGTTCATAATAATTTTTTTGTAAAAATCACATGTGTGCTTAAGAAAAAATGTTATTCTTTAAGAATGGTACAGATTTCTATCAGATCAAACTTGTTTATTGTGTTGATCAATTATTAACTTTTTTCTCTTGATAAGAAAATAATTGAGATGATGAAATGAATTTTTTACTATTTATGGTGGTCTTCCTGTAATTTTATAAATTTTTGCCCTATATTCTAAAGATATTTTGTTATAGATTTAGAAGTTTAGAGTTGCTATATCTTCCTAGTGATTTAGGTATTTATTATTATTTAGTGACCTCCTAAATTCCTTATAACGCTTTTTATCTTAAAGCCTATCTTCAGCCAGGCACAGTGGCTCATGCCTGTAATCCCAGCACTTCGGGAAGCAGAGGTGAGAGGATTGCCTGAGCCCATGGGTTCAAGACTAACCTGAGCAACTTGGCGAGACCTCATCTCTACAATTAAAAAAAAAAAAAAAAATGAGCCAGGTGTGATGGTGCAGCATCTGTAGTTCCAGCTACTTGGAAGGCTGAGGTGGAAAGAGCACCTGAGGCCCGCAGATCAAGGCTGCAGTGGCCATGAGTGTGCCACTGCACTCCAACCTGGGCAACAGAGTGAGACTCTGACTCAAAAAAAAAAAAAACAAAAGAAAAAACTTTTCTTGACTGATAATAATATATCACCTTTGTTTTGGTTTTTTGCTTGGAATATATTTTCCATCCGTTAAACCATTTTATGCCTTCATGCTTTAAATGTCAGTTAGAATACTCTAAACCTAATCTGATCACTCCTGTCTTTAATTAGTAGTAGATTTAATCTATTTTTCTTTGCTACATTGTTGATAGAGTTCTAAAAAGTTGTTTACCTTTTTTTCATTTCTATTTGCTCCATTTTTAATACTTGATTTTTTTATTTTTTTAATTTATTTTATTTATTTTTATTTTTTTGTTCACCTCATCTGTATTTAACCTATTTTGCATACCTTGGCCAGAATCTTTTTCCTTACCTCTCTCTTATTTTGGCTGCTGCTGCAGTGACCATTTCCATGAGGGCTCCAACCAGCTTCACATAATACCACCTGGCAGCATTCTGCCTCAGTTCCATGACATGTACTTCTCACTTCCTGCCATGCAGCTTCTGTGTTAAGCCATGGCTGGGGATGTCACACATGCAGGCACAAAAAGGAAGAGGGGGAAAGCATCAATGGATGCATGTCTGCTTGCTTGCTTGCTTGCTTTTGAAGAACAACCAAGAAATTAATTTCATATATCCTTAATGTGGAATTAAGCAACCAGTTGACAAGTCGCCTGTAGCAGTGGAGAAGAGGAGAGGGAAAGGAATTTAAATTAGAAGATCTTGACTTCATACAATTCAAAAAAAGTACTGGCCGTAGACAGATGTTGGCAAGTCATGAGCCTCCATAGCTTTATAAAATGGGAACAATACAGTTTATTTATCTCACAGGATTCTTGTTAGAATTAAATGCATTAATATAGATAAATCTTCTGCATTTTTAAGTGCTTCTCTAATTTTAAAGTGTTGTTTTATCATGAAGAAGTGTTATTTATTATTGGCAGTATGGTGGGGGCAGTATAAATGATTATCATGCTTTCGAAAGATGGCTGTAATACTAGGCAATAACAAAATATTTCCCACATGCTGATGACAGTGGACTTGCCTTGAAATTGCTTCATCAATTTATCAATTTACTTCATAAATATTGAGCCTAATGTTGCCATCAATGCTTCTGTTTGAGAACCAGTTAATTCCTGGCTCCACCCTGTGCTACACGATGTGGACAAATTACAAACTATCTCTCAGCCTCAGTTTTCTCCTCTCTCAAATGAGAATAATAAGAAGAACTGCAACAACACAATACTCATCTCATATAATGAATGTGGAGATGAAGACTAGCAATTTTCACTATGACACACACTATGTGCTGTATGAGGACAAACTCTGTGAGGCAAGGAATGTTCAGATCAGCCTCGAGTACTTCACTAAAGAAGATTTTAGAAAACATTTGAATTATAACCAGGAAAGACTTGGGGTTTGGGCTGACCTGACTCCCTCTTTTGCCTTATTTTAGCGTGAAGAAGAGCAAGGCTGCTGAAAGAAATTACTTGAAATCCTCCAGAAGAATCTTCCAACAATGAGATGAAGTCTGAAATCTCCATAGCTGAGTTGTGAGGGACAGCCAGCATGAGTAATTGCCGACTTAAGTACTGTGCCACTCCAGGAGTGCATTATTTATAATTAGTGCCAGTAGCACTAGACACCTATCTGTCTGCTCCAAAGGCATAAAATGCACACAATTTACCTCCATCCCAGCATTTCCTTAAGAAAGAGCAGTAGACACCTCTGTGCTTAAAAAGCACAGCTCAACAACTCCCAGTTGACTTCTGTCTAAGTTTTGAGTTGATGCAAAAATTTCTATTTTTCTGGTTTTATCTTTTTTTATGACCAGGATATGTTATCTAGATCTTTGTACTGCTCATATTAATGTAGTCTCTAAACACAAGTCAAAATTCATTCTCTGATCCCAAAAGAGACTATAACTACTTTAAAGAATTTCTCTCCACCAATTCTTTTTTCAAGGGAATCCAGCTGACAGGCCTGAGTTATTTCAGGCTGTTTAGATACAAAATTTTATGCACACATTTGTTTTTATATATACTCATAGGTGTTCACACATATCTTTTACCTCTTTCAAAATTTAGAAGGAACAAAAACACGAGCCTTGAGTAAATCATACAAGATCTAGTATCTGTCTGGTTCATTCTTTGTTCAGACATGTCTGATTTCTACACCTCCTTCTTTGCTGAGCCTGTTTTATTCCATTTGAAGAGGCCAGTGTAAGTCTCTTCTGTTTGCACTCACTAAGGACCATGTATTCTTATTGTATAACCTGGGAAAGTGATCTAAAAACCAAACCTCCTTTGGGACTTCAGTTGCACCAAACCATAGTAAACTCCACAGAGGAAAGCAAAAATGGATGAAGAAGCTAGCCGATATTTCACTCCATTCCTATGAGGAAGGCTGTGAAGGAAACTTGTTTACGCATAAGTCAATACATCCAGAACATTCTTCTGCTTTCTAGGTAGGCTTCATATGGGGTTACAAGAAAAAAGTGCATTGAAGCAGTCAAATTACTTAACAGATAAAACAGCACTCACCCAGAAAGTGAACATACAACTCCAGTAGTCTCTCTGACAACTGCATTATACAGTATCAATCACATTCCTTTATAATTTTAATTTTTTAATGGGGCAATAAATTTAAGTGGTATAAAAATATCACCACGCTTAACATTTCCTATTTGTCCTGACATTTTTATTATTCCAAACATAAAGTAGTTTATGTGTAAATTACCATATGCTCTTAAGTTAAACCAATAGAATCCTGTCTGTGAAGAACTTGTCATTTTGCTGTAAAAGTGTATAACAAACCATTGCACAAATACTTCCAAGAGGAAAGCATGAAAGTAGCAAGCAAGCTTTGTGCCCAACTCAACTGGGATATGAACAATATTTTGTGCATCTGTGCTTATCTTTGAATATATTCTAGCAAAGACCATGTTCTCTGTTTTAAATGAAGGACATTAGGTAATGAAACATTGTTCTTTATTAGAACATTGAGAAATTAAACACAGGCTACATTGGTCTTGATGGCAGAGACTATCTTTGTGTACACTGTCCAAACTTCTAAAATACATTCACACACACACACACACACACACACACACACATATAAACATGCACATAGGCACACAAAATACAAGGCACAAAACAGATACCTAGCTATTTACCACTGTTAATATCCAAAGAAAATTTTCTGTCAGATGAAATTATGTAACTCAAATTTATTTCCTAAAACTACCATAATAGAGTTTTATTCCTAAACAAAGACTGTTTTACAGAAAAGCCCATATTAGTCATATTTTAGGTCACTTAATCATCTATTTATTATGTGCTTTATTTCATTATCCAGCATTCTAAACCAAATAAATTGAGTAAGGCAATAAAACAAATTTCATAACATTAAATTTTTATATATTTATGAGATCTGTGGGAGAATGCCTACTTAGGACAACACAGGAGAACAAAGTAAGCAGTGGTATTTGGAAAAACAATGACCTGATCCCAGAAAGGGGCTACTTCTGAGATTGACAATTTATTCATGCATTCCTTTAATAGTTACTAACACCTCCTAAGTACCAGGTCCTCTCCTAGACAGTGGGTATGTGGAGGTGAACAAGACCAACAGGGTCCCTGATCTCATGGAGCATATTATATTCTGGCAGTAAAGAAAGTAAATTTACAAATTAGCAAATAGTTGTGTAATGTCCAGTAGTGCTATGAAGTAAAGAGAACTGAACAACAGGATGTTAAACAATAGGGTACAGCATAATAAGATTTACATTCTTAAAATATCCTTCTGGCTGCTACGTGAAGAATACATCAAGGCAACTATGGAGAACAAACTATGATGCTATTGTCCTAGACAAGACGTAAGGACAGCTTGAATTAGTGTTAATGATGAAAGTGATAAAAAGGGATATGTGGAATCCATTTTGAAGATAGAGGCAATAGGAATTGCTAAAGTATTGGATGTGAGTGTGAGAGAAAAAGAGATGTTAAGAGTGATTTCAAGGTTTGGAGGATGAAGAATATTGAACAAAAGAGAAATTGTTTACAGAAATGAGAGACATTGAGAAAGAAATGGTTGTGAAGGGGAAAAAACTCAAGAGTTCTGTTGTGGTCAAATTTCAGAGGCCTATTAAACCAATGAGGGAAGATATGGAGGCAGTAAATATGCAAGTCTAAGGTACAGAAAAAAGTTCAAGCTAGAAACACAAGTGTTGGTGTTACCAGCACATAGATAATATGAAAGTTTGAGGAATGAATGTTCTCACTTAGGAAACTAATGTTCAAAGAAATGTGAAGAGGTCCCAGGGCTAAGTGCTAGAACATTTTAAAAAAGAGAGGCTAAGAAGAAGATGATCTGGTAAAGGGGTCAAGAATGAGTGGCCTACAAAAGAGGAAAAAAATCCAGCAGGGTGCAGCTAAACACAAATAGTGTTTTCAGAAGAAGAAAGAAATCAGTAGGGCCAAATTCTGCCGATAGGCTGAGTAAATGAGCACTGAAAATTGTCTAGTAGACTTGGCAGCAGGGCAGTCCTCGGTATTCTTGAAGAAAGTAGTTTCAATAGAGTGCTAAGTACAAAAGATTGACTTGAGAAGACTCAAAAAGTAAAGTGACAAGAAAAGACAGAAAATATAAGTGACTCAGAACTTTGCTATGAAAGGAGGAAAGAGATGGAAGAGTAGCATAGGGGATCAGGATTCAAGGCAGGATTTTTTCTTTAAGAAAATGGAAAATTCTATACCATGATGTAAATTTACAGAAATACTACTGCAACAGATGGGGGAAAATAATGATACAAGAGTCTTCATATAGGCATAAAGATCTGAGATCAAGTACCCTGAGTTGGAGTTGGCCTAAGTTAGGGGAAGGAACAGTTTATCTGGGACAACAAGAAAGAGCATAGAATACTTGGTATGGATATGGGTTGGTGGATTAGATAGAAAGAAGATAGGGAAGTTTTTTTTTTTTCCTGATCGTTTCCCTTTTCTCAGTGATAAAAGAAACAAGGTCTTTAGTTGAGCATGAGTAGAAAAAGAGAGCATTAGAGAACAGAATGAGTATAAAATAGTCATCTGAGAAGGGGGGAGCCAGGAACCAGAGCAACATCTGGGAGGAGAAGTGATTGAGGCTGAGAATGAAACATAGACCATAGTTCATGAAACAGAGAGTCCATAGAAATGAATGAGGCAAAAGGAAGCAACCTGAGCACCAGAACAAGAAGAGGAGTGGCCTAAGTGCTCAAATCCATCAAGAGACTGTCTGTCTAGAGATCAAGTTTTAGCTCTACTTTCTTTAAGTAGTTATAACATTAGAACATTGTTAAGCTCTGTACATATGCTAAGATAAAGACTTAACACAGTGTCTTTCACTTGAAGAGGCACCATGGTACCACAGAAAATGATGGGGCTTGAGAGTTAGACTTAACAGGGTTCAAACCCAACCTCAGCAATTTACTGTCATATGATGCAGTTGGATCTACTACTTATTTTTCTGAAACTCAAGTTCCTTATTTACAAAATATAGATGGTAGTTTCTTCTTTTGAAGATTGTTATGATAAGAAAGATACCTATAAAGTATCTCACAAAGTACAACTACTAATAAGTTAAATATTTGGAATTCTCCTTAAATTTGTCAGTGCAAACTCATGCGTTTGTCTCCACTCCTTACTAAAACAACAATAAGGAATAAAAAAAACATAAATACAAAAGGAAAAAGCAGATAGGAGAGGAGAAAACAGCATATGGGATAATACCAAATTTGGGGAAATTTTAAGGTGTTATATCTGATTTGTAGTAGCTAAAGCCTGCATATCGTCCAACAAGGAGCAAGCTCAGTTCAGTCAAGGAGTCCCAGAAGGGCTCAATAATGGAGGTATCAAATAGCTATAAAGTGGAGGTGAAACACAGAGCTGCAATTGATTAAATGCCCAAATAACCCATCTTTATTATGTGAAGCCAAATGAACACCTCTCAACCTCTCAAGAAGTTTATTGGAGAGTTCGAGATTTGGGGAAATTGAATCAGAGAGGCTACAGGTATTAGAGGCTACAGGCATAGAGATGTGACATCAGATTGGAAACAGAGAAACACCTGGCCTCTCAGCAAACACTCAGTTTGTTGGCAATAAATCTCTGGCAACTAGTAGTTCCCTCTCCAAACACTTTGCCTCAAGATATGAAATTCAGGAACTATTTCCTAGGAAAATTAAATGTTCAAGAGAAAATGCCCATATGAAAATTTAATATTTAATATCAATCCTAAAAAAAAAGACTAGCTGTGAACTTAATCTAAAAAAAGCTCAATATTTGAAAAGCCCAATTCATACTCAGAACTTTCTATTAATTTTTAGTCAATTAAATTTTGAAATAAAAGCATACAGCAGAAGAGCACCATAATCTGGAAGAAAAAAAAAACTCCAAAATGAAACCTAGAATACAAAACAAATGGGAGGGAAGGCTTGAGAAACTTGAGAAACAAAGACCTTACCAGGTATAGAAGAATATTAAAATAAGGCCAGGAAAGAATGAAGGGAGCGAGGGTAGAAGCAAGAAAGATAGGAGAATATTCTCAGAGAAAAGAGATTTCATCTGTAAAACAAGAACAAGATGCAATTTATTAGAAAGGTACAGAGGAGACACCTAGAACATGGAAGCACCCTAGTTGACTAAAACCATAAGTGCCTAAATAAACCTCAGTAGATGGTCTGAAAGATAAAGTTGAAGTAACAGTCAAAAACTAACAAAAAATCAAGGTTATGGCAAATAGGATGGAAGAGATTATTTTTAATGGGAAAAATCCATCTAGGAAGCCCTACAACCAAACAATAAAGTTTTGGAAGATACAATGAAAATAAGGAGATTATCAAGGAAATAATAAAAGGGCATTAAAACCATAAAAAAAAATTAGTCTTCAGATGGAAAAGGTCAATAAGAATCCAGCACAACAAAATAAAATTTTTACAAACCAATTCTAAGGAACAAACAGTTTCAAATGTAAATTTTATACCCAGTCTAATTATCAATCAAGTGAAAGGGTAGAATAAAACTAACTTCAGCAATACAACTTCCCAAATTATTTATCATCTAGGTACCCTTTCATATAAATTACTGATATACTCTATGCTAAACTGAGGAAAAACTAAACATGAAAGAGAAAGAAATGGGATCCAGGAATCAGAGAATCGACACAGGAAAAATAAAAAAGAATTTCGGGGTAACCATAAAGGAAGGACCCAAGGTGATAGCAGTAATCATTCTAGAGAGAGTCCTAGATTGAAGGAGGTGGATAAAGGACTAAAAGGTGTCAGGGAAGGGCAAAGGGGAGAATAAACATGCCAGATGATCAGATACATTTGATCACTTTAAAAATTGTATTGAGATCATACTAGCCAGATTAGGAAGAATTTATGAAAATAACAGGAAAATTATCAAAAGAAAAAAGTTCATTGCACAGATCTCGGTGGTTCATTGTGGATGAAGCATGTTCACTTATGAACAAGGATCCTGGAGATCTTGTACCTGAATGTCTCCTGAACATTTTACCTTGGCCTGCATTCTTTTCTTTTAGTGTACTACATCCTTTGCCTTTACTCTATTTTATTTTTTTGAGTCGAAGTCTCACTCTGTCACCCAGGCTGGAGTACAGTGGCACACTCACAGCCACTGCAGCCTCAACCTGCTGGGCTCAGGCAATCCTTCAGCCTCAGTCTTCCAAGTAGCTGGAACCACAGGCATGTGCCACCAAGCTTGGCTAATTTTTTAATTTATTGTAGAGACAAGGTTTCACCTGGTCTTGAACCCCTGAGCTCAGGCAAACCTCTCATCTCTGCTTCCCAAAGTGCTGGGATTACAGATGTGAGCCACTGTGCCCATCTCCTTCACCTTTAAGTAAAAGTCTTACATGACAAAAAAAAATTATGGCATAACTATATTGAAGTAGGTGATGTAACTACAATGATATGGAAAAGGTGAGATTGAAGAGAGTTATATCTTCATCTGTCATGACAGTAAATCAGTATTTCTAAAATTGGTAAGTCAATTTAAATAAATAGTAACTTGAGTATATTATCTAGAAATACAGAAGTAAAGACCACAAGACACAACCTAAAGACTTGAAGGCAGTTGTCTCTGGGGAGCAGGACTGAAAAATAAGAAAGAATAAGGCAGACAGAGGCTGCAGTTTCTCATCGTACACTTTCATGAAAAGCCTTGACGTTTTAAACTATGTGTGTGTCATGTTGATACAAATAAAAAATAACTTTTTGAAATTAATTTTCTTTTTTGACTATCACATTTCTTTATTTTTTTTCATCCCATAGATTCGAATGCACACTCATAAGCACATACCCTTATAATGAACAATACAGACAGAAAGGCAATAATCGCAATGGTTCTTTTTGTAGCATACTTCCAATGTTTGTTGAGTTGGATTGGGGATTGCCTGCTCTTTTTAGATTTGTGTTACATATGAGATTCTTAAATGCATATATCTATTCTCCAAAAGATGGAATTTGATGGACATGAAAATTTAAGTAAATTTTTCACATAATCAGGAGCTGAAGTATAATAGCAACTTTAATCCTAAAGAAATTAAAGAAAAAATGTGAACATTTTAACAAAGGCAATAACGTCATATAAGTACAAACCTCACCAAAGACCTAGTTACAGAATTTCATGTAAATTCATTTTTATGAATCAATACAACCTAAAAGAGAGGTCTTGGTTCTCTCCATGGGTGGAAACTAATCAATACTATGAAACATATGAAGAATTATGCAATAGGTCTATTATATGGAATATCATTTTCTTAAATCTGAAAATATAAAATGGCTTTGTGTCTTAGAGTTAATCAAAACAACCTACATTTAGATGCCAGAAAACATTTGACAGTTCTTCTCATACAGATAAAAATTCATCCTTACCCCTCATCCTTCCTAGATCTTATGAGAAGAGGAGGGGTGTTTTGGTCTGGTTTTTTGTTCAGGATGCTAAACAGTACTAGAAATTGATAACAAATCAAGTCAGCCTAATTTATAGTCTCAAAGTTAACTGGCATTACATTAAACAGATGATCAACCATCAAAATTACTACAGCAGTGTTTATTTTCTGGATCATATTTTGTAGTCTTTGAAATGTCAAATACGCACTCCCACTGAGAGGCAAATGTGGATATACATATGCAAGGATGTCATCAACATGGAGAAGATTGAAAGCAAATTTACAAGGATTCATTACAGACTTAATCCTTCCTAAAATTCTGATTAAACAAAGGACTGAGATGTTGATTGATTCTGGGGATTTGGATTATTGATTACTGACATAGACACGGGAGCTCTTGAATGTCCGAACAAATGCAGTTTTGGATTTGAAAGTTTGTAGCCTCCAAATAAAGTGCATTCCTTTATAGTGTGCTTTATTCAAATTAATGTAATATGCTCCCTTTCGACCGAAAACAGACTGAGAACTGTCACCTGAAGCTCTGTGTTCCTTTTTATCACTTTAAAGAGCAAAAAGCCACAAACATGCTCGTTAATGAGTCTAAAAGTCCCTTGAAAACATAGAAGAAACCTTTTAGCATCATTATTCTAGGAAATGTTAGCCCAGATCTGGTGCCAATCACTCATCCCAAGCATATAAATTTGCCTTTGCTTTCTAGCAGATCCAGCCCCTCGGCCCTCCCCAGCCTCCCTCAGCCATACACACAACACAACAGGTGACTTCCCTCAGCACCACCCTCCTAAATCCACCTGATTCAATCCATGGTCACAAATACTAATTGGGAACAATGGCTCTCCTTTCTTCAGACTCTTTGTGCCTTTGTCCTTACACTAAATATGTGTGGGAACAATAGCACATACTTTTTGTTCAGTTTGTGTGCATTTTTAAATTTTGTTTATTTATTATAGAGTCGTGGGGTATATTTTTTTTCTTTGACAGGTTCCTAGTTAATATGTGGAGGTAACAGCCACAAAGATGACTGCCAGATATTGGATGAGGACTAGAATTCAAGTCAGCATGAGAGAGAAGCAGGAAGGAGGTGCTCACCCTGGCTCCACCCGAGACAGCATCTGAGTGAGGCCTTGAAGACTGCCAGGAGGGAGTCAGAGGTCAGAAACGTTCAAGGGCAACATTCCAGTCCAGGGAACAGCATCTGAGCAATATAGCAATGCCTGAGAGGACAGTGTTTTCAAGAACCTATAAGGGGGTTTTATGTCACTGAGGCCTTAGTAGGAAATGCCTTAGTAGAAAATGTAAGAATACGAAGACATATTTTATAAATAAATTACAAAGTGTTCACTGCTACTTGCTTGGTTGTTTAAATAAAAATTTCAAAGCTTCTCATATGTTGAACTAAGGAGCTTGAGTTTTTATCTTGTAGGTAATAGGGAAACTCTTCAGAATTTTTTTAAGTTAAGAGACTATGACTTTAGAAGTTTCCAAATTAATCTGTTTCTTCATGTTTTACCATAGTCACCTCAGAAAAGGCTCTTATCTCCATTTTAGAGTTTATAGGCAGATTCACCCAAGTCCTCTATTGGCTATAGATCAAATGCCCATAAAAAGAGAGAATACATCTAATCTATGTGTTTTATACCCCCTCTAATTCCTCCTAGCCCTAAGCGAGGGAGCTTTAAGTGCATGCTAAATCTATTCCTAAAATTTCCTAAAGTAATCTGCAGCTTTGAGTTCTCTGCAAATAAAAGTCACCAAAGAAAAACATTCAGAGATACCTTTTCTCTTTATTCTACATACTGCTTTGTTTTTTAGAACAGATGTCTCCAAATAAAAAACTTCAACATATTTGGATAATTTTTGTGGCTCTGCAGCACAACAATGCCTCCAGTCCTTAGCATTCCACTTGTGCCGCCGATTCTTGACCCTGGATCACATCTTAAACATAAGTGAAGATCATTTTCTTGCATTTATATGAATGCAAGAAACATAATAAGTGCTCAATAAATGTTTGCTGACTGTATGACTTGCGAGCACCTCCAGCTAATTTCTAAGCAGATTAGAGGAACAACAAATCTCAGGCAAGGCCACCTTCCCAGTGCTGATCTAACCGAAGCACGCAAAAACAATCAGCACTAAAATTAGCCTCAGTTACACTGCCACTTGGAGGCAGTTCTTTGATGCACAGTGCCAGGTCGACAGATGTAGCTTATTCAGAAATCTCTCAGGAAAGCCCCAAGCTAAAAATTGCTACTGGGGCTCAGGAGAGAACCAGTCCAGGCCTAGAGGCCACTGGCCTGAGGACAGTGCACACTACAGTTGCAGCCTCTACAAAACTGTATTGTAGAGAAGCAGTGGCACCCATGCGGCCTGAGTCAGTCAACACATGTTAACAACGACTTGTGGCATAATGTTGATGAAAGTGCTGTGGTTAACATCAGCACCTACTGATAAGGTCACAAAATTACTCCACGTTGATTTTGTTTTTATTCCTCGTTGCAATTTTTACTGTTTTTAGGTTAGTTTGCAGTTAAATGAAGGATAGATAGGAACTTGAACTACTCTGTAAAATACTGTTGTGTGTTTATCTCATTTCATCCTCACACAGCTCTTATAATAAGTATTTTCCTCATTCTAAAAATGAAGAAAATAGACTCTGAGAGGGTAAGTAGTGACTTGTACATCACACAGCTTTTAAGCCAAGGAACCAGAGCCGCCACGTCAGTTTTTTTGTTCATTTGGTCAAAAGCTCCTTCCTCTGTAACACGCTACCTCTTGGGTGGACTGAAGAGAGGGAGAGGAGTCAGAAAGGAATTCAAGGATGGTTGGAGGTTTCCTCCTGGAGACTGATTTCAGTGTGATGACAGAGACAGAGAGAGAGAGAAAGGCAAAGGGAGAGAGACAGAGAAAGGGACGGAGGGAGGTAAAGAGTGAAAAAGAGAGTAAGCAAAGAAGTAGAGAGATGAAAAAAAGGGAAAGGGCGGGGAGGGGAGAAGAATGAAGAAAAGAGGAGAGAAGGGGAATTTAGCTTGCTGATTTCCTACACCCATCTAAGTAGACCTTATGATATTTTGCAGAAAACTTAGGGTATGCTTCATAATTAGAAATTATGTCTGGCTTCAAAGGAACTAAAGTTTACAAATTTGTTCAAGATTCATCTCGATTTTAGAGTGGCTTTTGCCAAAGTGTTTTGTGTATTTATTCCCCTCCCTCTCTGCCATTCTGACCTGACAGCTATCAGTGACACAGAGGCAGAAATCCACAAGGCATAGAGGAAACTCCTAAGGCCTCAAGTGCTGTGCTTTGGTGGTGGTGACAGGGATGTTGGGGGTGGCAGAATTAAGACAGCAAAAAAGAGGTATCCAATTTACCTTTTGCTATTAATTTCCCACAGAAATCTCACTGGGTTTTACTAATTCCTGGGCTATGAAAAACTTACTATTTTTATGTATTTCCACGGAACTCATGTCTTCTTCCCCTGTTATGTCCAGAAATTTTTTTAGGGACAATTTGACTGAGGAAATATTTTATGAACTGCAATGAGAAATATTATTCCTAACTGCTCCTTACATAATAGAGCTTCTAGGGGCCAATTTCAGAAACATTCAATTGTAAATTGTAGGCCTTTTGATTACAAAAGTATAATAATTAGATTATATAGAAATTTCCTTACTTGTGGGGCTGAATGAAACAAAACAACTGGTAATTGGTCTCAACCAGAGTAAATAATGTCCTCCTTTTTATTTACTTTTGGTTTTCCTATAAACTGCCTACTGGGTTGTGTGGAACTCAGAGGCTAGCAAAAAACTGAATCCCCATCCATCAGTATTAATCTCACACTTTACTGTGGCTCCCTCCATTTATCTTTCCGACACAAATTAGAAATTCAAGAGTTTTAACAAATGAGCCTGCAAATGTAAACTTATTAGGCCATATATTTTTACTACACACTGTGCAGTGCCCTCCACAAAGCTGTCCCTTCAGAGAGCATTTTCCTATTTTGTGTTATTGATGGCAGCTAACTAATCACATTTTTAATGTTGTCTTTGGGGAGGGCTGTTTGAGTGAATGTGCAAGCTAAACTACCCAGAATAAATCTACCTTATTAAATGCTTGAAATTATGTGTCTTTTACGATAAAGAAACTCCCGAGCATTGTTACATTTGCTAACCTTCTTTTTGCAAGAATCAAAAGACTGGGATTAATTAAAATAATACATCAAAACTGGGGTGTTGTACAGAATGTGTCTATGTGTGAGGAAAGGCCAAGAAAAATTGGTTAATTGGTCTCTTCATCCCTATTCACTCCCCTCCATCTAAATAGCTTTAAGTGTTGCTTTCTGAAACTACAACAACATGGGCAGGGGAGGAAGACTCACTCTGCCTGTTTGCTAGACAATCGGTGGTCCCCACCACTACCCCCACTCCCAGGAAATTTCTTCCGCTTTATACAATGCCTCTCTAATTAACAAAGAACTCCAAAAAATTTGGTCTCTAGACCCAGATGCATGAAAACATTTAGAAAGCATAAATATACTGTGACCCAGCACTGTATTTCATATAAACAAAGATGCACTTATTTAAATGCCTCTGAATAATGTCATTTTTTACAAGTATCAAAAGAAAACATCTGGCAGGTAAATGCTCTCCTCAAAGCCCAGGTTCACTTTTCCTTTAGCTATGGTGGGCAGTCTAATGGTGGGCCTCTCTGCACACTGCGTACAATCATTTCATTATTCTGAGGTTGTTTAATTACTGGCAGGTCCTTTATTACTGAGCTCAAGTGCTAATCTGAGCCCGGAGTGCATCTGTTTTCTGCTTCTAAGTTTGGCCATCTCAGAAGCAAATGCAAACATGGCCACAATTCTGGGTTGTCACATGAATTTCAAGGATAAGGAATGATGTGTAAGCTTGAGTAGAGGGAATGGGGACCATTTGGGAGCCAGAACTCTCAATGGCACAAGTGGTACAGAATTTGGAATATGCATCAGTACATGCTTTTCAGGACATAAAGAGATGTAACAGAAATTTACCTAAAGGAAAAAAATGCTTTGAAAGTAGGAGGATAAAGCAAGAACTTAGTTTTTTACAAATAATTTTTCAGTAATTTGACTGTCCCAATTGAGATGTATGGCTTTTTGTGAAATTGACATTTAAGTACAATAAGCATATGCTCTTTATAGAAATTAAAGTCCCAAGCATTTCAAGACCATGTAATGGATGGTTTTAGTATTCCCTTGCAATCAGAGTTCTCTCTTACTTAGCTTGGAGGAGAAACATTAACTTGATTAGCAGTTAACTAAAGTGTAATGGCTGATAAATTGTCCTTAATGTTTCAAAACTAGACAACTATGCTAAGGTTGCCTGGAATTTATTTCTTGACTATACAGATACACTCATTTTTCTCACTCAGTCACAGGAATCAACAATTTAAGAATGCATTGGCTCTCTTCAAGTGTATTTCTTATTTATCTTGGATTATTTAGTCAGAGTAAAGATTTAACTGTTATATCTAGCAAAGGTGTAATTCAGAGAGAAGGACTAATGAATTAAAAAGAAAGTTATGGATAGTAGGGGTAAAATTCTCTGAGAAAGCCATTTTCATTGGAATTTGGTTTTAAAAATGCAAGGAAATGTTTACTTAGTCACTCTGTAAATATTTACTGAGAACCTACTAGGAACCAGGCCCTGTGCCAGATGCTAGAAAGACAAAGATAATAGCCCCTGCCTTCTAAAAGATACTGAAGAAGACAGCTCTGTAAGCAGGTAATAAAACTTGCTAGACACTACTTCAGAAATATAAATTAAGAATTTGGGATCTCAAATAATCACTGAAGAAATGTTCCTGTCCCTCAAAATTATACTTGTTATCACGCTGAGAATCTTCCACTGCATTCTCAGGAACAAAAAAAAAATCCACTTACTCTTAACATTAATGGGATCAATATTCACATTTTAAATGTTACATTGTTAATTTCACTGTAACACAGGTGAAACTTCACAGAAGTTTATTAAAAGAATTATATAAATATTCATTTCAAATAGCCCATAATAAGGGATATTTTTTCTTAAAATGAACCCTATGATTAAGCCTTTATTTAAGTGAAAAACCCTTTTGCAATATGAACAATCTCCATATGTATTTGCAGCATAAGCTTGGATTTTCATATATTAGGTTTGAGCAGCAAAAATCTTATAAGTCCCCAGGCAACAAATTGTGACACTGTCCATGCTAGCAATGAATAGAACAAAAACCATTAAATGCACTAATCTCTCTTGCCCTCAGGATAAGGTCCAAGCTCCTTAACCTTTCATGGATCCAGTCCCTGCTTAATACTCCAGGCTCTGGTTGAGTGACATGAGATAGTGGCACTTCTGTCAGCCTGGCTCCTGAGTGACTACATGGAACAGAGACATTCCTACTTCCATGGCAGCCTCTTCTGGTCATATTGAATATATAATGTGAGACAAAAATCAGTCATTTTTCTTAAGCCCCTGGATTCAGGGGATGTTTGTTACAGCAGCATAGGCTAGCCCTCTCTCAGCTCTTTGTCTTGGAGGAGAAACATAAACTTCATTACTACTTAACTAAAGAGAAATGTAGTCTAGCCCTCCAATATGTGATCTAGAAGAATGTTCTCCATCCTTGAGCATTTAAGTACCATTTTCACAATTTTTTACATATCTGAATATTGCTTTAACTTCAATTAATTTAAATTTAACTACCTAAATATTTTCATGTTAAAATAAAACTACATCTTACTATTGGAATAGAAAACAAGTATGATTTCCAGTAAGTAGAAAATCGCTGTAAGTCATGGAATACCACACAGTCATTTAAAAAAGAGTAAAATCATGTCCTTTGCAGTAACATGGATAGAGCTAATGATTATCATCCTAAGTGAACTGACTCAGAAACAGAAAACCAAATACCACATGTTCTCACTCATATGTGAGAGCTAAATGGTCACAGAGGGAAATAGTATACATTGGGGACACCAATAAAGGAGGAGGAGGAAGGGTGGCTAGGGTTCAGAAATTACCTGTTAGGTACAACATTTACTATCTGGGGACTGGGCCACTACACAATATGTCCATGCAATAAACATACATGTGCACCCTTTGAATCTAAAATAAAAATGAGAGAAAAAAGAGAAAATAACAGTAAAAACCATAACTCTTAAAATAAGGTTTTAACCTTTAAATTGTCAATGTACCTCCAATGTGTCTAACACATTTTTAGAAATGCTAATACAGAAAAGAAAGGCATGGGTCTTGATGTCCAACAAAACTCAGTTTGAGTCCAAATTCTACCACCTACTGTGTGCCCTCAGGTAGTGGCCTGACCTCTCTGAACCTCAGATATCTTACCTTTATTATGTAAATTGAAAAACTATTACATAAGATTAATTTGAAGATTTAATAAGAAGTAGATGTAAAATTCCTGGCACATATTTTTAAATGTACAATTCAATGGTTTTTAGAATACTGGTACATATTTAAGGCTCAGGCATATTAGATGTTATTACTTACATCATGTAATCACTACATTGTGAGATTCCTAATGCATTGAGTTTATACATCTCAGAATTCTTATAACACCTAGGACTGTCCTTTGCACATCAGAGATGCCAAATAAATGCTCATTGAAATGGTCTGCATAATCAATAATTTGTCATCTTATCTATGGAGTTTGTTTCCAATTCCCATATATCTTCAATCAACCAACCAGTTCATTGGTTCTCAAGGTTCAAAGGTAAATTCACTATGACTGGGCTCTGCTTGCTTCCCACCTGTAGACTAGTCAAGGATTCTCATGTTTACAAACTGCTATAATTACTCAAAAAAAATCTGTATCTTGTCTTTTAGTTTGAAGATTTACTCATTAGCAGCAGAAAGAAGTCTCAAGTTTGAAGGTTTGATGAATGTGACTAATCACATTCTGTTCTAAAACAGAAGAAAAGGTGGGTTTTGCTTTCAGAAACCACAGGATCCATGACATTTAGAGAGTCAATCACTGCTCACCTTTCAAGTGTTTAAGCATTTAGAGTCTAAACCCAGACAAACTGGATTTGAACCTTGAATCCGCCATGGACAAGTTATTCAACCTCTTTGGTCCTTAGTTTCCTCACCTGTAATGTGGCCTTATTAATAGCAGTCTCCTCTTAGGATTGACATAGGACTAATTGAGACAATGAACAGAGCTGAGATGGGTTTAGAAGAGGCTCTGGCACATTGCAAGAGCTTAATACATGCTGGCTATTATTACTTTCCTGTTTACACCTGATTATTATGAATATAAAGATTTACATTCGGACTAAGGATAAGGATTCATACTTTGAATCACTACACACATTTCAAGCAACTAAAGAGAAGGTTTTGTGCATCTTACAACAGTCTCTTTTTTATATTGTACTTTTTCAATTCAGTGATTTTATTGATGAGGATAAACTAGATTATACATGAGTTTAAAGGAAAAAATGTCCAACAAATGTTTCTCTCTTACTCTCCCATGTCTAGGTCTGCTATGGGTTCAAATGACAGACAACCCAGGGCATTGATCATGTGCTGACTTCCCTCTTGCCTATTTCTGTCTTAGGGAATCACCACAGCAACATGCATGTCCCTGATCAGTTGCATGGGGGAGAAGAACAGAGTGGAGGGTGGAGTCATGACTAACATGTGGTGCTCCCACTCACTCAACTTAGCTGAAGTGTATTGTACAGCGTTCTTGCCATCTAGCATTCACCCATTTGTCAAAAGCGGAAGAGAACCAGACACAGAAGAGGAGTGATAACGCCTGCCATAAGAGTAAATGGCTATAATAATCACTCATCCAGTGACTGGGGCTGAGCAGTTTTAATTTCTTGAAGTTCTTAATCAAAAGTTATCAGTGTATTATAAACCCAGTAGAAACCTCACAAAATTCCATAGCAGGTGTCAAAGGTCATGGAAGAAGAATCCTACTAAAACATTGTTAATTCATGCACAATTTCAGGGATTTATGGTAATGACTTTTCCCTCTCTGAACTTTGATCTTGCCCTATGCAAGAGAAAAAGGAGTTCCTATGTCCCTGTCCCCAGAGTAGCAAAAAAGAGACCTAATGATTGGATCCAATACAACGTGGAATTTGGACTTTAATCCATAAGATCATATGACCTACTTTAAGCAGGAGAAATACTAACACAAAATCACCTTCTTCATAGAAAAGGGATGTTCCTATTTCACTGATTCCTTCCAAATTCCCTCTCTTCTCTTGAAAAATAAAAACTTTCTGGTTAAGTATCCTACTTGGTCAAGCTATCTCCCTAGCTTGCTTTTTTTTTCCACTGTCAAACTAATGAAACAAGTTATATCCCCTGACTCTTTTTCATCATTTTCCATTTCCTCCTTCTGTATAACTGTCAAATTTGATTTTCAAATCTGTACTCCAGTCTCTAGAGTCACACTATATCACTTGAATATCTCACTTCACATATCTAGACTTACACTCACAATTTCTGCCCAAAATCAGAGATGCCAAATAAATGCTCACTGAAATGGTCTGCATAATCAATAATTTTTCATCTTATCTATGGAGTGTGTTTCCAATTCTCATATGTCTTCAATCAACCAACCAGTTCATTGGTTCTCAAGGTTCAAAGGTAAATCCACTATGACTGGGCTCTGCTTGCTTCCCACCCGTAGACAAGGATTCTCATGTTTACAAACTGCTATAATTATTCAAAAAAAAAATCTGTATCTTGTCTTTTAGTTTGAAGATTTACTAATTAGCAGCAGAAAAAAGTCTCTTAGTTTCTCATTTTAGTTAAAATTTTGCCCAAGTTTGAAATATCCATAAACATTGAAATCTTCATCATTTTTTAGCCCCAAATTGCATCTGCCCTGAAAGACTATTAATTCATTTTATGAAATGTCTCTTCTGATTTTTCACCACCATTATACTTAGCATGGTACTTAGTACCTCACACCTGAGCCATCTGCATCATCATCTAATTGGTCTTCTTTTCTGGAAGTTTTTCTGCATCTTTCAATTTCATCATGCCACTTGCACAATCATCCTAAACCATGACTTGCATTATGTTAATTTCCTGGTGGGGGTGGAAGGGATCCTTTTAGAGTCTACCAATGTGTACAGCATAAACACCAACTCCTTTTCATCATAGAAGCTTTTCCCTTGACCATGAATTTCCTGCTAAATCAAATCAAATCACTCACTGACCTTTAGAAGGATCATTTACTTTTCCATTCTCTGCCTTTCCCATCCCTCTGCTTGGCACATACCTCCCACCTTCGCTCAGACAAATCCCTCTTGTCATCCACAGCCATTACCAGTGCCTCCATAACACTTTCTGAATCATGGTTGCTCCATAAATATAACATAGTTTGAGCCGGGCTCTGTGGCTCAGCCTGCAATCCCGCGCCTTGGGAGGCTGAGGTGAGTGAATTGCCTGAGCCGGCGGGTTCCAGATCCGCCTGGGCAATTTGGTGAGACCTCATCTCTACAATAAATCAAAAAATGAGCCGGGTGTGGTAGTGCGCACCTGCTACTTGGAAGGCTGAGGCGGAAGGATCGCTAGAGCCCAGTAGGTCAAGGCTGCGGTGGCCGGGAGCAGCCACTGCACTCCAGTCTGGGCGACAGAGTGAGACTCCAACGCAAAAAAAAAAAGAAAAAAGAAAGAAACCATAGTTTGTGTACAAATAGTCACAGAGCAGCATCCCACAGAACGCCACTCACATGTGTTTTGATATTTAAACTAAAATTCAATGCTTTTAGGGACCACATATACCTTAAATATCTTCAGCACTTGAGTTCAAAAACCCTGGTTTATGCCATGTTGTGCTAGTGACATTGTTGTTTCATAATTTTTATCTGTGAATGTTTTTTAATGTTTATTTTACCAACTCATTTGTTAAGTTTCTTAAGGTCAGAAAAACGTTTTGTTTTTTTTTGTTTGTTTGTTTTTGAGTTGGAATCTCACTCTGTCGCCCAGACTGGAGTGCAGTGGCCGCTTCCGGCCACCGCAGCCTCGACCTGCTGAACTCTGGCGATCCTTCCGCCTCAGCCTTCCGAGTAGCCGAAATTACAGGCATGCGCTACCACGCCCGGCTGTTTTTTTTTGTTTTTTTTTTTTATTTATTGTAGAGATCAGGTCTCGCTGCCCAGGCGGGTCTCGAACCCGCGGGCTCAGGCAATCCGCTCACCTCAGCCTCCCAAAGGCGCGGGATTACAGGCTGAGCCACCGAGCCCAGCCAGAAAAATGTTTTATACAATTAAAAATTTAAACAGGGCAAGAGCAGTGGAAAGCATTTTGTAAACATAATTAGCCAAAGAGTTGTTGAGTGCTAACATTCCGTTTATTCCAAGTTCTGCCAACTCTGAGACCAGGAGGATATCTTAGACGCACTGAGGTATAGAAATGGTTTCATTCACTGGGGAAAAGAAATGATTCCACAAACATTTTTTTCCCCCTGCTCTGCAACAAACTGACAATTTTCATTTTCATATTACTTTATTAGTTCCTTCAGGTTTTTACCTCAATTTAAGCTTCATATTCAAACAAAAAATTCTATTATGTAAAAGAATTCATTCAGAAGATCTTAAAATCCCAAATAAAAGAAGTAATTGTTGAAGCAGGTAGCTCCAAAATGGAAAAGTAAGGAAAGATGATTTTTTTAAAAATTGAATTCAGCAGAGGGAAAAAATAATCTCAGTTATTTTAAATGATTTGGAGATAAGAGAGGAAAAATATTTACAAGCAATATTTTGGGAAAAGAGCAGGGGTAGTAGGAATACAGCAGTGACTGAAAGAGAAAACAAGCTACTATTTATTAAATGCCTAGGATTTCACACACCATGTGTCACAATTACTGTGTGAAGTTGGTACGGTTGTTTTTACCCTAAAGATAAAGAATTGAAGCTCACAGATTTTACCTGACTTTACATAGCTTGGTAAGTCATAGCATCAGAATTCAAATTTGAATCTCTAATTTGAAAGCCTGCATTCTTAGACGTGAGCTACATTCTTCTTACATTTTAAATGGGAATAAAATAGATATAGTGGGTTTAGAAGATAACAACTGGTGTACTGGTCCAACCAATAAAAACTTGTAACTTTATTCAAAAATAAGTGTATAATTCAGAAGAACAATTCTAGCGATGTCATGAGATAAACAATGATGGAAAAGAATTACTTTAATGTAAAACAGACAAGAGGAATATCCAGCGTGGAATTACAAGAAATGACCATGGAAGTAGTTTAAAGAGTTCTCCGCCTGTACGGAAGAATCAATGGAGCCCAGCAGGTAGACGTTGGTGTGGCTGTGAGCATGCCACTACACTCCAGCCTGGGTGATGGAGTGAGACTCCAACTCAAAAAAAAAAAAAAAAGTTATCAGCCTGGGCTGTGACTTTGAGATGATGAAGACACAAAATCAGGAAATGCCAGCAAGACCAGCACTGAAGAGGGCAGTGGCAGCACCTGCCATTGTACAATGGCTCAGGATGATGATTTTGCAATCTCACCTCTGGAAACTTAGAGGAGTAACTAAAAAGGTGGGATGGGGAGGGAGGGAAGAGAGCCTGAAAGAACAAAGATATGGATAGCTGTATGTTTTTATAAAAGAAAACAAAAACTAGTGATCTATAGATAGTTGGGGAAATACTAGGAAAGCTATAGAATACTATACAAAGTTATTAACATGTTAAATATTATTGCTTAGAAGCCTTAGAAAAGTGTTTAAAATTGGTCAAAGGCAAAAGTAAAGCATTGATATTGAATGTACTATAATAGCTATTATTTTTTTAGACAACTATTTGCCAAATACTATGCATTAACTCATTTAAAGAGAATGACTACTCTGTGAGGAAGGTGTTATTATTATCTCCATTATGAAGAAGGGCAACCCAAGGAAAGTCACAACAAGTATGTCCAAGGTCACACAGCTACTGTGAGCATTAGACAGGGGTCAAACACATGTAGTCTGGCTCTAAAACCCAAACTATTAACCAAATGTTAGTGTTGCTTTCATAATTATAAAATTCATAAATGTCAATGCAAGGATGAAATATGTGTGGACAAAGAGTAAGAAATATTACTGAAGAGGAATTAGCATGACTTGGAAGTAGAATAAAAGTAGAATAGATTATTAATTTATTTTGTCCCTATTCTGTATAAGACCCTACATAAGTGTTTTAAGAAATTTCTCTAGTAATGGTTCAATCCTTTCTGGCATGGTAAGTTAATTTTTGTGGTCTTTTCCAGACTTTTGGCTTGGAGACATAAAAATATATCAGGTATTGGTGATATTTATCATTATTATTCATACATAACTGGTTGAAATGTATACATATAATTTCATAGAGACTTTCATTCACAGAATAAGAAATTATAATGGCAATGACATAAAAAAAGCAGGCATACCTCATTTTATTGCATTTCACTTTATTGCACTCCACAGACACTGTGTTTTTGTTGTTGTGTTAGAGACAGGGTCTTGCCATGCTGCCCAGGCTAGAGTGCAGTGGTGACTCTACGTATGATCATAGCTCACTACAGCCTCTAACTTAACTCCTGACCTCAAGCAATCTTCCTGCCTCAGTCTCCCGAGTATCTAGGACTACAGGCACATGCTACTCTCTCTGGTTTAACATTGAATTTTTTTACAAATAATAGAAGGTTTGTGGCAACCCTGCATAGAGCAAGCCTGTTGGTGCCAATTTTTCAATAGCATGTACTCATTTTGTGTCTCCGTGTCACATTTTGGTAATGCTCACAATATTTCAAAATAATAATAATAATAATATTGCTATTAATATTTGAATAGGAATCTTACTCTGTCGCCCAGGCTGGAGTGCAGTGGCATGCTCAAACCACTGCAGCCTTGACCTGCTGGGTTCAGGTAATCCTTCCACCTCAGCCTTCCAAGTAGCTGGAAACACAGGCACACACCACCATACCCAGCTAATTTTTTTTATTTATTGTAAAGATGAGTTCTCGCCCTGTTGCTCAGACTGGTCTCAAACTCCTGAGCTCAGGCAATCTTCTCACCTCCACCTCCCAAAAAGAGATGCTGAAATTACAGGCATGAGCCACTGCTCCCGGCCACATTTTTAAAATTATTAATTGATGTGCCACTGTGATCTGTGTTCAGTGATCTTTGATATTACTATTATAATTATTTGGGGGTGCCAGGAGCCACATCCATGTATGACTGGAACTTAATCAATAAACGTGTGTGTTCTGACAGTTCTAACCACCAGTCATTCCCTGTCTTCTTCCCCCTCATCAGGCCATCCTATTCCTTGAGACACAACAATACTGAAATTAGGCAAATTAATAACCCTACAATGGCCTCTAAGTGTTTAAGTGAATGGAAGGGTTGCACATCCCTCACTTTCTACCAAAAGCTAGAGATGATTACACCTAGTGAGGAAGGCATGTCAAAAGCTGAGATGCATCAAAAGCTAAGCCTTATGTGCCAGCTGGAGAAGTTGTGGATGCAAAGAAAAAGTTATTGAAGGAACTTAAAAGTGATGCTCCAAATGACAAGAAAGCAAAACAGCCTCATTCCTGATATGGAAAAAGTATGAGTGATCTGGATAGAAGATCAAACCAGCCACAACATTCCCATAAGCCAAAGCCTAATCCAGAGCAAGGCACTATTTAATTTTGTGAAATATAAGAGAGATGAGGAAGCTTCAAAAGAAAAGTCTGAGATTCACAGAGGATGGTTCATAAGGTTTTAGGGAGGAAGTTATCTCTATAACATAAAAGTGTAAGATGAAGTAAAAAGTGCTAACATAGAAACTTCAGCAAATTATCCAGAAGATCTAGCTAAGGTCATTGATGAAGGTGGAAACAATAAACAACAGATTTTCAATGAAATCAGTCTTCTATTAGAAGAAGATGCCATCTGGTACTTTTTTTTTTTTTTTGAGTTGGAGTCTCACTCTGTCACCCAGACTGGAGTGCAGTGGCCGCTCCCAATCACCGCAGCCTCAACCTGCCGGGTTCCAGCGATCCTTCCGCCTCAGCCTTCCAAGTAGCTGGAACTACGGGCACGCGCTACCACGACCGGCTAATTTTTTGATTTATGGTAGAGTTGAGGTCTCGCCTGCCCAGGTGGGTCTCAAACCCACTGGCTCAGGCAATCCACTCACCTCAGCCTCCCAAAGGTGTGGGATTACAGGCTGAGCCACCAAGCGATTCATAAAAGGAGGTTAAAAGTACCAAAATAACAGTAATTTGGAAGATTGTTAGCTTTTAGCAATAAAGCATTTTTAATTTAGGTATGTACATTGTTTCTTTATACATAATGCCCATTGCACAGTTGACAGACTACAGTATAAACATAAATTTTATACGCACTAGGAAACAAAAAATTTGTGTGACTAGGACTTGCTTTATTGCAATATCTACCTTATTGCAGTGGTCTGGAGCCAAACCTGCAATAATGCCTGTAGTGAAGTTCAAACAAAATGCAATGGGAGTGAAATTACTTCCCTGGATTTGTCAAAAAAAAATAATAAACTCTTAAATTTATCATTTACGTTTAAAGGTAGCAAGCATTTCAAACTATAATTTAACTTCTTTGAAACAAATTGGTACAAAACATTGTAAAGAGATTTGTGTATATTTAAAATTTCAAGTAAGATTTAATTCCTCAGCATTTTAGAGCTGTAGCAAAGAGAAACACCTATTGTTTTCTTGAGACTGTGACTGTACATGAAATGCGTATGGGTTTGTATATATAAATACACCAAATACTATATATCTGTATGTACATGCATTCAAATATTTCTTCCATTATTCCATTTCATATGACCTACTAAAAAGAAATCCCAAAGGAATAGTGCAATAAATGATGTTACATCCAACTTTTGCAAACCACAAACTGTCACTGTAATGTCACATTTCATTTCAACCCAATTTCAAGACTATAAACCTCCAATTCTCAAAGGTAACTTAAGCTATATTCAGCCTTAAAAGGTTTCAACTTTAGTTAATGCCATCTTCATTGTTGCTTGAGCATTACAAACCCAAAGTATTAGGAACAAAGTAATGCAGCAAAGCAGTCAGAAGTACTGTTATAAACAAAGGAGACATTTTCTTGCATGACTTCTGGAAAATGAGTTTTTGACTATAGACACATCACATGTATTGTTTTAATGGGCACCAAGAAATTACTAACTTAATGCCTGTAAAAAAGGAAATAGTTAAAGCTTCTTTATAACAAATGCTGAACTGAATTGTGCATATTACACATACAGATTTTGAAAACACCTATATTACATACCATTTAAGCAGAGCTCTCCTGTGATGGAGTGTTGTAGGCAAAGGAATTTTATCCATTGTTTCTAATACTATTTCAAATGGAATCATTTGAAACCGTGATTAAAAATGTATACTGGTATGTCAGGTCTGGTATTAGGAATAGGAATGTGCTTTTTAAAGCCCATTATACAATTTTTGTTATTTGAGGACCAGAAAGTAAGAAACAAAATAAACTCATAGGTTTTTAAAACATAAAACTTGCGACAACACCCATCCTTAAATATCTCCTACCAAAAGGTCACATAAAGAAATGAAATTATCAAATGAAAGAGCACATGGAGACATACACCAGCATTGTAAAAATCAATTTAAGAAGTGCAACTGCAGTTGTCTTTCCTGGATTTTTAATTATGTGTTTGTTTGCCATGGTGGCCTAATTTAGTCAAGAAGATGAGCCAACATTAAAAGCTGGTAGGAGAGGTAAGTAATCCCCAGGGTGGGCTGCTTGTGCTCAGGAGTTTAAAAGCTACACAGACAGAGGCAGAAGCCAAGGCACATTTGAGAAGGGGGTCCGCATGACAAACAGTGAAAGGCGAGCAAATCAAATTTTTCACAATTAGTTGAACAACAACTGTGACAGGTTTAGCGCTTAGCATTTTCATTTGTGTGCTCAAATTTGGTTATCTGTCCTCTTTTATGCAAATGCAATGTGACAGGAGAAGCTGGGAGCACTCGAGCAGGCCAATCACTCACAACAGGGGCTGGGGCCCGCGCGGCTGAGAGGCCAGGATTAAATGGACTGAATGCTGATGGATAAATGACATGAGCCACGCTGAAAGCCTCATGAACTGATTTAAAACTTCTAAGGGAGGATGCCAAGAATATAATTATGCTTTATGCCCCAGCCTAAACTGTCAAAAATAAAAAGATAAAAGAAGAATATAAATTGTACCAAATGAATATTATCAGCATTCATAATTTAACTAAACCCAACATGTTTATCCTACATTGGAAAATAGATAAGATTGGAAAGCTGTGTTCTTATGCCACTGGCCTTAGGACTGAAGTAAAGTTTAAAAATGTACAAATGAAGCACAATGGAAAGGTATTCAAGCCATCACAGCCTTCTTCTTAAGGGGTGCAGTCTCCAGCGGACAAGGATCCCCTCAGCAAAACTGGTCCAGCCAGCTCACCTTTACATGTGTCTTTACTCCATTATGACTCAGCAAAAAGGTGGAGGTGCAAGTGCAGGCTAGCATCTCCTTTTGCATGTAGGGCCTTGAAGCACCAGCACCAGCACCGAGGAGACTGAGGGATAATTTCCAGCCATGTGTGCGGGGGGTGTCTGTTCTCTACCCCACTCAGCTCTAACATTCTATGACACTTAGTCAAAAAAGTTGAAAAACACTAGAGCTTAGTCATCATGTTTGCTTCATCTAGGTTTTATAATCTTATTGTCTCTTCTAGTTGTTAGTAGAATGTTTTACAACACAGTTTCTTCAGAGTCTCCTATCTGAAAAACAGGAATCTCAACTATTGTCCTTGGTTCTTTTCAATATGATTGCAATTTCTCTATTATCACAATACACTCATACAACTTTCTGGGAAAACATCAATGATTTTAGACCAAAAAAAACCAGAAAAGGTCCACACATATGTATTTTGTGGGTAAATAATAGACATAAAGGGAGAAAGAAATCTTAAATTATTTTAGAAAAAGGAGGAGGATATAAAACAGTGCAATACAATATGAAGAGAGACAGAATGATGGTAACAAAGGCAAAAAATGTTTGAATGAATTGTGAACACTCATATTCAATAGAATAAAAACACAAATGTTAAAAATAAAATATAACTTCCCCAATAATTGATGCTATTAGCTAATAAAATTTTTCTACTCTAGAAGAAACTTTTACATGTTTGTTACCTTAGTCCATCTCTTAAAAATTCACCATTATTATCACAGAAACAGAAAACTTGGTACCACATGTTCTCACTTACAAGTGGTAGCTAAATACTGGGTACACTCAGACATAAAGATGAGAACAACAGACACGGGAGATGCCTAATGTGAGGATGGGGAAAGAGAGACAAGGGTTGAAAAACAACCCATTGGGTACCATACTTACTACCTGGGTGTCAGGATCAATAGAAGCCCAAACCTCACTATCATGCAATATACCTGGTGTAATAAGCCTGAACATGTATGCCTTGAATCTAAAATATATTTTTCAAAAAGACATAATAAAAATACATATAGATCATGGCTTACTGCAGGATTAACCACTATAAAGAATGTTTATAAAATTCAGGCCCAGCATGGTGGCTCACACCTATAATCCCAGGCTGACACAGGAGGATTGCTTGAATCCAGGAGTCCGAGTTCAGCCAGGACAACATAACTATACAAAATATTTTGAAAAATTAGCCAGGGGGGTGGTGTACACCTGTAGTTCCAGCTACTCAGGAGATTGAAGCAGAAGAATAGCCTGAGCCTAGGAGTTTGAGGCCACAGTGAACCTGGGCAACAGAACGAGACCCCAACTCAAAAATAAAATACAATTCAGAAAATATTAATGGGTGCACATCTGTATTCAAAGAAAATCGATATATTGATTCCTTGTTCAGGAGACTTGAGCCTGATATGCTACTATGACAAAATAATTAAATCCACCTTTACAAACATTGAATAATATTATAAAAAATGTTATGAAACCCCTTTAAAAATTTTATATAGAAGTAAAAACATTTACATAGAGAAGTGCACCTGTGTAACCACCACCAGATCAAGAAAGCTTCTGCCAGCTCCCCAGAAGTCCCTTCTCAGTCACTGACCCTCCAAATGTAACTACTCCTGAACTCCATCAGCACAGCTTGGTTTTGCCTGTTTGGGGAATCCATTCAAATTCAGTCACACAAAATCTATTATTTGTGTGTGTCTTCTTTTGTGTGTGAGTGTTGGCGGAGAGGGGAAGTCTGACTTCTTTGCTCAACATTATGTTTGTGGCTTTTATCCATGTTATGTAACCAGTAGTTTATCCTTTTGCATGATATGACATTATTCCATTGTCTATACAGAATACTCTACCACAAGTGACACTTAGATTATTTCCAGTTTAGGGATATTACAAATGCTGCTGTACACATTCATGTAAATTTACTTTGGTGCACATATAGTATCATTTCTATGGAGTATATACCTAGGAGTGGGATTACTGGGTCTTTAGATGTACACATATATTTTAATATGATTGTGTAGCTTTAATAGCTTCTCCTTAAAAATTTTCTAGGCTGGGCGTGGTGGCTCAGTCTGCAATCACAGCACTTTGGGAGACAGAGGTGACAGAATTGCCTGAGCCTGGGGGTTCGAGATCTGGGGAACTTGGTGAGACCTTGTCTTTACAATTAAAAAAAAAAAGCCAGCATGGTGGCATGCACCTGTGATTCCAGCTACTTGGAAGACTGAGGTAGAAGGATCGCCTAAGCCCAGTTGGTCAAGGTTTAGTGGCTGTGAGTGTGCCACTACACTCCAGCCTGGGTGACAGAGTGAGACTCCAACTCAAAAAAAATTTTTTGTTTATACAGTGGGACAAAGCTCTCTTTATTTAGTAAAGTAACTTACTGAGCCTTGTGAAACTTTATTTTAGGTTATCAAACAATGAAAATAAGACAGCAAGAAATAAAGTTGAGCAAAATTAAATACACTACATGCACAACTCAAAGCTAAAAAGTAATGTGTCTAAATCAAAGCCTAAATGGTGATTTCTCCTAGCTCTGTTCCAATTGCATATGCCTCACTGGGAAGAGAAAGGAGGTCTGTCAACTCCGATGCAATCTGTTTAAGGATTTCATTCATTGTACTGTAAATGACGACTTCACTGAAGGGTTTCCCAAAAAGTGTGCTGTGAGGCTAACACAAGATACCTCAGCCCACAAATTCTAATCTTATGTGGCAGACACAGCACCCAATCTACAGCATTCAAAGTATGAACCATATTTTTATTCCTTAAACACATCTGGTTTTATCTTTTTAGAGCAACAAAAACTTTGCTGCAGTCTTCATCTTTAACTATCCATTTCCAGCCAGCATGCCCACCCGTCAGCTTCTTATCTGCTCTCACCCAACAGAACTGAGACCACTCCACAAGTCAACTATAACTCTAATGGGACTTCTCTACTGCCACAAGGGGAACACGCAGTTGAAGAAGCAAATCCTAGTGTCAACTCTGTCCACTGGGCACACCAACATATGGTCTCAGCACAAAGCTTCAGTGCTGAAACCCTCCAAAAAACATTGATACCTATGTCGGGGAACTTGCAGTTGGGTCAGTCAGGTCCACCTTACTTCTGCCCAGCAGTTTTCTTTTTCTTTTTTTCTTTTTTGTTTATTTGTTTGGTTGTTTTTTTTGTTTTTGTTTTTGACATCTTACCAGTTTTATTATTTCTGAGTTTGGGAAAGCAAAAATTAAAATTAGTTGTTAGAGGAAACAAAATCTGTACCTAGATACAAGAAATATTTACAGTTAATATTGCAAATAAACACAGCAATAAACAATGGTTACTAGAAGCAACTTTTTTCAAAAGTAAGGACTTTTCAAAATGATTGAAGAATATGTCAAAAAACACTGAAAGTTAATAGATCATTTTGGTGGCAAAAGGAAATCTAACTGGGAAGAAAATAACTCACTTATTTTACAGAAAAAGACTCAAATTCCAATTTTACTTCTTTTGCACATTTTTAATAAAATTTACAGTAGAAGTATTATTGTACTTTTATATGCATGTATTTAGTAATACATGGAAATATAAATTCAGATAGGAAATACCTACAGATTACTTACAGATAGGTTTTTAGCTATAGTTTCAAAGTATAATTAATTTAATATGATAAATGAAATAATGTATGATTAATTATAGTATTACCTATTTGATAAATTATAACTTTTTAATAAACAAACTATATTCATTATTTGCTATATATATATTTATATTTGTAATTATTTTTGCCTTATATGATCAATCATTCACATTATCTTTTTTTTTTTTTAGTTGGAGTCTCACTTGGTCGCCCAGGCTAAAGTGCAATGGCACGATCACAGCTACCACAGCCTCAACCTGCTGGACTTAGGTGATCCTTCTGTCTCAGCCTTCCAAGTAGCTGGGACAACAGACGCATGCCACCATGCCCAGCTAATTTTTTGTTTACCATAGAGACAAGGTATCACCATGTCGTTCAGGCTGGTCTCTAACTCCTGAGCTCAGGCAATCTTCTAGCCTCCACCTCTCAAAATGTTGGGATTGCAGGCATGAGCCACCAGGTCCAGCCAATGGGCCAGTATATGAGTTTTCACTCAGGGGTACATATCAGCTTGTCCCCCAAGGGTTCCACATAACCCTTCTTCTGGTGATAGGCTCCTGTCGTTGACCCCACTCTCATGGGTCTCTCTCATAACATTTGCTGTCATTCTCCAGCATGAGATACTGCTTCCATCTCTATATCCCTGGCATAGCTAGGTCCTCTTCTGGAATACCCTGGCTTCTGGCTACCCCTCCCCAGATCCTCCACAGATTCTCTGATGAGCACACCCAGTATCCTCTTTTCAGCCAGCACACCCTCCTCCATTTTCTCTGAGCCTCCAGTTTTGGACGGCACAATTCCATTCTCTCCCTTGCAAACTGTTCCCTAAGGTTATCATCCAGGGATATGTAAGATTCCACCCAAAATGCCTCATCCCTCCTCTTCTAGGCAGTCAAATCACAATTCCAGGTCATATCACCTGTCCACAGATTCTCAAACAAATATCAAAATAATCATTAACAATGACACTTTTTCCAGACTCCACCTTAACCAAAACAATCCCCCCCAAACACAAATAATTTATGGGAAGAAAATCTTTTGTCAATAGTGCCAAAATGCCTAAACTATCTCCTCAAGGACAATTTTTATTCATTCTTGAACACGCAGCTGCAATGTCACCTTCTCTGTGGAACCCACAGCAAACTCCTTGAGACAAAGTTAGTCACTTCATTTTCTGAGCTTCACAAGATCATTATAGCATTTAACATGTTGTATTATAATTACCTGCTAGAAAGTCTGCCTTTTCCACTGGGCCATGAACTCCACAAGAACAGAGACTGTGTCTTATTCATCTTTCAATCCCCCATCTCAATTCAATTTAGCAAATATTCAACATCCAGCACTGTGTCAATTTCAAAGTTAGTACTTAGTAAATATTTCATGAGAAAATGAAAGAGTGAAGGAAGATAAATTTACATTATCTTATAACACTTTCAAAAAAAGTTCTGGCAGAAACTTCCCTGTTCATTTCTACTTCCAAGAAAAGAAGTATGTTTTTCTAAAATCCATGCTTAGATCATGGACCCTCAAGATTTGTTTTTCTAGTTTGTTTTATGTTTACAAATTTAAATTTAAGTGATAAATAACTTGAATTATATGGCATAGCACAAGTGGCCTTGGAGGCAATCTAGTCTAGGGAGACAGCTAATATATGGCACTTGTGGCACTCTCTCCACCTCCTGTACCCATAGCAGACAGCACTAATCGATCATGGTGCTCTTTCTCATTAAGCCCTGGCTCAGCCTTAGAATTCTCAACTCAGCACTTAACAGGCTGCTTTCTGGAGCTGGTGGTCAGCATGAATCTTGCTTGCCATCCTTGATCTAGTTTATTCTCTCTTGTTGCAGATAAGCAAAGTGAAGTCCAGAAGGATTAAATGGCTTTGCTTAGGTCATAGAGCTAATTATTATTAGAGCCTGAACTAGAACCCATGTCACCTAGGGCTCTTTCTACTAAAATACACTTTAATTCGATAGCTGGCTAGTAGAAATGAATACTTCTTTTAAAATGTGGCCAGGCACAGCAGCTCATGTCTGTATTCACAGCATTTTGGGAAGCCAGGACAGGAGGATTGCTTGAGCCCAGGAGTTCAAGACTAGCCTGGGCAACGCAGTGAAATCTCATCTCTAAAACTGAAAAAAAAAAAAAAAAATTAGTCAGGCGTGGTGGTGTGCACCTATAGTCTCAGCTATTTGGGAGGATGAGGTGGAAGGATCGCCTAAGCCCTGGAGTGGTGAGCAGTGATCGATCACACCACTGCACTCCAACCTGGGTGACAGGATGAGACCCAGACCCAAAAGAAAAAAGAAGATGCTAGTTTTGCTCATTACTTTTTGTGTGTATTTATGTATACATGTATATATATGATGATGAACAAAATCAACATATTTTAGACTAATAATCTACATGTATATATGTATTTGCATATATATGAACAAAACTAGCATTTTCTATGTAGTAGCTATTCCTATCAATCTACTATAGAACATATGTGTGTTATATATTATATTGCATACTATAATATTTTTTTTTAATCAAAAGTGAGGTACCTTTAAGAGTGTGCCACAAAAGAAAGCAATGAAAAACAAGCATTGACCAGTTTAACTGTTTGGTGTTTTTCCTATAGCTTCTTAGCATATCCAAGACATATTTTTTTTTAAAAAAAGCTGTAGTAATGAGAATACAAGTAAGACTGAAAAATCTATGTAGCTTTTGTCAATTAGTCATTGAGATAGGAATGCTTATTAACTTTCACTTATAAATTCAAATTATTCTCCTCTGCTGAGGTGGCACCACATCAGTACAAGGGGGAGTTGGAGAGGATCCCACAACTGTCTTAATGGTATTGTTTAGACTACTCAGATGCCAGAGGTATCTATCTTTATCATATACAAATGTTTATGCGTAAAAGGAAACAAGAAATATATTAAGAAGTAAGTGCAAGCTACTGTTTTCTTTTTCAGAGCATGAGTTTAAAATTCTCCAAAGGGATAGACGTGTTTCTTCCAAGTGGGCCAGCAGGGGTATGAGAAAGAAACAGAAAGTTGAAATAAATAAAAATCTCAGATTCCTCAGCCTCTTATTCTCTCAGTAGCAAACTGAAAGATACTCAAAGAATCAACACCCAGGATACCTCATTACCAGAAACAGAGAGGCAAATGAGGAAGAGAGGAAGGAAAAAGCAACCCCACAGTCTGAGAACAGATAAAAGAAGACAAGCAAAAGTCTCGGGCATGGAATCACACACAGTTGGCCATTCGAGGATAAGAAATGAAATAAACTATTAGCAAATAACAATGATAGCCTTTGGGGGAGGGAGGAAATGTCTGATTTTTGTAAACCAAGAAAAAGTAGTTGTAACTGACCTCAGGTTGACGTTTGGGCTACCTGTGTTCATTTGCATCATTGCAGGATTTATAAATGGAGTAAGGAGACTTATAACAGGGGCCCTGTAGACATGACTCTTCAGAGACTGGGGGTATTAGAGCAAGGCTTTAGCAATCTTATTTTACCAACGATCCCTGGGGAAAATGGTGATGGCAGCTGTGGCAGTTACTTACCTAGTGTTTCTCAAACCCAATCTAACCCTTCCACATTTGGCTCTGTAATGCCATGACTACATGTCTGAAACTCCATTTCCCAGACCAAGTTGATGGTTGGTTTCCAGTTAGGTTTTTTGTTTTGGGTTTTTTTGTTTTTGTTTTTTTTTGAGTCAGAGTCTCTTTGTCGCCCAGGCTGGAGTGCAGTGGCATGCTCACGGCCACCGCAGCCTCAACTTGCTGGACTCAGGTGATCCTTCCACCTCAGCCTTCCAAGTAGCTGGAACCACAGGCACATGCCACCATGCCTGGCTAATTTTTTTATTACTGTAGAGACAAGGTCTTGCCATATTGCCTAGGCTGGTCTCAAACCCATGGGATCGGACAATCCTCTCACCTCTACCTCCTAAAGTGCTGAGATTACAGGCATGAGCCACCGTGCCTGACTTCCAGTTAGGTTTTTACCAATGGGAAGAACTATCGAGAGACTGCAAGAGCAGAAATAAAGGGAGAAAGGATGCTTCCGCTTCCATCTCTTGTGCGCTTCCCTTCAGCATCTTTCATCATTTTCAGAGTCAGCTATGTGTGATCCTCTCAGAAGCAGGCACCAACTATGAGTTGGTTCCTCTTCCATGACAGATACCTGTTCCCTTCTAGTCTTAGCTCTCGAGGCAGCAGCAATCCTCCTCCATCATGTCTAAGCTGTTGTAACCAACATTTCATTACCCATTTTTGGAAAATATGACATGAGTTTGGCACTGGGAGACAAGAAAGCAACACAACTACATGCTTTGCTGTATGCATGAGAACTGAATAAAAGATGCCCAGTGGCCAATCACGGATAGACTTTGAGAGAAGCAACATCATTGTTCATGGATCATTATGCACGTCTCTTATTTACAGTGATCTGCAGACTAAAGAGTTAGCAGTGAAGATTGTGCTTTATACAATTAATCACACTTGATATACTGTGGTAATTAATTTTTGAATCATGGTATTGAGGAGTTACTGTTATTTAAGTAAACTGTGGTAACTGAAATTCGTGCACATCAGAATAGTTTAAAGCACTCAACTGCTAATAGACTCAACTATTGGGCACAGTGGCTTACACCTATAATCCCAGCAATTTGGGAGGCTGAGGTGAGAGGATTGCCTGAGTCCACGGGTTTGAAACCAGCCTGGGCAACTTGGCGAGACTTCATCTCAACAATAATTCAAAAAAATAGCCAGGCATGGTGGTGGGTGCCTGTAGTTCCAGCTACCTGGAAGACTGAGGTAGGAAGACCGTCTGAGCCCAGCAGGTTGAGGCTGCGATGGCCATGAGTGTGCCACTGCACTCCAGCCTGGGCAACAGAGTGTGACTACAGCTCAAAAAAAAAAAGAGTCAACTATTGGGAGTTCATAACTTAATTCCTTTTGAATCTTAACTCATCAAATGTTTCAACAAATGTACCTCAGAACAGACTTGACTAACCTTTTTGCTTTTTGAGACAAATTCATGATGAAGTTCTATGAGTAAAAAGAGCAGTCTGCTTCCTTTCATTCTCTATTCCCTCATGCCATTTACACCTTTTCCTGCATTCGCACACTGCATATGTTAGTCATGGAGAATCATGCTCATTCTTACTGTAGGCTGCTCTCCTCAGCTGCCTTTTGTGTAAGTACAGTCAGAGATTAGACGAAAATGAGCACACACAGATTACAGTTGTTTGACACAAAGGTGAAATCTCTGTTTGCTAGTCTTCACAACTTACTGTGTTAGAGTTCTATATCCATGTCCTTTGTCATGTGCCATTGCTTTATTAGAGTAGGCAGAGTGTATTTCCTGCCACACTGGTGGCTTGGCTGATGAAATATGGGTGCATGTGACAATGTGCCAGACTGAGGTCTCAAGAGGTATGGCATGTTTATAGTCATCCTCTAATGTTCTACAACTATCTGCCATAAAAAGAGAATGCCCAAGCCCCAGAATAAACACATGTGGAACAGAGCTGAAGCTGGCTTCATAGCCTTGGAACAGGACTCCTCAGCTAACCCCAGTATAGATCAGCTGAGCTGCCATCAACCTGCAGATAGGCACAAGAAAAGCTTAAGATATTGAGCTACTGAATGTTTCACTACACATCATATTTTGGCAATAGTTGAGGAATATAGACAACAGTATACATATAGACAATTAGAAAATTTCCCCCAAAATTTATACTTGAAGGACACAAAGATTTTCCAGCTAGTATAGAAAGGAGAATGGAGTAGAAACACAGAAAAGTCTGAGATGCTGTAGAAAAAGAGGTACAAGTGTTTGCTTTTACCTTGAATAACTTTGGGATTCCCAACCATATATACTCATACATACCTTTATTGCTTGAAGCAGCCTGAGTTATTTGCAACACAAAGAGCTCAACTATCTCTGCTCCATAGCTTCCATGCCTCTTAAGGTTGAGTCTCCAGATTGTACTGGAGTCGATGGAGTAGAGAAGGAAAAATGTTGAAACTTCCCACAGGAGTCCCTACATCTAAATCAGACCAGGCCTAGAGGTAAATTCAATTCACCTTCCAGAAGGAGGCCCTAGAAGTATATGGTGGAACTATGCTGCATCTATTTTCACTAAACTGTCTGGGCCTTTTCTTTTCTCTAAGGCATGGATCTCATAGGAGGTGCTTTTCAGTCCCTGAGCCTTTTTTGAGTTATTAAAAACACTGCATCATTACTATGACCCAAGTAAATCTTTAAGCAACTTCATCTAATTTTTCTCAACAGCTCAGTGAGAAATGTGCGATTGTTAGTTCCATTTTACATATGATGACACTGAAATAAATACTGTTAGTAATTTGCTTCAGGTCACATGGTCACTAAAACCCAGGTTCTTAATCTATCTAGCCATATTATGCTACTTGTTTTTAGGAAGCAATGGCAGAAACCATCTCTTCCCCTGGAACATTTTTTATTATCCCAAGCAACAAGATACAGTCCTTGAAGGAAACAAGCAATTCAGAGCAAAAAACAAAAAACCTTTTTTTCTGACCTTTACTCATAGCAAGCATTAAAAAATACATTTTTCTCCCACACTAGGTGTTTTATTCTGGTGCTAGGCTTTGTTATCCCATCATCCTTCCCTGGAATTCTTCCCTTCCCCAATACCCCTTTCTATACCTTTATTATTCATCATATATCTTCTCCCCAATTCCCATAAAAGTCCAGGGGAGCCTAATTCACTTATTTTACTAATATTTCAGGTGCTTATTATGTGCAAGACATTTGCATTTTGTAATGAACAATTACAACATTCCAGTTGTGATCATATTTCTGATACTGTCACAGTTCCAACCAAAAGTACTGTTTATCAAAACGGATTGAAAGCACTGAGTCCAGTCGTTCTGTCATTCATATGACACTTGGGCAGTCCTTGAACAATCAGGCCATGATCACCACATTTTAGCATACACTCATCACTGTTTCCATTCCTTTCCATGATGAACCCTGAAATAGCCATCATACATAAAATTTTCTACATTGTTTTTAGATGAGAAAATATAGTTCATTTAGAAAGTAAATGAGAGAGGCAGGGCTCAGAGCCTCAGCCTGTGATCCCAGCACTTTGGGAGGCCGAGGCGAGTGAATTGCCTGAGCCTGTGGATTCGAGACCAGCCTGGGCAACTTGGTGAGACTTCATCTCTACAATAAATTTTTTTTTTTTAAATTAGCCAGGCATGGTAGCGCGCACCTGTAGGTCTGGCTACTTGGAAGGGTGAGGCGTAAGGATTGCCGGAGCCCAGCAGGTTGACGCTGGGGTGGCCGTGAGCATGCCACTGCACTCCAGCCTGGGCAATGGGGTGAGACTCCAGCTCAAAAAAAAAAAAAACAGTAAATGAGAGAGAGAAAGAGAGAGAAGATTCACCTTCCCAAGGGAGGGAAGGGGGCCAAAGCCAGGAAATATGGTGATGGCTATAACTCAAAGAGCACATGGCCACACCAGAGTCTAGTAGGGTAATGGTGACTCACTGCTTGAGATTGAATGCTTTAAACATTCCCGTTTGATGGGAACAGGTTGTTAAGGTGGTTGGGGGAGGTCTGCTCCATGTCATCACAAAAGGGCAGGTTTAGTTTAAATGATTGCTGCCACAGTGTGGAGGCTGTCCGTCATGTAGGTAACAAAGGGCTGATAACGTTAGCCTGGGTCCCTTGGGAGGAGGCAAATACTTGAAATAGAAAAGCTAATTTGTAACAAGATGGGGAGGAGGGTTGCAAAACGACTATCAGTAGCTACCTGTGAGAAACTGGGTCTGTCCTTGGGTAGTGATTAGAGGGTAAGTTAGGTGAACTGCTAGAAAAACATGAGATTTAAGCAACGTTAAAATGACTGTTTATTGGGTATATTAAATCCATGTTATATCCATTCATCTCCCCCCTTGTTATTTTAAAATATTCTTATTTGCCAGGCTCGGTGGCTCAGCCTGTAATCCCGCGCCTTTGGGAGGCTGAGGTGAGTGGATTGCCTGAGCCCGCGGGTTCGAGACCTGCCTGGGCAGCGAGACCTCATCTCTACAATAAATCAAAAAAAAATCAGCCGGGCATGGTAGCGCGCACCTGTAATTCCGGCTACTCGGAAGGCTGAGGCGGAAGGATCACCGGAGCCCAGCAGGTCGAGGCTGTGGTGGCCGGGAGCGGCCACTGCACTCCAGTCTGGGCGACAGAGTGAGACTCCAACTCAAAAAAATAAATAAATAAAATAAAATATTCTTATTTGTACCTGGGAACAGGGATGAAGGTCAGGCTTTTGTAACTACTTCCTGCTGCACAGGGGTCATAGGGCTGTCCATACCTGTCCAGAGTAAGAGGAGGGGATGAGAGGACAGAGACCATGGAGTTGCTAAGTATCTTTAGTATCCGTATACAAGGCACTGTCTTTGATATCTGGTAAAATGTATTTATAAATAGTTACCCCAGTGGGCTTAATACCCACTATAGGAGTCCAGGCAGTTTCCACTGTTGCACCAGTGAATTCCTAAGTCCGTAGTTGGGTGTCCCTGCAGTTTGTCATCAAGTTTCGTTGGGTTTTGTGATATGACTTCAACAAGGAAATACAGCTACTTTGAGAAAGTTTTCACAATGATTGATGTGCTAGAGGGTGAAACTCAGGCAATCTCTACTCCGGAGATGGGAGCTTGACATCTCTCTGCTTTTGATGGGAGGATGGGATGGTATTGGCTTTCTGACAGGGAAATATTTCCTTAAAGTTTAACAAATCTAATTAGTAATACTTTAAAACCCAAAGTCATTTTGTTATCCATCCTATGTTGGATTAGTAATCCTTATGCCTGGAAAGAGATTTTAAAGTTGTCAGTGGTCGGGCACAGTGGCTCAAGCCTGTAATCCCAGCACTCTGGGAGGCCAAGGCAAGAGGATTGCCTGAACCCAGGGGTTTGAAACCAGCCTGGACAACTTGGTGAGACCTTGTCTCTACAATATATATATATTAAAAATTAGCCAAGTGTGGTAGTGTGTACCTGTAGTTCCAGCTACTAGAAGGCTGAGGCAGAAGGATCTTCAGACTCTGACTCAAAAAAATAAAATAAAGTTGTCAGTAATTTGGAAAATTGAAAAGCACCATAGCTGATCACAAACTGCTGTGATTGAAATCAATTTAGTCTGTAGGCAGTAAAGGAGAAGAGTGTGGGGAAGGTGTGACTTCTGAAGCTTTTGTGTCTTAATCCACCCTAGAGAGACTGAATTGAGAACTTGAAGAGTTTAAGTCTTCATTTTTTTTTTTTTTTTACTTTCACCATCCAAATTTATTAAAAGCATTGGAGTACAAGAAAAAATTATGAAAATAAAGATATACTGAAAGGGTCAACTGAGGCAAGGTGGGCCGGAGCTGGGGCCACAGGAATAATGCAAGATTGCAACCAAGTAAGAAAGTAGAAAGAAGTAAAGTTTATTATTCACCTTTCACAGACTGGAAAGGGGGCTGGCACTCAGAGGCAAGTGTGGACTTAAAATTTTTTAAAACATAATGTTATTGCACAGGATTACAGGTTATTGTAAAAGTTACTTGGTTAGCAAAGTGATAGTCCAAAGATTTTGAAAAGTAAAAACTTCTATTTTTAGTAGAGGAGAATTTAAACAATGAAAACCAACAAAAAGTGGGAGGTAGGGGGCTAACTGAATTTATTTTGGAGATTGTTAATTAAGAAGCTCCCGTTCTGGTCTCTGAGTAGCATTTTGGTCTAGCATTAGCATAATTGATATCAATGGTCAATTCATAGAAGTTGTCAAAATTTTTGTAAACTTGATTGTTCAGAATTCCCTTCACACATTTCTTTCCACAAAACTTCCACATACCATTCTAAGACATACTCATACCGTTTTCAACATGCTTGAACCTTCTTTTTGCCTTATACTTTCCTTCCTTTAAAAAAGCAGTCATTTTATTATAGGCCAAAAATTTACCAAACAAGATCCTTTGTATGCAAAATCATTGATCTTTCCTTTATATCCTTTCTTACCAAACACATACCTTTATACCAACAACTTGATACTTTCCTTTGATGTCTGGTTTCTTCCTTTATCATTTATAGATAATTTTTTATATTTATATTTTGAATTAACCCTTAGTAACTTTTGATTAAGATAAGACTATATGATTCCAACATGGATGGCCAGGATCTAACAGCTGGCACCTGTGTTAATTTAAGAAATTAATTTGGATTTCAGTGCCCTAATATTCACCTAGGGATTGTTAAGGTGATGATAAGCCATGCCCGGCACTTTAGGAGATTCTTGGGCATCCTTAAGTGACCACCATTACTAAGCCAGATATTCTCTCCTCTCCTCAGAAGAGAGTGTGCCTGCTTTCCAGTGGCTTTCTGGCCTGCACAGTGGAAGAGGTCCTGGAGGTTGAGGCCTCTTTGGGGCAACTACACTTCTAGTACCCTCAAAGACTGTACCCATAAGCAAGGGACACCATTCCCTTAGTAGGTTCGTTCTTACTAGGTCTCTGATGAGCAGTTAAAGAGTTTTGTCACTAATAGTGACTGCCAACTGGGGGGTGCCTCATGCAGCCCTCCATGTTGGTACCCTATTACTGTTCTAATGTCTCAGCTGAAAAAAACCTCAAAAATTCCTCTCTAATTGGCTATACATATGATTTTTGACTATGTCTCTGTAATGGCCTGATGTAAACTTGAGAAAGAACAGACCACATGGATTTGAAATGATCTGTCTCATTTAGCTCCAATTATGAACAGGCAAATCTGTTAAAACCCTTATAAATAGCTAGATTATAGTTTTAGTTGTATGGTATAGACAATTAGGTGGGAGTAATCAGTTCCCATCTTCATTGTGTCCACAGAAAGTGCCCAGTTTTTCGTCCATCCAGCAAGGGAAGTACTAGCTTAGTAGAAGTGGCTTAACTTTCTTCCCAAAAAGCTTTGGCAAGCCTGACATAACAAACGCTGGTATTACTTAGCACTAATGCTTCAACACATGACAAAGTTGGAAGTAAGATTTTACTAGAGCACTGGAAAGTTTGGTTGGAAAAGCAGATTAAAACGACACTTGACTGTTTTTCAGTTAGTTAACTGGATTAACACATGTTCTCTTTACTTTTGTCCAGGAAGAGGGTTATGGTCCCAGTTAGATCTAATTTGAGAGTTACCATAGAAAAAAAACCAAACATGAACTTAAGTATCTTTTTGTCCTGGCCACCTCCCTGAAGGGAGACCCATTAAGCCTGTAGGTATGGCAGAGAAGGGTGGGGGCAGGAGGCAGCGCATGTGGTTTGACATTGCTGCAGCTAGTGGGGCCACAGTCAGAGGGTTATCAGGCAGTGGGGGAGGGGGAGAAGAGAGAGGCTGGAGGCTAGGGTCTGGCATCAGGGCCATCGATGCCAGCCCTCCTCCAGGTAAAGGTAGAGGGCGAGAAGAAGTAAGAGCAGAAGGGGAAACTTTTGGATGGTAGAGTAGACAAAGCAGATTATGAGAGACAGGAGAAGTTAAACCAGCTGGGTCAGCATCTAAGTTATTACAGGGAAGCAGGAAGGAGATAAAGTAGGAGTGGGAGTGCCACAGGAAGAACAAGGGGGTCCTGGTGGTGCCACTTAGAAGACCTCAGACCATTTGCCCTCCTGGCAGCAATAGAGGCCAAGCTGAAGGAGAGTATCAGAGTCAGGAGACCTGCCTGGTCACCTAGCCTGTATTGAGGAGATGCTTAGGGCAGATGTTCCTCTCTAGTGAGAGGGTCCTGAGAACTTTCAGAATGCATTTCAAGGGACAGGGGGAGGCCTTTAGCCGCCTCATTGTGAGGGTTTTCCATGAGAAGTCCTAAAGGGAGAAAGGGATTGGTCTTTAGAATGTCTCTGAGAGGCACTAAAGAGAAAATATCCAACTGCATCCTCAGCCAGCATCCTGAACAGGACAGGGAGTCATTGGGATCAGCCTGGGGGTGTGAGAATCCAGCTAGGAGGGCATCCCCTTAGCACCCCGTCTCACTGGAGGTAGTGCTTCTGGTCAACAGCAGGGCCCCTCCAATGTGCGTTTGAAGACTTGGCGCCAAGATTCCACAGAGGGTCTTGAACCCCAGCAAATCTACCAAATGGGGGACAGTGTCCTCTCAGGTCGCCTTCAGATACCTCCTAGCAAGCAATAGGTTAGCGCATGAAGAGAGAGATTGGTCTTGAGAGCAGTTCTGAGGAGACCGGCAAAAGAGACACAAGCAGTAGCTAGGCTGCTTTTACGGAAATGAGACAGTCTTGGGCTCACTTTCTGACCTTCTAGTTGGGGGGGTGGCATATGGACTCACCAGTAAAGATGTAGTTTCTTATTAGTTTCATACTGAACAAGGCTGAGATGACAGGGAGAGGTCCATTTGTTGTAGCTCATTGAAGGCGGTAAGAATGAGTAGCAGAGAAAAGATAGCCAAGTATCTTATCTCTCTCCACTGAGAGTAGGTTTGGAAAAGGGGGTGGGGGGAGGGAGAGAGAGAGGGAGATAGAGAGACGCAAATCTTCAGGGAGAGGAGAATGAGAGAGTGACAGAGCGGCAGATCTTGGTGGAACCTCCAAAAATGTTTAGGTCACACTCCCAGTGGAGTCTCCAGAATGTTAGGTCAGGCCCGCTTGGGAGTGTGGGTGTCTGGTGTGATCCAGTGCCACGTGAAAGATGCAAAGAATTGCAGAGAAGTTAGATTAGAAAATATGGTTTATTTAGAAAGTAAGTAAGAGAGAAAGGGAAGAGATTCACCTCCCCAAGGTAGGGGAGGAGGTCAAAGTCAGGGAGCATGGTAACAGCCATAGCTCAAAAAAACACATGGCCATACCAGAGTCTAGTAGGTCAATGGTCTCTACTTAATCTCCTCTTTTCCACTGTCTTTTTTCCTTTGGTTTATAAAATATGCTCATGAAATTCCTTCAGTCTATGAATGGTGTCTACCATTCTGAAAAGAAACATCCTTTCCTTACCTAGAAAAGTCTTTGAGCTACCATACTGTTTTGCCTCTTCATTGTCTGCTTTGAGTTTCCTACATTCAGTCTCCTCTTAACATCTCAGTTACTCTTCATTCCATACCAGTTTGTCCCCTTCTTCCATGAAATTGCATTGGGACTTACGAATTGCCAGATCCATGGGCCCTTCCCATCTTGATCTTATTTGACTCCTTAATCAAGCCCCTGCTTTTGAAGTTCTCTCCTTTCTTGGCTCCTGTCACAACACCTCACTTAGGTCTACTTTCTCTAGTTCATGTGACTCTCCTCCTCCAGGCCTTGTAAATATTGAGGACTCACCAGGATTCTGTCCTTACCATTCCCTCTTTCCATGCCGAATGTGCTCACTGGAGAGTCCCTTTCAAATATATGGTTCCCAGACCTGTATCCACAGCCTAAACATCTCTCTTGTGCTTCAAATAGTGAACGTCTGCCTACAGAGTATTTCCTCTTTGATATCTCATAAGGTCATTTAACTTAACCTGTCAGAAATAAATTCTACTCATTTCTTGTCCTACAAATCTGTTCCCAACCACACATGTCCAATCTCAGTGTATCACATGACCATCAACTTTGTTCCTCAGCCCAAAGACCCAGAGTCTCCCAATTGTCCTTGTTATGTCCAATGTCTTCCCTTCCTCCAATCCATCCTCCTCACCATTGCAAACATGATCTTTTAAAACTTTATCAAATCACATTCCACACTTCCCCACCCTCATCCCTGTCCTCCTTCCATTCCATTCTCTTCTTTCTCCCAAACTTTGTAACCCTTCAGTGGCTCCCCAACACCTCACAATGAAGTTCAGTTTCTTACCATACTCTGTTCCTGGAATCTTTTCAGACTCCCATTCTAGCTTCCCCTATTCTTCTTAAAACTCTCTACATTCTCATCGCAGCATTTTTCTTGCCACTTCTCTGAGTACTTGTTTGCATGAATTGATATTAATGGGAACTTTTAAAACAGATATTAGCAGAGAGTGGACAAAGCAGAAAAAAAGGATTATGGAGAAGATGGAAAGATATTTTTCTACCCACCAGCTTCAGAAGTTTAGGCAGGAATTAGAAGGAGCTGTGTTCAAAAAACAGGTTCTCAGAAGTTGGGTCCCAGGAACAAAGATTGATAGAGTTGGGATGGTTATTGACTTCCTCAGACCACAACCCAGCTTTGGTGTCCTGAAAGTATAGGGTGGGTAGAGGAGGAGGGCCTGATGGGGGCTGGGTGAGCCCAGCAAATCAGTGTTCTTACAGACGCCACTGATTAGAGTGAAGGCCATGGGAAAGGGCCTGATGCGTCTGGTGTGGAAGAACGTGAGAGGAAGAGTTGAGACTAGATATTCTAGGGGATTGCTAGCTATAACTAGGAAAGATGGCATGAGAGGGGTGATATTCAGGAGTGACACAGGTGGGGAGTAGGCAGCAAATTGTATTTGTACCAGTTGCAAAGAAAACTGAAGTCATCTGACAGGGACATTCTTAATTCCTCTAACAAACCTAAAAACAGGGCAAAGCTCCCCCCCCCCGCTCCTTGCCCCCATGTACAGGAAGACTTTATCTAAGGGCAGTTCCTCTCATTGTGCTTTGGATCTTTTCTCATTCTGTATTTTTGGACACCTTAAACTATCAGTATTACCCGCCTTTTTTTTTTTAACAGAGATGAGGATGAGGTCTCACTATGTTACCTGTGCTGGGTCTTGAACTCCTGGGCTTAATCCATCCTCCTGCCTCGGCTTCCAAAGTGCTGAGATTACAGGTATGATCCACCACACCCAGCCTACTGTGTCTTCTTATTGGGACCACTTTCTGTAAAAATTTTAACGTAATTAAGTCTCTGGCCTCCCTTTATCCTACCTTCCTTGTAAGCTACTAGCCTATCTTCTACCCTTAAAAATCTTCTCAAAAAATGCCTATACTCTTGTCTCCACATGTCTTCCTTTGGCTCCCATAGGCATCATTAAAAAACAGCAGGCAAAACAAAACAATCTCCTTCCAGAGTCATCATTGACTTCCTTATCCTAAGATCCAGTGAATACTTTTAACATTTCATTTTATCTTACCGTGCAACATTTGACACTGTATCATTCTCTCATTCCTAAAACTTTTTTTCCTACCTCTTTGGCTTGGCTACCTCTTCTAATTATACTTTGCAGAATCAACCTATTCTACCTAGATTTAGTGGAGAATTCCTCACTTTATATTTGATCCCTGAAGGATCTCATTCTTGCCATAAACTGGGATTATTACATCAAAAATTCTTAAATTGTATGTGTCTGCACCAGTCGCACTGGCCCAACATATTCAGGCCCCCTATACCTAGCACAAACTGTTCCATCAAAAAGGGCCCCCTCCCCCATAAATTCCTGCTGTTTCCAGATCTCGATTGAAACTTTTTATTATTATTATTTCTTTATTTTTTTGAGTTGTAGTCTCACTCTGTTGCCCAGGCTGGAGTACAGTGGCACACTACTTACGGCCACAGCAGCATCGACCTGCTGGGCTCGGGTGATCCTTCCACCTCAGCCTTCCAAGTAGCTGGAACTATAGCCACCCCTGGCTAATTTTTTGACTTATTGTAGAGATGGGGTATCGCCAAGTTGCCCAGGCTGGTCTCAAACCTGTGGGCTCAGGCAATCCTCTCACCTCAAACTCCCAGAACTTCTTATAAGTCTTACTTCACATCATCCCAGGTCAAGTCCATTTGATTTACACTCCCATAAAACCTGTTCCTTTCCTTCAGAGTATTTAATTTATAATTATCCTTTTCTTCTGTCTCCTCTCCTTTTGGAGCAGGGAGAGCAAAGTAAGCATCACCCAACATTTCCAGCAGGTGAGCTCTGGTATTTCTCAGTTTAAGCTTTTAGGCAGCAATGTTGATGGAAGAATTAAAGAGGCAACATTATGTGAGAGTACTACATTTACTGGCACTGGTTGCTGTGAAACCACTGGAAGAAATAAGAGTCTACATTATTTCCAGAAATTCTCAGGTGTGCAAGCTCAATTTATTCCTTTTGTATACCTCAAATTCCTGCTCTCAGAACTTCATCCTTAATAGGGAGCATTAATCCATTAAAGGCATTGCTTCAGATTCTACACTTTCATAATGTAGCTAGTTAATGTTACCCTGCCTTTGATTGCTCTTTACGTTAAACTTTTTGAGATATTGTAAATTTAGTTTAAGGAATAAATACTTCCTTCCCACCACCACCACCTCCATAACCCCTAGCTACTACTCTGCTTACCACTTCAAGAATTTTATCATTTCAAGAACACTATATAAATGGATTCACACAGTAACATTTTGAAATTGGCTTTTTTTTTCATAGCATTCTCTCTGGAGAATCATCCAGGTTGTGGCATGTATCAATAGTTTATTTTTACCGCTTAGTAGTATTTCATGGAATGGAGGAATCAGTTTAAACATCCATCCATTAAAAGGTATGTGGGTTATCTCCAGTTTATTTACTATTGTGAATAAAGCTTCTATGAACATCTGTGTACAGGCATTTGCATGAAAATAAGTCCCCAGGGGCCTAATTGCTGGTTTCTATGATAGTTTTGTGTTTATCTATTTAATAACAGAATGGTTATATCTTACATTTCCTCAAGCAATGTTTCTCTGCATCCTTGCCAGCATTTGTTGTTGTCACTATTTTTACTTCAGCGATACTGAGAGGTGTGTGATGATACCTCATTGTAGTTTTAGTTGCTATTTCTCTAATGCTAAATATCTTTCCATGTGTTTATTTGCCATCTGTATCTCATTTTTGGTGAAATCTCTGTCTTTTGCCCATGTTCTACTTGAATTGTTTGTCTTTTAAATGTTGATTACTGTTATTTATATATTCTAGGTACTAGTGCTGTGGCATATACTAACTAGACACATGGCTTGCAAATATATCTATCCTCTTACACTGTAACTGATCTTTTTATCATCTTTTTTCATAGAGCAAAAGTTTTTTGTTTTTTTTTTGAAGAAATCCCATTTATGATGCTTTTATGGATCATGTTTTTGGTGTCAAATCTAAGAACTCTTTGCCTAGCTCTCCAGATCTCAAGGATGTTCTTCTATTTTTTTTTTTTTTTCCTGTAAGTTTTACATTTAAGTCCATGGTCTATTTTAGTGTTGAATAAGGGGAGAGACCTGGGTCTGTTTTGTTTGCTCATTTTTTTTTGTTTTTGTTTTGCCAGTGATGCCCAATTGCTCCAGCAGCATTTGTTGGAATGGTTGCATTTCCTCTATTCAGTTGCTTTTGTACCTCATCCAACATCAGTTGGACATTTGTGTGGGTCTATTTCTGGGTTCTATATTCTTTATGTTCCATTGACCTATGGCTATCCCACCTTCAAGAGTCACCCAAGACCAAAAGTCTTAATTACTACAGCTATAAATTTTAAAATTGGGTGGACTGATTTATCCTATTTTACTACTCTTTTAAAAAATTGTTTTAGCTGTTCTAATTCTTTTGCCTTTCTACATAAGTTTTAAGATGACCTTGTATCCACAAAAAATCTTGCAGAGGATTTGACAGGTATTGTGATCGGCCTGTACATTAATTTGTGGACAACTGGCATATTCACTATTTTGCGTCTTTCAATTCATAAACGCAGTATGTCTCTCCATTTAAAGTCCTTGATTTCATTCATCAGCATTTTGTAGTTATCCGATTATAACTGGCATTGTTTCCATGTGTTCAATACTAATGTATAGAAATACAGTTAATTTCTGTGTTTATCTTTTATCCTGGAACCTTACTGAGCTTATTTTATGTGTAGGGTTTTGCATATAGACAATGTTATCTGCAAATAGGAAGTTTTAATTCTCCCATTCCAATCTGTTCTTTTTTTCCCCTTGCTTTATCACACTAGCTAGAACTTCCAGCACTATTTGAATTAACAGTGGTGAAAGCAGGCATTTATCTCTGCCTTATTTCCATTCTTGGGAAAAATAATTCAAGTCACTTACTATTAAGCAAAACATTAGCTGTAGCCTTTTCGTAGGTGTTCTTTATTGAGTTGAAAGAGTTACCCTCTAATTTCTAATTTCCTGAGAGGTCTTTTATTATTTTTAAAATCATGAATATTGAAATTTTGTCAAGTGCTTCTTCTCTGATACCTTTTTTCTTCAGTTAATGGTTTTTAAAATATTAAACCAGCTTTGCATCTTTGGAATAAGCCCCACGAGGCCTTTTTAAAATATTGTTAATTCTACTAATATTGCTAATATTTTGCCAAGGATTTCCCCATCAATATTCTTGAAGAATATTGGTCTGTAGTTTTCTCTGTTTTACTTTGGTATCAGGAAAATGCTAGCTTCATAAAATGAACTGTCAAGTATCGCCTCCTTTTTTGTTTTCTGGAAGATTATGTAGAATTGGTGTTAATTCTTCCTTAAGTATTTGGTAGCACTCCCCAGTGAAACTATCTAGGTGGGGATTTCTTTTTAGGAAATTTTAAATTATAAATTCTATTTGTTTAACAATTGTAAGACTATACATCCTCCACACTTTTAAAAAACAACAAAAGTGAAATAAGGGTATGATAATGGGTGTGTTGGAGACAATCAAATATAACAAAATTTGGGGACACAAATAAATAAATGGGAATAAAATAAATAAATGGGAATAAAATAAAACCTGATGTATAATCTTAATATATGCTCTGGTTAAATCTCAGGCAGGAACTCACTCCCACTCCCCGTCCCTGGCTAGGGCCATAAAATCTAGAGGGATGCTGGAGTCGACCATAGCTAGAACAGCACACAGAAAGGTCCTGAGAGCACATGCTTGGAAAACTCCCACGTCCAACTGGGCAAAAAATGGCCACAGGTAAGTTATGAGTATAGGACAGCAATAATTTTGGGACATTGAACCTTGCCATTAGTGTGTGTGATTATGCCTTTATGTGATGATATAAACTCTGAAGTGCTCTTGTGGCAGGGAAGAAAAAAGGAGGGGCTTAAAACCCCCTCAGGTTGATCCTCACCTCTACCTTGAGAGCTTCCTCATGAAGAACACTCTGAACAGACGTGCTCTTGGATGCACCCTTTTCTGTGAAGTCTTAATATCTTTTGATGATCAATAAAGCTTATCAGTTGGAGTAAAACAAAACTGTACTACTTGCTTCCAGGCAGCTTCCAATCTAAAATAGAACTTTCACACACACAGGATAAAATCTGTAATCATCCTCCTTTTCCCACCTTTGATACCTTAGATGGCTCTATTCTTTTGTGAGCACTCCCAAACTGAAGATTCACTTCTTGAGATCTTGACAAAACAAAAAAAGCACTATCCTTAGGATAACCAAAAGATGGTTAGTTAGGATTCTATAACATTTTAAATATATGTGGTTTTCATTCATGTAAGTATAACAAATGATATATGTGAAGGCTCATGGTTAATAATCAAAGCAGTAATCAAGTTATATTTTTTACCAGGTTACTTTTTTGATTTTTGTTGAAATTATCTCACATAACCAGTGTTAACTGCCAGAGATTCTCCTATAATTTCTGTTAACTCTTAAGTAGGGAAAATTTATGTATATAAAATTGGCATGTTAACCTAACAGACTTCTGATAGCTATCCACTCCTAACTTCAAAACTGCAAAGACATCTACAATTTCTAAGTATTCCTTCCTAACATTTCTAGTAAAACATACAGGAAATTTATGAAGTCTGAAGTCACAGACATCACTCTTTAAAAACTGGCTTGATAACATCCTTGACATTATGAATATTTACCTGCATTTCCAGACACCTGAAAAACTTGACTTAAATGTTATCTTTGGGATAAATACAAAAATTTTAACATTAAAAATATTTCAAAAATGTCAAAGATTTTAAAGTTTTACTTTTTTGTGTTACTTGTACTTTATCTTCTTTAAATTCAGAAGTATGAAATGGTTGTTAAAAGCTCATGCTCTAAATTCAAATCCCCAAAACAAATACATTGCATACTATATTTCAGAAAATCAGAATCATAACTCACAGCACTGAATATAAAATGTATCACTGCATGTTTCAAAAATACACATTTTAGATTTATAAAGTGAAACAAAGACTAAGATCCTGAGAAAACTCTGCTGTAACATTGCAAACCCTCAAATATTGAGAGAAATGTCATACAATATTGTATACTAGGTGCCCAAAATGTTCCCATTAGGCCTCTAATGTTCCCATTTCTATTTCAATAAAAACTTGACCACTACATGAATAGCAAAGGAAAATATTCATGTTTTGCAAGGAATTTTATTCTTTCTGATAAAATAAATCAAGCTTTCAAATATGGCTTCTTCTGTTCATAACAGGAAAAAATATATAGATGGAATCACTATCTTCCTTTTATCTAATTTTCTTCTTTCATAGTCCAACTGACACTTAATGTGTATCAGTATGAATTTCATGGGGAAAACACAAACTATATTTTTCTGGAAAAAAGCAGTCTGAAGCACTGGTACAAAATATGAAAACTTTTTGGCTGCTATGAATTTTTATTTGGTGGGTCTTTCTGTATTCTCATGGTGGATGTAGTATGAAAAATGGAAATTCTAGTCCTGATCTTGTCACTTATTTTACAAACTACATAGCTTTCAAAATAAATGCCATGAGACCGTAAGTTTCTTGAAAAATTTATAAAATATTTGTAGTTTCTAGGAAAATAAATCTGCTATGATATACAAAATCCTGGCAGTTATTTATTGTGGAAAACATCAGTAACAGTGTCACTACTGCATCCCAGCTTAACTACTATATCAGGCATTATTTGTTTCCTGTTATAGTATGAATATGTAATAGATTCAGTATGCTCTAATACAAGGGAGGGATCCCCCCAAAACCCTGGAATTTATTAAGAAATTGCATATTTATTCTTACATGTTTAAACTTCATCACCTTCATAGTACTCTCCGTTTGACGCTTTTTCTACTGCTCAAAGGTTTTTGAACTCGCCAATTTTGACGTCTTTTAGTACTTCTGTCATTTGTTTTGTTTCACCTCTTCCACATCAGCAAAATGTTCTCCTTTGAGTCCTTTTTTGATCCGGGAAAACAAAAAAAAAGTTGCTTCAGGTGAGATGGGGTGAATAGGGAGGGTGGGGTACAGGAGTCATGCCATTTTTGGTCAAAAACTGAACACCCAAGTGCCGTGTGCTCGTAAGTCACCCATCATGAGATGGGCAAAAACATTGAACCTCCAAGAATTTCACTGAATCCAAACAGCCTCTCACAATGCTAGCTGGCACACTGATGCCCATGCTCAAAGACTTACCTAGAAAGGGAAGTCTGTACTATGAGGGACCCACCCTCCAAAAGATAATTCAGTTTTTTTTGTGAGTCACCCTAGTATGTTGAAACAACAAAAAAAAGGCTAAATTTATGCTGTTCTCAAAGTTAAATTATTGACGCACTTATATTTATCTGCTTTGAAAAAGATACAATTGAAAAATGCACTAAAAGTTTTTAAAAGCTAGTATATGTTGAAGAAAAAGTTCTGAGACTGTAGCATGAAGAAAAAATCAAAGATACAAAGCTGTTCATAGTACTGCTTATATTAAAGTAATAATTGGAAAGGCCCTAAGTGACCCAAATGAGAATAGATTTATCTAAAAATAATGGGGGGTGAGGAATGGTATCAACATAAACTGACCGTAAGGAAAATTAGTTACAAAACAGTACATATAGTCCCATTTTGAGGGGCTGTCCTTTACAGATGACAGGCTTTCTATCACACTATTCGTTTGCGTTTTTAATTTACATTTGTAGCTTCTCTACAATGACACATATTACATGTAACTTTCTTAAAAGATTCAAAAAGGACAAATTTATTCACACTTTGCAGAAAGACTTTGCAGGTTAAGTGTAAGCTGACAACATCGTCGATCTGCAAATACCCCCCCCCAAGGCCAGCCATACATGTGTGGTGTGCATACACACATATAAAACTTTTAATTTTTACATTATTTATTAACCAAAGTTCTCTACTCATAAACAGCTCTCTTTAGCTAGACTTAAACACTGAGCTGAGAATGTACTTTCTTGTGGAAGCAGTGTCACAAATAGGAGACAGCTTACCACCAAGCTTATTTAAACCACATTACAGATAAGACACATCTGTGATGAAAATCAAAAGAACAAATATCACAATATTTGTCATTCAATAAAATTAAGTATAAAATGAACATGGTGAATGCTGAAAAAGCAGGCAAAATTAGATCAGGAGAAAAAAGGTTGCAATGAAAACTGGAAACTTGGAAGTTCTGAAATTTTCAAAAGCTTTGTGGTTGACATTATAAGCACTTGATGTCTAATTTCACTTCCAAATCTATAGCATTCCTTCTTTGACACAATAGTGTTTTTACACTTACAATTCATGACAAAGAGAACTTTTTGGCCGCCAAACAGAACAAAGAGAAAACTTCCAGCAGTAAAGAGGCAGGAATTAGAGGGAAGGGTAATGAGGATCTGTCTATGCATGAGAGAGGTCATTAAGCCAGTAACACGTTGGTACCAAGGCTGACTTAAAGCAACTTAAAGTGAGAATGAAGGGTAAAGCGGGAAAGAGGAGGTGTGGAGTCATTTTTGTATAAACATTTCCAGAATTCTCAGCTGTGTAATGCTTTATGAAAGCAATTTTTTCCAGTCTATATTTATATAACTGATGCATGATGTAGGATAATTTTAAAACGTTAACAACTGGTTTTTAGTAAGACTTTTATTTTAAAATTTTCAAAATATAAAAATAATAAACATTATGGATATTTAACAAACAAAACACAATTCAACTATAAATAATGTTGACAACCCCACGTAAACATGTAATACTATAAACATTCTAAGCATACAAGAGTAGTTTTCTAGTTCAAGTTTTACCTTTTTTCAGTTCAAGTTTCATTATCACTTTTAAAAATAAACAAAAAAGCTGCTACAGCTTAACCAATTGCTTTCGCTCCACTCAAAGAGCAGGGAATATTTTCCCCATGCCAACATACATTCGTGAAATGGGATACTTATGGGCACAGGTATTTAAAACTGGAACAATCCAGTATCCAGACAAGAAAAGACTCCTTTGGTGTTTTTCAATTCAACAGTCCACAGAAATTGAGTTAAAATAAATCACTATTAGAGGAAATCTTGTGCCAGACAATATGTTCTGAAGTAATACCACACCCAAATCAGGTTCAGGCTTCTGAGAATCAAAAGTAAACATCTATGATACATTGCTGATACCTCAACATTGTGTCTTATAAACATTCACTAAGGTGCTGAAGGAAATCTTGGGGACAAAACAAAACAAAAAAATCTACACATTAACACAAAAACTTACAATGCAATAAATCTCTTTACAACTCACCAAATGTTCTGTAAATATTTAAGAATTACTCTGCCTCCTATTGAAACAGATGGAAATTTAAAGCAGAGCAGGATTATATAATATTTTTAGACTAGAAAAGTTTTTCATGTGAAATAAGGGAAAACAGCCATGCTGAATGCTATTTTTTTTTTATTGTAGCCAAATTAACAACTTTCATCTTATCAAAACAAATGATTCTCTTCTCAGGAAGCTGGGCACAAATAAGTGTACGGTCATTCTGCATCAGATGTTGAAATTATGAGATGTTTCTAATGAGCTGTGCTCTTTATGTGACTTAGCACAGACCACTTTTATAATTATGCTGCTAGATTAGAATAAATCACAAGCAATGATAGATTAAAGCCTAGCAAAGTCTAGATGACAGATTCAAAAATGATACTGAAAGGTTTTGTAGCACCAATGACTTTTTCCTAAGACACTTGAGGGGCCCGTATCATTTTAAAGTATTATTTACCTTGTAAACAAGACCAAAAATATTCAGTTGATCTGTATTTTGAGCATAAATATTTATAAACTCTATTAAAAAAAACAAATATAGCATGACTCGAGTGGCTAATAGTGTAAAATCTAAGTATAATTCTTGAAAAATATAAAGATATATAAAAGGCTTCCATTATGCAATCATGCAGAGGTAAACTGCTTCATTCAATTACACAAAGTGATTCTGTACAATTATCTACACATAGCTACACGAGAATCTTATTCAGGAAAATAATAAAAACTTTATCTTTAACATATGGAGATTTAAATGTTAACTGACTAGATCCCACAGCAATTTTCAAAAAGCGCAGTGATCTTGGTGAGAAATCATGTTGACTCCTAATTCCCAACAGCATCCTTGATTTTATTTAGCTTTGTTTCTAGTTTTAAAAGTGAAGGAAAGCCAGGTGCAGTTGCTCACATCTGTAATCCCAGCACTTTGGGAGGCTGAGGTGAGAGTATTGCCTGAACCCAGAAACTCAAGACCAGCCTGGACAACATGGCAGGACCTCGTCTCTACAGTAAATCAAAAAATTAACCAGATTAACCAGGCGTGGTGGCGTGTGCCTGTAGTCCCAGCTACTTGGGAGGCTGAGGAAGAAGGATTGGGAGAGTCCAGGAGGTGGAGGTAGAGGCTGTGGTAGCCATGATTGAACCACTGCACTCTAGCATGGGTGATAGAGTGAGACTCCAACTCAAAAAAAAAAGGATAGCAAGTGTGGGTAGTGGCATGTGGTCCCCAACCATTGACTAATCAACAGTTAATAAGTATGACCTCTTCAGACAATGTTCTTTGGGTTCTTCTAATCTAGCAGCTAGACTATTATAGGGGCAGAGGTTCCTTTGCTGAAAATTTTTAAAAATACTGAACTAATCTGGGAACATATTTATGAAACCCCTGTGACTAGTTTGCAAATGTAAACCAAATCAAAAACTTAATTTTTAAAAAAAGCCTAGTAAGTTACTAGGTCATTCACTATATGAGAAGACCTTCCAAAATATGTACTTTTCCTTTAATCAGGCCTATCATTAGCCATGCCATATCCAACCAATGTGGATTAAAACAGATCATTTACATTATGACTGATAGTTTATTACATTCTTTTTATTTTTCATGAAGACAAATGCAATGCATATTCAAGTGGGGAAAAGATTTTGCAGACTGTTCAGTTTTGCACACACAAAAAATAAAATGAGTATGGCTGGATGAAAATAAAAAAGAAGGATGAATAAAATTAGCGTAATTAGGACTTTCCTAATAAAGAGTTGCTATCAAGTACAACTTTCAATTTATAAATGACTCCTAAGAATCTATGAAGTAATACTCAGAAATTAAGGGAAAACCATTTTATCATGTCCATTATAAAAAGGATATTGTGGGTGAATATTTAGGATGAGATTTAATCATATTCTTTATAAGTAATTCTATGCCATATTGCTTATAAGTAAATAACTTGGACATAAACTTTTTAAAAAACAGGTTAAAAACTAGTCTTTAACAACATTAGACATACAACACTATTTCCCCCTGCTTTTAAGATTGTCTTTGATGTCTTGATTGCAAGTGAAAAACAACATGAAAAAACTGTGTAAAGCAGACATTTAATAGATTTTTGATACTTGTAATCCACAGATCATTTATTATTTGAAAAGAAAATTATTCTCCTTGTTGGTTTTGAAAAGCTAAGAATTTAAAAAATATATTTTAGCAAGTGGTCTTGGCAATGACATAAGTATATTCAGAAGAAATAGGCAAGCTATTAAAGTATGTAAAAAAAGTATTTCATCACCTGTTCAAAATTATTTTAAGTGGCTATCCTATTCCCAGAAATATATCTTAAACCTCAAAAAAATTAAAACCAAGCTCATGTTTAACTTTTTAATTCATTTTCTTCATTCTAAATTGTTCATGCTAATGAACACAGTATCATGGCTTTACAGATTTCCTAGACACAATTCTCAACTTGGCTAAGACTGAATGTATCTCATATTAGGAACCAAAAGGCCTTGTGCCTTCCTTAAGTAAGGTGTTTACAAAATAAATGGAAGCGGAGTTAAGAGAAGAAAACATTTAAGAACAAGATCAGAGCACACATTAAGATACACTCTGGACTCAGATGTACTCTTAGAGAACTGTAAAGATAAAATGCTAATTACAGTACATGTAAACATCTGTTCCAATTGATAAAGGGCAGACATAAAATGATAGGATGATATAATTATAACAGTCGTCTCCAGACAGGAACAGGTCTTGCTCTTGTAGTCACAAAGCTAAATTCAGGCAATGATGATCTCTCTCTGCTGGAAAAAGAGAAGGCTATTAAAAAAAACTTTGAAAACAGCAAATAAACCTAAAACTTGAATCACACCATAAATTGACTTCCAACTTTTCTTGACATTAAAAAATATACATTTGAGAAAGAAATCAAAGTCAAAGCTGCAGATAAATTACGCAAAGGATCAGCTCTAGGCTAAAATGATTTTAACAAAACCTCTCTGCATCATGCTTCCTCCAAAAATTAAGCTGCAAAAGATCACAGCATACAACATGGCTATAGTCTAAAATTTTCAGTTAGGAAATCTAGTAATGGATCAGATAGTAAATTTTCATAGAGATGTGGGAAGGCAAATAAATTTTAAGAAATCATGAACAAATTCCAAGACATTGTAAATAAAATGAGAGCAAAAACAATTTTCTTAAGGTTTCTGAAAGATTTCAAAGTAATTGCAAGATATATCTAATTTCCTTAAACTTTCATATGATAATCATTTCATTCTTTAATTACACTTCATCAAGTAAAATTCTATGCTAAGCACAAAGGTCAACAGCAAAAATAAATGAAAAGGAACACATCAAAATGAGACAGTGCCTGGTATAAAAAGGAAGGCTAACATTGGATGACAGGAAGATAAGTGGATAGATGAAATAAAGAAACAGGGAAGGCAGGACTTGGGAAGTAGCAAGTACAAAAAGCTGATACAAAAAAAGTAAAATTAAAAATACTTTAACTGTAATGAAAATTATTATGTGCCAAGTAATGGGCACATAATACTGATAAGCTGCAAGAAAGTTATTACCACATTAGGTGTTTTTCTACTAAGTAAGTATGATGTTCTCATTAAAAATTACTGAGAACAGCAGTTACGTTCACCAAGATTTCTTTCTTTCCTAGGACTTTTACGTAACTATTCTGGAAGATTATCTATTGTTATCTGATAGATATGTAATGGTCAGGGGGAAAAAAAACAAACTAGTTTTCTCTAAAGGCCTGTATACATACCTTAAAGCAACTAGCCAGTTCAAGAAGTTAACACAAACAAGGTAGCTCCTGAGATGTAGGGAAAGGAAATTTTCTTTTTTCTTTATATAGTACACTAGTGACTTAATTCTATATTAAACTTCCACTGTAATTTATAGAATTTTATAAGAAAAAGAAAAGTCCCAAAAGAAAGATCAAAAAGTGAAGTAATTTAGCCAGAATTTCATACAGGGCATTTTTGTTTTAAAAGGCCAACAGATTTTTATAAATGGGAGTGAGGGGTAGGAGTGAGGGAACAAGAGGGAAACTTACAAAATTTATAAACATTCTAGAAACACTAAAACTAGTTTCTATAATTAGTATACATTATGTGTAAGAAAAAATATATAGATTAATAAAGTTTAATACTCGAAAATAGCCATTGATATTTCAACATTCCAAACAAGTAACTGCTTTCTTTTTGAACCCTTATAACCAGTGGTTAGTGTTCCAAATTAAGATTGGAAATACAGTCCCCAAAAAACAGTTCTAATAAGAAGATATTTCCTTCAATTTAGGGTCAGCCGCACTTTCTACAGGAACTCATCTCAAACAGTGAAGTCCTGTCTTTATAATAAACTACTGGTGTCATATTTAATCATATTACAATAAAACAAAAACTATGGGATATTCACCCATTCCTGCAACATGTTTCCATTAAATGCTTGGGTATCAGTTCAATTTAAGATTTAACGTTATAATGTTATAATTGTCCAATACCATTTGAAACAACACTGCTTAAGTAGAGACATAAAATATTGAGTAAAATATGTAAAATGACAACTCAACCATCCCTTGAGGTAATCCTAATCAATCTTTTAACCATTAATACATAATGTGCCTTGATTTTTTTCCTGTAGGAAGTAGCTACCTACATTGTCACCCTCAATTCTTTTCCCACACCCAACTCAGCTTGCACAACCCAGAGCTATACTCAAGTAAATAACCTGTTAGGAGAGCTACAGAATTAAAAATGTGTTTCTAGTTTTAGGCAGTATATTGGAGGAAAAAAAAGTGAGATGAAAAGGAGGATTTAAAAACATATTGGTGAGAGAACTGTCAGTGTCTGCATTACAAATATTTGTACTTTCAAACTTTGAGTGTAGAAGCAAAACAAGGTTATAATTTTGAAGAGGAAGTGCTAGTGTATACAAAAGTTAATCTCTAGAAGTTAAATGGAATTTGTGCTGGCAAATCAAACTATACCAAGAGACATTATATAAATTATCATAACCAAGTCAAGTTGTTTCCTTTGGTAAGGTGGTAGAAACAAATAACAAATAGCAACAACAAATAGGAAAAAACTGGTTTAGATATATTAAATTGTTTGGGATTGAACACTAATGTAGCACCAGTGAGACTATGGATGAAAAGGGATCTTAGAGATCATCTAGTCCAACCCTTTCACTTCACAGACAAGGAACAACCCTGGGTAAGGTAAGAGATTTATACAGTTAGTTGCAGAGCTGGAACCAAAAGCTAAATCTCTTAACTTTTGTCCAGCACTCTACACTTGGTCACCTTTAGATATAAAAAATTAGTGGGGTGGACTAGATTGGTGGCTCTTAGCATTTCTAGTAGTACACACTGATAGAAACCAAAAGGCCACTTTACACCTGAAACAGACTACAACATTTATACTCCAAAATATGAATGCCTGACTAATGGTTATAGAAATCCCACTAAGACTACATGTATACACCTCCATCAAAACTTGTAACCCCAACGGTGAGAAATTTAACTATATCAATTGTTTAGCAAAATGCTCCCAGTGACTGAGGAGACATTCAAGAGAGGATTTTGGAAAATCGATCAAGGGAGGCAACTGCCACTCTGTTATTGGAGATTTAAGTATGCATTCATTCATTAATTCATCCAACAAATATCTGAGCATATTATAAGCCAGGCTTTATGATAAGCACTAGAGATAAAAAGATGAATAAGACATGGTCCCCTTCCTAGAGGAGCTTGTAATCTCATGGGGAAGACAGACATATAAACCAAATAAACTATATTATGACATAAGTACTGTAACAAAGATATGAACAAAGTGTTATATTAAGAGGGAGAATAAAAGTACGAACTGGCTAATGACCAAGAAGTCTACCATTTGTGCAATATCTTTGAGGCAAGAACTACTACGTTCACTAGAAACACACCATCAATAATTAGGGAGGAGGTAACAATGTAGAGTTAAAAAAAAGCTTGCACTGAAGTCAGAATGCCTGCATTCAAATCTACTCTTTCTTTCAAATCTACTAGCCTGACTTTGGGCAAGTCATTCCAACCCTATTAGCCTAAATTTCCTTATCTGTAAAATGGGAGTTAACAACTACTTCAAAGGAAAATCTTAAGTTTTAAGTGAGAATATATGAAAGCATATGTAGGGTACTACTATTTACAAATAAATAAAAATCTCAATACCAACTTCATATTAAGTAATATTTATAATTAAAATCATATTAATGCTAATAATTATAAGCCTAATGAATGATATTAATATTTAATCCCCATACTTTGGGATCAAACTGAGACATCTGTCTCCCGATTCATTCAAAGCAACACTGTAAGCTTAAAACATTGTAAGTTCTAGCTTAGAGAATTTTAGGCTAGGAAAACTGACTCACTATTTATGAACTGAAATAAACAATGTGTAATTTCAGTTACATAATCAGGGAATTTTAGAATACCTTTTAAAATATCAGGCTGAAATTTACTAATCAAAATATAAAGCCAAAAATCAATATGGAGATTTAGCTGGCCTTTGAAAGATTTACTTTCTTTATAATACCTGTTTGGTGTAAAGAGAAGAAACGTGAGCCTCTGCCAATATGGCACCTTTCACGACTACTAAAAAGAAAAGAAAACAAACTTACCTAATGAATCAGAATAGCATACAGTCAATAAACAAGAGACCACATAAAAATATAACATAGATCTAAGTATAGTAAAGAGGTTTTTGAGCAAAGTCACAATTTTGACAACTGAAATCTGATTTTGAAATTTTAAATATAAACATGTGTACAAACTGCAAGTCAAAACACTCTTACGAAAGTTTTACCACCAAGGACATACACACAACTTTAACCCCAAGTGTGGGGAAGGAAAAAAAAAAAAAAGAACAGCATCCACAAGTTACTCCATTGGCAGAAAACTATATGGTAGTGTGGAATTACAGTTTTTGATTGTGAGGACCCCAGTACGAAATAAAGTGAATTTTTAAAATGTGATTTTTAATATAACCACTATAATCTCAAGAGAGGCAGAAACACTAGCAACCAAAATGATGAATTTTAAAATGTAAATATGTAACTTCCCACCCCCTCATTCTACAAAGAATGCATTTATTTCCTGGAAACTACTGTTATCAACTTTCAATGATCACCTTCACTTGCAAGAGAAATCCACTTAAAAATCACAATATTGTTGCAAATGCCAAAGATTTTTTTATACAAGTATAGGAAATGCACACTTAAAATATCAGACTGAAACACTTACCAAACAGTGTTTTCCTAAAGTAGTATCTATAGTACATTTCTTTATTCATACATCTTCAAATGGTCAAGTTTTCTTTCATACATCCAAAATGTAATGTGATGTTTTCTCATTCACCAAATGTTAGCTCTACTTGAAGTCTGGTTCCAAACTAATCAGCCTGCTTTTAAATTTTAAGACATCTGTTGAAAATTTATAGGATCAAACCAAACTCAAGTGGTATAAATTTTAAACATTGGATTGTACATTATTGTAAAGGTACCAGTAACCATTATTATTAAGAATAAGTTAGTGATTATAGCTCCTTTTGTGATAATTGGGGGGAAGGGTAGATCACCATCTGGAATGGTCTATTTTAACTTTTTGTCTTTTTTTCTTTTCTTTTTTAAATCAAGGAACATTGTCTTGGCTTTTTTTTTTTCATTGTTTTTTTCTTTTCTTTTTTTTTTAAGAGACCATTCCACTTTATTTTAACATCCAGATGCATAAGGACTCATGTAAAGCAGTCATACACCATTATCATTAAAACCCATATGGTAAAATACATACACAGTCCAACAAAAGGCTAATACATAGTAAAGCCTAAGCATTCTACTATGTAATTTATGAATACATAACTTGGAGACTTTAGTTAGAATACTATGGTATCTATTCATTTTTGAAAACATTCATTAAGATTTAAATGCAAATTCATTTCTTATTTGGAATAAAACAAAATTCTCTAAGTTATAACAAGTATTGGTCATAAGTTTTCAGACCTATTCATTAAATTACAAAGAACCCAAAGAATTCTGTAATGTTCAGTAGAAGTATGTAATAAAAACATTGCATATGTTTCTATTGTGATGTCTTTAGCAACTGTTTACTGAAATCAAACGCAAACATCAATCTTTCAAAATACAGGATCAGAACGTAGTTTTCTTCTCTTTTGTCAATTTGTGAAATCCATCTTCATCACATTTTACCAAAAATTGTTTTTACAAATATGTAAAAGTACATTAGATAATACTAATGAAACACAGGTAGAGTTCTAGCAAATGCAGATCAATGATCAGTCAAATCATCTTCTCCAAGAACGAGATTCATTGTCCTCTTCTTCTTCATCATCATCTTGAAGTAATGAGTCATCCACCAAAGACTCTTCCTGAAACTTTAGGTTAAAATGTATTTAGGAATTTACCCAAAAAAAAAAGAAAAAAGAAAAAAAAAAAGAAAAGAAAAAAAGGTGACACTTTTAAATACTGATCTCGCTCAACAGAGTCGATTACAAAAGGTATTTCTATAGCTAGAACATTCAAGAAACAAAGAAAAGCAACCTTTATCTACTCAATGGTTTCTCTGTAGCATCTATTCTATTGCTTGCATAAAACAGGCACTAAATAAATTGTCAAATAAGGCCTTTGTACATGCCATTTCTCCTGCCTCTCTTTAGCAAATTATGCCATCTTCTATGACTTCAAAAAGATCGCTCAATACTTATTTTTAAAAGAAAACATTAGTAAATTTTCTCCAATTTACCCTTCTAACTCTGAATACTAAGTCAACCAATAACTTGTTATAAATTCTACCAAGGTTTCTATTTCTTTTCTGCTGTATGTAACAAGCATTTTCTTTTATCACATTCCTTTCTTTCCCCATTCCCTTCATAAAAGCTTCTCAGACTGCTATTTCAAACTTTTCAAAATACCTAATACCAGGAGCTCTCCTGCTTTTCTCCCCATTCAATTCAAACTCATGGAAGGACAAAGGTATAATCTAAAATATAAAATGACAAGTCATGTATATGAGTTTCAGAATATACATTTTTATTCTTGCATTTGACTATGGATATGTATAACAGCCTTGAAATGCTCTTCAAACAAAATGAAGTGTCATTATGAAGATCTAACAAAGGTAAAACACGGAATCATTTAGTTTCCCCACCTTACCTTTATTTCTTAATGTCAGTTTTTTCCTACAGTTCATTTCAAGATTAAACAAAACAGAATTTTTTACTTTTAAGTCTTTGGTTTCAAAGGGCTCTACCACTTCACTAGTCTATACGCCCACACCTTGCAGTTATCAGACTGATGTTACTCAAGAAAAATGCACTTCTTCACACCTATACTGAAGCTTATTCCTCTAAAATATCTCTCTCAACTACATTCCCAGCCCCAGCTCTTGGTTATGGAAAGCTATTTTATCACTTAGGGCCAAGTTCCATTGCCAATACCTCCTATAAGATTCTTCTGGACAGAAAAAAAATCACTCCTTCCTTTGGATTCCCACAGTATGTTGTTCAAATCTTTACTCAGCATACCAGTCTGCCTTTTATTATAACTAATTTATTATGTTTCTGCCACCACCTCCCTTTTCAGATTATAAGCTCCTTGATAATAGGGACCGTGTCTTATTCATTTTTTGTGCCTATCACATTATCTACCATATAGCAGGCATTCATTCTAATAAACTAAAATGATATGAATTAAAATAAAGGAAAGCTGAAATGTTAATAAAGCAACTGAGTAGGGTAAATACCCTAAAACTTCAAATATTGTAAGATTTCCTGTGGATAAAAATCTAATAATTACTGTCTTCTAAGAGTAAATAAAAATTGAGTATGTGTGTATATATATATATATATTTTTCATATATTCTCTTTGAGTTAGCAATCCATAATTCTTCTCCATAAAATTTTAAATTGTCTGCATTTATCTCATATTCCCTACCTAGAATATGGCTCAGGAACAAAAGTCTTATGTTAAAATCACAGCCATAAAAATCACATTTTATATAAAAACTATGAACAATTAAGGATAAAAACAAGTGGAAAAAAAAAAACATACTTCCTCTTCATCAGGTTCAACTTCTTCTGTTTCAACAGCTGAAATATTAGTTACTGGTTTATTCCATGCCAGTTTTAGATCCTGCCCTTTGAAACGAGCTCCATGAACTGCAGCCTAAAATAATTAAGAATTTGGAATAAAAAACATTAATAATTTATAAAGAAAAAATAAATTCAATAATACCTAATGTTTAAACAAAAAATGCTAAACACAACTGAAGAAAGCTATCTATTTGCTTTGTTTATTTACTTTTCACTTAACTAGTTATGATAATTTACAATCTACTTTTTATGAATATTTGCTTCGACAATCAGACTAGTAATTGGTAATTCCTTTAAGGAGAAAAGAAGAACAATTTCACATAATTGAGTAGAGCTATATCATACTGGCCAATATCTGACCTTATAGAAGAAATATGTCTACATGTTTACAATACAATAATAACTGCTGTTTCAGACAGCAATCCCAACGCACCTTAAAATCTTGGCTGTAGCTTCTGAATTAAAGCCTAAATTAGGAACAATATGCTAACTGTATTTTATAGCATTTTCATTGTTGTTCATTTACAAATTGTATATATAGTAATTATTAATTAAAAACTTTTAAAGAAGTATATGATTTAATTTTGCAGGTATAATGTATCATATTGTTTTCAAATTACATCAAATGATCAACCACCACTATAACATGTTTGATGTAAAGTTAACACAAAATATAAATATCTCAACAAAAGGGAAACAAAAGTCCTGAAATTTTCTATGAAAAAAATAGTTTTTACTACAAAGCTTCTGCAGCTGATATAAAACCGGAACTGAAGTGGTCAAGTAAGTACTTGCTATATTTAAGTAGCTGGTTTGGAAACAGTGCATTCAAATTAAAGTAACATGAGCTAACATAAATCAATGTTAGCAACATACCGAAATAACTCATGGTCACAAAAGATTTATAGTACAATCTCAAAATACAGCATAATGTGAAATGTAGAAACAATTACATCTTCAATGACATCTGAACATGAGTTGTGTGATATTAAAGTCCCCAGGTATAAATTTTAAATCTGCACATATAAATTTATGATAAATTTAAAAGATTTCATGCCTATTAAAATGCAGCTCAGGAGTGTTTAGTCCATGGCCTCCTCACAATGTCATACAACTAAAATCTTTTTTAAAGTACTTAAATACATATATGTTCAGGAACAACTTGCAGTTTTTTGAAGCTGTATTACATTAAAATATAACATATTATTATAAAGAATTTCAACTATCTCAAATAAAATGCCTACTTATTAAACTCATTTTTTCATTCAACTAAAAAAATTCATCGGGCCAGGCACAGTAGCTCACGCCTATAATCCCAGTACTTTGTGAGGTCAAGGCAAGAGGACTGGTTGAGCCCAAGAGTTCGAGGCCAGCCTTGACAACATAGCGAGATCTCGTCTCTACAAAAAATCAAAGTTAGCTGGGCATGGTAGCATATGCCTATAGTTCCAGCTACTTAGGAGCTGAGGTGGGAAGATCACTTGAGCCTAAGAGGTGGAGGATGCAGTAACCCATAATTGTGCCACTGTACTCCAGCCTGGGCGACATAGTATGCTGCTCTGATGCCCCTTAAGAAAAATCATCTAAAAAGCAAATAATGTTACTAACATTTTCTACAGTATTTGTTTTGTTTGAGTCAGAGTTTCACCCCATTGCCTAGGCTGGAGTGCAGTGGCATGCTCACGGCCTCGACCTGCTGAGTTCAGGCAACCCTTTCTCCTCAGCCTTCCAAGTAGCTGGAAGGACAGGCACATGCCACCACGCCCAGCTAATTTTTTATTTATTGTAGAGACAAGGTCTCACCAAATTGTCCAAACTGGTCTCCAACTCCTGAAGACAATCTTCTTGCCTTCTCCTCCCAAAGTGCTGGGATTATAGGCATGAGCCACCACACCCGGTCAATAGTAAATTTTTGATAAAAACTTCTGATGACCTAACTTTATACATCTTTATATTCATCACACTTCCTCAAATTTATAAGGCAAGTCTACAACTTTCTACAATTTCAACTTTAAAATTATTTACAAGATGATTTTCAAACCTTTTATTAACATTGCTCCATTAGAACTTTCACAATTACATTGTGTAAATTTTTGAAACTGAATTTTTGCTTTTTGAAGATGCAAACTGATGCAAGAGAATTAAATATTACTGATGTTATAAGAAATATATTCTATAACTACTTTCATTTCAATAAAAACTATGTTTTAATTAATCATCAGAAAAGTTTAAGAAGTCAATACTTCAGGTAATTTGTAACATAAAATCTTTAAAGTTTTTAAAACAGTTTCTTCTGCAACCAATCCATTTTATTTTTTATTTAAAAAATTTTTAATTCAGGACACATTGTAAAAAAGCATGATCTATGATTATCCTATCCCTAAGAGATAACCAATATTCTGTGAAAAGTTTGAAGTCCTGCAAATATTCCTAAACTTACACTAAAATACTTTGTGTATATAAATATGTATGACATAAATATGGGGTTATTTTATTGGTTTATAATTTTCCACTTACATTATTAACCCAATTTTTTCATGGATACCTTTCAATATCCATACCAACAGATCTATTAGTTTTCATGAACTGTTATATATACTATATATTTAGCATAATTAAGCCAATTTCTATAGACATGAACAATCTTGTATATTTGTATATCTTGTGTGACTTTCTATAGGTGGGAATGTGTCTTGACTTTTTTAAAGATCTGGCCTGCCTGCATTTTTTTAATTGAATAAAGTTTTATCGGATTTATGACAAAACAGTTTTCCCAACTGGATTTTTATCTTATTTATGATGCATGTTTTATTGAAGAGGAAGGGGTTGCTGCTGTTCCTTTGTTTTTGTCACGAATAAGTTTTAAATTTTCACCTACTGAAATGTATCAACGTTTTCCTTCATGAATATTGTAGCATGTCTTAATTAGCCCTTTCCACATAGATTATTTTCAGAAACCTGCTAACTTTTATATATTAAGAAAAAAAGCTTTTATACAATTTGAGCTTATTTAGATATAGAAAATAAAAGATATAATGACTTAATTTTTTCCAAACAGCTAATCAGTTGTCTCAACACCATTTACTGAAAAAATCTGTTCTGTTCCCTGATTTAAAACATCTCCTTTGTGACCCCCTAATATCCTCATACAGTCACAAACCACAGAAAGTTTCAGTCAACAGTGGACCAATGGACTGCATATTACCACAGTGATCCCATAAGATTTTAACAGCTTTGAAAACTCCTATTGCTTAGCAACCCTGTAGCCAGTGTAACTTTATAATGCAACAAACACGTTACTCCCATGTTTGTGGTGATGTTAGTGTGAACAAGCCTACTGTGCTGCCAATCCGGTTGTGAAAAAATATAGCACTATAATTATGTACAGCACATAATACTTGAAAGTGGTAACAGACATGTTACTTTTTAATGCATTTGTTATATCACACTTTTTATCGTTTTTAATCATTTTATCATTATTTTTATCATTATTCCTTCTACTTATAAAAAAAGTTAACTGTAAAACAGCCTCAGACAGGTCCCTCAGGAGGTATTCCAGAAGAAGGAACTGTTATCATAAGAGATGGCAATTTTATGTGTGTTACTAGCTCTCAAAATCTTCTTGTGGAAAAAGATGTAGAGGTGGAAGACAGTAATACTGGGCATCCCAACCCTGTGTAGGCCTAGACTAATGTATGTGTTTGTTCTTAGCGTAAAATGTATACACATTTTAAGAGATGCTATCTATGTATTACTTTTCAAAGTTGAACTGAATTATAGTAGCAATGTGTAGTATGATGTTCACTCAAGAGATGGCATTAAATGAATGCTAGCCGACAGGGAGGACAAAGAAAATGGCAGAAGCATAGTTGTTGCTTGAGAAGTGCAAGATATTTTGAAGAGGTATCTGAAATTCGAAAATGTTGTGGAAGTACAATGACAATGGAAGCGTGAGTGTGTAAGAGAACCTCCAACACGCCTAACATTGCATGCATACATGGTAAGTTTAAGATGCATGGTACTGTGTGTGACATACATTGAAGGAAAATCCAGGAGGCCTCACACAGCAACAAGTCCTACTACTTTTGCTGTGGTGTTGGAACAGTTTACATGCTTACCACAGAAGTCTACCAAACAATGTGCACTTCTTGTAATTGCAGAAGCCTAAAGTGACTTGTATTCATCTTTTGTAACTGGTATATATTGAGTATTACAATTTTAATACAGTTTTTTTTCCTTTCTTAAAATGTGTATACATCTTTTTGGCACCCTCTGAAGATAAGGATACAAAGAAAGAAAAATATTTTTGCACAGCTATACAACCTGTTTCTGTTTTAAACTGTTATTACAAGAGTTAAAAAGTTTAAAGTAAAAACAAATTACTGTAAGCTAAGGTTATTACTGAAGAGGAAAAAATTGTTTTTATAAATTTAGTGTAGCCTAAGTTACAGTTTTTATAGTCTATAATAGTGTACAGTAATGTCCTAGGCCTTCGCATTCACTCACTACTCATTTATTGGCCCACCCAGAGCAACTTCTAGTCCTGCAAGCTCCATTCAAGGTAAATGTCCTATATAGGTATACCATTTTAAATATTTTATACCACATTTTTTTAACTGTATCTTTTTTATGTTTAGGTACACCAAAACAACTGCCTGCAGTATTCAGTACAGTAACATGATGCATAGGTTTGTAGCCTAGGAGCAAGAGGCTACACCATATAGCCAAGGTGTGTAGTAGGCTGTACCATCTAGGTTTGTGTAAGTTACTCTATGACATTTGTACAACAAGGAAATCGCCTAAGAACACATTTCTCAGAACATGTCCCCGTTGTTAAGTAACATGTGACTGTATATACTTAGGTCTATTTCTGAGCTCTATTATATGCTTTGTATTGCTTTTTAAAAACACAAATAACATAAATAACAACTTTTTAACAATGTATTGTGGCAATGCTTCAAGAGTTATGCACATACTTTATAAAATAAACTCTTGCTGGGTGCAGTGGCTCACATTTATAATCCTAACACTTTGGGCAGTGGAGACAGGACTGCTTGAGCCCAGGAGTTCAAGACCCGTCTAGGTGACACAGCAAAACCTTATCTCAAAAAAAAAAAAAGAAAAAAAAAGAAAATCGAAAACTTAGCCAGGTGTGTTGTTGTACTCAGGAGGTCAAGGCGGAAGGACTGCCTGAGCTCAGGTGGTTGAGGTTGTAATGAGCCATGATCATGCCACTGCACTCTAGCCTGGGCAAGAAAGTGACACTGACCCTAAAAAACAAATTTTTTAAAATAATCATTTATAAAATGTTAAATAACATCAGGTTAAAAGTGCTCCACAGGATGCCTACTTGAGCAAGCTGGCAGTGGTCATAAAGACAGAGTGCTAAATGTAAACGCCACAAAATAAAAAAGGAAAGGGAGAAAGTAGCCTCAGATGAAGATAAAATTAAATCTGCTTATTCCAATGCAAATAAAGTTGATAATCTAGATAAAAGGACAATTTTTTAAAAAACTACCAATGTCCCAAACTAAAGCCAGGAAAGATTAAAAATCTAAACAAATCACTTCTACAAAATAGTTTATAAAACGATACATGCTTCAAAAATCATTAGATCCTGATAGTTTCATAAATGAATTCTATTAAACTTTTAAGAAACATGTCTTTAACACAACTGAAATTTTCTAAGAGAACAAAATATGGACTTTCCAATTATGTTTTATGATATGTAATACTGATACCTGAGGAAAATAAAATGACTCACAAAACTTACAAAATACTCTCCTTTAGAGAATCAATTTAAAAAGCAATTTTTAAAAAAAGAAACAATGAAAAAAGGACATTTCAATGAGTTGTTTTAAAAATATATAATAACAATCTAAACTCTATGGAAAATAATGTAGTGACACCTAAGGTAAGGACGCTTCTACACTGTTGGTGGGAGTACAAACGAGTTCAACCTTTGGATAACAGTGGGGAATACCTAAAGAAACTAGAAATTGACCTTCTGTATTGGTCCAGCAATTCCCCTCCTGAAAATATACCCAGAGAAACACAAATCATTCTGCAAAAAAGACACCGGTACACACGTTTACTGCTACACCATTCATAATAGCAAAAACATGGAACCAACCCCAACGCCCATCAAAAGTGGACTGGATAAAGAAAATATGGTACATATACACAATGGAATATTACACAGTCACAAAGAAGGACAAAATCACGGACTCCTTAGCAAACTGGAAGGAATTGGAGACAATCATTCTTGGCGATCTACCACAGAAACAAAGAACTGAATGCCACATGTTCTCACTCGCAAGTGGGTCCTGAACATTACTCACAATAGCACAAGGAAGGGATTGGCAGATCCAAGATACTGCCAAGCCACGGGTGAGGGAGACAGGACATAAGATAAGGGATACGAGATCCTAAATATGGGGAAGAGGAGGCCCAAACTTCACTTGCACACACATTACTAACGCACCTAATCCTGACTTGTACCCACATCTTTAAAATAAAACATAAAAAGAAAAAGATGAGAATTATTCCAGGAGTGAATGGTTAGTTAAATATTAGGAAGCAATATGATGAAATAAGATGAAAGGAAAAAAAACTCATCATTCAATAAATAACAAAAAGCATTATAGAAATTCATATCTAATAAAAAAATTTCTATAGCTCTTAATAAAACAAAATCACTGTGAAAAAAATGAGGACAAACTACACACTTACAGATTTCTTAAAAGTGGTAAAAAACCACTATGTAGAGTACACATTTTGGCAAGAGTGTGGGGAAAAGGCACTCTCATATGTCTCTGATGAGCAAGTAAGTATAACCTGTATGGAGTGCAATTTTCTTCAAAAACTTAAATACACATATTCTTTCACCTAACATGTTGGTGTCAGTGAGAAAAATGAGTTTTCAGCACGGAAAAAAATAGAGACATGAGATTAAGTAAAAACCATATACAGTTCAGAAATAATTTACAAGTATCAGAATACTTGTATTCTGAATTTATTTATTTATTTATTTGAGTTGGGGCCTCATTCTGTCATCCATGCTGGTGTGCAGTGGAATGATCACAGCTCATCACAGCCTTAACTCCTGGGTTCAAATAATCCTCCCACTTCAGTTTCCCGAGCAGCCGGGACTACAAGTGCATGACACAAAACCCAGTTAATTTTTTTATTTTTTTGTAGCGAGAGGGTCTCGATATGTTGCCCAAGCTGGTCTTGAACTCCTAGGCTCAGGCAATCCTCCTGCCTTGACCTCTCAAAATTCTCGGATTACAGGCATAAGCCACTATGCCTGGTCTCAATTTATTTTACTCCCTCCCTCCTTCCTTCTTTCTTTCCTCCCTTCCTTCCTCCCTCCCTCTCTCTTACCCTCTTACCTTCCTATCTACTTTTATGTAAATATGTGTATGTATTTTGGGCCGTACAGTCCAAAATTAAAAGGGAAGTATTAGCATGAACTCTAAATTTATTTCATCTTTATACATATGCATGCGTACACATATATTTTTTTTCACTCTCACTTCTGACCACTGAAAAGGATTAGTGACAGCAACATACTTAATAGTAATGAACAACCCTAGTACCCAGACAGTGGTCTCTAATTTCTTTTGCCTAATAAATCAAGCTCCTTAGAGAAAATGTCAATTTCAGGTCTGGAAGGGACAGTGTATATAACATGAACCTAGAACACCTTTTCATACCTGAAGCAAAGAAATGATCACAGACCATCAGGGGCCTGTCAAAAAGACTCAGGACCCAAGTTGTAGTCTCCTACTGGCCAAAGACAACTTCAACATCAATAACTGACAGCAATGAATTAAAACCCACAAATGAGCTTGTGATTACATAATACCAATCAAACTATATCAAAATATAAACTTTATCTGGATCCTTATTTAAACAAAGTAAAAAAAATTATAAGAAAATCTAAGAAATATAAATCTTGACTAGATACTGGACATTTAGCAAATATCACGTTTAGGCGTAGTAACAGTATTGTTCTTTATTTTTCTAAGGCCCTATTATTGAGATGCATACTGAAATGTTTCCAGAAGAAATGATACATCCGGGAATAGCTCCAAAATAAGGAAAGGGAGGATTATAGTGAGTGAGGTACAGACAAAATAAGATTGTTCTAACTGCTGATGCTCCATGATGAGCATAGAGGAATTCATTTTACAATTCTGATTTCTATACTATAAAATGTGAAAAAAAGTCTGTTTTAAAGCTAAAGCATTTTATTCATCAGCTTGCCTTCAGTCCTTTGACTATTTATCCTTACACATATTCATTTGCAGTTTATAGCAAATTAGGAAAAAGGAAAGCACCACAGAACAAAACAGAAGAACGGCCAAAGATCTGACAAAAGAGAATTTTTTAAAACAGAGGAAAAAAAATGATGAAAAGTAGGTATGAGATGAGTTCCACATCTTACATGGAAAATGGTTTGGGAAGCAATTAAGTTTGGACAAAAGGTTAAGTTAAGCCAGGTTTCACTCCTGACTTCTCAATTCATTTTGACTGTGATTCTAAATGGAATATACATAATAACAGTCTTTCACAAATTTATCTGACAAGGGAATTCTTTCTAAGAAGACCTCTTTGCAGAACCAGTGTTGTGTAAAAACTATGGTGAAAACTGACCTAAGGTACAGGTGATTACAGAAAAGTTGAAACTGAAATCCTAGGTAGTTTACATTTTTAGTAATAATAAAACTAGTCTATAAAAAAGGCTAAAAGCAAATTTATTAATATTTGCAATAATTATAGTAGACAATGTTAGGCAAGAATTACATTAAGTGACCACAAGTTTTTTTTAAAAATGTAAGCCCTAATTTTTAGAACTTACAGGGACTTGCACTGCTCTGCCACTTCGTCACTAACTTTAGACCTAAAGTCACTGATTTTGGTAGCACAGTGCCATCATATAGCAGTACTGAATAACTATTAAGTAAATGAACAAAACACACACACACGAAACTCTGCTATGCACATAATGTGACATCTGTTGACTGAATTCACTTATAAGTATTATTCCTGCCACTAATTTACCCTTTAATCAATAAGTACCATCAACTTCTGACTATTGATGCTGCACTATTCTCTATAAACCCAAGTCTGCACTTCTAACTTCAGGTATATAGAAAGATTACAGATCATGTACTCCATCACCTTGCCTTTAATCTGTTTCATTGATTTACTAATCATTTCTCATTAAAAAAAAAACAACTAAAACACACAAAAATAACAATAATAGCTAATAGTCATAGGGTTTACTGTTTCAGGCGTTGTTCCTAAATACCTTACAGGTTTTGATTCAGTAAATCCTCACAAATACGAGGAGATGAGGGATAGGTTTCAAAAATGTGTCAATAGAACATGATTCTCTTTCTTTGCAATTAAAAAAAAAACAAAAAACAAACAAAAAAAAACCCTCTTTTGAGTTTAGGACTACAGGTTTCAACTTTGGGACTGGTTATTATTCTAAAATAGAAACTTAAACTTAACCATCCCTATTCCGAACAGGATCCTGGTATCCTATAAAGGTATAGCAACAATTTCGAATAGAAAAAAAAATAACACTCTAATTAGTCATGGGAAGAAGCTACTTCATTCTGCCTGTTTGGGTTGTTATCTAACTTTAGTAGGTTGGCGTGGTGACACACAAAACTTCCTCAAAAAAAGAAAATATCTAATAGGAACCATCTTCTAACTAACAAGACACAGTCAAACCATGATCCTATTTACCTAAAGCTAAAAGTGCTCTGCTTATATTTTTATTCTTTAAAATGTTTCAGTTTTTTCCTGAAGATAATTTGACATTTTTAGTTATATCTGAATGTCTTAATTACCTTATTCCTATACTTTCACCTTGAAATACTATGCATCTACTGATTATAGAAAATAAAGAACTATTCAGCTATCTAGGACAATGGTCCAGAAAATAAGAACAACGTAATATTTGAAAGCAAACAAACCGGGCTCGGTGGCTCAGCCTGTAATCCCGCGCTTTGGGAGGCTGAGGTGAGTGGATTGCCTCAGCCCGCGGGTTCGAGACTCGCCTGGGCAACTTGGCGAGACTTCATCTCTATATAAATCAAAAAATTAGCCGGGCATGGTAGTGCGTGCCTGTAGCTCCAGCTACTTGGAAGTCTGAGGCGGAAGGATCGCTGGAGTCCAGTAGTTCGAGGTTGCGGTGGCCAGTAGCGGCCACTGCACTCCAGTCTGGGCAACAGAGTGAGACTCCAACTTAAAAAAAAAAAATAAAAAGCAAGAAAGAAAGCAAACATTGGCAAGGGTTGGCAATTTTCCTTTACTGAGGAAGCCCTATCCTTTATCCTGAGTTTATGTTCTCCTACATTTTTGGTGTTAACATTTTCTTTATTTTATATAATAGTGGCAATAATATACAGCAGTATTGTCTTTCATTTTTTAAGCAGTCTTTCTTAGGAAAATAAAAAGTGACATGCCTATGTCAAACACACACATTTTTAAATTTGAAAGTATTAGTGTTTACTGAAATCATCTCTAAGTTTGAAAACCATGCTCTAGTCTATATCCTGCTTTCAGAAGATAAGCTTCAACTTAATTTTCTATTCTTTTCGAAACAGAATGTTACACAAATTTTAAAAACTTTTTGGCCTAAGGAAATGTTTATGACTAAACAACTTATATAATTAATTAAAATGTTTATCACAGCTGTGATAGTTATTCTTTTCAGCCTATTAAGTAAATCCAAATAAAAGACTATGGACTCTAAATAGAAAACTCTCATTAGACCAAACCTGACCTTAGTTATTCTGTCACTTATTCAACCTCCAGTGTTTAAGTCTTCCTTATATATTATTACTCCCTGGTCTTTTTTATTGCTGTTCATTTTTGAAAATACATACATTGTATGAAGATATACATCTAAGGTAGAAAAAGCAAGACTCAATAAAGAAGTTATAGGCCTCTACAAGAGCAAAACTTCCAAAAATTATTTTTTTTAATTTTTAATTTTAAAAATGTGGAGTACAAAATCATTTAAGAAGCAAGAGGTTTTTTTTTTTTCCTCAGTCATACAATCAAGCAGGGAAGCAGTACAAATATTTTTAAAGTTCTTACTAAATCCACAAACATGATAGTATTTTAATCATTTGTACAATAACAACTTACCATTGTTGTATAATATCACTACTTCCTAGAAAATAAACAGAACATAAAGAAATGCTACTCAAACTACCCATCTAACAATAGACTGAAAATTGTCACTGAAGCCATCATTAAAATGATGCTTATTCTAAACCAGTTCTCAACAATACTTTTGAGAGAAAACTTAATCAAAGATCTATTTTTTCAATACAACATATATACATACAAGTTTATGAAATTTTAAACTCTCATCCATTATAAATTACTATCATAAAAAATTACTCCAAAACTAGACTTAAAAAGACAAATAAAGAATCCCTATTTTATAAAATAATCCATTACCTCATTCCCCACGCCCACCCCCACCCCCAAAACTAATTACTTCAGGGCTCCAGCTGAACCCTTTCCTGAGACTTATCAGATTCACAGTCTTATACTGATTACAATGCCCCAAGAGCAACTCCTACCAGGTAAGCCCTTAGCAACATACCACTGTGCTGGCAGGGAGTATTCACTACAAAGAGGATACATCAATTTAGAGAATTTTTCAAAACATATTCAAGTCACAATCAACTTAAAACCTCTGAAAAGTATCTTACACTTCCAATCCCATACAGTTAATTGCTTGGAAAACTATTTCATCCTTGGAAAAATGTCAAAGACAAAATAGTTATATTATCTACAATTTCTGAGAAAAGAACACACAGGGCTAAAAGAGCTCCTAATGAATCCCCCACACTTTACTCTCATTTTCTTTTAAATCTTTTAAACCCTAATGAAAAACAAAGTTGCAAATGCTCCCATAAGTCTTTGGAAAGACAGTTCAAGGTAGATAGTTTAAGACAACTATACTAAGAATATCCTAAAAGCAAGAGGTATATACCATGTCTTCGGTAGTAAAAGTCCTGGGGGTGGGGGGGGGGGCGGGTACACTGAACTAGGGCTGCTTCTTTATTAGATTTCATCCTGCTGGAACTGAGAAGCAGCAGATGAGGAATGGTTAAGATAAGCAGACACCAGTATTATACTCTCCATTCATCCCTTACCTTGTTCTGGGCGAGTCAAAAACAGGAATAATGAGTAGTGGTGTGCCCCTATCTCCTTGTGTCTCAATACAATACAATGTGACACTCAACTTGGTGACTAATTATATATACTCTAATTATATCATGTTATATAGAGAATTGTCTAACTGAATTAAGACATTCTTTGTGGGCATGAATTCCATGTCAAATGTTCTACCTATTGTCAAAGCATATTATTTAGTAAGTTAGAAAAAATTCATTTACATTAAAACTTAAAGCAATATTTATAAATCGCTTAAATCTGAATTTTGATAAATTATTTTTAATACTTACTGCTTCAGCTTCTGCTCTTGTCTTGAATGTAATTACTGCATGAAGTGAAGAGTCATCAATCTGACAATCTTCAATTTCACCATATTGCTTTAAATTAAAAAAAAAGTATTTCCTCCAAATAAATATTTTGAAACATACAAAACTCCTAATAGTATTAAAATCATTAAGATACTAATAAATATAACCCAGAATACATAACAAATCATAATGGCTAACATAAAAGAATGGTGAGTAATTCATTTTAATATTTAATATTCTAAGATAAGGACCCTTTTCAGAAGAAATGAAACTTATACTCAATTGAACTATTGTTTTTTTGGAGTCAGAGTCTCATTATGTGGCCCAGGTTGGTGGAGTGCAGTGGCACAATCACAGCTCACGGCAGCCTTGACCTCCTGGCCTCAAGTAATCTATCCACCTCAGTCTCACACGTAGCTGGGACTACAGGTGAGCTACCATGTCCAACTATTTTTTTAAGTTTTTTTGTAGAGATGAGGTCTCACTACGCTGCCTAGGCTGGTCTCACACTCCTGGGCTCAAGCAATCCTCTTCCTCTGTTTCCCAAAGTGCTAGGATTACAAGCATGAGCCACCGCATATGGCTAAACTATTCTCTTTTTTTGTTTTTTTGAGTTGGAGTCTCATTACTTTGCCCAGGCTGGAGTGCAGTGGCACACACGCTCACGGCCACGCTAGCATCGACCTTCTGGGTTCCAATGATCTTTCCGCCTCAGCCTTCCTAGCAGCCAGAACTACAGACACGCGCTACCACGCCCAGCTATTTTTTATTTAACTTAGAGAGGAGGGCTCGCCAGGTTGCCCAGGCTGGTCTCAGGCAATCCACTCGCCTCAGCCTCCCAAAGTGCTGGGATTACAGGCAGAGCCACCGAGCCAAGTCTAAACTATTCTTTAAATGAAGGAAATAATGGTCAAAATCTGAGTTTCCTTACTGACCTTCCTCTTATGCTTATTAATCCAATCCCAGTATAAAATCTTTCTTAAGCAGCATAGTGAATCCTCAGTGCATTCTATGAGTTTTTGGTATCATTCCCAAAAATGAGGGGAAAAGATTCAGAAAAACTTTAAGCAATTTTCTCAAAGTAATTGCCAATTACCAGGATGAGTCCAGGTTTTGATGAGCTCAGGTTTTTTATTTAAAAGTTTAACATTCTAACTGCCATGCTTTCACTTACTATATGCTCCATTATACCATACATTCATTTAGAACACTTAAAAGCTAAATATATTACATTATGCCTGTTTCTGGTTTGCTGGATTTTTTTTTGTCTCATGTACAGGAAGATTTTTCTATAAATTGCAACCTTTATCATATAAAATTCGAGTCCTTTATGGATCATCACTAATATCTTCCTTCTTTCTTACCCCAAAATAAAATTACAACCATAATCTCACTAAATACACACACCATAAAGAAAAATTCTGTAGAGTATAGAAAAGAGAATGCAGAAGTACTCAGATCCTAGCTTTGTCAGTTATCAGCTACGTAAACTTGAACTTGAAAAAAATTACCAAACCCCTTCATGCTTCATTTCTTCATCTCTAAAATGAATATAATAAAGGTACCTACCTCACAGAGTTATCCAAATAACTCACAATAAGGGACTTATAGAAGTCACACCTGCCACAAAATAGGTGCTCTATATATTTGAGCTATAATTTGTATTACTATCACTACTGGTCTCAGTGGATGAATTAATCACTGTTAACCACAATTATTATTAACCAATCACCCTTTAACATTATAAAAATTAAACACTGTAAATACTGTTTTCTTCTCTGATGTCTGTCATGTGTTCAAATCACAGGTTGAGACAGAGAAGCTAAACTTCAATTAAACCTGTGCTCCTAATTTTAAAATGTTAAAATTGTTCATTTTAAAATGTGAATTACCACTGTTAACTTCCAAATGCATGTAAGAATTTTCATTTAGAGGTTCTGAATATTTCTCAAACCAAAAGTATCTTAGTCTCACCAAAACACAATCATAACAAACTCACCTTGTCTGTTTGAACTATTTTATCATATTCATTGTTAGTTTCCTGATTAGCTGTAAAACTGTATATAAGACACTTAAGTTATCTCTTTCCCTTATGGAAGGTGCAAAGGGGAGTGCATAGCAGGGAAGAGTTGGGCAAGACTATCCCCAAGTGCCTTTCTAGGTCTCTAATTCTTTTCTTTAACTCCTTGAATCCATCAAGAACAGGACCTTCCAGACGTCCCATCCTTAAATATTAATCATTTATGTTATTTCTTAAACATAAACCATCTCTTTCAATATCTCCTATGTCCTGACAAAGTATCTGTAAATGCTGCAAACCTGAAATATAATTGTTAAACATTTAAATTTGAATTTTCAGAAGATTAAATCATTTGTGTGCCTATCTTCAAGCTTACCTATTATCCAAGTTTTATTACCTCAAGAAATGTCCTCTACTGTTCTTTCTTCCATCATATGCCAGTATGAAAGATACTTCTGTAAGTTACTAAGGTATTTTTAGTGTTTAGTAAGTTAAACTTCGTTACAAATTATGTTTAAGGTTGAACTGGAACCAACATATGTAAAAGCCTTCATATATGAAAGAACTGGTTATATCCTTCATATCTCCAGAGAAATTACTACATGCTGAGGGTAAAACTAAGGCTTAGTAACTAACCTTTGGAATACCACTAAGAATCATAACATTAAGTTGAAGGGGCTGTTCAGCAGGTATAATCTTCTCCATTCTGCACAAGAGCCTAATGAATTCCAGGAAGTCCAAGGTAAATAATGGATTAGCAGAGACCAGAATTCCATTCTCCTTTCTCATAGGTCAAACTATTACCATTAGGATAGATTCTATTACACCCTGGTACTGACTAAGGCAACTTTGAGATCACAGATCAAAATTTTGTCTTGTTTCAATTCTGGGTCAAGAATGCAATATTAACAAATAAAACCCCATTTTAATTTTTTAAAATCTGGATGACCCATGTAACATGTTAAATTTTCCTTAAAAGTAAGTATCAAATGGAACTAAACTGCAGGACTTCCCTCTCTGAAACAATAAAGTTTAAATCATTTACTTCATAATATCTGAAGGCCTACTAAGTGTAAGAATAGCAGTATTTCTTCCAGATAACTAAACAAACTCTACAGTTTCTGTTTGTTTAAATTAACAAAAGATTATAGATTGGTCAAACCCTTTGTTCAAATTAATGGGTTGAAATTACTCATGTCATTTTCATAATTTCCTCTTTAATTATATGTATTATCTCCAATAATGATTGTTTTGTTGGGCAGTAAGAAAGTACCGCAAAATGAGGAAGAAGATCTTCTCTATCACTCTCTGTAAATGCAGAAATCTCCAATGCCCTGGGACGGTGATCCACCACAGCATGACCAGGCACACCTCGCCCTCGCCCTCGCCCCCTGCCTCGGCCATGAGCTGCGCCTCGACCTCTTGCATGAATTCCTCTACCCCGACCAGATGAAAGAATCCCTCGTTTGGCAGCCTAGAAGAGATTAGACACATAAGTTAAACAATGTTGCCATTACTAACACAAGCCAAGTGTTATATTGTGGTAGATGAGTAAAACATGTATACAATTTGACATCATACTCAAACTGTCCTATAAAAGGACCAAATAGTTTAAATGGGGGTTTTAGTTTTTAAAGTGAAAACAATTTTAGGTAGCTAGTGAATTTAAGCAACAAAATAACATTAGGGTTTTTAAACTACTAAATGTGGCTTTTTCTAAGCTCTTGTTAACTAAGACATCAGGATATGTCACAAAAAGACCATCTCTTGATTTCTAATATACAGTACTGAATGTTACTTCAGAAGTCAGGTCAATACATAGACACATAATACCTACATACACAGCAAACACATTTTTCCAGTTATGAATTTCAAGTATGTTTCTATTAACTTCAGTAGGTACAGTTATCTCAAATTCATCATTTTGATCACTTATCACTAACATTATTATAGAACAAGTGCAGCATTACTGATAGTCTTCCACATTACTCTGTATAAATAGCACACCATTCCTTCATTCCACAAATATTTAATGGAAACTTCCTGTATGCAAGTCCTCATCCTTATCTTTAACTCAAATCCTAGATGGGGTAGAAACATTCAACAACCAAGTTATTTATTTGTATTAATGAGAAATGACTGAGAAAGTGAAGAAATGCTTTATTTAAAGATTTGAACAGAACTTTAAGGCACTGAATAACCCACTAGAATTATGTTCCTTCAAGGTGTCTTTTTTCTGCTTTAGTCTCTGCTTTATCCCCAGTAGGAGCTGTATTCCCAGCTCTTGCTGGTAGACTGTACTAATATTTGTTCTGTGAAGCAAAGAAAGAACAAAGAAAGAGAAAGGCAAGAAAGAGGTGGAGGTTATAGCAACAACAAAGGCACCAACATTGAAAGAACATGGTTTTCCAAAGAATGAATAAAATCTAGTGCAGTCGAAAGGAGAGATAAGGCTGGAGAGATGGGCAGAGTCAGATCATGCATAACTTTAAGGATCATGTTAAAGATTTCAATTTTTAATTCCAAGAGTCATGAAAATCAATTAAAAGATTTTAAATAATAAAATAGAGTGATATAACCAAATCAGTGTTGAAAATGACATTCTGGCTAGAGTTTTAAGGCTAGTGTAGAAGGAAGAAGAGAACAATCTAGGAAACTAGTCAGTATGCACTATAGTAGTCCTGGGACCTGAAGAGGAAGTTTGGTCTACAGTGGTGGCAATGGAGATAAAGAGAAGTAATGTATTTAGGAGTAACACACATAAACTTGGCAATCAGTAAGACATGGACATTAAAGGAAAGAGAGTATTCAACAATTCAAACTCCTAGATTTCTCAGTTTGGCTAACTGTATAGATAGGGTGCAGAAGCAAGATAAGCAGAATTTTGAACGAATTGAGTCTCAAGATATGATACATCCAAGTGGCAGTATCAAGTACGCACAACTGCCAAATCTCTGCTGGTAAAAATATTTCAGTTTCTCCATTTCAAAACAGTTAATGTTAACATTAGCTAAAATAATCATCTAAAATCCAAACAATAATGCTAAGTGAAATAAACCAGGCAAAGATAGACATATACCATATGATCTCACATGTAAGTGTAATCTAAAATGATCAAACTCATAGACACAGAAAAAAGAATAGTGGTTATCAGGGGCTATGGGGGCATGAAAAAATAGGGAGATGTGAGTCAAAGGGTCCAAAGTTTTAGTCAGACAGGAAGAATAAGTTCTAGAGATCTACTGCATTGTATTGGTGACTATGGTTAAAGATAATATATTGTATACTTGAAAACTGCTAAAAGTGCAAATTTTAAATGCTCTATTTTCATCAAAAATGGTAAGTATGTGAGGTGATGAATATGTTCCCTAATATAATTACTTCACAATGTATACATATATCAAAACATCATGCTGAATCCATATAGGCACATAATTTTTCATATCAATTAAAAAGAAAATAATAGTAAATAATCCAAAAAATAAACTTAAGAGGTCAAGGATTAATGTTAATAATAGGAAAGCATATATAACAGTATGCTCTGAGAAATACTAATGGCTCAAAATGTTTCTTGGAAAGAGGGTTTTATGGACAATCAAGTTTGAGCAACACTGAATACTTAACACATATTTTTAAAGACTCACAAAGGCCTCCAAGAAACCCTGAAGTCAAAAAGCACATCAAATAAAACCTTTTCCAAGGTTATATTATTTGGTGTAAGAACATTTTCTCACTAGCTATTAACAACTAATGAAATTACTGTGGTGAAAAAATATACTCTGGGAAATAATATATTACTGAATATACTAATATTAACTGAAAACTAAATGTAAGCCACCATAAAATAAAGTTTAGTTATAACATTATAAAAAGAAACTAATAAAAATCTGAGTAATGCTATCATATATTTACTAAAATTACAGGCCAGAATTTTGAGTTATATTTTGCTTTTAGAATTCTACCAATACTGGCATAGAACATACAGAATGGGGAAAACACAATTTCTGTATTCAAATAAAAGAAATCTGACCAGGCCCAATGGTTCATGCCTGTAATCCCAATACTTTGGGAGGCAAAGGTGAGAGGATCACTTGAGGCAAAAAGTTCGAGACCAGCCTGTCTCTACGGAAAAAAAAATAAGAAATCTATCACTTTCAAAATCTTCCCCCTCCCTCCCCCCCCCCAAAAAAAACTTAGGCATGACACACATGCAACCAGATCAAGTTTCCAGAGAACACAAACATATGCAGGTTTAGGACAGCATCCTATGGCTCTCTGACTTTCAGACAAGACAGGGCCTTAAGACAAGTCCGGTAGCTGCTAAATGTTAAGTCTTTAATGCCTGGATGGCAGTATTCAACACAGATTTCTACTGTGTTGAAAAAATTAAATAAAGTTGCCAAAACCAAAAAATCATGATTCTCAGTTTAAGCAAAATAATCTAAAATACAAAAATTACTGTATCAGACAATGATAAATATAACAATGTACCAACTATTTAATGACATTAATGTCTCTTTCTGTACTTCAAAATGTAATTTCAATTTGTTAACATCTTTTTGCTAAACATTCAAAATTCCATGTCACATAATAGGGATCAATTTCACCGAGCGTTATTTCTTATATAAAATAATCATGAAACTAAACTATAAAAAAGTAGTTTATTTTCTCTTTTATAAATATCCACAGCACCACCTATAGGCAATACTCAAGTAAGCATGTTCTTCAATATAATTCTATCACTAGAAGTCTCATACTTACACAGCAACTCAATCTATATGCAAAGAGTATCTCCATCAGAATATTTAAAAAGCCTTTAATAGTTTTCTGTTCCTCAAGGAGAAGGACAGACTAAAAACAGGGAATAAAATTCACTAGAAATGGAGGGACTTGGATGTGTAGGCAGAATTACTGCCACCCCTCATTAAATAAGATTTTCTCTAATAGCTCTGAAAAACGTGTTAACCTTTTCCTGCTTTCTTATGTTAACATCCCAATATGTATGACAGGGGCTAACAACAAGTTTTGACAAGTATAAAGGGAATATATTTTCAAATGAACCACAACTCCATCTGCTCTTTCCAAGTGTACTATGTAGTTGTGACAAAACATACTTCCAGCTGTAATTCTGTATACTTTCTCCTAAGTTCAGTGACTTCTTCTCCAGCCTGCATCTTCTTATATAAATCCAGTTCTGTGTCAAGCAATTCTTTCTGCATCTGAAAATTTGTAAATAATTAATAGTTTAGGTGACAATTATCCTATACTCATACAAAATTTTTTTATAAAAGAACTTTAATAAATGTCCAGTTAATCCATACGTTTCTTTCCTATCTCCAGTACTATCACTCTAGTCCAAGTCATAATACTCTACCCCTCCACAATACCACGGTAACTTCCTAAATTGTTGCTACTTTCACTGATTTCCCTATAAATTCATTTTCCATACAACAGCCAGAGGGAGATTTATATGAAGTAAGTTTCAGAAAAAACTGAGGAAAAACAAAAAAATCAAGATGCTAATTAGCAATATATTCTAGGAAATACACACACATACATGCATATATATATATATATATATACATAAAAAGAAAAATTAAAAGGATAAGCCAAAAACTAATGACACTGGTTACCTACAGAGAGTGGGTGGGAACAGAGTATCAAGGATCAAAAAGGAAGGATTTTTTTTAAATATAGTTTGGCTTTTGAATCATGTTAGTTGTTTTACTTGTTCAAAAAATAAAATTAAATCAGTAAGAATTGGGGATAGCAGGAAAGAATATATATAAACCTAATTTAATCAAATTAGTAACAACTACACAAGAGGGAAAAAAAGTAACTCTAGACCACAGTTCTCCCTTTATACTATTAGTAGAATATATCAAGGTTCTAAAGAGAGCAAATAAATTTTGAATTTTAATTTCAATTACTTGTTGTAAGTTGTGCCAATTCTGGAACTATTTTGAATGTATTATAAGACTGTGCTAATGAACAATATATTGATGTTAGTGAGACCAAGCTGTCATTGTGGAAATAAAGAAGAAATATGAAATAAAAAAACTAAGAACTATGTGGTGCTGCATTAAATTAGACATATCAATATAAACTCCTGTCTCTACACATAAACATACACACCAAGTATAAATATCAAATAACCAACCTTTTTCTCTAATTACTTATTATCATCTGAAATTATTTTGCTCACTCATTTGTATCTAGTAAGTTATCTTTTCCCCTTTTTCAGTCAATCCATTCTGTACAATACTGTCAGAACGTTACTTCTCTGTCATTAGCCTTTTATAACACCAATTACTTACAATATAAAACTCAAACTTTCAGTCAAGCATTCAAGTACCTATATCATTTTGTCCTCAATGTACCCTTTTCAAAAGAATCCTTAACTATTTTCCTAATTACTAACTTTTCAACTATTAACTCCACAGGATTCATAAAGTTAGTAGACTCTACTTATTTGCATTTATTAATGGTGGGGGAGAATGGCACCCACCATGGTCAAACTTTGAACAAGGGATATGACCTAAAAGAAAAACTACACATTTGAAATATAGTGTTTAGTATTTTGTATTAAGCAATACTATAAAAAATCATGAAAATTAAAATACCTGAGTCTTGGTTTTTATACTTTTTGGAAGACAGCGTCCAGGAGAAGCAGCTTTGACCTCATCTTTCAACTTAGTAATATTTTTTGTCAAAATCTCCAAAGTTTTCATTATTTCTGCTTTATCCTCAGACTTCATTGCTTTGTTTTTCTCCAGTTTTGAAATTAACATCTGCCAAATTTTTAAAGAGAAAAATATTAAGATACTTACTACAGCTATGAATAATAAAGCAAACTGCAAAGTATAAAAATAAATACTACTAAGTTTAGTTTACGCATTCATGACAAAGTTAACAACCACTACGTTTCTAAAGATAGCAGAACACCAGATCTGGTGAGGCTAACTATCACTTCAATTCAAGTTTTACTCTTGGTGTACCTTGTGAAGAACTATATTACTATTTGGGTCTCTCAAAACATAAAATCAAAAAAATTCAATTCTATCACCAAAAACGGTCAATTTAACGTAATATCAACAATTTTACTTTCTAATCCATTTGTTGATATTACTGCTCTAAGCATTCCCAATCTAAATGTAGTATGCAGTCCAGAAAGAACCAGAGGAAAGTTTTTATGGTTTCTTTCATATGACAATAGAAAAACTGAACATTTAATTATTTTATCACCTGAGAATGATTATCTCCAAAATGAATAGGAAACAAGAAGATAAGCAAGGTAATATGGGGTAGAAGTAGTCACACAAACGTATAGGTTCTCTGAGTCAGGATGGTTTCAGTTTTTGGTGAAAAGCATATGCTATCTCTTATTCAAATATATCCAACTTTAAGTTACAAAAGACATAAATTTCAAATCATATTACTGTACTTTCAATATTTTTAAACATTATACTGTAACTTTTATTTTACCAGACGTAATCAAGAACTAAGACTAGTTAAATGTCATAGAGAAACACTATCCAAAAGAAATAATATCAACTACGTAAGTAATTTCAAATTTTTGAGCAATCACATTAAAAAAATAATAAATAGCTGGGCTCGGTGTAATCCGGCGCTTTGGGAGGCTGACGTGAGTGGATTGCCTGAGCCCACGGGTTCCAGACCCATCTGGGCAACTTTGCAAGACCTCATCTCTACAATAAATCAAAAAATCAGCCATGCGTGGTAGCGTGTGCCTGTAATTCCGGCTACTCGGAAGGCTGAGGTGGAAGGATCGCCCGAGCCCAGCGAGTCGAGGCTGTAGTGGCCGGGAGCGGCCACTGCACTCCAGTCTGGGTGACAGAGTGAGACTCTGACTCAAAAAAAAAAAAAACAACAATAATAATAATAAATTAATTATATATTTTATTTAACCCAATATATCCAAAATGCTACGTTTCAACAAAATTACTATGATATTTCATTTTTTTTCTTATACTACATTTGTGAAATCTGGTGTGCATTTTACTCTTACAGCACATCTCAATTTGGACTAGATACATTCCAAATATTCAATAGTCACATGTGGTTACTGACTACTGTACTGAACAACACAGGACTGGAAAGATAGTAAAGAAAGTTACATATCAACACTTTAAAAAGGTTCCATTTCATTATCTGTTGAAGAAACAACTCTGCAGCAACATAGCTGAATGCATACTACTTCATTTTAATTTCCTGTTGATAACCATAGTTCCATTTCAACTATACCTACCATTTAACATATGCTCTTCATCTCCAATAAATTATCATTGATAAATATTTCAGTTTTACCATACCAATTACAATAAATTTTTTTCTTAGGATTATCCAGATAGTGTAAGATTAAATTCAATCAAAAATAAAACATTTTAAATAAATTTTGCCAAATCTAACTTTAATATTTTACCTTCTGTGTTTCAATGTGTTTTTCTAAAATTTCTTGTTTCCTTTTCCTTACATCCTGCTGAAGTTTCAGTGCCTCCTAGAGTCAGGAACAAAAAAATATAATCAGAATATTACTAAAGATAATATTATTTAAGAGAAAAAAAATGGTTGTAATTACAGGAGTTCAGTAACAAAAATTATATGCAAATTTTTAATCTGTAAAATTTATGGCCAGGTGTGGTGGCTCACACCTGTGATCCCAGCACTTTGGGAGGTGGGAAGAGTTTGAGACGACCGGGCTGACTTAGCAAGACCTCACCTTTACAAAAAACTAACCAGGCATCTGGGCATGTACCTGTAGTCCCAGCTACTTAGGAGGATGAGGTGGAAGGATACCTTGAGCCCAAGAGGTAGAGGCTGTGGTGACCCATGATTACGCCACTGCACTTCAACCTGGGCAGCAGAGTGAAACCTTGACTCAAAAAAAAAAGAGGTGGGCACAGTGGCTCACACCTGTGATCTTAGCACTTTTGGAGGTGAAGGCACGAAGACTGCCTGACCCCAGTGATTTGAGATTAACCTGGGCAATTTGGCGAGATCTCATCTCTACAATAAGCCAAAAAATTAGCTGGGCGTGGTGGTGTGTGTCTTGTAGTTCCAATTACTTGATCACCTGAGTCCGGCACATCGAGGCTGTGGTGGCCGTGAGTGTGCTACTGCACTCCAGCCTCAGTGACACAGTGAGACTCCGACTCGACTCAAAAAAAACAAACCTTAAAATACAGGCGAGGCTCAGTGGCTCACTTCTGTAATCCCAGAATGATAGCAGCCATCTTTTAGTCTTATTTCACAATAAGCACTGAGAAAAACATACATCCCTTCCTATATGCTAATTCTGTGTGCTATATTAGCCGTACTTACCTGTTTTTTTTTCTGTGCTTCATTATTATCAACTGCAGAAGTAGAAACAAGTAAAGTTTTCTGTGCAGCCTTCAAAGCAGCTGGATTATACACTGTTTTCGTTAGGCCAGTAGATGTAGACAACACCTACCAATACAAATTCAATTTCTTAAAAAAACAAACGTATCAACCATTCATGATTTCCGAAGTCCTATTTTCTATAAAATTTAACTTTAAAGCACTACTGGTCAAACTTCAACTTCAAAGCACATTGAATATTCATACTTATAATAACTAAATCATATTTGGTGATTAGAAAAGAAAGCCCTCAAATTAAAATTAAATTAGCACCAAGTACCTGTAGGAAAAAAAAAAGAGACATACAAAAACATAAAATCAAGAAAAAATATTGCCATTACTAAATCACTGAGAAAATATTAGTTGTTAAATACATTTCCTAGTATTCCTAGTGACTAAGGCAAAAACCACACACGAGTATGGGACAGGAGGAAACTGAATGCCGTCCCTCAAACAATTTAACACAATCATTTGCAACGTGCCATTCTGAAATACACCCTGTTATATTTGTTCTCCATTCCTTTGCTAGCAATGCTCCTTCTACTTGAAGTGATGACATTCCCTTCGACCCAGCTCAGGTTTGGCATAACACAACCAAGTTCTCCAAAGTCCTAATCATTTCTCTCTTTTACCCAGATACTTATATGAAATGCTACTCCTTCAGTTATTAAGTAAAAAAGCTATTAGCTAGTTTTAGCTACTACTAGATATTTTTTAAATGACTTGATGATAAATTAATTAATTTGTCTTTCTCACTGTCTGCATTGTAAAGGCCTTTAAACGAAGACCATGTCTTTTTCCTCTGTGCCTCTTCCAGAAGCTAAGTCTTATCACCAATTAATTATGAGATCATGGGTAAGATAAGCACGTTTTTGGTCTCAGTGTGCTCATCTTTAAAGTTCAACTTTATCTTGTGTAAAGTCCTTACAAACCAAAAAATTCATTTCACAAGGGGAGAGTTTTGTTTTTTAAATAACTTGATTTTCTGTTGTACTGTCAGTGCCTTCAACAGTGCCAGGGTACACAGTAAGTAGTCAATAAACATTTTTGCACTAAACTAAACAGAAATGAGTATAGATCAGAGAGGACAACCTTCCTTTTCTACATAAGGGTCAATGCAAAACCTGAAAGTATTTATAAGCTGTCATCTATCCTTCAAAAGCAGAACAGAACAGTTTGTTACATGGAGTGGTTAGTTACTGATTCTTAGAAAGGAGCCTAAGGATTCTTTTTTTTTTTTTTTTTTTTTTTTGAGTTGGAGTCTCACTCTGTCGCCCAGACTGGAGTGCAGTGGCCGCTCCCGGCCACCGCAACCTCGACCTGCTGGGCTCCGGCGATCCTTCCGCCTCAGCCTTCCGAGTAGCTGGAATTACAGGCATGCACTACCACGCCCGGCTGATTTTTTGATTTATTGTAGAGATGAGGTCTCGCTGCCCAGGCGGGTCTCGAACCCGCGGGCTCAGGCAATCCACTCACCTCAGCCTCCCAAAGGCGTGGGATTACAGGCTGAGCCACCGAGCCCAGCTTTTTTTTTTTTTTTGAGTTGGAGTCTCACTCTGTCGCCCAGACTGGAGTGCAGTGGCTGCTCCAGGCCACCGCAGCCTCAGCCTGCTGGGCTCCAGTGATCCTTCTGCCTCAGCCTTTCAAGTAGCCGGAATTACAGGCATGCGCTACCACGCCCGGCTGATTTTTTGATTTGTTGTAGAGATGAGGTCTCGCTGCCCAGGCGGGTCTCAAACCCGTGAGCTCAGGCAATCCACTCACCTCAGCTTCCCAAAGGCACGGGATTACAGGCTGAGCCACCAAGCCCGGTTTTCTAGAGATTCTTACAAGAAGATCTATGAATGCTATACAAACTAAACCTGAAAATATGTATGCGAACATTGCAGTTTTTCAGAGGAAAAAACATTGCTTTTAAAGTCTTCAAGGAGTTCACAACTTTAAAAAACGTTAAAAGAACTACTCAAGTGGAAGAGTACCAATAAGAAAAATGCTACTATTTTTCAGTCACTAAAATGTTAACATTTGGGTATAATAGAAGAGTAGTAATCTAAAGCCCACTCTAATCTTTCATCATGAATTAGATTAGGGAACATCGCAAAGCTTAGACAACTCATCATTATTCTAAATATTCAAGAATCTCTTACCCTCTATATGAAATAAAAACCTAGAATACTGTAATTATACTAGTCCCATATAGTACAACTGATACTTAAAAATAAAAGTTCCCAACAATTTTTGATGTGTATCAAAATGTGATTCTTTTCTTCAATGAGTAAAACTTCTATTCAGATATCACTAACAAATATAAAACGGTTGCATTCATTACAATAATGAATAAACAAATTTTGTCTGTGGTCTAACTTCAGTGACCATTCTCTGTAATTCTAGAGAAAAATTTCTTCCATGCTATCTTACCATACCACAAAATGCCAAACTATATGATTATACAAAGGTGGGACAATAAACTTTGTAAGAGGAGAAGCACAAGATTAATCTGCTTTTGAAAAAAGTATAACTGAGTATTTCACAAACCATTTTCTTCATGAGTGGTCCATAACACATTGAGAAGTTGTGACCAAAAAAATACTATACTCAAATAAGTTGGAAACAACATCACAACCCTATTTTCCAGTTTTAAATGTATATTATCATAATAAAAGCAGTAAGAAGTCTAGAAGTAAAGAAACCCATATAATTTACTTAATCCAGCATTTCTCCAACTTCAGTGAGAGGAAATACTCCTTTTCAAAGCATCCTTAACATCTGGTGTCAGACTAAGGAGCACAAAAAGTGAATAAAAGTATCCGTTAGGAATGAGAAGATTCCTTTATTCCTAGAAGTATTCCTATATTCATCCATGTCCTTCTATAGAAACATCTATTAATGCAGGGATCCCCAACCCATAGGCCACAGACAAGTACCAGGCAGCAGAGCAGGAGGTAAGCAGAGAGCAAGCAAGCAAAGTTTCACCTTTATTTATAGCCACTCCCCGTTGCTCACATTACCACCTGAGCTCCACCTCCTATCAGATCAGCAGGGGTGTTAGATTCTCATAAGAGGGCAAACTCTATGGTAAACTGCACATGCGAGAGAGTTAGGTTGCACCCTCCTTTTGAGAATCTAATGCCTGATGATTGCTGAGACAGTGATGCTAGTGCTGGAGAGCAGCTGTAAATATAGATTAACATTAGCAATAAGGGTTGACTACAGAGACCGTAATAAATCGCTTGCAGACTCATATCAAAAACCTATCAGTGAGTAGTAAGTGAGTTGATATACTTCAACTGTACAGCTGCACCTGGTGACAGGCTTTTAGTCAGAATCCGATACTTAGTTTAGTATGCACATGGCCTGCCAATTATTTTATTTACCACTTCCATCCACGCCTCTTTCCCACACTGCACACTTGTCTCAGTCACAGTTTTGGCAAGCCCATAAGCTAACACTAGCCAAAATGAGTTTAAAAACAAAACAAAACAAAACAAAATTGGAGAGCTTCTTTGAAAAGGGGGAAAGACCCGCTGTCTCAGCAGAAGACCCTAAGACTGCCAACACAAAAAAGGCTGTATTTAAAAGAAAATACCAGAGTCCTTCTTAAACCACGAGTTTATATAGCAACATTCACATTCTCCAAGCCTGCTCTGTATAACATGTGGTGAATGCCTATCCAATGAAGCAATGAAAACTTCAAAACTGCTTTGCCACATGGAGACCAAGCATCCTTCATTAAAAGACAAGCCTTTGGAGTCTTTCAAAAGAAAAACAAGTGAACACAAACAACATAAGCAATTATTGAAGGCTATCATTCCATCAAATGTGTCTGCACTGAGAGATCATTCTTAGTGGCTAATCACATTGCTAAAGCTGAGAAAACCTTTACTATTGATGAAGAGTTGATCCTGCCTGCTGCTAAAGACAGTTGTCATAAACTTTTAAGAAACGCTGCTGTTCAAAAGGTGGCATATGTTACTCCTTCAGCTAGCACCATAACTAGAAGATGAATTGATGAAATCGCAGATGATATTGAGGAACAACTGTTAGAGAGGATTAATAAGTCATGGTATACAACCCAGGTTGATGAGTCTACTGATGCTGACAACAAGGCAACAATGCTTGCTTCTGTGTGATATATTTTTCAGGAGGATGTGCATGCAGAAATGTTATGTGCACTTTTGTTGCCAGTCAATACCACAGATGCAGAACTATTCAAGTCTTTGAATGATTACATATTGGGAAAACTGATTTGATCATTTTGTGTAGGTATACACATGCATGAAGTGGCTTCATGAAAGGACGGCTTTCTGGTTTCACTACTAGGGTGAAAGAATTTACTTCTAAATGTGAGTCTATGTACTGTCATCCTTAGAGAAATGCTGGCTAGCCGAAAAATATCACCTGAACTTAACGTTTTTTAGGATATGATTCAAATTATCAACCCCATCAAAGTACATGCCCTTAATTCACATCTGTTTGCATGGCTCTGTGACAAGATGGACACAGAGCACATACGTCTTCTCTTACACACAGAAGTACAGAAGTGAGGTGGCTTTCTGGTCAGAGTTTTTCAGTTATTAGAAATACTCCAGAGATTTTTTTTAGAAGAACAGTCACCACTGGCAGCACATTTTAGTGACACAGAATGGATCACAAAACTTGACTGCTTATGTGACATACTCTTTTTTTTTTTTTGAGTTGGAGTCTCACTCTGTCGCCCAGACTGGAGTGCAGTGGCATGCTCCCGGCCACCACAGCCTTGACCTGCTGGGCTCCAGCCATCCTTCCACCTCAGCCTTCCAAGTAGCCAGAACTACAGATGTGCACTACCATGCCTGGCTAATTTTTTTTATTTATTGTAGAGACGAGGTCTTGCCAAGTTGCCTGGGCGGGTCTCAAACCCGCGGGCTCAGGCAAACCACTCGCCTCAGCCTCCCAAAGCGCTGGGATTACAGGCTGAGCCACCGAGCCCAGGCTACTGGTATGACATATTCAACCTGCTCAACAAACTCAATCTATCACTTCAAGGGAAAACAACAACTGTATTCAAGTCGGCAGACAAAGTTGTTAAATTCAAAGCCAAACAGGAATCTTGGGGGTGACAAGTGAACACTGGGAATTTTTAAATGCTTAAACATTAGCAGAGATTTTGAAAGAGACTGAGTCAAGGCCTTCTTTCTCCCAGCTGGTGCAGGATTACCTATCTCAGCTTCCAAAAGAGTTCAAGCATTACTTCCCAACCATGAAAGAACCCTTATCTGGGAAGAAATGGATCCACGACCCATTAGTGAATGAGCCAGGTGAATCAACTTTGTCCGTGCTAGAAGAGGATCAACTGCTTGAGAATGCAAATGGCAGTGGCCTTAAAAGTATGTTTGAGACAACTTTACTCACCATACACCCTGGATTAAAGTAAAAGTGGAATATCCTGAGACTGCCACAAAAGCACTGAAAAACCCTGCTTCCATTTCCAACATCCTATCTTTGTGAAGCAAGTTTTTCTGCAGTGACATCAACCAAAATGAGATTATGGAATAGAGTGGACAAAAGCAACATACTTCGGGTGTCACAGTCTCCCATTACACCCAGATGAGACCATCGAGTTGCAGGAAAACAAGCCCAAAGCTTCAATGATTCTGCATGATGGTAAGTTATACAATTATTTCATTATATATTTCAATGTAATAATAATACAAAATAAAGTGCACAATTAATATAATACACTTGAATCATCCCGAAACCATCCCTCCCCTTCACCCTGGTCCTTCCACAAAACCAGTCCCTGATGCCAGGAAAGCTGGGAACCGCTGCACTAACGTATTTCACTAAGCCTAAGATTCAACAACTGTAAGATACACTATATTTTATATACTTCAACTGAAGAAAAAAAGGCTGTCAAATATAACCATAAACACCAACAACTATAAGACACAGCTCAATTCAGAGGTGTTAGGATATAAATATAAAATGTGTCTCACAAACAAACTATATAATTACAAATACTGTTCACTATTTAAATCTATTTGATAGAGTTTAGATAGCAAAAGATATGTGTATTTAAAAAAATGAAAATTCGTTAAAAATAAAACCAGTGTAGTGAAGCAACAAACCCAAAAGAAAAGATGCCCCAATTTCTAAGAACACAGTCCAAGCATAAACAATGGCCTTTCCAAACAACACCTTCTCTATCTTTCAAATGGGTTTCGATATGTGCTATAATTTTTACATGTTTACTTCTAGACATCTTACTGCATTCACTTACTAATCCCAATTGTTTGTAAATTCTTTTGGATTTTCTACATATGCAATCATATCATCTGCAAGTAAACAGTGCTCTTTCTTTCCAATCTTTATATGGTTTACTTCATTTTATTTTCTTAGTGTACAGGTTAGACCAGTACAAAATGGAAAAATCTGGTGAGAGCAAATATCCCTGTCTTCTTCCTTATCTCAGGGAAAAAGCAGTCAACATTTCACCACTGAATACAATGTTAGCTGTAGGGGGTTTTCTGCAGATATTTTTCATCAAATTCAAAAAGTTTTCCTCTATTTCTCCTTTGCAGAATGTTTGATGTAACCATGTAATGAACTTTATCAAACGCTTTCTCGGTACCAAGATAATCATCTGGGGTTTTCTTCCTTCCTTATTCTATGATTGTAGTCAATGAAACTGTTTTTCAAGTATTAAATCAACTTCAAATTCTGAGATAGATCCTACTTGTTCACAATGTATAACGTATTTCATATCAGTGGACATTTGCTAATATTTTATTTAGGATATCTGTGTCTATGTTCTTGAGAGATACTGGTGTGTAATTTTCCTGTCTGGTAGTATCTTATCAGGTTTGGTGTGTTGAACTCAGAAAAAAGTTGAAAAGTATCATGTGCTATATTATTATAATGTATAACACCTCTTCCTTTCCCTGAAGAGTCAGAGGTCACAATCCATCATTTTATTTCCTATGTAAAATATTACTAGCCATAACTACTAGTAATATTTACAAAGAAAAACAGCTCTTCCCCATGAATAAGAATAAAAGGGAAAAAAGGACTTTGTTAAAACTACTTACTATAAAAAGCTATTCCAAATTAAGTCATTCAAATACATTTTTAAATAACCAATGCCCAAGTTGAAAAATAATACAAAAAAAATAGTTATGTTTTAACAACCACACTCATAATAAGCAGCTCTAACAGGTTTTTAAAGCAGAACTATCCCATTTTAATGCAATAAAAAGACAGTGTCTGAGGAGTTGTGTTTAGAAAGCTTATTAGTACAATTATTTTATAATCAATTTTTACTTTAAGCAAATATTTATCTATTCAGTAAATCTGAATGTTCGTTTACGATATGTGCTTAATGCAGCACAGAGGTGTGCCACAGCAAGCCTATACAAAACTGAAATGAGGATTCTGGGAAGAAGAATAGAATTTTAGTTTAAAGTTAAATTTATAAATATTTTTAGAGAAGAACACTAATTTTCTTCCAAGAGTGCTCATTTTTCCAAATCCACTGATCTATCTTATTTTTAAAATTTTAATTTATTTTTTAAGTTGACAATAAAAATAATATACAGATGCTCCTTGACTTATGATAGCGTTACATTCTAATAAACCCATGGTAAGTTGAAAATATCATTAAATTGAAAATGCACTTAATACCCCAATAACATCATTAAGCTGAAAGGCCCTAAGTCAAACCATCATAAGTTGGGGATTATCTGTATATTTATCATGTACAATATGTTGTTTTAAAATTCAGCATTGTAAAATAGCTAGATCAAGCTAATTTAATTATTATTTGTATCATCTCACATATTTTTTGAGGTAAGAACACTTAAAATCTACTTCCTTGGCAATTATCAGGAATACAACACATTGTTAATAATTATGCTCACCAGGTATCTCTCAAACTTCTTTCTCCTATCTAACTGAAATTCTATGTCTTTTGATCAACATCTCCAAATCCCCTACCCTCAGACCTGGTAACTACCATTCTAGTCTGTGTTTCTCAGTTCAATTTTTTAAGAATTCAAATATAAGTGGAATAGAAAAGGGATTAAAAGAACCAAAGAAATTAACAATTTTGCAAGCAAATATTTTATAAATATCAAATTTTGAAGTGTACAGTCACTAATTAATTTTTGCTATAATAGCTTAGTTCCCTGAAAATTTAGCAAAGTTAATACTTCTAGAGAAGTCATATTTTCCTGTAATAAAAATAAATCAGGTAGTAATCTTGACAGAAGCCAATGTGTTAAAAAATAAAAATTAAAAATAATCAATAACAGCTATGAAAGAAAAAAAACTGTCATAAATCTCCCTAATCTTTATATTTTAAGTAGAGTAGCAAAATCACACAACAAATCCAAATGTAAAAAATCAAAGAGTCATTAGAACAACTGCATTTTATAGTTACAGAAAAAGAGAATAAGATTTGTTCAGCATTACACACTATGGCAGTTGCTAAATCAACAGCTGAAGTCTCTATATGACATGCAATGTTCTTTCAATTATACCAGACAATTTCCCTTTTAAAAATTCCATGGTATAAAAGTTAATACAACATCATGCAAAGGCAACAAGATATATTTTTATATTGAGAAAAAAAAAATACTACTAAAGAACAATATCTTGTATCATAAATTTGATGTCTAAAATGGATACAATAAAGAAAATGAAATATTTAATTCATTATTCAGTTTACCTTCTTAGATTTAGGAGGGCGTTAGAAGATAATTTTGAAGAGTTCAGTCTTTTTAAAAAACTAACCAGGACAGTATATACAGATGCCACCTTTATTCTTTATCAATCTCTGTAGTAAGCAGAAGCACTCAAAACAATTTCATTCATCAAATCTACTCAAATAATAGCTATTAAATACCAATTGCAATATCTTAATATATAATAGCATCAATTAGATTTTTTACTTTCCTCTCTTCTAGTCAGTCCTCTTTCAAAAATGAGGTCTTAGAATAATCACTAAAGGGTATACTTTATGTTGTTTATAGGGAGGGTACAGCTATACTTATGTAGTTATTTAACAATAACAGAGCATACTATACAGATACTAGCTTTGAGTTTTCCTCTGCCTTCAATTTTAAAAAGAATCATTTAAATATTTGATGACGGGGAAGCATTCTTCTATCTTCCTAAGACTTTTCTGAATCATTGTGCTGTAAGAATTTTGCACCAAAACTCCTTAAGGGCTAAGGAAACAACCAAAAATAAGTAAAGATAATTTGTTACTCTGTAAATGGGTTCAGTGAAGATGACTAAAAGTTACATATCTATAAACGTTTTCTTTATAAGAGATTACTTATGGTGTTTATCAAGTAATTTTTTTCCATAAATAGTCTGCTATCATTAAACGATTCTTCACAAATTCAGTTAGTGGTTGTTACATTAGTGTAATATATATAGGTATATGAAGTGGTTATATATTAGTAAAGTTATGCTATCAATTTCAAATTTGTATCCATTTTATTCTAAAGCTATGCAAATACTTTAAAACATAATAGTAAAACAATAATAAACCAAAAAAAATTTTTAAAGCTATAATTAGTACACACTTCAAAGTCAACAGATCCTAAAGATAACCAGGGATTTTAGATGTCTACAGAATTGCTCCATAGTATACAAAGGATAGCAGAACTTAGTTTTTTTTTTAAGTTTTGCTTTTAATTAACACATAACTATGAGGTACAGTATGATGTTTTAATACATACATTGTGTAATGATCAAACACATGTAATTAGCATATTCATCACCCCAAATTGTGTAATCAGCATATCCATCACCTCAAGCATGGTGTTTTTATTTCTTAATTATTTATTTTGAAGGAGGATAAACCCAATCAAGTAAATTTTGACACTGCTAAGTTTAGTAGAACAGACTAAGCAACACAGAAATTCAAAGATGGGGGGATCCAATGGAAAAATCTGAAGGTTTATGGGAGGTGTTAAAAAGATTCCAATTTTTAAAGAATGACTAGAATTTACTTAGACAATGAGAAATGCACTCCAGAAAAATCACCATCAAAAAAAAAAAAGACAGGAAACGGCAAGGGACAATGAGCAGAAAAGTATTCCCTAGAGTAGAAATGAAAGACTAGAGCCAAAGTAACAACCAGAACCACTGAGGTATCAATAAGCTGTGAATCAAGCAACATAATTTAGCTGAGAAACTGAAAAGTTCTGTAATGAATTAACATTAAAAATAAGTCTCAGAGTAGGAGCGTGTCAGTATAAACTAGAGGAGTGGAATTCTAGGATGCCAGCTAAGATACCTCACCTAGAGGTCAGGGAAGTGAAGGTAGTAGCAGAGAAAAACAAGTGAACTGCAACAACACAAGTAAATGACTATAAGGCTTTTTAGATCATATATCTTAGAAAATGGTGGTTTCACTCCCTAAGCTGGGGCTAGAGAAGTTAATTTATATGGGAAATAATGGGTTCATCTCAGGCATGTTATGCCTGAAGTAATGCCGAGATGCCCAAGAGAAAAATATGATACACAGAACAAGACTGATTCAAATTTCTAAAAACTGTCGAAGTCTGACATAGTAAATAAGGAAAATAATGTACCGAAGAACAAGTGAAGACAACAGGTTAGCTGTCTCACTGGAGGCTTTGTTTACCAAGGAAGTCAATTTCCTTTGTAATTTTCAGGCTGGAAAGAGACAAGGACTAGAAATAGAAGACCCAGATTCTAGTTCTGGCTCAGTAACTTATATAGATGAAATCATAAAACTATTTGAGCCTTGGCTTCCTTTAAGATAAGTAAATAGAAACAAAAAAGATCATCTACTTCTAACAATCTGTGATTTCACATACCTCAAATAAGACTAAAATAGGACATTCACTAATACCTAAAAAGAAAAAAAATAACACATCTACACAGACGTATAAGACAGATGTATAAATGGCCTTAATTTAGTCACTATTTACCCCTTCATTTGAAAAAAGAAATGAAGAAATGTATTGTCAGGCTACCTCTATAACTGCTTAGTAGTAAATAAAAAACTTACATTTACATCACAGTCTCCAGTTAATAAAATACTTTTAAATAAATGATTTTATTCAATCCTCACAAAACCCCATGCGCAAGACAAATATTATTATCACTATTTTACCAATGAGTAAAAAGATTTGGAGAAGTTAAGAACACTGTCCAACATCATGCGGTTAGTAAGAGCCAGGGTTCAAATGTAGGTAAAATTTCTAATTCATGGCCCTTTCTATTAAGTTATCAGAGTTGTCAAATCCAAATGCAAAGTATCTTCAAAGAAAATGAAGTAAATAAAAAGAAAAAAACAAAGAAAAAGAATGGAACACACAGAAATATAGTGAGCAGCCAAGTATTAAAACGCTGATGCAAAAGTAAAAAAAAGTTAGGCGAATATTTTTCTTTTTCAGCAAATGGAAAGCAAAAAGATAGAAACAGATACTATTAAGAAGCAAGAGTTAAGAACTATGAAATAAATTAAAAATTAAGATGCCACCTGAAAACACTTATGAAGCCAAGACAAACACATCATGCTATTCTTCTTACCTTTTCAGTTGCTGAAACAGATGGCTTTGATACAAAACCCAACCTGTCCTTCACAGATAACTTAGTTACATTCTAAAAAAATTAAAATGAACATATTCAGTGATTCCCCAAACATACATAAGTCTGTTGGGATTTTGAACATTCTGATTCTACTAATACATAATAAATCTATGAATATACTGATACTAATCACAAAAACTTGGGCCTATTTTAAAAAGAGAGAAAGATGATGTGTAGAAAAATAGAAATAAACAGCATGCAACATTACTCAATCTTGAAAAATTATGATATAAAATAAGAGGTTTGACCAGGAGGTTGCTAAAGTAAAGTCCCTTCCACTGACACAGAATCATAAATTTTTAGAATCCTATGCTAACAAACAGAAAAGGCTGAAATTTTTAAATATTAGATTTCAGTAAAACATATACCCACTTCTTGAGCTTAAAAATAAGTACCATTCTTTCGTAAAGTATAACTATCTTACATCCAAATACACTGTATTTGATGATGATTTGGGATATTAGAATTGGGAATTTTCTTAACAACTAATAATTTACTAATTTACATTCTGCATGTTCTTGTACAATCTCAATATCTTATTCTTCAGGAATTATCTAGGAAGACTATTTAATAAGGTGGCATTCATTACTAAGTAGTATATTACATGCTGACAGTATTTTTCACAGATGATGAAACATCTGGAAACAAAGGAAAGCTAAGTTTCAGAGATTGAGAATACAGAAACAAGAAACTGCCATTCTAGTATAGAAGGAAGTGGGAAGGAAATGACACATGGAGAAGAGAATCCCAGAGTCAGGATTAAGTGATGCAAAGTTCTGAAAGAGCTGTGTAAGTACTGGAAACAGTATAATATCAAGCATGCTTAACGTGATGGCTTAAGGCTTCCCTTCCCAAAAACTTTAAGCTCAGTTTACTACACAATTATCTCTAGAACAGAATTCTAATTACTCTAATTAAGTAAAAAGATGATGGAAAAAATAAGATTTCGAATACTATATTTCACTCTTTGGGCAGTTTTGCTGATAAATATCTCCTCCACAAAATGAAAGAGAAATCTTTCTCATAAGAATTTACTGGAGAGAAGAATTTAAGATTCAAATACTATAGGGAAAGCAAGGACTGAAAAAAATGTTATGGTAATGTTTTTAAAAAAAACTTACAGGTGGGGTTCAAATATGTAAAGACTATCATATTTCTGTGTACAATATAAGCAATTAACTATAATTCAGATCACCAAGGGAAACTAAATTACTGAGACCTTTTATGTCAGGCACAATGATAAGCCCTTCCCTTTACCTGAGGAAGGTCTGAAGTGGCACTCTGGGCTTCTGCGGGTTCAATAGTACTTGAAGGTACTGGACCCAGTCGCTCTTTGACTGACTGCTTCACAACAGGCAAAATGGGCTGCTGGACTAAAGGCTGCATTACCTCAGAACAAGAAAAAAAATTTAAACAAGCTGATTAGTTAAGGAGCATGGGAAGTATGAAAGTAACTGTGTTATTCTGTTTCTAAATTGCCATGCAGCGATAAAATGCAGCTCATAATCAAAACCTGTCTTCCTATTTCCTCCACACATATAAATAGATGTTTTCTTATATAAAGTAAGTTATTTATAAAGTATGGGGAAAAAACTGAGAGTCCATCCTTCACTACCTTGTGTTTTAACAATCAAAAAATAAACGGTTATACCTCAACAAGCAATTAATCTAACATTACACACTGAATCATTGATAGGGGGTGAGTAATAGATGAAGCCATAATCTGAATTTCTGGAATATATATAGCTACCATTTACTAAATACTCCTATCTGCCAGGGACTATGTTTTACACATATCATCCTATAATTCTCTAAGCTAGGGATTAATGTCACAATTAAATGAGAGACAGGTTAGAAAGGTTGAGCAACGTCCTCGAGTCTACACTGTTAACGGAGGCTAGCAGTAGAACCAGGACCTTAACTCAAATCTACCTGATTCCAGTGCCTCTGCTCTTAAACACTATGCTAAGAGCTTTCTAAGAAAGGCACTTAATTCCACACAAACTTCTCTCTTACCTTTGGGGAAGAAGTCTGTAACTGTTGGGTGCTTCCTTCTCTGTGCCAATAAACCTTAATAAAGCGATTGTTTAATACTGCTTCCGTACTTGATATTGCTTTCTTTGCTTCTTCATATGTTGCAAATTGGATAAGGGCACCTTCGGGATCACCATTATAGGCAACCTAAGATTTAAAATATCAAGAACAATGAATCTCCAAAGGAATCTGTTGCTTCATATAGTAAAATTCCTCAACAACTGAAATATACTGATCCTTCCAGGTAAGATTCTACATTTATATTTCCTTATATCTAGCTTATCACCACTCTAATCAAAAATTGTTTATAGCATTAAAAAAAGCTTCCTCTATACAGCAGTAGAGAATGCCGATTGCACAAATGTTACATAGGCATTCGAAATGTTTCTCCTTTTACCCCCAATTTTAATAAGAAATAATCCACATATGCCAATGAATGACATGGCTAAGATCCATATAGTCTGGAGAAGGCAGTAAACTATCTTGCAAGGGGTTATCTTTAACTAAAAATTACAGTAAAGCCCATCTAAACAATATCCCAAATATGTAATTTTCACAATATTTCTAAGAGCATGAGAAAATTTAAGAGCAAAAAAAGACCTACATAACAACAGCATTAATCACATTTGACACATGAGGAAACTGAGATTTCTATAATGATTCTATAAACCAGCAATCCCCAACCATTTTGGTATCAGGGACCAGCTTAGTGGAAGACAATTTTCTTTTCCATGGACAGGGGCCGGGGGCAGGTAATCATCAGGCATTAGATTCTCCTAAGGAGCATGCAACCTAGATCCCTCGCAGTTCACAACAATGTTCGCAAGTCTATGAGAATCTAATACTGCCACTAATGTGACAAGAGGGGGAGCTCCACTCACCTCCTGCTGTGGTCCAGTTCTCCTAACAGGCCAAGGACCGGTACTGGTCCACGGCCCAGGGGGTTGGGGAACCTTGCTATAGATGCTTATAACTAATAAGTAATAAATCCAAGGTTTTTCACTTCAACTGTTCTATTCTTTCAATAATAGCAGTTTTTTCCAAAGTATGGTATATAAAGCAGTGGTAGTATGAAGCAGTACAGAAAAGAGATTAAGAGTAGTTTGAATCAAACTGCCTGTCTTAAACTTTGGCCGCTACTCTCACATAAGCATTATTATTTAACCTTTCTGTGCCTTGTTTTCCTCTTGTATAAATTCAGATAACAACAGCACTCACTATGTAGTGTTATTTTTAAAACAGAATAATAATTCACATAGAACAGAGTGTATGCAGTCATAAGTAGTCAATAAACATTAATTATAAGAATGATTTTAGGTAACTTTTTAATAATCATACATTTATGAAAAATTAAAAACATCAGCATCACCACTATGTTTAATTAGAATGAAGCTAAAGTGTTTTTAAAACTGATTTTGGAAAAATATATTTTATAAATAATAGTGCAGGTAGTAAGTATGCAGATAGAACAAAAGAATCAGTAAAGGTTTCAACCTCACTAGCAACTGAGTAAATGCAAACAGAAACAATAAACAGATACCAGTCTTTGGCTTTGAAAAATTTTTTTAATTGATATTACCAGTGTAGTTAATTGTGTGAGGAAAAGAATATTCTGAAAATTTTTTTATGTCTAGATATAAATGTGGTAGACCAAATTAAATTGTTATAAAAAGATATTCAAGATTAAGTAAATAGCTATAGGGTAATATGTATATCGGGAGCTCATAAATAATTTTAAGTTTGTGCATGGATAGACAGATACAGAATTACTAAACAAAAAAATCTATAATAACACATGGTAAATTGTCAACAATAATTTAATTATATATGGGTAGGGGAATGTGAGGAACACAAACAGTTGAAGGAGAAACATTTCCTTTAAATTCTGTATATATCTTGGGCACACTGACTTATGCCTGCAATCCCAGCACTCTGGGAGGCAGAGACGAGAGGATTACCTGAGCTCATGGGTTCGAGACCCACTTGGGCAATACGGTGAGACTTTGTCTCTAAACAAAAAACATTTTTTAAAAAAAATTCTATATATATCTCTATTGTCCTACCCCAAGCAGACATTCATTTTTCCCCTCTATTACTTTTACAATGCTTTTTTTAATGGCAAGAAAACAAAATTCCCAAAATACCAACTCAGGATGAGCTTTAACCTCTAAAATTTATGCTTATTTTTTAACGAATTAGAATACATAATTACTTTAACTGAAAAGAAGAGCACCATACAAATAGGGGAAAACTCAACATATTATTGCAACACTTTCAAACACATCTTTTAATGTAAACTCAATACTAAAAAAACCACACAAGATATATACACCAGAGCCAAGGTCTAATTTTAGGTAAAGTCAAATACAAATTATACTGTCATTTATCTTGAATAATGTTCAAAAGTGGTAAACAGTCTAAACTAATTACAGATTTTATGGTACCTGGGCCTGAAAAATCTCTGTTAAATACATCCTACCATTGAAGTAAACAAAATAAATTTAACTGAAGTATTTTGCTGAAATGATTCTGAAACACTGAGGAATTGAAACTACAAAATTCAATTTTTCTAGTGTGACTAACTTTGCTATAATTTTATGACAACCTCTATTAGATAAAAAAGTTTACAATGGGGGGAGGGGGGAAAAAAGTTTACAGCCGGGCTCGGTGGCTCAGCCTGTAATCCTGCGCCTTTGGGAGGCTGAGGTGAGTGGATTGCCTGAGCGCGAGGGTTCGAGACCCACCAGGGCAACTTGGTGAGACCTCATCTCTACAATAAATCAAAAAAATAAATAAATAAATAAACAGCTGGGCGTGTAGTGCATGCCTGTAATTCTGGCTACTCAGAAGGCTGAGGCGGCAGGATCGCCAGAGCCCAGAAGGTCGAGCACGCGGTGGCCGGGAGCGGCCACCGCATTCCAGTCTGGGTGACAGAGTGAGACTCCAACTCAAAAAAAAAAAAAAAAAGTTTACAATAATATGACCAGTCAAAACTCCTATCTTTTTTAAAGTAAAAAACTTATTCAAAATCACAATCACACATTTTTCTAAAATATAAAGTTCTATTTCATGTCCAATATTCCAAATTTAGAATATTAACAAATTTTCCATAATATTTTTTATAAAGGTAGTTTTCTTGCTGTATTACGTTCCCTAAACAATTAAGCAGAGACAACAAAATCATTTCATGGCTCTCACCTGTAAGTTTACCAAGGTTCCAAATCGACTAAAATGTTCATTAAGTTTGCTGATATTATTTAATTCTGGAGGAACTTTTCTAAGTTCAAGTTTAGTATTTTCATTTCCAAACTGAACCTTCTTCTGAAAGCCTGGGCTGTTTGTTCTATTAAAATTTGGTCTGTAAACAAAATTCAAGTTAATCAATACATTATAAATCCTGACTCCTGCACCAAGTATAAAGAAATCAATTTTTACATGCAAAATTGATGTCCAATTAAGTTCAATTTTTCTCCAAAAACAAAAATTACAGTTAATACAGAAAATTTACATTTTCTTCCAAACAAAGAAGTTTCCAAAGTAAGTAGTGTCAGCATTTTTCACAAAAGCCAACTGAGAAGGTTCTGCTATATCATTTTTTACTTTCCTCCTCTGATCTGTGCCTACTTACCATTGTTAGCAAGAAAGATTTTAGTACCCTGTTTTAGTCAGTTTGCATATATAATATTTGTGCAATTCCTGTAAAAATTAGCTTACTGAAACATAACATGTTTTAAAACTTTGATTAAATTTTAAATTTTATTTTAAGTTTTATTTTCTTTGATGACTGTCTTAACTTCTCTAGCTTAAAAAAAAAAGGGGGAATTGTTAGAACTATACGCCATACATTTGACACCTGAAAAAAGGACCAAACTGTGGCCCTGAGAGGTCACACTGTTTGGCTTAAATCACAGAATTAATCACAGAGCAAGAAGTAGAAACTAGCCATTACTAAATGTTAGTGCTCTAAGAGTATGATCCTAGTCTCTCCTCACACATGCAAATTTATAAATGAATCATCACACATCCTAGCATTTGGATTACTCCTTTCTCTGAAGCCCTTGATAATCCAGTGCCTATCCAGTCTTCCCAAGCCCCTCAAAAGCCCTTTCTAGCTCCTAATGAGAATTGCCTACATGCTAAAGTCTCTTGCCAGACTTGATCCACATCTACTTTCCTTAAACAAAATCTAATACTGCCACTCATGAGGGCTCATGATTTATCCTATATCTAGCTAGTATTCAACAATATGTCTAAGTTAAATTAAAGAGTGAGTTTATTTTGGAGAAGGGGGAAATGGAAAGAGGAAAAATTATGTCCTCAACTACCATACCACTTCTGTAGGAAAATGCCTTTCTAATATCAGACAACTTACAAATGTTTATAAAACAATTTACATTTTAGTTGGGGACTGCCTACAGAACAGAATAATATTTTTTGAGGAAAAAAAAGTACTACATTGTCATAATAATACAGTAATGATCCCAAAAAATCAGTGCACATCAAATTCCACAACTTTCTCTGTCAGCTTACTTATCAAACCAAGTCTTCTTTGTAGGAACTCCAGGCTCCCCAGAACCAATAGTTCTTTTCCTTGATTCTGAATCCACTACTATCCTCATACTGCTTTTATTAGGGGGTTTTTCTGTTTTAAAGCAAAAGAAAATAAAAGAAAGCATAGGTTAATATTTTCTGTTGATCACAGCTAGTTCTTTAGATTCATATTGAAAAAGTCCTGGCTTTTTGTTCAAATATATTTTAGAATAAATAAATGTACAGTAGTCTTCTATCATCAAGTTTCACCTTCCACAGTTTCAATTCAATTATCCACAAATCAACTGCAGTGCAAAAATCTTAAATTAAAAATTGTAGAAATAAACACTTCATAGGTTTTAAACTTCTGGCCATTCTGAGTAGCATGATAAAATCTTACGCCTTCCTACTCCATCACTTCATCTCATCACATAGGTATTTATCATCTAACATCATCCCAAGAAGAAAGGTGAGTAGAGGACAATAAGAGATTTCAGAGAGAAAGAGAGGGGCCATGTTCACATAACTTTTATTACAGTATATTGTTTTAATTGTCCTATCTTATTATTGTTGTTGATAATTAATGTCTTACTGTGCCTAACTTATGCCCCTTACCACAAATATATGAGTAATAAATAAATCACCTTTAAATGTGTGTTTTGAAATCAAATGCACAATCTAAAAGATTCAAAATGTAATACTAATCTAATAACCTTTGAGAACTCCTAGCTTATGAGTGAAGTTTCTTATTTAAACAGCAACAGATGAACATAAGGAAAACCATGCCTATTTTAAAAAAGAAAATACTGTTTTGCAAAAGAGCCATAAGTATCTTTTACTTTCAACATTTTATAATTATTTAGATGTCATTTAGTGAACACAGTCCACTCATTCTGTTAATCCCAAATGACTCCAAAGTTTAAAATACATAAACCTTAATCCAAATAGAAAAATACAATTTAAAAATTCCTTTTTTAAAGATGGATAAATTGCATAAAATCCCATTCTTACATATTTCTAAACACATAAGTAACCAAAAGAACTGAGGATCTGTTTCAGCACAATCTCTCTCATGGCTACAATTATGATCTCCATGCAGGAGATCAAATTAATCTCTGTTTCACACAGAGACCCAATTAAAAATTTCTAAATTCTTGGTTTTCTCTTTTCAGCTTCTTCTGGAAATTCTAAGTATCTCAAAACTCAGTCTGTACAACATTCAAACTATCCTCATATTAAACCTATTTTTTATCTCTCTTAAACACTTCTATTAATGAAACTACCAATTTCCCAATCACCCCAGTCAATCATATTTGATTTGTGACTCTCCAAATATGACATACATACAGAGACTCAAAATGCCCTAAAGCCCTGCTGCTTTCCTCCACCTTCAACCTTTCCCACAACACTGGCACTTCCCAACAACAATGTTTAAACATTACAGGTCAAATTATTCCATTTTTTTTAAAAAAGAAAGCCTCATAAAACCACTTTTCCCTTTACCAACAGCATTTTCTCTCTCCCTACCCCCACAGCCATTTCCTAAGAAATGTTCACATTTGCTTCCTTACCACCCACTCACTCACTAATACTCTGAAAACTGGCAGGTGTTCCCATTACTGCACTTGACTTGGTCATGCTAAAATCACTGATATCCTAACTTGTTGCTTAAGCTCATGACTATGCCTCAATCCTTTTCTGGGTCCCTCAAGCATTTGCTGCTGATGATCACCTTCCTATCCTTCTTACATACTATTTTCCCTAGGTTTTTAGGAATCTCTACTCCCTGCTTTTGTGCCTTTTTGGCTTCGTTTTTCTTAGTTTTTTATTTAAGTTCCCACTTTTCTGGTCTATTTACTTTGATGCTGGCATTCGTCAAGTTATACTTGAGCTTCTCGTGTCACTCTACACAATCTCCCCCAGACATCTTTCTTATCTACTACCATGGCTGCATTCATCTTTTTCAGTAATTCTCGGTGAGTACAGGGGACCAAGGTGGGAAGATATTGGAAACACATGAGCAATGTTTTTAGCACCTATATAAGTCAGACCTACAGACTTCCATATCCTTTTACCTACCACTGTTGTAATGGGATAGAAGAAAAAAATTAAGAGATAATGTTCTATCAACATATTCTTTATTCCAAAATTTATATTTTCTAGTCAGCTGTCTCTCATGACCTCAGACTTCCATTTCTTATCTCCCACTGGACATTTATACTGAAATGCCCTATAGGCACAACAAATTAAACACCTTCAAAACTAAATGTATCTTCCTTCCAAATTTATTCTTCTCATGGCTAATCTGCCCAATTATCCAAGACAGAAACTTGGTGTCTAATTTCATCCTCTTCATTATCGCCTTTTTAAGCCCCACAATTGAACACAATTTGGTCAGTTCCTTCCACTAAACTTAAGTCTTTTCACCTCACTGTTATTACCTTCATCTAGCTATCACCTCTATTCTAAAATTCTTTCAATGTTTTTAATTTTGTCTCTTACCTCCCTCCACATTCCCTACTTCCTCTGTTCCAAAGTTCTTTCAGTTTCTCAGAAGTATCATGGGGTGCATGTGCTTCATCTATCCCCTTTCTCTGGCTAACTCTGACTTATCTAACACCTCCAATGTAGGTAGGACAGAAAAATCCCCTATCTAGCACTGGGATGCAAGTTGTAGTTTCTTTGTCCAGTGGTACCTTCACAGGACTAGTTCTACAGTAGGATTTTTGGTCTTATTCCTGTCTTCCAAGCCTGGCTCACTGGTCCTTTTGGAAAATCTATAAGCTATCCAATATCTTTCTTTCCTTTAATACGTTCTGTTCCTAAAGGCTAACTAAGAGAGGCAGTATATGTTTTTCCTCTGGTAACTGAGATGAGTTTGTACCAACTCAGCTATATTCTCTCATTCAGATTCCCTTTCATTGGTATTTATTTAAAAGAGAGCTATTAAAAACACAGAAGCAAGTTCCTCTTGGTATATAATCATCAAATGGGCTAACAGTTTTATGTAATGTGTTTTCTCCCAACAGCCTTTTTTTTTTTGAGTTGGAGTCTCACTGTCGCCCAGACTGGAGTGCAGTGGCTGCTCCCAGCCACTGCAGCCTCGACCTGCTGGGTTCTGGCGATCCTGCCACCTCAGCCTTCCAAGTAGCTGGAACTACAGGTGTACGCTACCATGCCCAGCTAATTTTTTTTATTTATTGTAGAGATAAGGTCTCGCCTGCCCAGTCTCAAACCCGCGGGCTCAGGCAATCCACTCACCTCAGCCTCCCAAAGATGCGGGATTACAGGCTGAGCCACCGAGCCTGGCTAGCCTTTTAATAAACTGGTTTTCTTCTTAAAATCGTCAGCACCAGTTTTGCTAACTGCAAACAGAAAACTACTTAACCCTTCCTCCTGTCTATATCCAATCACAGGATCATCTATCAAGTTCTCTACCTCCTAGAACTCTGGAAAGAATAACTGTCAGGACCTCTAGGTTGCTTTTACATTAGTAATTCCAATGCATCAAAGAGCCTAAAGTTGTTTCATTTGTTTAATAATGATAACTGCACATCAAGATTTAAATTAGTTAAGCATAGAAGTATAACTACCACATAATAGTCTATGACATATTAAATTAAGGCCATCTACAGGTTATTAGGAATATGTAATAATTATTTAATTAACAATATTAAAAGTATTTTTATATATTTGTCATAATCCAGGACATTACATTTGAAACCCAAACAGAGAATAGATGAGAACATATGGGAGAGAAGGGAGAGGACTGAAAAAAGATAAAGAAATTCAAGTCCTACAGGCAATCCTCAATTTAAATGGGTTACTAAATCAGTTGTTTGGTACATAAAAACACTGTTATTAATGGAGTATATATTCCTAAACTAGCTCACAAAAATAGTACATGATGTATCTAAAGAACAGTACAAAAATAATCACCATGTACAACAGTGACTCTATGAGAAAAGACATTCAAATTTGTAAGCAGGTATGCCAGACATTTATCAATAGAGCCATTTCCTATAACTTGTAACTGTATGCATGAAGAACTGAAATTACCATAACTCCAACATCTACGTGATAAGATTTATAGGCACATTTCTCTTCCTTTTCTTGATCATAACCAGAAATTGGCCTTGCATGTGAATGGATCTAACAAATACTGATCTGTAGTGGCATATATTTATGTCATTCTAAAGAAGCAAGGTAAAAGAGATGACCTGAAGTGAAAATTCCCAGTAAAAGTAAGAAATATTGGTATGGTGAAAAGAAACTAAGTGCTGAATAGTGACCCAAAGAAGGAAAAAGGGTTTCTGTGAACTAGCCAGGTTAGAGAGAGATTCAGAGTATACATCACAAACAGCTACAATCTTAAGTGGCTACTTTTCAATTACAAGCTATCTGTATCCTTTACAAAGACACTGCTTTAAAAAAATTCTTTTTTATTGTCAATGATAGCTATTGAAATTCTTCAAGGAGAATTTGGGGGCATCCATATTAGATGTTGTCCTATGATCTCAAAGAAAATATAAATTTGAACTAACACCTCCATCACAAAAAGTTCTTCAAACCTTCAAGGAAGATGCTCAAAATCTGATAGTTTTCAAAGAACAACTAAAAAAAACACAGTGTAAATAACCACAAGTTTACTAAAACACAATAGGCACTGTAACTTATTTAAATAAATTAGACTTTCATTCACACTGATGAGGCATGATTTTTTATTCTAATTAGGTAAGACAGTAAGGAAAGATTAGAAAAAAATGAGATTTAAGGCTGGGTACAGTGACTCACACCTATAATTCCAGCACTTTGGTAGGCTGAGGCAGAAGCACTAGGAGTTTCAGACCAACCTAAGTAATGTTTTTCTACAAACCCTGCCTCTACAAAAAGAAAAAAAAAAAGTAGCCAGGCATAGTAGCATATACCTGCAATCCTAGCTATTCAGGAGGCTGAAGAGAAAGGACTGACAGGGAGGTCAAGGCTGTAGTAAGTCATGACTATGCTACTGCACTACTGTCTAGGTGACAATGAGACTCCGACTCAAAAAATAAAAAATTTAATTGAGGTGGCTAGGAAAAAAGAAATATTTTTATTAATCCAGGCAATATTTTCCAATATGTCACTTTGCTGTATCAAATGTCATCTGTAGAAAATCTTTCAAATTAATGTGAACCCTGTCCCTCCTCTGAACCTTCTTATCAGTTTACACCTTTAGTACAGCACCTTTGCTGCCTGGCTTGTGACTAAACTCTCTTTTAGAAATTTTATCCAAAAGTCTGTTTGCTCTAAAAAAAAATATTAAAAGATGAGTCACTTCCTAACACATAACTACATAACTTCCCTTGCCTAAAAATATTACAAGCACACAAATATCAAATTTCAACATGTCAAAAGTAAACAAAAATAAAATTATATGAAGGACAAGTTTGTACAGATAATTTTATTATCCAAACTAGAAATAAACTTATCTTTAAGAATTAAAGCACTAGCCGGGCTCGGTGGCTCAGCCTGTAATCCCGCGCCTTTGGGAGGCTGAGGTGAGTGGATAGCCTGAGCCCGCGGGTTCAAGACCCGCCTGGGCAGCGAGACCTCATCTCTACAATAAATCAAAAAATCAGCCGGGCGTGGTTGCGCATGCCTGTAATTCCAGCTACTTGGAAGGCTGAGGCGGAAGGATCGCCGGAGCCCAGCAGGTCGAGGCTGCGGTGGCCGGGAGCGGCCACTGCACTCCAGTCTGGGCGACAGAGTGAGACTCCAACTCAAAAAAAAAAAAAAAAAAAAGAATTAAAGCACTAGTCTCAAGAGTTTAGGTGAACCAATTAAGACTAAAAACGATACAAAATACAAACAACAACAACCAAAAAAACTCTGAAAAAACATGTACCTTTACAAATGCCTTTATCTGGTGAATAGCAAAATAAAGGGCCACCTATACCACAAATATGAAACCACACATTACATTTTCTCTCATGGGAGACCAAAGGATTCAGAACATATAAAATCACCATCCCTTCTTCAACTCTAAGAAATGCAGGACCACATACTCTTCACAGATGTTTTCTCACTCTTGATATTAGGAAGAAAATATTAATTATAGTACCTCTGGGTGGCAAATCCATATCCCCTGATGTTAGTCCTATCAAGTTAGGCCTTTGTGCATGCACTCTGTGTCTGTACATAGGTCTGGAAGTGTTTGTTATGCTTGGGGCTTCAGGATTGTAGCCATCTGTGTCATATGTATCTGGTAATACAAAAACTGTAATTAAAAAACAATTATAAAACTCTACTTGATAATTTTTTCATACTGATAACAGAAAAAGTAAACAATGTAACATTTTATTAATATAAAACTAACACATTTTATATGTATTTTTAAAACTTTGCTTTATAAAAAGAAAATGTTATTAAAAAGAAAACATAAGTTTTTTAAAAAAACATAACTGAGAGTTTACTGTACATTCACCATGACATGGCATTCTATGTAATTTTAGTGAGAAAAAGAATCCTGACAGAGCAATTAAAGTTCTAGATATTTTTTAATTCCTCATCTAAACTCTGCTTTAAAACTATATTATAGCCGGGCTCGGTGGCTCAGTCTGTAATCCCGCGGCTTTGGGAGGCTGAGGTGAGTGGACTGCCTGAGCCCATGGGTTCGAGACCCACCTGGGCAGCGAGATCTCATCTCTACAATAAATCAAAAAAATCAGCCGGGCATGGTAGCGCATGCCTATAATCCCGGCTACTTGGAAGGCTGAGACGGAAAGATCGCTGGAGCCCAGCAGGCGAGGCCGCGGTGGCTGGGAGCGGCCACTGCACTCCAGTCTGGGCGACAGAGTGAGACTCCAACTCAAAAAAATAAAAAAATAAAATAAATAAAAAATAAATAAAACTATATTGTAAACAAAGAAAGGGCCAAAACTGCACCTGCAGTAAAAAGAGAGGGTGGAGCAGGAGGAGGCTGGTGATGAATGCCAGTTGTTACTACAGTAGGAACAGAACTGGTTGCAGAATTTGGGGGAGCATCCATGCCAGATGGCTGCAAAGGAGGAAGTGGAGGTGGTGGTCCTGTCAAAACCAAAGAATAAGAAATATCATCTGAAAGCAAACAAATAAAATAAGTTATTGCATATTCAAACATAATATTCCATTTATCATACTATAATATCTACAAAAACTAAGCTCTTACAACAAAATTAGTTTTCTAGGGTAAAATATTCTTTTAATACATTCCAAAACAGGTTTGCCTTAAGCTATAAAGAACTGCAGGCCGCAGGGGTTTATCAGTGACATACTTAACTCACAGGGCCACTCCAAACCACAGTAACTGTTTTGGCGTAGGCTGCAAAGTAGAGGTATATTCCAAATGGGAATACACTGCTTTTAGTTTCTATCAGGCATCTCTCAGATTCCTTTAACTATTTTTAATGTAATAATCCAATCGATAAACTTTATAAAAAGACTATAAATGGCTAGTTAACAAATACAGGCAAGCAAACATATTTATTCACCTGTGACAGGTGGGAGACTGGGTGGTAATGGACCTGGAGGTGGCACTGGGGGTCTGAGATTCACAGGTGGGGGTGTAAGAATTGGTGGAGGTGGGGGAAGTCCAGGAGGTGGTGGTCCTTCAACAACAGGAGGCTGTGCTGGGAAAGGCAGCATACCAGGAAGATTCACATCTTCTACAACTACTGGGTCACTTCCATGATCAAATGGACACATGTCTCCTCTCATACAAAAACCCTTTTCTAAAAGGTAAGAATAGTTAGAAAGAAATGTGAAAAGCACTGAAAATATAAATTTTCTCTAAGTTACCAGAGTAAGATATTTTAAAATATAAATATTTTTAATATTAAACAAAATACTGAAAAAAGATATAATTAACCATTTCATCTGCTCATTATAACACTTCATCTCCTCCAATAATATAAATACTCAATTCTTTTATAAAATTCAAACATGGGTAGTATTTACATTTCTAGGTCCTACTTACATTCCAATCATTCATTCTAAAGAAAATGAGTTTTGTCAAGAATGTTCCAGTAGCAGATTCCCTGATATTTACCCTTGTTTGGCAAACTCCAACAATATATTAAACTTACCTGCAAATAAATACTATATTTAAATTGATACTCAATAAATAATCAGTGACAGTTTCAATGATATTGAGAATTCAAGAAGAGAATAAGACTAATTTCTCACTATTTCCAATATCAGAGGTAAGTCTTTGAGTAACTATACAACACACATTAACAGAATTTAGGCAACTGGAAATATTAATTCAATACCCCATGTAACAGTTGAAAGACTTACCATCATAGTCTCTACACCGTTTCTTTGGCATTGGCGGTCTCACGTAAGAGTTATGGTCCACCTGGTCTTCATGAAATTCAGACCAACTTTCGGTAGTGTTATTACCATGATGAGTAGGCGCAATTACTGTAATTGTGCTGCTCAAAGTAGGTACAGGGTAGTGGCCAGATGAAATATTAGGTACTGAAGAGACTGGAGTATAATTATTTTCTAATGGATCTGTTCTATCCAGGTCATATTTAGGTTTTACCAAATCCCTTTCTGCAACAAAAGATAAATAACTTATAAAACTACATTCTATTTTAAAAACCATATCTCAGATCTAAGAAATAGTAACATTTTTGCTAAACACAGAGGAACAGTTTAATTCTGCACAATTCTCTTTTTCTTTAAAAAAAAAAAAAAAACACTCAGCCAGGCACAGTGGCTCAGCCTGTAATCCCAGCACTTTGGGAGGCTGAGGTGAGAGGATTGCCTGAATCCCGGGATTCGAGACCAGCCTGGGCAACTTGGTGAGACCTTGTCTCTACAATAAATAACAAAAACTAGCCAGGCATGGTGGCGTGAAGTTCCAGCTACATATATATATGTATTATATATTGAAAAATTATACATGTTAAAAATTACATACTCTTATAAAAATATACATTTGAAATAAAAAATGTTCAATTGTTTTTGTAGTTTTTAGGTATAACTAATATACAATAAGCTGAACATATGTAACGTACAATTTAATAAGTTTTAATCAATGTATACACCTGTAAAACCAGCACCACAATTGGAATGATGAACACACTCATCACCCCCAGAAGTATCCTTATGCACCTTTGTAATCTCTAATCCATCCTTCCTTTACTTCACCTCAGGCAAACACTAGTTTGCTTTCTGCCATCACCACTGAGCTCGGATTTTCTAAAATTTTATACATGTATGTACTTTTATTCTGCTTATTCCATTCAGCGTAATTATCTGGAAATTCATCCATTATATGGTGCATGTATCAATAGCTCTTTCCTTTTTATTCATGTTATCGTGTGGATATATCACTATATGTCTATCCATTCACCTGTTGATGGATATTTGAGTTGTTTCTAGTTTTTGACTATGACAAATAAAACTGCTATGAACATTTGTGTACAAATCTTTGTGTAAACATACTCTCAATTCTTTTAGATAAATACCAAGAAGTGAAATGGCTGAAATCAAATGCTAGGTGTTAGGTTAACAATTTTTTTCTTTTTTTTTTTTTTTTGAGTTAGTATCTCACTCTTTCACCCAGGCTGGAGTGCAGTGGCATACTCACGGCCACCCCAGTGTCAACCTGCTGGGCTCAGGCAATCCTTCCACCTCAGTCTATCCTTCTGCCTCAGCCTTCCAAATAGCTGGAACTACAGGCGCGTGCTAACACACCCAGCTAATTTTTGATTTATTGTAGAGACGAGGTCTTGTCAAGTTGCCCAGGCTGGTCTCGAACCTGCAGGCTCAGGCAATCCACTCACCTCGGCCTCCCAAAGTGCTGGCCTGGCCTAGGTTAACATTTTAACATACTCCAAGTACTTCCCAAGGAGTTCCAGTTTATCTACACTCTCACCAACATAAAAACAGTGGTGTTCATTGTGGACATCCTGTTGAACACGCAGCAGTAATTAATTGTGATTTCAATTTGCATGGAATAAAATTTTTTAAAGAAAAAAATTTTAACAGCATTCATTTGGACCATAAAATACATCACAATAGAAAAAATGAAGATGACATTGACAAAATGTTAAGTAATTTTTAAAATCCTTAAATATAGAGTCTTTTAGCTGTGGGTGGTGGTTCATGTCTGTAATCCCAGCACTTTGGGAGGTGGAGGTGAGAGGACTGACTGAGCCTAGGGGTTCGAGACCAGCCTGAACAACATGTCAAGATCTCACCTCTATAATAAATCAAAAAAGTAGCTGGGAGTGGTGGCATATGCCTGTGCTTCCAGCTACTTGGAAGGCTGAGACGAAAGGATCACCTGAGTCCTGCAGGTCAAGGCTGCGATGACCATGACATGCCACTGCACTCCATCCTGGGTGACAGACTGAAACCCTGACTCAAAAAAATAATTAGTCTTTCACAATAAAAAAGGTAACCAAAACATACATATACATGCATCACTTACCCCTGCTTCGTGTTCTGCTTCTGCTTCTAGTTCTGCTTCTATCTCTATCTCTGTCACGAAGCCTCTCTTTACTCCAGCTTCGACTTCGACTCCTGCTGTAACTACGACTCCGCCCTCGTCTTCTATTGTATCGATCTCTATATGAATCTCTTCGAGGAGGGTTTCGGTCATAATCTCTTTTGCGAGAACGATCATCTTTTTTTCTCTCATCACGACTTCTAAAGAAATAAACAGTCCCTTCTGTATAAGTTATTTTTAAGTGAATACAGAAAACTAATTAAATGAAAAAATTGTATTTAATTGTTCTAACATAATTTTTTATCCTACCATCAGAGTACAAATATAGAAAACTTAAACAATTGAAAACAAAATGGAGTTTAAGTACTTTAAACTCTTTTAAAAGAAAAAAACTTTTTTTTCTTTTCTTTTGAGTTGGAGTTTCACTCTGCTGCTCAGACTGGAGTGTAAAGTGGCCACTCCCAGCCACTGCAGCCTCAACCTGCTGGGCTCCGGCAATCCTGCCTCAGCCTTCCAAGTAGCTGGAACTACAGACACATGCTACCAAGTCTTTATCTTTAGTCTTATACATTGGCATCGATACGTTTAGGCATCTGTACATCAAGGCACTTCTACATTTCTCTTATAATACATACAGAATATTACCGTCTTGTACATATAGTCTCATACTTACAGGCATGCATCACATGTATTATAATCTAAATGCTTTTAAAGTCTTGAGAAAAACAAATTAATCACACTAAAGGTAAACTTCAACCAAAAAGGAGAGTCAAACATTAAGATTCCACTGAAATTTCAAGTTAGAAATAAAATAACAACTAATGTATGTCACACATGTTCTAAATCTCAATCCAAGATTTACAAATTTGACCTAGATTTTCTTTACAGACAAGCCCAGTTATACTTTTCTAGACTAATAAGAAATATTGTTTGCCTCATGTAACAGATAAAATATAAACATTCATATAAAAGATAACTAAAATCTTAACACTGAGCATAGTTCAGGGAACCACTCACCTATTTTCTCTATATCGGGAGCTAGACTGGGGAGGACTATGATTTAGTCTTCTAGAAAACTTCTTCTCTCGCTCTTCCTCCTTAGTTATCTGACACACACAAAAAAGGGTAAAATTTAGCAACAGTGATTCTACTGTTAAACAGTCTTAAACAGCTATGTTACTATTTCAATGACTTCATTAATATTTAATTAACATTAAAATTCATTAATATAAGAGCAAACTCGTCTCCTAAAAGTATTTAAACAAAATAAATTTCTCTACAAAGTTCAATCATTTAATTTAACCATAAAAGACAGTCCACTGAAAGTTAAAGTGAATGGTAAAGAAACTCATAAATGCTAATTTTAGATAATAGTGGTGAGAAAACATTTTATGCAAGTGTACTCATTTTAACATAATTAATAGAAAACTAATTTTATTCCTTCTTTCAAAAGTCTAACATTCATTTATGTTTTGTTTTCATAAATTTTGTCTGGTAACACAAACATCAAGGAATACAGAAGAATGCATTAAAACCAACCAAGTCATAAAAAAGAATATCTGTGAAAAGAACATATAAGGTGAAATCGTTCTCTGGTTTTTCATAGCAGCATGACAGTTATACATTTCTGTTTCCTACAATGGAAACAAACTATATTAGTATATTATATTATCTATGATATAACATATCATATTATATAGCTATCAGAAAGCAACCCTGGAAAACATTCTCTTGAACAGTGCTACCTTCTCCAGGCAGTAATGCCAAGAACAATGTTGAGTCATTGTTGTTCTGGATTATTAGAAAAAAAAGATTTAGAAGTTAAACAAATTGAGAAATACTGAACAGGTATCTTCTATAAGTATAACAAGGTTTAAGATTTTGCATTTTAATGAAAACCCTAAAAGATTCTTATGCAGGTAGTCTACAGTAGGGTATATAAGTTCCAGTTTATGCCAGCTGTTCCAGCATCTCTGAGTAATAGCCTCTCACCATCAAAACTCTGCCACTTTGATGAGAAATTAAATGGAAACCCTATTAACAAACCAAATCAGGAGAAATAATCTTTAAAGCATTCTTTCAACAGTTTGCCTTTTTTTCCTAAAGTACTTTTGTTCTCTTCTTACTACCTACTTCAGCTCTCCTCCCAACCCAGACAAAAACTGGTACTAATACTACCCTCCTGACACACTCTTTACCTTCTGTTTACCTCAACACACTCTTGCAAGTAATATGCTGACAGATCAATATATTGCATATGTCCATCAGAAAATATTAGTGCGCCCACAGCATTTTAAACCCAGATTGCCATCTGGCATTTTGACAATTCTGAAAGATCAGAATATCGGTCAAGACAACAGTGATGAAGTACTACTGCATCAATAGATATATGACTCGGGCTTCGCCATTAACTCGATTTAGGGGAAGATTGCTTCTCAAACCAAGGGCCTATGACTTTTACTCAAGATTTTTTAAAAATTAAAACTTAATGTGTAATAGTAAAAATCTGAAAATCAACTAGAAGTTGGCAAGAAGTCAGCGGGCAAAACTTAATTATTATATATCTCTGTGTGACATAAGCAACTGCCAACATAATACCCATTGTCCTTTTCTTCCTCACTAACAGAGCCCCTGTACTGTTAGGTATAAAATCTACTCAGTTATAAAATTACACTTCTGGTCTTCCCTGAAGATGAAACTGACTGGGATATTATATGTGTATGTGCAAATATAAGTATTAAAATATAGACATATACATGTATGTAAATATATTCAGATGCAGAAATAAAAATACACTGAAAAATTACATAACATATGTGTACATATTATTGCTACTTATATAATCTGGAAAAAGAGCGCAAGGGGAAGAAAAAACCAAAAGTCACTATCCCTTTCTACTTTACTAACAGAAACCCTATACTGTTAGGTATATAATATACTCAGTTAAAAATTACATTTCTGTCTTCTCTTACAGATAGAGCTGACTGGAAGGTTATGTGTATGTACATGTGAGCAAAGGGAGTTAGGGTGTGTGTTTATAAAAATGTGTGTAAATATATTCAGATACAGATATAAAAGAGACTGTTTTATAATATTATATATATATTATTACATAATAAACTGTATTACTTATACAGTATGGGAAAAGAGCATGAAAGGAGAAACTACACACAACTACAACCACATCATCCACAGCTCTCAACAATGACAGCAGTTATCAATTACTAACACCTTATCATGTGCCACACACTATGCCAAGTGCTTTATATACATTCTTTTACTTACTTCTCACAAAAATCCTGTAATAGTTTCATTTCACAGCTGAGTAAAATGAAGCTTGGAAAAGTAATGCTTTCAAAGATCACAAAGCAATGATTTACAGAAGCAAAATTTTAATCAAGATTTGTTTGACCTAATACTAGGGGCTAAATGCAGAAATGTAATAAATAGCTTAATTGCCAACAACTATTTTTGCTAAAATTACAATATTTTAACATCAAATTGAGAAAATCTGAATTATTATATGACTATTAAATACGGGTGAATAGAGAAGATTACAAAATACAAACAAAAAGGTCAAAACCTCTTGAAGTATAAAGTCATTTCTACTGTCCTATGAAGGGAGGTCTATGTGTTTGGTTACCTTAAAAATAGCCCTCTACTAAATACATGTAGAGGTTAACAGATTTACTGTCAATCTAATTATTTTCATAGAACACAGATAATAGGACATGTCTATAAGATACTGTGCTGAGAAGAGTTGAAAGGCCCAAGACTACTATCCTTAGAAAGGCTTGCTTATAAGGCTGGCCCTTGACTGGCTCCTGTGAACTTTGATTTCTTGAGGGTCCCCACCATTCCCTGAAAAGAAATGGCTCACTGTGCCTGAACTGTTTGTGAAAACAATATAGTCTATGCTGAACGCCAGGAGTCTGGAATTTTGGTATATGGTGGGTACAGGGTGCCCACATGATCAGTTCCAAATCTTGTGCCTGTTTTCCACCAGACTTAACCTCATACACTTTTCCATGTGCAGACTTTGCTTTTGTATCCTTCTGTTTTAATAAGTCATAGCCAGTAATATAATCATATGTTGAGTCCTATCAGTCCTCCTACTAAAATCAATGAACCTAGAGGTGATCTTGAGGACTCCCAATATACAAATACAGAAGATAAAACTCAATTTAATTATTCCTTTTATGTGTTTAAATAGCCTGTTAGTTACAACACAAATCCTTACCTCTTCTTTCTTTATATCTTTTTCTTGGTGCTGAAAAAATTCTACCTTCAGGCTTCCTGATGATGGTTGCTCTGGAGGAGGTAGATAACTCTTTGTATTCACAGCATCAAAAAGTTTTTCCACAAATATCTGTGTCTCTAAAAATAAAAACAAAAACCATAGATTAAAAGACATTTGCTAAGATATTAATTCCCTGCTCCCACACATCATAGTCTAATATGATAAAGCATGCCTTGACTTTTATAAATCTAAAAATTATACTAAAACCAACAGTTTTACAACCAGTGTGCCATGGCACAAGTTCCAAGGTAATACTGACTCATTCAATTTTCAGGGTGATAGGGACCAGAAAAGCCAGAGCCTCTGGGCCAGTCACTTCTATCCATGACTAGTCTTTTCCACTTAGCCCTACCCAGTATGCCAAACACAAATATCATCTAGACATAGGGAAAGTGCAAAAAGCAACAGCTATGTACTAACAAGGCTTAAGGCAGTTTTTTAAGCAGTACAGTCTTTAAACAAACAAGCATTCAGTCATTTTCTTAATCTTTCAACCTATGTGAGAAAAAATAACAGCATGCTTTTAAGAACAACTATTAAAGACATTAATAGAGGAGGCTTCCATTTTAAATAAGCTACAGATATAATCAGTAATAATATTTGTTCAACTCTGTTAAAATTAGGACCTGTCTCTTACTGAGTTCCTTTAATACTCTGTGGATAATCTTATTTTAAATAACTTACTAAAATAAAGTAGTATTTTGAAACCAAAGATCTTACCTTTCTGAAGAAATACATCCAGCTGATCAATACATAATGCCTTTAACTCTTTTTCACTTTTGTCTTTCTTTACCAAAGCCAGAACATATTTTGCTAGGGCAGATGGATCTGCATCACAGCTAAAGAAAAAAAGTAATGTTAAAGGAAATTTAGCCATAAACAACTGCATAATCTACGCATTCCAGTTACACACTGACTTAGTTGGTATGATAAACAGTTATGTTAGTTAATATATGCAAAAAGCACCTAGAAATATAAGTTCTTATATAGAAATATAAGTTCTTTTTCTCTTGTTAATATATCTGAATGCCATAAGTAGCCATTATTTCTTAAAAGCTTATCACATAGTAAATTAATTTAAAGAGCAGAAAATTAAGTCTACAATTAGAACCAAATATAACAAATTTAGATTCTATGAAGGTGGCATCCAAAACAACAATAAAGAGGTTTATTATAAACAGCAATGAAAAATCTTGGCAGTTACATTTTTCAAAAAAATGAACTTGGATCCATAATTTATTCCATATATCATAATAAATACAATAATCAATAGACAAAATTAGACAAAAACATAACTTACTGTATAACCCTGGAGTAAGAAAGACACAAAATCCATACCACAAAAGAGTAATATGACTATATTTTTTAAAAAACAAAAACTTCAGAATGAAGAGTCAACAAATGAAAAAACAGCTTAAAAAGTTTAACTCATAAAAAGGTAAATTCTCTTAACCCCCCAAGTTTCTATCAATCAAGACCAACATAGTAAGAGAAAAAAAAGACAAAGGATATGGATACTAAACAGAAAAACAAATAAAAAGGGACTGCTAAATATGAATAAAAATGCCATCTCGCCCATAAGAGAAATGCAAACAACTTACTGAAATATCATTTTTTAGTTATCAGATTGGCAAATATGAAAGCCAAGACTAAGGGAACAAGCAGTTTTCATACATTAAGCTTGCATGAGTAAACGGATAGCCCATAGGGAGAGCATTCTACCAGTATCAAGGTCACAAATGCAATGTGACTCAGCAACTCTACTTCTATGAGTTTATTCTATGGATATACTTACATGTTCAAAATGACATGTGTACAAGTTATTGGCATATTGATTGTAAGATCAAAAATGTGCAAATATCCATTTACAGAGAACTGAAAAAATAAATTATATTAAATCTACACAAAGGAATGGCATGCATCAAAAGGGCACAAAAAAAGTAATGAAGTTTTCATATTTTAGGTAAATCTTCCTATCAATGTATTACATGTAAAAAGCTAGGTAAAAAAAGGTTTGTATGTTATTTACCATTGTGTTGGGATAAAGGGAGAAATTATATATTTGGATTGGCTTATGTTTGCATAATACATATAGAGAATAAACAACTAACAACTATGCTTATTTGTATGTAGGGAATGATAGTGGTAAATGAGGAGGGCCAGGGTCAGGAGGGAAAAGTTTGGTTTTTTTAAACTGTTACATAATAATTGTACATATTTATGTAGTACAGTGTGATATTTCAATACCTGTATACAATGTATAATGTTCAAATCAGAGTAATGAGCACATTTATCACCTAAAACATTTTCACTTCTTTGTCTTGGGCTTTCTTCTAGCTATCTGGAAATACAGAATACATTATACTACAGTGCTAAGGAACTCCTCTTTTCTGGCTGAAATTTTGTGGCCGTTAACCAACCCCTGCCTACCTCCCTGACCCCCTAACTCTTCACAGCCTATAATAACCACTACTGTACTCTCTACATTTATGAGATCAGTTCATTTAGTTTCCACATAGAGTGAGAACATAAAATACTTATCTTTCTGTGTCTGGCTTATTTAACTTAGCATAGTATCAAAAAGGAAAGTGTTTGATGCCCGAACCATGTTTATCTAATTGAAAAAACCAAATGATTGTTTATAACTAAGCTAAAATTATTATCTACTTAATTAAGGATCATTTTACAAGTTAAGTTACAAAAACACTTACTGAACACCTTCTTTGTGTCATGAACTGAGATCGTAACTTTACTACACTGAGCTCTTATTTTACTGATGAAGAAACTGAGGTTCGGAAGAAAACTAAGTGGATTGTCCAAAACTATACGGTAAGGAAGTACGAGAACCAATATTTATAAGCAAACCTCAGGCTACAAAGTCCACACCCTTAACTTCTATACTAGATTGCCTCTTACAAAGAGGTGCCCAGAAACCAGATCTCCAATTTACAGCTATAAACACCCAGAGTTATAGCCCCTAACTGCCTATCCACCTGATCACTTATTTTAAAAGTCTTCCATAATGCCTCCACCTTCCTATGTCTTTAGTGCTGCCCAAGACACAATACCTGTAGTTCACCTCTTCCTGTACTCTCCCTTTACTAGCTTAGTCTTCAAAGAACATTATTTTAAGCAGCCTCTAAACAATTCTTCAACCACCAATGCCTTATTTTGCTTCCACCATCCTTTTATCTACTCAGTTCAGCAAAATTTCAACCTGCAATCAAACCCTCCAGCTTAGATTTAATTGCATAGTTTGGTAGCAAAAAACAATGGCTTAATATCACACCAATAACGTAAGGGAGGATAAGCAAATCAGATTTTCCAAAAATACTGATGGTATAAAAAGGTTTAGCAATAATAGCTTTTTAAAAAACATACAGGGCTAGGCATACATAATCCCAGCAATTTAGGGGGCCAAGGCAGGAGGATCACTTGAGGCCAGGAGTTTGAGACCAGCCTAGGCAACACCACAAGACCCCGTCTCTACAAAAAATTTTTTTAAAAAATTAAATAAGCTGGGTGTGAGACAGAAGGATCTCTTAAGTCCAAGAATTAAAAGCTTCAGTGAGTCATGATTATACCACTGTACTCCAGTCTGGGAAACAGAGGAGACTGTCTCTAAAATAAATAAGCAAATAAATAAATAAGGACAAAAATTAAAAAGGTATTGGGGAATCACAGTAGAGAGAGATGGCCACAGATGAGCAGTGGGGAAAAGGAAACTTAATAGTTCATTTGAAGAAAAACAGATACATAAAAGTACATAATACATTTGACATATTCATTTGTATTGCTCTTTATTATAACAACTGGTAGCAATTTTAACTAATAATAAACAGAAAGTCTACATGTTCTACCCAAAGTTGAAATGCTAGAATATTAATAAAATAACCTATACACATTAAAGATAGAAAATACTGCAAGATATACACTAAAACGTCTCAATTCCTATACATATCTAGAACATAATACATAATAGTTCTGATAGCAAGTCAATCAACAGACATTGCAAATCAACAGGCCTAACTCAAGTTTTTATTTTCTTTGTTGGTTTATAAAGGCCTAAGTGATACAGTGCTAGACTTAAGAATTACTCCATTAAGGAATTAGGACTCCTTTGGCAAGAATTAAAACTACTATTCTATTAAGGAACTAAGACTCCCGTTGTCTATATCATTGTGATTTTAAAGTGCATCCTCAAATTCTTCACTCCTCCCTTCAAAAAGAAACAGCGGCCAAGTGCAGTGGCTCACACCTGTAATCCCAGCACTTTGGGAGGCCAAGACAGAAGGACTGCTCAAGTTCAGGACCAGTCTAGGTAACATAGTGATACCTCATCTCTACAAAACAACAGCACACAACTGGGTGTGGTGGTGCTTGCCTGTAGTCCTAGTTACTCAGAAGGCTGAGGCAGAAGGATTATCTGGGCCCAGGAGATTGAGGCTGTGGTGAGCAGTGAGTATACCACTGCACTCCAGCTTGGGTGACAGAGTAAGGCTCTAACTCCAAAAAAATGTATAGCCTAATCCCCCATCCCTTGAGAGTACACTGAATTTAGCAACTTGCTTCTAACAAATAGAGTACGGCAGAAGTGATAGCATGTCTGACTTCTAAATCCAAGTCATAAAAGACACCGGGGCATCCTCCTTGTGCTCTCTCTTTCTAGTCACTAGTTCTAAAGAAACCAACTGCTATGACTCAAGGACACTTAAATGTGCCTTATGGAGAACACCATGTGGCAATGAAATGTGGGCTCTAGTCAATGTCTAAAAAAGGACTGAGGCCTCTTAACAAGAGCCACTAGTGAGTGAGCTTGGAAGCAGATTCTGCAGTCCCAGTACAACCTGAGAAACTATAGTCCTGACCAACAACTTGATCATAATCTTATGAGAAACCGAGTCAGAAATACCTAGCTAACCTGTTTCCAGTTTTCTGACCCACTGAAACTGTAATATTATAAATATCTGCTTAACTAAGTTAAGTTTTAGGATAATTTGTTGCTCAGTAATCATAAATCTACTTCCATTTATTCACAAAGACTTGAGGTGAGTTATAACCTAAACAACAGGAAAAACATCCATGTTAATGTATGTAAGAGATTTTTAAAGATCTTTACTTTTTCTTTCAAAAATTAATCTCAATATACTTATACTAACATTTTCCTTAAAATACAGACAAAAAAATTTATGATAAATACTTCTTGTGTGCTTTATTATATCCTGAGCATGGAAATACTAGATCCGTGATGAAAAAAGCATGAAGAACAAGGACAATAACCTTATTATATATCTAGAAATATATTAACATCTGGCAATCTGGTACTACTATATGAGACTATGAAACAGTATACATTCCTGTTAAATAACCTGAATAAGCACAATCAAGTAGACACCAATCAAACTACACATCAAGATAACATACTTCAGTTTATTGGAAATCATTTTGATACATAATACTATTACTGTGTTTTATTGCAACTGTTGTGAATAAATTCAGAGTCTACATTGAGTCCAAATGCTATAATTTGATTTAGCATTGGTTTGATTCTTACGGTAAATTTTCAATTTAATAATGACTTTTCTAACGACTTAACTGCCATTTTTTAATTATCTTACCTAAATACCAAATCTATTCCATTCTCACACCATCATTTTTATAGCAATTTTCTTTTATTTTTTTATTTTAAAGATCACACCATTATTTTTTAAACAGGACACTTTAAAAATGAATTAAAATGTTAGCAGTTAAAAATCTGGAAGAAGATTTTTGTAATTTTTACTATGGTTTATAAACTAGTTTTATAAGCCAGCAAGACAGAAGTTCTGAACAGTATCTATTGCAGAAGCAAATCAAAAACCAGCAGCCACACAACCACAACAGCAAATAAACTACCATATGCAGAAATTCTAAATGCTTGAAACAGTCTGAAAGGTAGATTACTTTTTAAAATTTGTTACAGTTCAAGTTATATAGTAGAAGCAAAGTTGATAATGTCACATTTAATAGTGAAACAACAGAATGTGCATTCAGGAGGTAATCTCTTAAGTCCTGTAAGAAGTCATTTCATTTTTAGTTCATTATTTTTGAAAACAAAAAATAGGTATGTACTTGCAACTTACAGTTGGGTGAAAAACTTGAACCACAGAAATTTAGTAATATACTAACTTTTTTTGTATCAGGAACAGAAAAATAAAAAATACGTGTTCTTTTCTATGTGTCTTAATTAAAAGTGCTAATGCTACATATATTATCTGAATATTCAGCCATGATAATCTGCTATGCAAAGCCAATTAAATAAAAAGTCAAATTACCTTATCAAAAAAATTCAGATACTAAAGCATTTTAAACCATTGTCTCCATGCCAAGCAAGATTGTTTATGAGGTACTTTACTATACCAGTTGCCGCTGCTGGGAGTGATTTGTAATTTGAATGAGATATATATGTTGTCAGAGCTAACCTTTATCCCCTTACTATAATGCTAGCATTCTGAAAAATGTGTGAAAGAAATGTAGGACTGAACTCTTCTTACAGACTAGGGAGAGAGTTAAAAAAGAGAATCACATGTAAAATGTTTAAGGATTAAGAAATAATACTGGCCGGGCTCGGTGGCTCAGCCTGTAATCCCGCGCCTTTGGGAGGCTGAGGTGAGTGGATTGCCTGAGCCCGCGGGTTCGAGACCCGCCTGGGCAGCGAGACCTCATCTCTACAATAAATCAAAAAATCAGCCGGGCGTGGTAGCGCATGTCTGTAATTCCGGCTACTCGGAAGGCTGAGGCGGAAGGATCGCCGGAGCCCAGCAGGTCGAGGCTGCGGTGGCCGGGAGCGGCCACTACACTCCAGTCTGGGCGACAGAGTGAGACTCCAACTCAAAAAAAAAAAAGAAGTAATACTGAAAGACCGACAGACTTCCTACTTAAAAGCTAGCCCAAATTCTTACTGATTCTATGTACTCCTTAGCACTCCCAAAACCAAAAGCTCCCAGTAAGGTATGATTCTGACCACAGAGTACTTCAAATGCAATTACTCTTCTGTGGCAGGGGTAAACTCTACTGAAAAGGGAGGACAGAGAAAAATGAAAAAAAAAAAAAAAAAAGAGAAAGAAAGAAAAGAAAAACAACAACTACAAAATAAGCATGAGACCTGACTTACCAACAGCATTTGAGGAAAGAAGGTAGAAGGGAGCAACTTAAGTATTTTAGGAAATAGTAAGTTAAATAAGACAAAAGTATAAAATGGTTGGGCAAAAACATAAAGATGCAAAAAATAGAAAATTGAGAACTAGAGAGAAAACAGTGCTGCTTTGCTCTGCAGTACAGAGTGCTAGTGCTTTCCCTTCTAGGTGCCATTTTTATAAATACAGCAACAAATTCAACCACATTCTTAGAAAATAACCAGGATGATAAATATATGTCATTATCAGAAAGTTTACTAAGGATTCTCAGCCTGGAAGAGTGAAATGTCAGAGAAAACTTGGTAAGTCTTCAAATAATTGAAGGGCTAACACAAGGAAGAAGTACTACATTTATTCAATATATCCTTCATGGGATATTAGAACCTGTAAGTGGAAGTAACCAAATAGATTTGGGCTTAAAATAGAGACAGACTTTTTAAATAATCAGATGACTCCTAAAGGTAGAATAAACTGCCAGAAAAAGAGTTCTCCATCATTAGAATGGTTTCAAGCATAGGATAAATACTATTTGGCAGATAAACACTAGATAGTAAATCCCTCACAAGTTTGAATGACTCTAATCCTTAGGTTTAACTTTGTTCATGAGACATTGTGAAAATATATGAAATATAAGATAATATAGTATTCTGAGCCGGGCTCGGTGGCTCAGCCTGTAATCCCGCGCCTTTGGGAGGCTGAGGTGAGTGGATTGCCTGAGCCCGCGGGTTCGAGACCCGCCTGGGCAGCGAGACCTCATCTCTACAATAAATCAAAAAAATCAGCCGGGCATGGTAGCGCATGCCTGTAATTCCGGCTACTGGGAAGGCTGAGGTGGAAGGATCGCCGGAGCCCAGCAGGTCGAGGCTGCGGTGGCCGGGAGCGGCCACTGCACTCCAGTCTGGGTGACAGAGTGAGACTCCAACTCAAAAAATAAATAAATAAATAAATATAGTATTCTGTTCAATTACTGATCTACATGTGTTAGTAATAAAAAAACAATTTTAAAAAATTACAGGCCAGGTGTAGTGGCTCCCACCTGTAATCCCAGCACTTTGGGAAGCCAAGACAGGAAGACTACTTGAGGCTAGTAGTCCAGCCTGGGGCAACATAGTGAGACCCTTATCTCTACAAAAAAATAAAATAAGATTTAAAAATTACACTACAGTATAAATAAAATACACACTATAAAACCTCTGAGGCTGGGTGACTTTATCAATCTCATGCCTATAATCCTAGCACTTTAGGAGGCCGAGGTGAGAGAATCACTTGAGTCCACAAATTTGAGACCAGCCTGGGCCACACAGTAAGACCTCATATCACTACAAAAAATACAAAAATTAGCCAGGCATGGAGGCTTGTGCCTGTAGTCCCAGCTACTCAGGAGGCTGCAGTGAGCCGGAATCTCACCACAGCACTCCAGCCTGGGTGAAATTGTGAGACCCTGTCTCAAAAAAAAAAAAAAAAAAAGGCTGGGTACAGTGGCTCGTGCCTATAATCCCAGCACTTTGGGAGGCCAAGGCAGACGGACTGCTTGAGCCTAGAAGTTCAAGACCAGCCTAGAAAACAGTGAAACTTCATTTCTATCACACACACAAAAAAGCTAGCATGGTGGCCACACCTGTAGTCCCAGTTACTAGGGAAGGAAGTGGAAGGATCACCTAAGCCCAGGAACAAGGCTACTTACTGTTAGCTGTGATTGTCATGATCATGCCACTGAACTCCAGCCTGGGCAAGAGAGTGAGATTCTGACCCCCACCCCACTCCCTCCAAAAACTAAGCTCTGTGGCAGTGTACTGAGAGAAAGAAGCAGAAGGCCTGTATGTACAAATGAGCCCTAGATCAAGGGCTCATTTCTGTCAAAGAACCTTTCCTTTTCATCTTCATAAAGTTTGGTGAATAAGAAAATAATTTATTGATTATGTTGGGTTTGGTGACTATCTTCCAAATATCGCATTCGTTATTCAAAAAAATTTAATAAGCACCTATGCAGACATGTTCTAGATCCTGAAGATACATACAGTCCATGTCCCACAGAATTTACATCGGGAGTGGGAGAAGACAGACAATATGCATATACACACATACTATGTATGTATGTATATATCGCCATGTAAGTGCTCTGAAGAAAATATTCCATATAAAGGAACAAAGTGTAAAGGAGCTGAAAGGAAGAGAGGGAAGGAGAAAGAAAACGGGGGAAGGAAGGGAATAAATATTAACTTAGTTAAGATCATCAGGAAATGACATTTAAACAGGGATCTGAATTTAGATAGGAACGGGAATATGGAATGCAAGCATGCTTTGTAACTATCTGGGGTGGGGGGAGAGGGGGAGGAAAAAACAAAAAACAGCCCAGGTCAAGGGAAGCCAACCCATCAGAAAGGTGGAAGCCTCACTGACACATATGAGGAACAGAAGTCTAGTGAAATGGAGCAAAGTGAGCATTTATGAACACTGGGATTTCCAATCTTACCTTGTCAAGGATTTGAAATTAACTGCTTCAGTGAGCTGTAGCAAATTAAATATGCAGATCACTATGAAGTCATTCAAATTGATGACTTTAGAGACAAAAATAAAACTTCATCAATCTCTGAATATACTGTGTTAAGGATATAACTAATAAGAAAGCATGTTTATTTTCAAAATTGGTTCAGCGGGACAGTTTCAGTTTTATGTATACGCTTTAAAAACAGAGCTGAACATCTAAGAGGGTCACTCTCTTCCAACTGTCTGGGGGGGAGGGAAATACATACACCAAATAAGTTAAAGAAGCCAAAATAATGCAGAAAATCAGATATTATAATAAAATCTCCTCCTAAAACTGAATTTTCTTAGTAACTATTTAAATAATATGAATCAAATCACCTCTAGAAATAAAGGTTGTAACTAATCCTCCCAACACACTCATCATATTAGTATGTCTTAGTTTTTAGTTTTTAATTTAAATTTTTTAAAATATAGTAAGACAACAAAGAACGTTATGACACTACAATAAAATATTTCAAAAAGAAGTTTGCTTTGCTCAAGTTTCCTGGAGACTTAAGAAATACAGTGGAAGATAACTGATGGAATATAAAGGTTCCATTTTCAGTAATCTTGAAAAGGAGTTGGAGGTGGTAGTAGGAATTAAAAATTAAATTTAAATATGTTAAGTGAATAACTTTAGAACACGGATATGCACCCACGTCTGTTCCTTTGAAATTTTCACTTCAGATTCAAGAAAAATATCTAACTTACATCAGTCATGATTCTATATTTTATACTTAGCATTACTTTTAAAAATCCAAATTTTATTGCAACAAACATAATACACTACTACATTTTACTTGCTATAGTTTATTACATTTCTTCATGCAATTCAATATAAAAGCAAAGTAGATTATTTGTATATGGTGATTAGTTACAGCAAAAGTTACTCATTAAAAATTCTTATATACCCAGTTCATTCCACAAAATAAAACCACCACAATATAAACACACCTAAACAGACCCATCCTTAAGCATCAATCTATTCCTTAATCACTGTAAAAATGTTTCACATTATATATAATTGTAACACTAAAAACTATTCAGCTAGTTCTTTCATTCCCCTATATCAAGAAATAGCAGTGGTTCTGTCTTACCTTTAGTTCTCAGGATCCCGCTATGCTTCAAAATTAGAGACAACTCCAACAAGCTTTTTATTTAAAACGGTTATGTCAATGTTTACCATATTAAGAACTTAGGTTGAGAAATTTGTTTAGTTTGAAATAATAATTCATTACAACTTAACAAAAAATCATATAAACATATATATATGTGCATGTAGGTATATTTGAGTATATCTGAAAGGAAGAATTTATTGCTGCAAATAAATGAGAAGTCCTAATGTGGGAAAGGCTTTAGGCATAGCTGAATCAAGGAGTTCTAATGATGTCACCAGGGCCCTCTTTTTTTAGTCTGCCTTCACTTCATTTTCAGGCAAGGCCCTCTACATGTGGCAACAACAATGGCCCCAAGCAGTTCAAGGCTTATATTATTCTCACAGCTAGTATAACCAGAAAAAGAAGCCTAGCCTTCTCTCCCCTAATATCCATAGTGGCTTCTGAAAATGACTCCTATTCCCCAGCTTAGGCCATATCCCCAATACAGATCAGGGATGGTAGAGCTATTTCCTGAAACTGCATACCGTATTTTTTTTAATGAAAAATAACTATAATTTCCAAGACAAAAATTCTGTGAGAATAACTATGTTTTACACTTTTCTGCAAATACCTTTATCTGGTTTCATAAAAGACAGATTCTCATATCTGCTTTTACATTCTATCTGTCGTGATATGTATACTATTTAGTTGAAGAAAATTTGGTCCCACACAGGTATATAGTGGGAAAAAAGGGGACCTCACAGACACCATGAAAAGATCTCAGGAAATCTCAGGAGAATCACTGTTTTAGAAGTTATTTAGGGCCAGGCGCAGTGGCTCAAGCCTGTAATCCCAGCATTTTGGGAGGTCAAGGTGAGCAGACTGCCCGAGCCCACAGGTTTGAGAACAGCCTGGGCAACTTGGTGAGACCTCATCTCTACAATAAATCAAAAAATTAGCCAGGTGTGGTGGTGAGCACCTGTAGTTCCAGCTGCTCAGAGGGCTAAGGTGGAAAAATCACCTGAGCCCAGTAGGTGGACGCTGGAGTGGCTGTGAGTATGCTACTGCACTCCAGCCTAGACAACGGAGTGAGACTCCAACTCAAATAAATAAATAAATAAATAAGTTATTTAGGAAACATCTGTAAGTATTTAATTCACATACAAGTCAATCTTCACACTCTCAACCAAAAGACCCAATAATGAGATCACAAACCAATATAAAAGTCTGTACTGTTCGGTGCAAAGAGCAGAAGCCCAAATGACAAATTCTGCAAGATAATCACAGTTACATCATGCCACAGCATCTCTCTTAAAAGAAAAATGGAATTACAATATGGCAGCCCATGACAAAATTCCACTTTTTAGGTATATGTTTTTGATTCCAATTCATAGTTGAGGAAGAACTGAGTTCTCTGAGAACAGGCTGGTTCCAGAGGCCACCCCTTCAATTACCCACATTCTACCTAATTACAGAATAGATCTCAGCTAATCATTCCCTTCTGTTACTAAAAGGCGAGAGCAGAAGGTAGTGAACATTTTCTTTCACAACCAAGAAGGCAAAATTATCCAAAATAAATAGCACTAAGGCTAGAAATACAAAGAAAAGTCTGAAACAGAACTATCATTCTGTCATATAAATTTGGCTGAGTCAATTAATATATATTAATTGACATAATAATTAATTATATATAATTAATTGATAATATTAATTGATATATTAATTATTTATAAATATATATAAATAAAATATATATATATTTCTTAAAGGTCTGGCTAATGTTGTGTGGCTACATATGACATGAATTCACTTCTAAGTATTTCTCTAATACCCTCATCAAAATTTTCTAATATTGCTACCACAATCATGCTGAAATTTTTCATTAAAAAAGAGAAATTGTTATAGGCCATTTTTAAGAAAGCTAAGCTTCAGTTTCTTCATCTGAGATAACAGCTGTTCTGCCAAACAAATAATTACAAATAAGAAAGCATTTTAACAACCTGCCAAACACCATAACAGATGTTAAGGGATTACCAAAAATAATAAACTACGATAAGATTTTAAAGTTATAAAATGCCTATACTCACCCCTAAAAATGCACTTTACTTAAAATCGGGTTGCTACATTTTAAGTACTATATTGCCTTTCAAACTCACTTTGTCCCAAACTAAATTTTTAGCCTTTCCTTGAAGCAGTCTCATATTATTTTAAAAAGCATTGAACTATGCTGTAAAAAATGCGGAGACTTCAGATTTTCAGTCTGGTGTTATTTCTACTTTATTCACAAGTTATGTAATACTGGGTTGGCTATTTTATTGCTCTAGGTTTTAGTTTACTCATTTTTAACACAAAGGCACTAAACCGTATGATCTGAAAAAGTGGGTCATTTTAGGGGGAAAAAAATGCTAAGTTTCACCATCATTGCACCCTTTCCCCTTTCCCATTCCCAGTAACTTCTAATTAATTTCAAAATAATTCAGAACGTGATGTTAGAATCTTCAGGAAAATTTTTTTTTCCTTTCACATCTTGTTTGAAGAGTCATAGAATCCCATTTTCTCAGCACTCATGAGCAAATGTTGAAAGTTTGGGAGGCATAAATAACAACTAAATTCTACGAATTAGAAATATTTTGTATATTTCTCTTAAACTGCCAGACCTAAAGATCTGTGCATTATTCTATCACAGTTTAATTGTAACTATTAGTGTATTTGTCTGTTTCCCCAATAGGTACTCTAGGTAACTATGTCTGCCTTTTTCCCAGAACCAATCATAATATATTGAGAAGCAGCTACGAATTACCAACATTATACAAGGGCATACTGGCATAGCAACCAATACTCAGGAAAAAGCAACTCTAAGTATATTTCAAACCCAATTAGAACAAATATAAAGGTGTACTAAAAGTTCACAAATCTGTTACAGATATTTTTAAAAGGTCAATAAAAACATCTCCTGCATACTGACGAGTCCTTCTGAAGTGTCTTTTCCTCCTATATCCCAACTGCTGAGACTGCCCTCATATATACATTCAGCACATATGTTCCAAAGGTGTCTTCTCTCTTGCTACCTCCTACCAAAGTCCAAGTTCAGGCATTTCACAACTTACTCTTAAACTAGAATAAAACAATCACTAGTCTTCCTTGTCTTCAAAATGCTACAATCTAATCAAACCTCTATATGCCACATGCAACATTCTGAAAAGGAGAACTGATCAAGTTACTCCCATTTTAATTAATCTTCCCCAGTATCTCGTAACATAGCCCAAAAAATGTCCACACATTTCAGCATGGCAATAAAATCTCCTCTTAATCTGAAACCAACAAAGACTAGGTGGATTCAAAAGACTTTTCCTATTCACAATGAATATTCACGACTCCTCAAAACATCACAGACCTCAACTGTAATTCAAATATTGGCTATTTAATGTTATCAGAGGCATCCAAACTTTGACACAATTCAATGTGGGAAAAGTACATAAAAACCTTATAGACTAGTAACTTCAAGATATGAAGCAGTTTTCCAAAATAGACCTACCTCTTCCACAGTTTGCCTGCTATTACAAAGAATTAGGTTTTTAAAAAGGTAAAATAAGTAACTTTAGCTATCATTAAAGAAAGTAGCATAAACACATAAGAATGGTCACAATAAAAATTTCTTATAAAATATGACCCAAAACGGTCATAAAATACAGGTCTCCAAGTACCTATTACCTCACTTACAACTGGTGAAGGAGCAGCAAAGAAATGACCTGCTGAAGTGCACATTACTGATATGTGGGATTTGTAATCATTCAAATGTTTTTAACTTATAACTGACTTCATTAAAGAGTTTATGTTTTTTGCATATCAGCTTTTACACTCCCAGTAAGCAATGGAAAATATTGGAGAGATTATGCAGCAAAGAAAGCTATAAAGAACTCAAAAACAAACTAGAATTTACATCTCCTGTCACTCCTTTTAAAATGGCTGGGGGTTGGGGGGGAAAGGAGGAAGGGGAGGAAGGACTATAATGCAATACATGACATTATAAAACAAGAGCATCTGAAGTACTGGATTTAAACACCAAGAAAGTAACATACACTTCTTAATACTAAGAAAGCCTCCAACAGCAGCATTAGCCGACTTCTGGAAAATAATTCCTACTAATGAGAATAAAGCATACATTCACCAAGGTACCTGAAAACATTCATTGCAAAGTTATTCAGAAAGTTAAAAACAGAGGGGGAAAAAAGAGTGTCAAAAATAGGAAACAACCTATATTACAAAAAAGAGAAAAATGACTACATAAACAATGGTCTCCTGTCCAAGCACTAACCAAGCCCAATCCCACTTAGATTCTGAGATCAGGTGCATTCAGGGTTGTACAGCCGTAGACAGTTTTATTCATGCAATAACACCAGATTTCAGCCATTTTTAACAATATAAAAACTAAATATTAATATTAAAAGCACAAGGGTGGGAAATGTGCAGAGGACTTTGCTTTTCACTTCAAAGCCTTCTGCATTAATAACAGATTATTTCTTTTAACTATGTACAGGAAATACTTCAATAATTTTTGAAAACAGGCTATTTTTTTCCCTAAAAAGTCATGGTCACATCATAAAGAAAGCACTATTAGAACTAATTGCAATACATTCACATAACAGGATACTATGGAGCCACTGCAAGGAACAGGAACCTACTTAATAATACACTCTTTTAGGAGAATGAGCAGCATTACTAGAAATATTAGTTGCAGTAATAACAGATGATTCTATCTATATGAAAAAATTATATATCTACATGCATAAATAGGTGATACATGTATGTTTACTTTTACAGTTATATGTTTACATGTGTATATATGAGGAACAGGAAGGGATTAGAATTTTTTATTTCTATTTCTATATGTTTAAATTTATATTAAAACCACCATGTACTACTTGCATTTTAAAAGACTTGATAAGAAATTGTGATTGAATTCACTAATCTGGCCTAAAAAATAGTATGAGCATCATTATAACTATTGAATATATCATGATTCTGACAATGGAATATTACTCAGCAATAAAAAGAAACAAACTACAGCATATATGCAATAATATTATATAATCATCATCATCATCTCAGGAATATTCTAAGGAGCTAAAAAGAAGCCTTACTCAAAAGAATACAAATTCTATTATGCCATTTACATAAAGTTCTGGAATAAACAATACTAATATACGGTGGAAGAAACTCAGAACAGTGCTTTTTTTCTAGAGGTAGGCGGGGATGTGGGAAAGAGAATGAGAGAAAACTTACCAGAGGGACAGTAACTTTTTTATCTTAATGAGGGAATTGGGTTACAAAAATGTATGCATTTGTCAGAACTCATCAAATAAAACACTTAAAATCTGTGCACTTGATTGTATGCAAATTCTAAAAAAAATTTTTTTAAACTAAACAAATACTGAACTATGATATGCATGCTTTAGGGGTAAGTGCATTTATGCGTGCAATTTACTTTGAAATGAATCAAAGGAGGATAGTGACACGTACACTAAAATGTTAATGGCAGAATCTAAGTGATAGGCGTATCACTGTAAAAATTCTTTCAACTTTTATGTATATACAAAATTTTTCATAATGAAAACTTGTGGCGGGAGGATAGTAAAGCAAAAAGAGCCAGTAAAATTAACATTATTGACAGGGGACTAATCTTACCAGGAATCACACATCGCCAAAAATTATGTGTGTAGTATAGTAGGTCTATGCCCATACATCAATACAACATATAAAAAGATCTAAGGTAAACTTAAACACATATAAAAATTTAGTATATAGTTAAGGCTGCATCTCAAATCATTAGGAAAACATGGATTATGTAGTCAATTGTATAAAGATAACTTTGTATGCATCTGAACAAAATCTATCAATAAGGCTAGATCCATGCTTCATGACTGACTAACAACTCTCCTTAAGTGTTAAAAATAAGCTCATAAGGGATATGGGCAATACCACTAGAGAACTCCGAAAGACATACAGTGACTGGTTTCAATTCTGGCTCACTAACTTCCTGTGGTAAGTCATAGTATGATTTACAGCATGCATATCATTAGACTTCATTAACTGTGATGAGTCAGTTAGTATACTGGTATACAGTAACTACTATTAGCATAGCTATTGCTATATTATTATGATCAACATCTTCATCTCAGAATAATAATTTTTCTGTGGCTATGACAAGTTTAGACTTCATGAACTAAAGAATAAATTCAACTACATAAAATGAAGCAGTTCTATATCAGAAAATTACCATAAGCACAATCAGTATGGAAAACAGAAAAATTGCAGCTAATATCAAATTTTCCCTAACATATGAAAAGTTCCTATAAATCAACTTTTTAAGAAAACAGCAATGGTTTTATGATTAAAAACTAGGAATGGTATGAAAAAAAATTAACAAAAAATGTACCTAAGACCTTAAACATAAGAAAAATTTCTCAACCTTACTCTTATGAGACAAACGCACATTAATACTACATTAGCAGTTCCACTTCTAGCTGGATGTGAAAAAACCCGAAGAGAACACTGCTTTCACCTAAAACAAAAACAAGTTACTTAAACTCTATATTATTTTTTAAAGTCCTAAGAGTGGAGGAGATAAAAACAAACGTAAGTGAACCAAATTCCAGAAAGTAACAACCCCTTCACGAAAGAATAGAAACTCACATTTACTCTCATCCCTGGTAGAAAGACAAGAAGAAAAAACTGCCATAGATGGAGGTAAAGAGAAACTAGACAAATTTTAAACCATCTTTTAAGTCACATATGGGCTTCAAGAAAAATTAGAATCCAAAGAACCTTAAATCACAAAGTGAGTCTACCACAACTCATCAACACTTACCAACCAAAAATTCAAGAGTAGTCTTGGTAGCAGGAAAGAAGAACTAGAAGCAATAGCCAAGGCATCAACCAACTTTCTTTTTTTTTTTTTTTTGAGTTGGAGTCTCACTCTGTCGCCCAGACTGGAGTGCAGTGGCCGCTCCCGGCCACTGCAGCCTCGACCTGCTGGGCTCCGGCGATCCTTCCGCCTCAGCCTTCCGAGTAGCCGGAATTACAGGCATGCGCTACCACGCCCGGCTGATTTTTTGATTTATTGTAGAGATGAGGTCTCGCTGCCCAGGTGGGTCTCGAACCTGCGGGCTCGGGCAATCCACTCACCTCAGCCTCCCAAAGGCGCGAGATTACAGGCTGAGCCACTGAGCCCGGCTTTTAACCAGCTTTCAACTAGCAAGGTCTGGGAGTGAGGAGGGCTGAACAAAACCCCTCTGAGTCATTCTAAGCTTTCACAGATAACTGGATGGGTTACCTTTCAAAACACAAAGAACAACCATACGAAAAAATAGTTGCCAAAGTCATGAAAACAGGAGGTGGGACTGAAGAACAAAGATCTCCTCAGTAACTCAAAAACCTGGCAACAGGGTTGCCAAGCAAAGAGATCATCTGCGATTCTAAAAACTGGGGGCATGAAGGTAAACCACAGGCAGATATCTAGAATTGCACCAGTTCTTAGATTCCAGGCTCCACCCAAAGGAAAATTCTGATCCTGCCCTCAAAACATTTGAAGCCAATGGCAAACTGAATCAAACAAAAGTTGTTCCAAAGCCCAGAACCAATTCAGCTACAAAGCAATGTACTCAGGCTTCATTCAACTGACTCAGCAAAATAAATTTTATTTATTTTTTATTTTTTTACTTTTGTTTTTGAGTTGGAGTCTCACTCAGTCGCCCAGATTGGAGTGCAGTGGCTGCTCCCGGCGACCACAGCCTCGACCTGCTGGGCTCCGGTGATCCTTCCGCCTCAGCCTTCCAAGTAGCTGGAACTACAGGCATGTGCTACCACGCCCGGCTAATTTTTTGATTTATTGTGGAGATGAGGTCTCGCCAAGCTACCCAGGCAGGTCTCAAACCCGCGGGCTCAGGCGATCCAGTCACCTCAGCCTCCCAAAGCATGGGATTACAGGCTGAGACACCGAGCCCAGTTGCAAAATAAATTGTAAAAAAGCATGCCCCTTACTGAAAATGAATCTCATTTACTTCAATCTTTGTAGTTCTACATACACAGTCCATGATAAAACCAAATAACAAAGAACACAAAATAATTTTAAAATGGGATCCATACAAGAAACACTCAATGGAAGCACACCCAGAGACTGCTCACATAATATATTAGACAGGGCCTTTACAATAAAAATGCTAAAGAATTTATTGGAAAATGCAGACCACATGCATGAAGAACTAGGAAACTTCAGTTAATACATAAAAACAATTTTAAAAAATCAAATGGAAAAACCTAGAAATAAAAAATATGCTATCAGAAATAAAGAATTCTGCTTTATAATTCTGACTGGAAAACAGAAAAAACAACAGTGAAGTTGAAAATAGGAATTAAAAAATCCAAACCAAAAGTAAAGGTACAAAAGTAACTTTCTAAAACATTATCTGAGATCAAAAGGACAATATTCAACAAGCTATCATAGGTAACTTAAGTCTCAGAAAAAGAGAAAAGATAAACAAAGCATAAGGAAAATGTAAAGACATAATGACCAAGAACTTTCCAAAAATAACAAAAGACATCGAAACACAGATCAAAACTGGTATGCCCAAGAAGGGTTAAACACACACACACAGAAACATGTCATAGTCAAAATGCTGATCAAATAAAAAGAATAAAGATTCAAATGACAGCATATTCTTCACAAGAAAAAATAGGACAGTAGCAATGGAGCAACATCATAAAATAGCAAAAGAAAGGTGTAAAACCAATGACCTAAGTTCCATTTTAAGAAAGAGGGAAAAGGACAGCAAATTAAACCCAAAGTAAGTATTTTTAAAAGGAAATGACAAAAATAAAACACAAGTAGAAAATAGGGGAGAAAAATTAACACTGCTCTATAAAAAGACAAAATTGACAAACTACTAGCAAAATTGAAAAAGAGCAAAATTACCCAAAGGTATAATTAAAGAGAGGAAGAGAGCATCACAATAAATCCTACAGTCAACTTACATAAGAGAAAAATTTCTGAAAATCATAAATTTTCAAAAGTGACACAAGAAGAAATAGAATACCTACACAGTCCTATACTATTAAAGATATTTTGTAATACAAAATAATTCCTACCACTAAAACTACAGTCCCAGATGGCTTCACTGGTGAAGAAATTTAAATATTATAAGGAAAAAAGCTAATAACAATCCTAAATAAAGTTTTTCAAAAAAAGAAAACAGAATACTTCTCCATTTATTTTAATATTAGTAAATCAAATGTAGTGACATGTATTAAAAAGATTACACATCATGACCAAGCCTGGCTTATCTCAGGAATGCAAGGCTGGCTTAACATCTGAAAATCAATCCATGAAATATACTAACATAAAAGGAGAAAAATTTGTACAATCACTTGAACAGATACAGAAAGATAATTTTAAAAAGCCAACACCCTTTGATGACAAAAACGTTCAGCAAGTTAAGAAAAAAAAGAATTTCTCAAATCTGGAAAAAGGCAGTTACAAAAAACCTAGAGCTAAAAACATAATACTGAAACATTAAATCTCTCTCCCCTTATACTAGAAACAAGACAACCTCAACACTGTATTGTAGCTTCTAGCGAATGTAGTAAGAAAAGAAATGAACATAAAAATCAGAAAAGCAAAACTGTCATTATTCACAGATGAAAAGATTGGTAAAAGAAAATTTCATAGAACCTACAAAATAGCTACTAGCACTAATAAGAACTGTATACTTAGTTTCAGTATACTTTAGAAAGGTACAAGAAAATTTCACAGAATCTACAAAATAGCTACCAGAACTAGTAAGAACTATATACTTAGTTTCAGAATTTATGGTCAAGTATCAATTATATTTGTATACAGTAACAATAAAAATTGGAAAATGAAAATTTTAAATGTCACCTACAAAACATCTCATGCCAAGAATCAAAACAAAAGATTTGGAAGATCTTTACACAATGCTTATAATATATATAAAATATCTCAAGAAGAATCACTGAGTAATAGATCCTGAACTTACTCTATTATTTCATATACACATAAGAGATACTAAATATAACCCTAAGTTGAAAATAAACTTTTACCTATTGCTAAGTTACTATTTGTAAACTGAAAAAAATTTTTCCGCTGAAATAAGGTAGTGGGAGGGTAATGAGTAAGTCTGGTGGGAAGAGTTTACCATCCATGCACTTCTCTCATCATTTTCTTTTCTCTGGGATAAAGAAGCAGGAGGAAGAAAAAATCCTAGAAGCCATTAGGCGCAAGATATGAATGGAGTATGCTATTTAATCTTCCGAAGACTCAATTTCCTCATCTTTAAAATTGGTCTAAAAGAACCTCTCATATCATGAATGCACAATGATAAACACATTGTAAGCACTCAATAAACGTCGCCTACTAAAGTTTGGGAAAAGGGAATAGCAAAAACATTATAGTGAATCACAACGAAAGTAAAGCTTTGTTGAAATTCAGACTCATATAAAAAGTAGGAAGATATAAGTGGAAAGATAATTTGAAGCAGATCTGAAAGCCAAGCTAAAAAGTATGCAATTTATTATCTAGGAATGTGAAGAGTTTGATCAAGCAATGGGATGACAAGGTTGAGTATCAATATCATGAGAAGTGGAAGGGAGAAAATTACTGAAGACAGAATTGTTAGAAACAAACTGCAGTAGTTTAGATAAGAACTATGAGTCCCCTACTAAGCAATGTCAGTAAGAATTATTAAAAGAAAGAGTCAGAACACAATGATTAAGCAAATGGGGTACGAGTGGAGAGAGATGCCAAAAAATAAAATTTCAAATCTGGATAATTTGGACAAATAAAATGGTAATAAGTGAATCCAGAGAACATTTCTTTTCAGAAACTTAGTTGGAAGTCCAGATGAGAGATCAAAGCAGATATACAGGTAGCAATAAGAGGTAAGAGCCTAAGACTTTGAAGAATGACTAAATCTAAACACATTAATGTGAAAATAAACACAAAGAGTAGAGGTTCCAGCTGGGAGTACATTAACAAGCTCAGGCTGAAAAGCTCTGAAATTCAATGCAAATGTATGTAGGCATATGTAACAGCCTATGGAAGGCAGTGTCTTTAATCAAACTTTCAAAGGACCTACAATATGCATCTCTCCTCCCCTGAAAAAGAGAGCCGCTGGCATGGATTATAAAAGAAACCATGCATAGAAACTGTCTTAGTCCCTTTTTGCTGCCATAACAGTATATCATAGGATGGGTAATTCATAATGAACAGAAATGTATTGGCTCACAGTTCTGTAGACTGGGAAGTCCAGCATCAAGGGTCTCGGCAGGTTTGGCAATTCTGATTCCAAGATGGCACCTTGAACACCACATCCCCCAGAAGGAAGGAATGCTGTTCCTCACATGGCAAAAGGCAGAAAGGCAAAGAGGCAAAAGGAGGTCAAACTTGTCCTTCTCTACAATAAAATAAAAAATGAGCCGGGAATGCTGGCACGCGCCTTAGTTCCAGCTACTTGGAAGGATGAGGCGGAAGGATCGCCGAAGTCTAGCAGGTCAACACTGGGGTGGCCATGAGGGTGCCACTGACTCCAGCCTGGGCGACGGAGTGAGACTCCAAGGCAAAAAAAAAAGTCATTAATTCCACAAATGAGGGTGGAGTCCTCAAGTCCTAATCACCTGTTAATACCCCAACAATACCATTTAAATTTCAACGTATTATAACAGGGATGAATAGAAGAAATACATATGGTTGGGAAGAAAAAAAGTCATGGTAAAAATTTTGAGGCTGGGCATGGTGGTTCATATCTATAATCCCAACACTTTGGGAGGCCGAGGAGAGAGGATTGCCTGAGCCTGGGCTTGAGACCCGCACGGGCAATTTGGTGAGACCTTGTCTACAATAAATAAAAATATTAGCTAGGTGTGGTGGCACACACCTGTGGTTTCAGCTACTTGTAAGACTGAGGTAGAAAGATCACCTTAGCCCAGCAAGTCAAGGCTACAGTAGCCATTGAGTGTGCCACTGCACTCCAAGCTGGGTGACAGTGACACTCCGATTCAAAAAAAAAACAAAACCAAAAACTGAAAATTACAGTTAGAGGGCAAGAAAAGGAACCACAGGAGATAAGACTGATTTGAGAATAAAGGGAACCAAGTAAAGGGAACTTCAATTAGAGATTCAAGGCCAATCTCTAAAAGGCAGCATCAACATAGTCTGATGTTAATAGGTCAAAGAATATAAACTTATAAAAACCTTTACATTTAATAAACATAAATGCATTGGTAACACTGAAGTAAGTAATTCTGGTTGACTACACATAGGAAGAAATTGATTTACAAGGCATTAAGAAGTCAATGGTTGGGTGCAAATCAGTGAAAAATTAAGCTATTTCAAGACTTATCAGTGAAGTGAAAGGCTAGTTAGCAAGAAAGTGACTAGAAGTACAATTCTATTTTTTGTTTTCTTTTTTGCTTCTATTGTTGCTGACGTTTTCTTCCTTAGGGAATGGGAAATTGACTATTCTAAAGGAGTTGACAGAAAACAGAAGATAAAAGGAGGCATAGCTGGGCTCGGTGGCTCAGCCTGTAATCCCGTGCCTTTGGGAGGCTGAGGTGAGGGGATTGCCTGAGCCTGCGGGTTCGAGACCCGCCTGGGCAGCGAGACCTCATCTCTACAATAAATCAAAAAATCAGCTGGGCGTGGTAGCGCATGCCCGTAATTCCGGCTACTTGGAAGGCTGAGGCGGAAGGATCGCCGGAGCCCAGCAGGTCGAGGCTGCAGTGGCTGGGAGCGGTCACTGCACTCCAGTCTGGGAAAAAAAAAGGGAGGCAAACAGAATCGGAAGTTCACGAGTAAAAGATCATTTTGCAAACCCTGAAGAACAACTGTTCCTATAAGACAGAAACAAAAATAAATTTTTAATATGATAAGAAAGGTGTAATAACAAGTGTGAGAAAAGGAGAAAACACTAGAAAAACCCTGAAGACCATTTCTTTCTTAAACTCTGTAAAGCATTGGCAACCAGGATGCTTTAGAACTTTATTCTTTTACAGCAACAGTAGCTACTAGCATAACAATGCAATGCTAGAAAAGGGTATACAATAATAGAAAAGAAAATACAAGGATGATGCATTATGTAGCAGTAAAGTAAGAATATGCATGGCTCTACTCTAGGGTCAAAAAACTGGAATTTAAAACACGGCGGGAGGGGGCAAGTATCTTAACATCAAGCTTCAGTTCCATCAATTGCAAAACAGAAATCGCAATGTTTACCTCATAAAACTTGGGAGTAGAGTAATAAAAAATGTTTAACAACAATGCATATGAATGTTAGGTGGTAGCTTAGCAGTAGTGGTGGTGATAATAGTAACAGTAGCAATAGTAGTAATGTAACCTATTTGTGTTCAATCAGCCAATATTTAAGGTGGACAGAACAAGGCTCTCAAATATGTGTCTCATTCAACCCTTTTAACTATAGATAGAAACAGTATAACTAATAAGAAAGGGTGACCTAAACATAAAACCTCAAACTATAAGAATCCTAGAAAATGCAGGAGATATCCTTATGGAAATTGGAACTGGCAACCAATTCCTGATTGTGCCCATACCATAAGAAATAAAATAGACAAGTGACACTTCATCAAACTGATGAGCTTCTACAAAGCAAAAGAAACCATCAAGAGAGCAGGGAGACAGCCCACAGAATGGGAAAAAATATTTGCCAACTGTATATCTGACAAAGGCCTAACATCTAGGATCTACAAGGAACTCAAACGCACTGAAAAGAAAAAAACAAACAGCCCAATTAAAAAGTGGGCAAAATACTTGAATAGACACTTCTCAAAATAAGATATACGGGCAGCCAACAGACACATGAAGAAGTGCTCAGCCTCACTAATCATCAGATAAACACAAATCAAAACCACCTAACCCCTGTAAGAATGGCATCATTAATAAAACAAATGACAACAGATGCTGGAGAGGATGTGGAGAAAAAGGAACACTTCTGCACTGCTGGTGGGAATGCAAACTAGTGCAACCTCTTTGGAAGAGTGTGGCAATTTCTGAAAGAACTAGAAACTGACATTCCATATGACCTAGCAATTCCCCTATTGGGAACATACCCGAAAGAACTCAAATCATTCTACAAAAAAAATGCCTGCACACGTATGTTTGTTGCAGCTCTATTCACAATAGCAAAAACATGAAACCAACCATGCTGCCCACCGAAACCGGACTGGATTAAAAAAAAAAATGTGGTACATATACACAATGGAATATTATGTGGCCATAAAGAAGGACAAAACATATGGACTTCACGGCAACTTGGATGTATTTAGAGTCTATTGTACTCAGTGATCTATCACAGAAACAAAGAACAAGAATATCATATGTTCTCACTCATAAGCAGACCTTGAACAATTATCATAATACTATAAGAAAGGGATTGGCAGTAGTAGGAAACTGTCGGGGGTGGGGGGGATTGGCAGTTGAGGGAAACTGCTAGGGGAGGGAGGGACACACCTCATCAACAAGGGTAACTGCATAATCTATGTTTGTATACCTAACCCTGAATTGTATCCCACATCTTTAAAATCTTTTTTAAAAAGATAAGCTATTAAAATTAAATGGGAAAAAAGGGGGAGGTTTATTTGCCTAGATTACTCAGCTAATAAATGGCAGAAGTGAGAATTGAATACTGTTATATGTGGACAGCAAGTTTTTCTTCCACTACACAGCACAATCTCCATAGCACTACATAATATTAGAAGCACAAAACTAGACATTTGGTTCTTTACTACTAAACTCACAAAACCTGGGTGCATCATTAGATCTATTAATCTTCTTTTCTAAAAAATTAGTAGGAGTTTGAGGTCAGGCACAGTGGCTACTGCCTGTAATCCCAGCACTTTGGGAGTCCGAGGTAGGTAGATTGCTTGAGTTCAGGGGTTTGAGTCCAGTCTGGGGAACATAAAGACCTCGTCCGCATTTTAAAAAATCAGAAAATTAACCAGGCGTGGTGGTGCGTTGCCTGTAGTTCAGTTATTTAGGAGGCTGAGGCAAAAGGACGGCTTGAACCCAGGAGGTCAAGGCTGCAGTGAGCCATGATTATACCACTGTACTCCAGCCTGGGTAACAGAGTGAGACCTCAATGGGGGGGGGGGAATGCAGTTTTATTAGATCTTGAGGCATTCCCTTCAGATTAAAAAAAAGTATTTATAAAGTCTGACTTTGTTAATTACCACATTTAGTAATATGTAAGCCCATTAAAAATTGTATTTAATATACTAGAAAACTTTTTTTGTTTAAAAAACAAGTAAGCAAAAAAACTGACAAAACTACAACAACAAAAGAACTTTGTTTTTCCAGGACTTCACATTATCAAAAAGAAATGAATGTCAGAGGAAAGACTGACATCTAATGTTAAATTATTGTTAGTTAAGTATGACTAAGCAAATGTTTGAGATAATAAAACATCAATCTTAAGTATTTCAAGATTACAATCCCAATACCTACATTTTCCCTAATTTATGAAAAAGGAAACATACAACCCTGATACACTGACAGATATTATAATCGAGTATGATGCAGACAGACAGCATTTCATATTGAAATTGCAACCAGGCTTTTTTTTGGTCATAGCATCCCAAATCTCAAGCATGACTCAACAAAGTCCTATGTGATCTGGCTCCCTTCTCCGGAGCTTTCCACTGACATTCTTCCCCTGTTCAATTTCTTTCAATTCACCCAAGGAATTTTTCAGGACCTTCATATAATCTCTGTTTGCTAAATCCACAATGCTTCTATAAGTCTCCAATTCTACCCTCTTGCCTGAGCAAATTGTTCATCCTTCCATGCTAAGATGTTACCACATCAGCAAAGCCTTTCCTGATCCTGAACTCCCCAAACATATATTTTGCCAGCATTCTGGACTTCACAGCACTCATTAGTCTTCTAATTACTTGTTCAACAACTGTCTTCCCTGCTAAATGGTAAATAAAATGAAAACAGTCATTTCATGTCTTGTTTCTTACGATTTCCCTAATATCTTGCACACTGCGTAGCATAGAGTAGGTTACGTACTCAATACGCTTGCTAAATTAATACACTGAAAATACAGAGTAAGCCCATACCAACTGTACTTTATTAGCACAAGTAGCTTAAAAGTTCTGTATAAGCTTAAAGTTACTGCTTACTCTTGGTTCTTCATATGTTTCCCTCTCAAATAAGAGGCAGTTCGGCAATTTCAATATTAAAGCCAAAAAAATCCTTTTAGATAACAGATCCTAAAGCATTACAAAACCAACTTTAGAAATCATTGGCTTAAATAACTGTGATCAGCTTTTCAAAGTCATAATACAAAAGAATCCACCTGAAATGTAACTAAAGGAACAGGAACTTAGATAAAGGTTCAATTTTTTACCACAGCTACATACATTAGAAAAGGACCAATTACAATTCCTACTACTGTCTAGGCTCTCCTAGCAGTGCCTTATTTATGTATAACAATAATGACTGCAGTGCTAGAACATGTGGGTAGGCTCTATGATGATAAATGGGATATGCTTTATGAAAAATTTTTTTTAAAAATTCATGCATACACTCTAAGTGGCTATGAACAGTCTTCTCTTTTAGATTAGTTAGTGGGGGATAAAAATGGCAGCAAATCTGATATGAAACTGAATGCTTAGTTATTTGAATTTATAAACTGAATGCTTAGAATAAAGCTATTTTCAAACCAAGACATTTGAGTTTTCTGTTCACCTAATAATTATTAAATGCTAATTACATATCCAACAGTATTCTAAGATTCTCTTAATTATTTTCTCCATTTTACAGTTAAGGAAATGGAAGCACTGAGTTAAGTAATTTACCCAATATGATACAGCTGGTAAGTGGCAGAGGCCAAATTCAAAGCTAGCCATTCTGCTCCAGAGTTCTCCCTCTCAACCCCTACACTATGCTGTCTACTCTCCAACACACCGAAATAGGACTACCATCTGCACTATTCCACTCCAGTGAAACCATTCTCCTAAGGTCACCAATGACCTCCACCTTGCCAAATTTCAGGGTCACATTTCTGCCTCCATTTTTTTATCTATTATGCAGCATCCCAAAAAGTTAACTCCTCTCTTTTGGCATACATTTGTTCTTTAAAGACATGTAGCCCAATTTTCCTACCTAAGTCCTAGACCCTCTTCTGGCCATTCTTCCTAGGAAATCTCCCACAATTCTATGGCTTTAATTACTACCTCCATGGCTCCAAATTTCTCTAGTCCTGGCCTGAGTTCTAGATTCAAATAACCAACTACCTATCTGACAACTCACTTAGATGTAAAACAGACACTTCATATTTAATTATCAAAACCAATCGCTCTTCTATTCTCCCCGTAACCTGCTCTCTCACAGCCTTCCCTACCATCACCCATTCAGCTGCTTAGGCTAACTTCCTGGGCATCATCCCTTGGTTTCTCTTTCCCTCATCGCCCACATCCATCCCATCAGCAAGTTCTATCAAATCTACGTATGACACAATTTAGCTATTTCTGCCTCCACTAAAACTTTAATGCAAACTAACCACATCTCTACCCACAATATCCTTCAGAATCATCTCTTTCCTTCCATTCTTGCCCTTTGTCTCCATACAATAAGCAAAATCAAAACAAAATCAAATCAATCCTTGTCTGCTTGAAACCACTTTCCCACACGTCGTTATTTGGCATTGTCCATTTGGCCCAGTGTCCTTACATTCCCCCATCAAGAGGCTTCCTCCAGTCACAGTGGCCTCCTTTCCCTTCTTAGAACACACCACAATCATACCTGCTACAGGGCCTTTGCATCTGCTCTTCCTTCTGCAAGGAATGTTCTTTTCCCAGACTTTCTTTCACACAGATGGTTCCTTCTAGTCCGCAGTTGTTGCTCATCAAATGTTACCTGTCTCAAGAGGCCTTCCTGGACCATCCAATGTGAAGTAGCTCCTACTCTTATCACTCTTTTACGTGATTATTATCACAATTACCATAGCTCAATCACATCTGAAAGAATCTTATTTACTTCTTTATTATCTCTTGTCGACTTTAGAATTTAAAAGCTCCATCCCAAAGCCTCCCACAGTACTCAGTAGGGACTTAATAAGTTTATTAAACGAGTAAATGTTCCTCATTGCGTTCTGTTTATTGTACATCAACAAACTCTGATAAAGCACTTGGCCCACGATATATTTGGGTTAATAAACAAAACCTCAAAACACTCAAAATTTCCAACCTAAGACATTTCAGCACTCTAACCACCCCCCCCCAAAGTCTATCGATAGCATCCCACTTAAAACAGCTAAATATTCCATATGGACGAAGATTGAATTTTCTTCGTCCCCTCCAAGCAAACTAACATGTAGAAGGGAAAAGGGAATTTTCCTGGGCACCTCAGCACCTGTTACATCTTCAATCAGTTAAGAGAGGTGCAGATGAGCCAGAGAGCACATGGGAGACGTGGCCTTTCTTTCAGGGATTGTATTTAGGTGAAACGTGAGTGATTTAAACTAGAACTGCTCTAATCCCTAAAAAAGGCCGTTCATTTCATTTAAAGAAAAAAAAAAGGTAAAATAGTCTGTAGGCAGGAAGATATGCTCGTATTCGCTCGAGGAAAAAAAAACGATTTTGATTCGCAAAACAGGTGTGGGGGGGCTGGTGTCGGTCTACGTATAACGGGAAAACAGGAGCAGCAGACAGCGGCTCAAAGACCATCTCTCAGCGACAGCATAAAGCTCGGCTCAGGCTCTCGGGGGTACCTCGAACCTGGATGCGAGGGCGGACGAAGAGCAGAAAACCGAGCCCCGGGACGTCTGCTCACCGTCGGCCTCCGCCGCGGGCGGCAGGGAAACTGCACGAAGTGGTGCGTGCGCCGACCTCCCACCGCCACCCCTGCAAGGAGATGCCCCCGGATACTCACATGGGCTCGAGAGTCTTGCTGAGCCAGGACTTGAGTGCCTCGAAGTTTTCAATGATCATTTTAGACACCATCCACAGCGGCCCCGAGGCCCGTCACACTCCTCCGCCCGCCCGGGTCGCGGCCGCTACAGCCGCCGCTGCCCCCGCCCCCTCCTCCGCGCGCCGCCGCGTGGGCCGCGGTGGGAGGCGCTGGTGGCAGGCTCCCGCGAGCCTGGATCGGCGAGCAGCTCGGCGGGGACCTCCGCAGGCCGCGAGTCCGCGGGGTGCCAAGAGCTTCCCCTCCCCGGACCCCGGCCCGGGCTGAAGCGGCAACGGTCTGCCCGGGCCCTCCCCCTCCCCTCTTCCTCAGCAAATCGACCCGGACCGGAAGCGCGACACGCGCTGAGACCCAGCCCTTCTCTCGGCCTTGGGACTAGGTGCTTGTTGGCAACGCAGGAGAGGCAAAAGTAAAGAAAGCGAAGACGAAGGGCAGCTCAATGGGAACGATTCGGGGGGTCTTTCCGGCTCCTAGCACCCCCAAGAAGATGGCTGCCGGAAGATCTCGCGAGAATTGATGAAGTCTCGCGGTGCTGCCCGGAGCCTGCTGGGAGGAGACGTCAGACCCACGAAGAGCGCGCGGGTGAAGCGCGGTGGTTCGGTTTATGCGTGTCTGCGTTTGCGGTCTTTGTGCCTTTTTACCCTTTGAGTCTGCTAACGAATAAGGACTTCATTTTTTACAAGGAGGGAAAGTCCGCTTGCCTTAGAAAGAGCGGGAGCCCTGCTCGTCCCCGCTGAGACAGCGTGGCGTGCGCGTCCACACCCGCCTGCCAGGCAGCCGGGATGTCCACGTGTCCTTCGCTGCGCTGCCACCAGGGTTTACCTGAGTGCCCCACCAGTATCGTGTTCTGTGTGTGCTGCGATGTGGACAGGATTGGTTGACACAGGCTGGTCTACTCTAACCCACTGAGACCTCCAGAGGATCAGTGTCTTGTCCAAAGTAACTCGACTTGTTGGTAGAGCCCTAATGACTTAGGGGCGCCCCAAGAGAAAGGTGAGATAACCTTGACGTCTCTCAGGTCGTTTCCAACCATCTGAAACTTTCGAACTTTTATCCAGCTACAGATAAGTCGAGGTGTTTGTGTTTTGGTTTCTTTCTGAGATTGGTTCTTGCTTTGTCCCAGACTGGAGTAAAATGGCGAATTCAGACCTCACTTCAGTCTCAACTTCCTGGGCTCAAGAGATCTTCCCATGTCAGCCTCCCAAAGTGCTGGGATTACAGGTGCCGCCACGCCTGGCTAATCCTTTTTTTTTTTTTTTTTTTTTGTAGAGATGAGGTCTTGCTTTGTTGCCCAGACTTGTCTTGAACCCCTGGTCTCAAGCATCCCTCCTACCTTAGTCTTCACAGTTATGGGAGACACAATGAAGACTAAATGGTGCTTATGAACTCCGAGTTTTTAATTTCCTAGCATGAAGTATTCTTAATCATTAAATGGTAAGATTATCAAGTACAGAGCTAGACATTTGTTTTAAAATATAGCATATAAAGTAGGATACAAATTAGAATCCAGCTTTTGAATAACCTGAGGGTTGATTAAAGTGTTTTAACTAAGTGAAATAAGCCAGATACAAAAGGACAGATATTATGATTCCACTTATATAAAGTACCTAAAGTAGCCAAACTCTTAGAGACAGAAAGCAGAATAGTGGTTACCAGGATCGGGTGGAAATGGAGCCCAGGAGAACTGGGAATAAGGAGTTATTTTTCAGTGGGTATAGAGTTTCAGTTTGGGCTGAAGATTGTCGGGAGATGGGTGATGTTGAGGGTTTCACAACAATGTGAATGTACTTAATGCCACTGAACTGTACAGTTTTAAACGATTAAAATTATAAATTGTGTGTTATTTATATTTTACAATAAAAATTATTTATAAATATAATATTGCTCTCCAGGCACGGCGGCCCATGCCTGTAATGCCGTCACTTTGGGAGGCCGAGGCAAGAGGATCTCTTGAGCTCAAAAATTCGAGACTAACCTGGGCAACATAGTGAGACCTCATCTCTCCCAAAAAATGTTTAAAAATTAGCTGGGCATGGTGGTGCATACTTGTAGTTTCAACTACTCAAAAAGCTGAGGCAGGAGGATTGCCTGAGCCCAGGAGGTCGAGGCTGGTTTCAACTACTCAAAAAGCTGAGGCAGGAGGATTGCCTGAGCCCAGGAGGTCGAGGCTGCTGTGAGACGTGATCATACCACTGCCCTCCAGCCTGGGCAACAGAATGAGATCCCAAGTCAGTAAAATAGAATAAAAGGAATCTGCCTCAAGTCAGCAACATAGAAGCTCTGCTTGAGCTTCTAGCCTGCTGCTGTGCAAACTTTGGACTCAAGACAATGCTAACAACTCACCTGAATTTCCCAAATGCCCTACAGGTTTCAGACTTGCCAGCCCCCACAATTGTGTGAGCCAATTCCTCAAAGTAAATCTCTGTATATATACATGTATGTATATATATATAATCTCCTATTGGTTATGTTTCTCTGGAGAAGCCTGACTAATACAATAGATAAGTAAAGAGAAATAAGCTGGGCTTGGTGGCTCAGCCTGTAATCCCGCACCTTTGGGAGGCTGAGGTGAGTGGATTGCCTGAGCCCGCGGGTTCGAGACCCGCCTGGACAACTTGGCGAGACCTCATCTCTACAATAAATCAGAAAATAAGCTGGGCGTGGTAACGCATGCCTGTAGTTCCAGCTACTTGGAATGCTGAGGCGGAAGAATCGCTGGAGCCCAGCAGGTTGAGCCTGTGGTGGCCGGGAGCGACACACTCCAGTCTGGGCGACAGAGTGAAACTCCAACTCAAAAAAAAATTAAAACAATAAATAAATAAATAGAAATAATAGTGTGAGGGTTTAAAAAAAATTAATATTGCTAAAAGTTAAAATCATAATTGTTTAGTCTGTCTGTTGTAGCCTTGCCACAGGCTGACTTTAGTAATATTTTCAACCTCATCACCAACTGTTCCATGACTCCAACTCTCCACTTCAGCCTTCCATAGTTTGTTTCTTTTCTTTCTTTCTTTTTTCTTTTTTAGTTTCTTTTTTTTTTTAAGATTTACCATTTTATTTATTTATTTTTTAGTTGGAGTCTCACTCTTGTCACCCAGACTGGAGTGCAGTGGCGTGCTTACAGCCACCACAACCTCGACCCACTGGGCTTAGGCGATCCTTCTGCCTCCGCATTCCAAGTAGCTGGAACTACAGATGCACATCACCACACCTGGCTGGTTTTTGTGACTTACTGTAGAGGCGAAGTCTCACCAAATTGCCCAGGCTGGTATCGAATCCCCAAGCTTAGGCAGTCCTCTCGCCTTGGCCTTCCAAAGTGCTGGAATTACAGGCTAAGCCACTGTGCCTGACCCATAGTTTCTGTCAAATACTGTATACTCCAGGTAAACTGATTTGCTCACCCTCCCTTTCTCCAAACATTTACTCACATCATCTTCCACAGAGAATGCCTCCATTTTTTTCTGACTGCTTAAACCTTGCCTATCCTGATATCTGCTGCTGCTGTCATGTTTAAAGTTTTCTCTTATTCTTTGTAAATAATGGCAAAAATAGCCATTTAATCTCTGCCTTTTATGCTTACCCCCATATCAGTTCATTGTCAATTGTCTCATTGCCTTTAATACCAATAATTCTAAAATTTGGACATAATTATGTCACTTTCTTGCTTAAAATCCTCATCAACTTCTACATATCTTTAGGATAAGACATTCTTTAACATCCTATTACAGGCCTTTCATAAATCAAACACCTTCCTTCCTATTTGCCTAGAAACTCCCTTCAGTGCCTTTCAATCCTTGCTCCAGCCAAGTTGTTCCATGAATAGGCCGTGTGTGCAAATCAGCCTCCAAAAAGGAAAGAAGCTGAACAAAGAACAAGGCTGACAAGTCAGTAAAGAGAGTTTTATTTGAAGACTTACTGACAGAAGCGTGATCTTGGGTGGTGGCAAGACAGATCCATCTCTGCCCTGTTACTTCCCAGACTCAGAGCATATATACCATAAGGAAAAGATGTGTGTGCTCTATAGAAACAATAGAAGGCAGCCCTCCATAAAAGACAGGAATGCTGTATGTGTGGTATCCTGTAATTTGTGTAATAACATTAAGGTTGCTTTGTTCTTACATTAAGGACAGTGAATGAAATAGGAATTAGGAGGCATTCATGGGACAGAGTCTTATAAGAAGTCAACATAGCAGATTTACATCCAAGTGAAAGTCACTTTTGTCTCTGCAAAATGTATTCTCGCTGGGGGGGTGGTAGTTCACACCTGTAATCCCAGCACTTTGGGAGGTGGGAGCAAAGAGGATTGCCTGAGCCCAGGGCTTTGAGACCAGCCTAGCAACTTGGCACGACCTCGTCTCCACAATAGATCAAAAAATTAGCTGGGCATGGTGGCCACATCTGTAGTTCAATCTGCTTGGAAGGCTGAAGTGGGAGGATCACCTGAGTCCAACAGGTTTAGTCTCTGGTGGCCATGATTGTGCCACTGCAGTCCAGCCTGGATGACAGAGAGAGACTCCAATTAAAAAAAAAAAAGTGTGTTCTCTCACTAAACCAGGCCATTGCAAAATGTGTTTCCCTTTTATTTGGTGGATTCCTATCCATCAAAATTCTGTGCGTACTTTTGGCTATTCATCCCTGACCTCCCTGCTCTAAAACAAGAGTCCCTCTGAAGTTTTCTCACATCAGCCTCTGCTGACTTCTATTGCAGCACTCATGGCTATATTTTTGCAATTATCTTTTCCTTAGTAAACTATAACTTTGAATCCCCTACTTCAAGAATAGCCTCTGGTACATACAGTCGATTCTCCTTATTCACAGTAGTTGTGTTCTATACAACAGCCACAAATGCTGAATTAGTGATTATGGAACTATTGATCCTAGTAGAAATACAGGATAAGATCATTGCAAGCTCCTAGTCACAACATTTTTGTCAACCAATGTACAATTCACCTTGTTTTATGTCCATTTCTTTTTAAAGGAACTGTATTTAATATATATTTTTGATTCATTAACATTGAACTCATGGCGAATGGCATTATAACTCATGCTTACCTGATACATGTATTTTCTCTGTAAAATACAGAGAAAAAAAGAGACTTCTGCGCTTAGGAACCTAGACAGCACTTCAGCACTACACTTGAGGACTATTTTTAAAAGTGAAATCAACAAAAATCTCAAAAACACAAGAAATGTGTTACTAAGTGAACCATTTTTCTAGAGTGAGAGCTGAAACAAAAAGGCAGAACATCCCCTTGTTGGATCTCAAGTAGGAATGTATGTATCAGGTGACTCAAAATTCTTGCCTTTCAGTTCATGACCACAAATGACTGCAACAACACTGCAAGTGTTGATTTGAGAGTTAAAAATAAATTTTAGCAAGTAGTAGACTCACAAATATAGAATCTGCAAATATGTTATTTGTAAGATTTAACTATATTTTTGAATGACCAATTGAAACTCTACCACTTCCATGAAAATTTCTCTGACCACTGATAGCAATCTTCCTTCTCTAATCCATGGTACAGTGCTTGTTATCACTCCACCTTGAGTCATTGTTACTTTCTAGCATGCTTCTCTTCCTAAACCATTAACACTTAACCTTGTTACTTCACTGCTTCATCTTCTTTGGCCTTGCCTTTAAAGGAGACAGTGAACAAATGTGACCATCAATATTACTAAGAGAAGCCTAAAACAACCACCACAGACTACTTTCTCTGTTCAGTAACATGAACATTTTGGACTGTCCAGTATTAGGTAACCTGCTTAACATTTCCCAACACACCATGTTCTTTCAAAGGCACTGTACTGTTGCTTTTGCCTGAATTACTTTCCCCATTGCTCAAATGCCATTCCTCAAGATACCTTAGACAAAAATCTGGGTCTCTACCTGTAGAATAGGAGTTAAAACATTTTATTTCATTTTCTCATCTTTCTCACCCTGATTATGAGCTCTTTTAAGTTTATTCTTTATACTTTATACTTCCTGCACTTGACACAGTGTCTCAAACTAAAAAATGTTTACTGGAGGATATATATTTTAAATAGGAAGGAAGCAGACTCAGGAAAAAATATTTTGGATGGCAAGAAAATGATTTATCTCAGTATGGTTTATTACCATGAGTTGCCTTCATCTTTCAGCTGCCCTGATTCCAGGAGTATGCTTAACTCCTCCCTAGGTTCTTCTAGCTCTCTCCTAGTTGGTGGATACATTCTTATTACTCTCAATAGTGCTCATGTTGAAAACTCAGTCTACATTTCAAGATCAAAAAGATATTCCTTATTTTCTTCTATTTGTACAGTTCCTTACTTCATAGATCATACTTAGATCTTTATTCCCTCTGGAATACATCCCTATATATGGTGTAATGTGATAATCTAGCCTATCTTTTTATAATTCTACTCAGTTTATTCCTTTTCAACACCATTTATCATATATTTGCATTTCTATTTATACATTGCCCCATTTTTGACCTCTTTTTCAATTGCTCGATTTGTTTGTGACTATACCAGTACCATTTTGTTTTTATTTACCACTGTATTATAGAATATCCTAACACATAATAGGGCAAATCCTTCCTCCTTACTTTTCTTTTTCAAATTTGGTCTTTCAAATACTTAAAACAAGATTGTTGAACCTGTAAAAAAATTTTATTGATGTTATAGATTAATTTGGGTTGTGGCAGTCACAGTAGTGTGTGCAGCTCAGATCTCCCTTCAAGAAAGGACTCACTGCCCAGTTGCAAGGCTTATTATAGTCAGCTCACAGCCTCCGGTTGTTAACTATTTCCAGGTTAACCTCAGTTTTCAGCTGAGGTTACCCTATTCTCAGGGGGAATCCCTCTCTCCCACATTGGGATGGCATAAACCTTGTCAGGCCTACATGGTAATCTGATGGCTTCACTGCCCAATCCTGCTTCCTCCCTTTCCTTCCACAGGTGCTACTGTCCAGTAAGTCTTTTGCACTTCTAACTCTATCTTAACGCCAGAGAACCCAACCTATAACAAATTTAATCAGTTCATTCTATTTTTTTTGATATTTAAAAAATTATAGTTAATAATAAAATCTAATCATCCCATTTACTTCTTTGAAACCATCTCTGGATACTTTAATTAAATATGATCTTTCCAAAGACACACTCTAACAAGCCTTTGACTTGCTATGGACATCAATGACTTAGCACCTATTATTTACTTTTGTAATGTATAGAGGGGATGCCAAAAAATGTATACATATTTGAAGTACATCATTCACTCAAAAGATGACCTTATCAAATGAATGCTAGTGTCACCACATGACAGGCAGGACAGTCAAAGAAAATGGTGAAAGCATGGTTGAGCAAATGTCATACTATGCATTGCTACCATAATTTAATTCAACTGTGAAAGTAATTCATTGATAACATTGCTTAAAATATTATATATTTTTTGGCACCCTCTGTATATACTTTATGTTCCAGCTAATGCTCCGAATTTAATCCCTTCTGGCCTACTTGGGTACCTTGCTTCATCAGTTATTTCCTCTACCTCCTATTTCCAATTCTTGCACTACTGAGTCTTTCTAGTCCAGTTATTCAACAGATATTTACTAGAGGTCTGCTCTATTTCAGATATACTGCTCCTTGTTGCAAACACAGCAGTGAACAAAAATAAGACAGGGCGTTTGCCTTAGGAAGGGAGCTCATAGCCTATTGGGGAAGGGGGCATTTAACAAATCATATAGGGGAAAACTTATAATTATGGTATTACCAAAAAAATGAAATTATATTATAAAAGGGAAATATGAACCATCATAACAATTTAAACTAGCATGGTTCTTCTAAGGATATGTTTCTTTTTGTTTTGAGTTAGAGTCTCACTCTGTCACCCAGACTGGAGTGCAGTCTGGGTGACCACAGTCTCGATCTGCTGGACTCCAGCGATCCTTCCGCCTCAGCCTTCCAAGTAGCTGGAACTACAGGCACGTGCTACCACACCCGGCTCATTTTGATTTATTGTAGAGATGAGGTCTTGCCAAGTTGCCCAGGCGGATCTCGAACCCACGGGCTCAGGCAATCCACTCACCTCAGTCTCCCAAAGGCGCGGGATTACAGGCTGAGCCACCAAGCCTGGCAGGATATGATATTTAAATGGTTAAGAAAAGTGTTTAGCTATGTGGAGCAGAGTACAGACAAAAACATTCTGGCACACATAATGGCTTGTGGGATGTTTTGAGGTCTAAAAGAGCCAGGATCTTACAGAAGTCCATATAGGTGGGAATGTATCAAATTAGGGAAAGAAATAGCTGTTGGTCAAGTTAGAGATTTTAAAAAAAGTTCATTTTGAGAGTTTTGGACTGGATTTGATTAAAATATAATGGGAAACCCATTGAAAGGTTTTCATTGTGGCAGGATGAATTAAAAATATGAACATACCCACACGTGCTTCTTTTAAAAGAGAGATTAATAAAGCCAGAGTTTTTATTTCCCTAGAAATAAGATTGAGATCATGTTAATGAAATATGTTTGTTTTTCATCTGAGACTAAACACTCATTACTGGCAATTATAATAATAATGCTTGCTGTGACGAGGTATGTCCTTAGGTAATTCAAGAGGAAACACTTTAGCAAGAATACTATCAGCCTCCTTTAATGGGACCAGAGCACTTCTGGTATAAAAGGGTTTGGGGACACTCACCACCTCTTCAGTGGACACTCTGTTTATACCCATAACTAATTATAATGACTCCATCTCCAGTTCAGAGGTGCTGTGGAACTACTGTTTATGGATATAGTTATAGTGGTAATAACCATAACATTAAAAGAATATATATGCATATGTTGCATATTCATGCATACATGCACACACTCACAAAGTCCCTTATACAAATTGTCACAAATGATGACCGGTAAGTGTAAATCTCAGTATGCAGAGGGAAAACACATATATAATATTAAAAACCATCTGTCAGTGGAATGATGTGATAGCTGTGCTGTCAAAATAATTTGAAATGAGAAAAGGGAGAGAGTAGTGGGCAACACGATTAGGAAGATTATACTTCTTTTAGCTTTTGTATACATTTGAAATTTTCCATAATAAAAAAACGCTTTTTAAAAATATTTAAGGCAGCAAGACCCAAATAACAAAAAGATCTCTGGGAAGACCTAGTAGACTGGCTAGAGTGTAAGTTCCATGAGCACAGAGACTTTGCACGTCTTGTTTATAACTGTGTCTCTAGTGTCTAGAGAAGTTCAAAGCACACAGTAAGCTCTTATAATGTTTGTTCAATAAATGAACACTGGAGAACAAAACTCATAACCTGGGTAAGAGTTTGACAGGTCCGACTTAGAGTCAAGAATCCTGGGGTTCACTCACCTGTCATACTGCAGATGGTATTTCGCTAGCTAATTATAAAAATAAATACTTAAGGGAAACCACCCTTTTCTGTCAATTGATCATAGGGTTAAAAAAGAAAAAAAGAAGAGAAGAAAACCACCCCAAGAGAAAGCAGATTCACACATTTCCATCTTGGGATTCCATGATAATCAGGCAATCGTGTACTTATATGCAGATGATCTCTAGAGAGCTGCTTGTGGAGACACTGTCATATTATTTCATTCCTTTTTTTTACTCAACAAATGTTTATCGTAGCGGTATCTTTGTTCTTCAAGCTAAAAATCTTGGGGAAAAAAACTGCACGCATTCTATCCTCCTTTTTCCTCTCATTCTCTAATTGAAGTACAGAAAGGAATGGATCATCTTTTGAGGAAGATTCACCTCTGCATGTTGTCCTTTGTTCCTTAGTATCCTTAGGACAAAACTGTCCCTTTAAAAGGTAATGATGGACCAGGTGCAGTGGCTCATGCCTGTAATCCCAGCACTTTGGGAGATGGAGAAAAGAGAATTGCCTGAGTCCACGGGTTCGAGACCAGCAAAGGCAACATGGCAAGACTTCGCCTCTACAATAAATAAAAAAATTAGCCAGACATGGTGACATGCGCCTGTAGTTCCAGCTACTTGGAAAGCTGAAGTGGAAGGATCACCTGAACCCAGCAGGTCGAAGTTGTGGTGGCCGGGAACATGCCACTGCACTCCAGCCTGAACGACAGAATGAGACTCCAACTCGAAAAAAAAAAAAAGGTAATGATGTAGAGGCTTAATTGGGAATTTTAAAATTCAAGCCCATTCTTTTAGAGGTCCAGAAACTGAGCCAGGAAAGCAACCAACCACATTGGAATAACAGACATTAGGCACAATTTAAAGCCCTTCTGAGACACTCTAAAGTGCTAAAGCACTGTCACATCCTCCAGACAACAAAAAAGAAAAACCTCTGCATCACCCACAGTCGACAGTGCATAACCCAGAAAAAAGGCTGGGTTTGTCTGCACTGAAAAACAACAAGGACTCATTTCTCTCACACCCTGCATGTTTGTTGCAGATTAGCTGCATCTCTGCTCCACGTAGTCTTCCTTCCCGGTCCTGGCTAATGGAGCAGCTTCTATCTATCTGTGACATTGTCAGTCATTGATGATAGAGATAAGAGAGAAGATCTTGACAAGACATATATGACTCCTGCAATTTCTATTCAGAAGTGGAACACATCACTTCTCTCCACATTTTGTTACCCAAAGGAAGTCATGACCAAGACTGATTAATAATAGGGAGCAGCAGGAGGAAGCAGCAGACATAAGTGAGTTATGGTATGATGTACCTATAGTGTAAACCAGTATTTAGGGACAGCCCCAAAGCTTGTGTTTCATGTAACCAGCAAAGCTCACCCAGGATTTGTTCTTTCTTTTCCAGAAAGGTAAAATCTTTAGAGGGAGGGAAGAGTTGAGTCCATACCACAGTATATCAACTGAGCCAATTCCTACTGTGGAAGCAGCATCTCTCCTAGGGTTTTTTCATGATAAATGATTAATAAATATGCCACTGAAAATTATTTTTAAAAACCCACTATACTGTTCAATACCACAGCCACGAGCAATAGTGGTTATTGAGTACTTGCAATGTGGCTAGTTTGAATTGTGGTGTGCAATAAATATAAGATATGCACCAAATTTCACTTAGTGATAGCAACACTAAAGTAAACTATCTCAATAATTTTATATTAATTGTACATGAAAAGAACAATATTTTGGATATATTGGGCTAATTAAAGTAAATTAATTTCACCTGTTTTCTATTTTGATTTTTTAAGTGTGGCCACTAGAAACTTAAAATTACATATGTGGCTTGCATTATATTTTTATTGGACAGTACTTTTCCAAAATGTGAGAATTTTTTTCTCTATGAAATAAAGAGCCCAGTTTACTAATAGCATAGCCCCTAGTTCTCTTACCCTGTACTACTCTGATATGTTTTGGAATGCTTCTATAAAAGTACTGCTGAAAACACCGTTGGCATTTGTTTTGTCTGGGAAGTTTAAGTATGGTAGGACTTAGGGAGGGAAGAATACCTACAAGGGGCCCAACCTACATTGAGAGCATGGTGGGGGCCACCACCCTCCATTTTGTGAATTATTAAGTAGGATGAACATTCACCAGCAGATTCATTACTGGATAGACATGAGCACTAACCCCCAGTGTGAGGTCCCATAGCATCCCTCATCTCTCCCCAGAGGACTTCGAGAGGTGTTCTAGAAGCTAAAATCTGCCACAACTAGTTTATATGGTTCCCTTGGCCATAATTAGATTTGTATGGAGAATGTATGGGGCTGTAATTGTAGCAGGGAAGGACACAGTGGAGAGTGGTAGAAGAAGGACAATGAAAGGGTGAAAATCCAAAATGGAGTCATTTTAGAGTGGCAGCCATTTTAACATTGCTTAGTTTTGTCATGCTTTTTCAGCAGCTTACTTCAACCTAACTTATAATCTTTGAACAAAAAAATAAAACCAGTTTCCTGGAGGTAGTTACCAATAATTATCTTGTAATGCCCAAGCATGTGTTGCATGAATTATCCTTTTATCCAAAGTATTTGTCTTCCAGCCATAAAGGGCCAAACTGACCTAATCTATTGTAATCAGCCCTTGGTGACCAATGTGACACAAACCACCACCCCATCACCATGGTGACAGCTCCTGTGTTATCTCACCCAAGAATGCTTACCTGCCCCCATTAAAAGGGAAGCTTTACAAGCTTTCAGCCTTGAGCATTCACTGCCAAATGTTTCTCAAGTGTCTGGCCCCCTCTCCAATCTTGGAGAGGTGAATCCACTCTCTCTGATCTACTTTCCAAATAAACTTTTACTGACCTACTCTTTATGCAACTCTTTACATCTTTCCTGTGGCACCAGCTTACTGACCTAACAGAAAGACAATTAGGAGAATGTTGTAGTGGTCCATGTAGGATGTTGGAAGTTTGGACCAGAGTGTTTATGGTGTTGATCTTTTCAAATACTATATATGTATCATTAAAAAAAAAAAAACACAAAAACCCACCAAAAAACCTCTTCAACTCTTTTAACTGCATATCTACTTTCAGTTACCACTCTTATTTTTCTCTTCTCTTTACAGGAAAGCAAGAATTGTTTGTGCCCACTGTCTGCTTCCTCTCTTCCCATCACTCCAATTCAATATGAACTTAAATTTTTGTCTATCATTTTACCAAAACATTTCTTGTCAATGTTAGCAGTGACTTCCTTGTTACTGAATTTGACTATGTCTGTGTTCAGTCCTATGTTTTTTGACCAGTTATAACATTGGACAACATTATTCACATCTTTTTTCTTAAAACACTTTTTCCCACTATTTTTATTGTACTACACTTTCCTCAGTGTCCCCTTCCCGTCCCCGCCCCCACCCCCACCAACTTCTCTGAACATTCCAAAGTATCTTTCTTGAACGTCAACCATACTTTCTATCCTTTAATGTTTATATTCCTTGGAATTACACTTTTGGTTCTTTTCTTGGTCTAAACATTATCCTGAGCTTTTGTATCTATTCTTATAATTTCAACTACCATGTCCATGCTGATGATTCCTAAATGTCTTTACTTGAATGTCTTTCAGGCATCTCAAATCAATCTGTTCCAAACTGAATTCATTGACTTTAACCAATTGTTCTCCTCTCTATGATGCTTAACTCATAGAAAGCCACCACCATCCAGTTGCCCACTTAAAAAAATCTAGGTATTGGCTGGATGCAGTGGCTCACTCCTGTAAACTTAGCACTTTGGAAGACCAAGATGGGTGGATTGCTTAAGCTCAGGAATTCACAACCGGCCTAAGCAACATAGTAAAGCCTCGTCTCTATAAAAAAAATTTAAATTAACTGGGCATGGTGGTACACACCTATAGTCCCAGCCACTCAGAATATTGTAGTGAAAGGATTGCCTGAGCCCAGGAGGTCAAGGCTGCCATGAGCTATGCCGCATTGTGATCACGTTGTGATCATGCCACTGCACTCCAGTCTAGGCAACAGTGTGAAACCCTCAACTCTAAAAGAAAAGAAAAGAGAAAAAAAACTAGGTATCATTCTTCCTCTTTGACCACTTTCCAATCAATCATTAATAACTACTTAGCTGTTCTGCTAAGCATACCTAGAATCTGCTCATTGTCATTCAACATACGTTACACTCTACCACCAAAGAAATTCATTAAAGCTCCTTTTAATCATGGCACTACATATTTAAAACCTTTCACTGACTTCCCATTTCCAATGCTGAAGTACAAATTTACTAATAGCAAAGCAGAATGTAAGTATGTTTTATAATATTAAGCACCATGCTAAATGCTTTACATTTATTAGGTCAGTCATCAGAATTTAGCTTTCCCAATTTACAGGAGAGGAAATTAAGGCTTTGAGGTCTGCAAGCACGAACAGTGAGTAAATGGCAGAGATTGAACCTGGGTAAGTAAGAAATCAACAAACAACCACATCCTTAACCACGTGGTTTTCTAGATTTTTCATTAATCAATGCCTGCCTACCTCTTCAGCTTCATCTTTGGTTCTCTACCTTTCACACTCTACAATGATGCCATGCCAACATATTTGCAGTTCCCAGAACAGTGAAACAGAGAAACTAGTATATGCTGAAGAAACCATCAAAACAGGAGCATTAATATATTTTTAAGAGTATTTAGTAATTTTTTTAATGATGAGAACATGAAGAGAAAAATCAGACAGAATAACTTTTCTAAATATATTTTATAATAAGAATTATTTTTTATTTTGAATTTCAAATGGAGGTCAGGTCCCTTGGAGTACAGGCTTCCTCCACTAGGTAAGAACCCATTGGCATCAGCCTAACAGCCAGTGTTGTAAGAGGCTGCATTCAGCTTTGATGAATTTTATTTTGGAGATTCTTTCAGTGTGTTTGCCCATTTCGTGATGGGTGATTTATGAGTGCACCTGCCCACGCTGTGCTAAGTGTTCGGCAGTTTTTGACCAAAACCAACATGACCCCCATGCCTCACCCCTCCCTATTCACCTGATCTCACTCCAGGTGACTGTTTTTTTCATTCCCCAAATGAAAAGTTCTCAAAGAGAAATGTTTTGCCAGTGAGGAAGAAGTAAAACAAACAGAAAACAGCAGAAGCACTAAAAGGTGTCAAAATTGACAAGTTCAAAAACTATTTTGAGTAACGGAAAAAGCATCTCAATAGGTGTATTGCATTAAACATATAAGACTAAATAGACAATTTTTTAATAAATAAAGTCCAGCTTTTTTGGGTCCCCCTTGTATTTTTATGCATAGGGCCTATACATTCCTTAACTTATTTCCACAAACAAGACATGCTGTTCTTCATTGTATTCTTTGCACAAGGACCCCCTTCTATTTAGAACACTTACCATGTCCAAACTAACTTCACTTAACTCCTAATTACCCTTTAGATTTCATCTTAATAATCACTTTCTCTAGGAAGCCTTCCCTGACTGGGCTGAGTGTTCACAGTATTCCTGTTATCATATCATACTGTATAATTAAAAGATTAGATTCCTTGAAGGCAAAACCTTTTTTCCATACACTATTTTATTCTCAAAATCTAATATATAATAGATAACACATTTTTTAAAATTGTCATTTCTCACTTTTTTCTTCTACATTGGAATTATCATGCTTATAAGACAGATAGTTTTATTTTGTTTTTTTTTTTTAATGATCTTCCCTTTTTTTTAGAGTTGGGAGTCTCACTTTGTGGCTGTAGTACAGAGGCGTGCTTATGGCCACTGCAGCCTCGACCGGCTGGGCTCAGGTAGTCCTTCCACTTCAGCCTTCCTTAAAGTAGCTGGAACTACAGGCATGCACCACCATGCCCAACTGGTTTTTTGATTTATTGTAGAGATAAGGTCTCACCATGTTGCCCAAGCTGGTCTTGAACCCATGGGCTCAGGCAATCCTCTCACCTCTGCCTCCCAAAGTGTTGGGATTACAGGCATGAGCCACCGTGCCTGGCTATGGCCTTCCTTTAATATTTGTCATTCTCACAAAGAAAAAGGAAAAAATAAATTAGTTTATAAAAAAGAATTGCAGTGTTTTTGTTTATTTGTTTTGCATTTTAAGGAACTAGAAAGGTAGAGGAGTTTAAAGTTACCTCTGCTCGTATTTCCAAGCACCTGGTAAATTTCTACAGTAATGGCCTCGTAATTTCACACTTCCTATATTCACTCCTTGAGTAGTTTCCTCCCATGTGGATTTTGGATTTGGCCAAGTGTTTTGCTTTGGCTAATAAGAATAAAGTAAATATGATGAGATAAAAATAAGTGTGATGCAAGCAACAACTTGAAAGTGCTTGATTGCTAAGATTATTACTGATGAAGTCCCAGATAGATAGAGCCTGCCAACCACCAGGCACATGAGTGAGACCAGCCTAATTTACCTAACTTGTCCAGCCAGTCCTTGCTAAAATAATTCCCCTGCAACTCACAGAATGGTGAGAAATAAAAATTCTTTAATCCACTAAGCTTGGGATAGCTAGTAACTACTAACTGACACTAAGCCCCATAAACACAAACTGAAACTCATGGTCTCTATCAATATACATTTTTCTTATGACACAGCCTAACCTTCCTCTCCATCATTCCTTCAACCAATATTCATAGTTGATTTATTTATGTGAAAAGGTATTTTTTTCTTGAATGAAATTAAAATAACTCATAACATCAAAGGAAATGCTGACCAAGTTTCCAAGGCAACAAAACCATCAAATTTCTAGGAATTATTGGACCAAAACTTGTTTATTCATGAACCTTTTCTATACAATGCTCCTGCATTCAACTGACTCAATAACAATTACCCACCCTGGGAATCTCTGTTCAGGATACAGATTATGAGGATAGAGAGCTAATTGTCTTCGCTTGAAATATGCCTATTTCTTTCACCAAGGAAGAGGGATTTATTATAAACATAAGTTGGGAGATCACTTGGCACACTAAGAATCGTGACTTTAATACAGGTAATAGTTCAACAAGAATCAGATTCTAAATTTTTTTTCTTCAATAAATTAATATCTTGTTTGCATGTAATTTTCCAGAAGTTATTAATAGATGCTAATTTATGTTAGTCTGAGAGCTGTATGGTCAAAGACAAGTTCAAATCACAAACACATAAGCACACAAAAATACTAAAAAAAAAAACTAGTTCAAATTATCATTGTATAAGACTTGCAGCTGGGCGCAGTGGCTCATGTCTGTAATCCCAGCACTTTGGGAGGCAGAGATAAAGAGGATTGCCTAAATCCAGGGATTCAAGACCAGCCTAGTCAACTTGGTGAGACCTCATCTCTACAGTAAATCAAAAAATCAGCCGGGCATGGAGGCATGCGCCTGTAGTTCCAGCTTCTTGGAAGGCTGAGGCAGAAGGATCGCTTGAGCCCAGCAGGTCGAAGCTGCAGTGGCCATGAGTATGCCACTGCATTCCATTCTGGACGACAAAGTGAGACTCTGACTCAAAAAAAAAAACAAACTAGGAGCTAAAAAAGCAATAATAATCTTGTAAGATATAGTCTGTTATCCCTCAAATTCAGATTTTTTTAGATTCATATTCTAAAAAAAGTGTTCTGTTTTCTGAATTTCCCTAAATCCTACATCTTCTACTCACTTCTCCTTTTTCTGAACTTTTCTAAAACTTAACTGATCATGTACTTCTTTATCTGAATTTATTTTTCTCAGTAAATTTTAATTTTTTCAGAATAAGAATTGAGTCATAATCTTTATATTCTTGCATATAATTGGAATTTAATTTAAAAAATTATAGAAATTGAATAGGAGTTTAGGGATAACCTAGTTCAATTACTTCATATTTAGAGATAACAGGGTTCTGAATATGTGAAATGACTTTTCCGAGGTCATCTGGAAAGGTAATAGAAGAAAAAAGTTACCTGCTATAAGATCTAGGGTCAGACTGGGTGTGGTAGCTTGCGCCTATAATCCCAGCACTTTGGGAGGGTGAGGAGAGAGGATTGCCTGAGCCCATGGGTTTGAGAACAGCCTGGGCAACTTGGTGAGACCTCATCTCTACAATAAACCAAAAAATTAGCCAGGCATGCAGGCACATGCCTGTAGTTCCAGGTATTTGAAAGGTTGAGGTGAAAGAATCACCTGAGCCCAGCAGGTCGAGACTGCATTGGCCGTGAGTGTGTCCCTGCACTCCAGCCTGGGCAACAGAGTGAGACTCCAACTCAAAAAAAAAAGATCCAGGGTCAGACCCAATTCAGGATTTGTTCATTTAGGATGGAACGTGACTGCTATTTAATTAAAAATAGGCTGAAATAAAATACTAAAATAAACACTAACCTTACCAAATAGAGATATTAAATCACATCATTATTTATGTATTGGTTGATCTCTGCAATATTGGACGATAAAAATGTAAATATATATTAAACAAAAAAATTTTAAAGGAATGATTCCAATAATGGATACAAGTGACCTTGGACATTTTGATAATTATGATTTCCTAGGTGTGAGAGGCAAAATGCACAAGGAACTTGGTCCTTCTTCCTTTTTTATGTAATTTTCTGTAAATTTAAAGTTAACAAAAGAGGCTTAAAAGGTTGACTGATGGCTCAAAGGCATTAATACAAGAAATGCTGGCCATTATCTGTACTGTGTCCATGAAAAATATTTAAGCTGAAAGGAAATTATTACATAAGATTTGGTGTACTGTCATTTTCTCACATACTTTATGCCCTTAAAACCTTTCATCTATCTTTTATTGGCTTTCTTTTATTTCTTTGATTTTTTTTTGTTTATTTGTTTGTTTGTTTCATTGCTGGCAGGCATGTAGAGCAAGACTTTCTTATAGTTTTTGGCAATAATGTAAGATTAATATCTTTTTTTTTAACGTATACTATGAAGAAGATTCTTGAAACATAGCAACTGATATATAACTCCCTTTCCCTCTCTTCCAACTTTAAGACATTTGTCTCCCTTCAGACAAATCCTTACCAAACACTAGGAGAAACTAGTAGAAAGTGAGACCTTGGGCTCTGTTGAGGACTCTGGTACAGGGAGTTTGTCTAGGACTTGCTCCCATCATGGAATTAAGGCATGCAAGTGAAAAACAGTTGTTTGGTGGTTTCTCAATATCTGAATCCTGAATAGAGTTTAGTTTTCACAGATCTCTGGAGAGACACCCTCCCTTCACTGGCATTGGTAGTAGCACCGTGTAAGTCTTAGGTCTCACTGACTTCCAAAAGTCCTAGAAGTTTAATAGGGATAATGTCTTCTTTGCTTGTATTAGTTATCTATTGTCATGTAATAAATTACTCCAAAAATTAGTGACTTAAAGCAACTAACATTTATTACATCACAGTTTTCATGTGTCAGGAATGTAGGAACTGCTTAGCTAAGAGGTTCTGTCTCAAGGTCTCTTGTGAAATTGCAGTTAAAATGTCTGTTGGGGTCACAGTCATTTGAAGCCTTGCTTGGAGATGGAGAATCTATTTCCAACAGGGCTTTCAGAAGTTCCACACCACATGGGTTTCTTTATAAACCTTTGATTATCCTCATGATACAACCACTGGCTCCCCTAAGCAAGCAATCCAAGAAAGAGCAAGTCAGAGACCACAATGTCTTTTATAAATTAGCCTTGGCAGTCTAAAACAGTTACTTCCAACACATTCTATTCATTAGCATCACTAGTCCACATTCAGAGGATGGAAAATAAAGCACTGCCTTCGGATAAAAGGTACAGAATTTGTGGACATATTTTAAAACCACAGCAAGTGGTCTTGAGGCTGGGCAAATACTAACTCAGTGACTCCCGCAGGAGTCTCATGGAGAACTGACTGCTTGCTCACCTACCCTGTGCTGCCTTTGGTGATAGAGGCTCCAGTGGTATGCTGGTTAATATTTAACAACTGGTTTTCTAGAAAACAAAATGTATGAATATGTGTGTATGTACATAACCTATGCTGATATGAACAATGTGTAACACACAATTTGCAAATAATAATAAAATGTGCTGTATTCTTTATTGTAAATTTCATGTAGCCAATTGGTTTTCACAAAATATTTTAGTTTATTTTTCCCAAATGCCTGTGTCTATAACATTTTCCGTGTCACTTTCTTGTCTGGACAATCAACAGAACAGTAAATCAAGCCCAGCCTTGTAGCATTTGCCAATTTCTATGCTGTAAATGTCCCCACCATAGCCAATTTCAAGTTGCCAAAAGGACATCACAGAATGCAGAGTTGGGAAGAGATTCACAGTAGCACACTGTATTTTTGCCTTAGAGATACAACAGATGTAAACTACCTGAGAAGTGTACATAATACAATGAAGTAAAAACAATTAGGAAATGATAAGTTTTTAATATTTACTGCGCTATTTTTAATATAAGTAATTTTAATTTTGCATCTATACAAATACTTTTAATAAAGTCTGTCTTTAACAACTCACAGCATTCTTTTTAAAATTTAATTATAGAGATTTGGGGTACGAGTGAGGCTATGTGCAGATGAAGCTTGGGCTTCTAGCTAGCCCTTATTACCCCAGGTAGTGGTACCCTTTGTGTTGTCACATGTCCCCCCATGCTCCTCCCTCCCTCCCTCCCCTGATAGTGTCCAGTGATTACTGATCCCTCCTTTGTGCTAGTATTACTAATGTTCAGGACCCAATTATGAGTAAGATCATGTGGTATTCAGTTCTCTGTTTCAGTGATAGTGCACTTAGCATTATGGTCTCTAAATCCATCCAATTTGCTGCAAAGTCCATGATTTTGTTCTTCTTTGAGGTTGCGCAATACTCCATCATTTATCTGTACCACATTTTCTTTATCCAGTCCACTTTTGATGGGTAGTAGGGCTGGTTCCAGGTTTTTGCTATTGTGAATAGTGCTGCGGTAAACATGTGTGTGCAAGCGTCTTTTTTGTAGAACAAGTTATGTTCTTCCAGGTATATTCTCAGGAAAGGGACTGCTGACTCATATGGAAGGTCAATTTTTAGTTCTTTTAGGAATTGCCACTCTGCTTTCAATACAGGTTAAACTAGCTTGCGCTCCCACCAACAGTGTAAAAGCGTTCCCTTTTCTCCACACTCGGGACAGTGTCTGTTTTTGTTTTTTGGTTTTTTTTGACTTATTAATGATAGTCATCCTTATTTGAATTAGATGCTTTCACATTGCAGTTTTGATTGCATTTTTCTGATGATTAATGAAGCTGAGCATTTTTTCATATATCTGTTGGCTGCTTGTATGCCTTTTTTTTTTTTTTTTTTTTTTTGAGTTGGAGTCTCACTCTGTCGCCCAGACTGGAGTGCAGTGGCCGCTCCCGGCCACCGCAGCCTCGACCTGCCGGGCTCCAGCGATCCTTCCGCCTCAGCCTTCCAAGTAGCCGGAATTACAGGCATGAGCTACCACGCCCGGCTGATTTTTTGATTTATTGTATAGATGAGGTCTCGCTGCCCCGGCGGTTCTCGAACCCGCAGGCTCAGGCAATCCACTCACCTCAGCCTCCCAAAGGTTCGGGATTACAGGCTGAGCCACCGAGCCCGGCGTATGTCATCTTTTAAGAACTGCCTGTTCACGTCCTTTTGAGAGAGAAGATAAAGAAAAGCTAGGCAGACCCGCAGGGCGAGTACCTGGGTAACACAGCAAAACTTACTGCAAGCCTCTGGGACTGATACACTCACATTGGTAAACAATCTCAGCATAAGTACTCACTGCTGGGATAGAAAAAAATCAGCTCACTGCTAAGTGCCGACCAATTAGCTCACCATTAGGCCCCTACCTCCTGCCAATTGGTTCTTAGTACTGACTAATCAGCACAGTTAGTGCCAACCACTCAGCTCATAGCTAGTGTTAGCCAATTGGTTCGGTCTTAGGGCTACGTAAGCACCAGGTTTCTGCCCCAGATTGGCAACCTCCTCAGGTCCCCTTCTGCTCTGGGAGCTTTTCTGTCCTTTCAATAAATCCTGCTTTCTCAACTGTCCATCCTGTCCATGTCCCTCATTCCTCCTGGGCAGAAGACAAGAACAGCAACCTGAAGGACTGCAGAAGATCGTGGGAGCTGAAGAGACTCACCTGGGGAGCTGGCTGAACTGGGAGAACTCCTGCCAGAAGGCAAGACTTCCAAACTGAGATACTCCTGGGACTAGGCTTTCCAGCCCCCGCAATCAGCAACACTGTCAGGGTTTGGCTTGTCAGCCCATTAGAGTCAACACTGCTGGGACTAGGTTTGCCAGCCCGTGGGGCTGACACTCTCTGGGGCTGGTGCTAGCTGAAGCCCATGCTGACCTGAAAAGTCCGTATCACTTTGCTCACTTTTTAATGAGGTTGTTTTTTTCCTTTGATTTCATTTGAGTTCTTTCGAGATCCTGGATGTTAGGCCTTTATCAGGTGCATAATTTGCAGATTTTTTTTCCCCATTTTGAGGGGATGTCTCTTTACTCTCTTGGTGGTTTCTTTTGCTGTGCAAAAGCTTTTCAGTTTGGTGAGGTCCCACCTGTCTTTCTTAGCTTTTATGGCATTCTGCTTACAAAATTCTTGAAAAATTAACCACCAGCTCTCATACACTGGTGACAACGAGCTTTCACACACTCCTGTCTAGAAACACATTTGCCTTCCGCCTAATGTGGTATTCCCAATACTTTAACAATCAGAATTGAGCTCATGAACCAAGAAAAATAACACCTTTGAAACACTAGCAGTTTGAGACAGGACTGTCAGTCAGAACAAACAGAGGGAAAGCAGAACGTATAAAAGAAAGAGATAAAACGTAAACTGTTTTTTAAAGGCATCCTTAAGGAAATTTAAGTACAGCACAAAAAGTTAAAGAATTTAATAGATAAATAGAAGAATAGGGTGGTCACCACTGACACACAAATCAGTCATTAAAAGATAAAAATAGAAATCATAAAAAGAAAACAAAAGTAGCTTGAAATTTTACAAGGCACATCACAAATAAACATGTCACAGATTATGGTGTCATAACAAAAAAAGACAATATCTATAGATACTCAGAATTATGTCATTCCTTAACTATACAAATATTTTGTAGCTTTCCTAGCTTCAAATTATACTTATGGTATTTTTAACCAATTAAATATTAGTATACTAACACATCATCATCATGTAGGTTTTATGGTTACTGCAACTTGAAAGTCATAATACATTTAAAAACTGAAATCTTCTCGTACATATTGTGGTGCATGGAGAATTTTTTCCTGTATAATACACCTATGAGGTACTATATTTAGGAATGTACCAAATGATTCAGGTACTTCATGAAACTTTAACATACTCAAACGTACTTCATGAAACTTTAACATTTATGTTGAAATACCAGTTGACGATATTAGTGGGATATTAACATAATTTAACTTTTATAAGATTATGGAAAACACAGAATTGAAACTATTATCTTTAATATTGGCAAATTGAATTAGTGGCATGAACCCTGTGCCAGTTTGTTTTCAAATAAAAACAAAATACACCTTGATATGTTGCTACAGAGCCAGTAGAGGGAGCTCATACATTTTTTTCTTTGTTTTTAACTAAAGAAAATTTTCTCTTTTAAGAGCTACTGAGCCGGGCTCGGTGGCTCAGCCTGTAATCCCGCGCCTTTGGGAGGCTGAGGTGAGTGGATTGCCTGAGCCCGCGGGTTCGAGACCCGCCTGGGCAGCGAGACCTCATCTCTACAATAAATCAAAAAATCAGCCGGGCATGGTAGCGCATGCCTGTAATTCCGGTTACTCGGAAGGCGGAGGCGGAAGGATCGCCGGAGCCCGGCAGGCGAGGCTGCGGTGGCCGGAAGCGGCCACTGCACTCCAGTCTGGGCGACAGAGTGAGACTCCAACTCAAAAAAAAAAAAAAAAAAAAAAAAAAGAGCTACTGGATCTGGCATGGTGACTCATACCTTTAATGCCAGCACTTTGGGAGGCCGAGGTGGGAGGAGCACTTGAGGCCCAGAGTTCGAGACCAGCCTGGGCAACATAGCGAGACCTCATCACTACAAAAAATTTTAAAAATTAACTGAGCACAGTGGGGCACTTGTATATCCAGCTACACAGGAGGCTGAGGCAGAAGGTTCACCTGAGCCCAGGAGGTTGAGGCTGTGATTGTGCCACTACACTCCAGTACGGGCAACAGAGTAAGACCCCAACTAAAAAAAAAAAAAAAAAAAAAAAAAAAAAAAAGCTATTTATTTTCTACCTCACTATCCTACTGAATTCTTATCTTAGGTTGTCTATGTACTCATCGTCATACTAATAGTAACAGTTTTAAATTCTTTCTAATTATTACCTTACCTGTGTTTTGTCAGTAGCTAGACTACAATAATGAATAATGGTGGGAGTTGACAGACTTGTCTTGTTCCTGGCTTATCTTGTTCCTGGCTTTAATGAGAAATGCTTGAAAAGTTTGATCATAAGCATGATAACAACTTTTGGACAGAGATAGACATAATTTTTATTATAAGAAAATATCAATGTATTTCTATTTCATTGAATTTTTTATTATAAAGATGTGGGGTACAATTCAGGGTTAGGTATACAAACGCTGATTATGCAGGTGCCCTTGTTGATGAGGTATGCCCCTCCCTCCCCTAGCAGTTTCCCTCAACTGCCAATCCCACCCCCCATTCCCCTGAAAGTTTCCCACTACTGCCAATCACTTTCTTATAGTATTATAATTGCTCAAGTTCTGCTTATGAGTGAGAACATATGGTACTCTGTTCTTTGTTTCTGTGATAGATCACTGAGTATGATCGACTCTAAATCCATCTATGTTGCTGCAAAGTCCATATGTTTGTCTTTCTGTATGGCTGCATTGTGTATATGTACCACATTTTTTTATCCATTCCAGTTTCAATGGGCAACATAGTCGGTTCCATGTTTTTGCTATTGTGAATAGAGCTGCAACATACATAAGTGTGCAGGTAGAATGATTTGAGTGGATTTTCTGCAGAATGATTTGAGTGGATTTTTTTAAATCAAGATTAATTGATAAATTTTGCCAAGTACCTGTTCACTATCTGTAGAGATCACTCACTATCTGTAGAGTTCAGGATTATGTGACTTTTCATTGAATATGTATTAATATTATTATCTGTGCTAATAGAGATCTATAAAAGTTGTCAGATTCAAAATGGAGTTACTTGTGTTAAAAACCCTGACAAATGGAGCCCAGGGAGGGCCATGAAGGATTGTCATGCATGAATGCCTGATAACAAGAACTGTCACAAAAGACTCTGCTAAACCCACAACCTTGTACAAAGGCCACTGCAATCTTACACACACACAAAAGACTTCTGAGAGGACATCTACCCAGCAACTGCCTGTCCAACCTCGTACTTGTGTCACTCTTGTTATTGTTCCTTGATGCCAAGGATAATTATCTCACAACGATTATTTAGTCCTCTTCATTTTTCCTGTAAAAACCTTTATCTTTACCTCCTTGAGTATGAACATAGTTTACTATGCATGTGTATTCCCGTTGCAATAGCCATTCTCGAATAAATATCATTTTGTAAAGAGAGCCTCTCTGTATTTGTTATTTAAGTTGACAACTCTAATATTGAAGATTTCTTGCATTTTAAATAAATCCTAAGTAGTCATGGTTTATTTATTTTTTGTTATAATGCTGAATTGTGTTTGATATAATTTGATTTTTGTACTGATATATGTAGATAAATCAGTGTATATTTTTCTGTGCATTTTTTTCAGCTAGCGATATCAGTATTTATTCACTGTATAAAACAAGTGTAAAACTGTTTCTTCTTCTTGATCTAACATTTTCAGCAGTCCTGGAATCATAGGATCTTGAAAGGTTTAAATTCCCTTGGAGCTGCCTTGGTCTGGGGATTTTGAAGTAAGGTCTTTAACTACTTCCTCTATTTCTTTACGGCAATGAGCTCTTTAAAATTTCTGTATTCAAAGTTCAGCTTTCACAAATAATTTTACTAGAAAATTACACTTTTCATTCAGGTTTTCTTTTTTGTGTGTGTGTGAGCAAACTAGTCTCATGACTCTTGGTTATGTTTCCCTTATTTCTACTTTGCTTATTTTGCATTCTCTTTCATTGATTATCTTAGCTAGGCTAATTATTCAAATTACTAACTTTATAGTTGTATTTCTGAGATCTACTATTTAGTTTTAACTTTCTAACTTACCAATTTTTGTTTTTATCTGTGGCAATACCTTTTTTTTGCTTTCCATTGCTTATTTTTTAATCCTTGTCAGACTGAGTAAGATGCTGGTTCACTTGTTGTCATTTTTATTCGTATAACTATAATGCTAGAACTTTTTTCCCTCAGAATTGCAGAAGAAAAATTTTTTAAAATTATGGTTAAGCTTGCAACAACAACAACAAAAGACAATCCCACTAGTAACAGAAATGAAAAAGAAAGTCAGAGTTATAAGGGTATAAGCTGGGGCTTCTAGCAGCCATGGTAGGGATGAGGGAACATCTCATAAACAGAAGCCTGAAGATTTTAGTTTTTATTTATACTAGTTGTGCATATATATCATGGCAACTCAGTCTGTAAAACTAAACTAAAATTAAACTAGGTTGGTGATATCTCTGGCCTGAATACTTCCAACACTTCAATGTCAGAACACAATGGAATTCCAACAAAAAGAACATGATCCAACCATAATCAGCTCTTTGCTTTAAAAAAGTACATTGCTATAAATAGAGATATAAAACAGCATACAAAGTATCAACAATCTCATGTCAAGATTTTTTTTTTAAATTTGAGTGAAAAGGACAATTTTCTAGAAAAAAATGTAAAAAGATAAGCATTCTGAATAGAACTGGAACTAGTTAAAATACTGAATTAGTAATGAAAAATCCTATCCATTAACTTACTACCTGTGACATAAATGCAGTTTATCACCCACTATCTATTTTATCAGTGATAAAACACCCTTTTTCCATGAATGGAATGTTTAGCTGGGTATGTTACATTTAATAAGCTTGACAAAAGAATGAATAAGACAATATGATGTGTAGAAGCACTATCACCACAGTGTTGTTGTTAATGAGTTTAACATTTGTTTATACTATATCTTGATAACATTTACATATAGTGACATACACAAATCTTAAGTGTACATTCCATGAGTTTGGACAAATGGCTAACCTGTATAACCCAAACACGTAAGAAAATGCAGGAAATTACCATCACCACAGAAATTGCCTCATGTCTCCTTCACAGTAGATTCCCACCTATCTCCCTAGAAACAACCACTGTTCTAGAACTTTGTGTAAATGGCATCTTACAGTATGTACTCTTTTGTATAAGCTTTCTCTCAGCATTGTTTCAGAGATTCATCCATGTTGTATGTATCAGTATTGCATTCATTTTTATTTTGGGGTAATATTCCATTGCATGAATATACCAGCTCTGTTTACCCATGCCCCTGTTAATACTGTTTTGTTTTAAGAATTAAGTATAGGGCAAATTCTAAATGTCATTGTTGAAAATATCTATGATATTTATATATATCCTATATATGTTTTTAAATTTTTTAAGCAGAATTAGGTCCAAATATGCAACCAAAAGCATATAGATTATCTGCTGTACTTAAATATAGATGACTATAAAAATATATATATGTAAATATATTATATATATATATATATATATATATATAAACTGCAAAGCTTATAAACTTTAAAACAAAGTTCTCCTGTTTTTCCCTCAAGTGAACTTTAATTTCTGAAGTTTCTTTTATTTGAGAATAAACATACTGCTAGCACACTAGCACTTCCAAATTAAAAACAACAACAACAAGAAAGAACAGGGACTGGGCACAGTGGCTCATGCTTTCAATCCCAGCACTTGGAAGCTGTAGGCGAGAGGACTGCCTGAGCCCAGGGATTCAAGACCAGCCAAGGCAACTTGGCGAGAACTTGTCTCTACAATAAATACATTAAGTTTTAAAAAATTAGCCTGGGTGACAGAGTGAGACACTGACTCAAAAAAAAAAAAAAAAAGGAATAAAGGCAGAAACTGGGAGAAAAGGGAGTGTTTAATTTCTACAACCAGGTTATAGGGAGACAGGTTGGCATCATTGCCAAAAAACCTGCTCAAAGCAACATAAATTCATTCCAGTATTTATACCCCAAATTTGTAGCCTTCTACCCACCCCAAGTTTGAAACCTACATGTAGTTTTACCATGACTCAAGATTTACAATAATAATTTTTGATACATAACCACTGGTGTGACACAAAGACTTCTGGTCATGTTGACATTTAGATAACATTTTGGAATTTACAGTATGTTATTTTACAGTTTTTTTTAGAGGAAGAGGCAGACAATTAAAATATTTGAATGGAATGGAAAACATAATTGTAACAATCTTTTATTCCCAGAACCTTGGCCTAAAACAGTCTGATGTCCTTGTATTCACAGATGAAGGGGAGATGGGCAGTGATCACTCCAAGCTTTCAGATACGTCCCTTCTGGCCTTGATCCACTCTCCTAATCATTAGGTGGTTTGGCTTGCCTGGCTGCTGCTTCTTCAGCACCAGCAATGGCTTACTAGATAAGACTGGTTAGTTGGGTAAGGCTGTGGTGGGAGAGAAGCAGTGGGGGAAGGGAGGATAGGAAAAATGTACACTTTCGAATCCAAGTGGCTTTTATGTTTAGCCTGACTCAACTACAAAAGAATATGGGTTTTTAATTCTTTTCTAAATGACTGTTCTAATACGATCCAAAAGATTTCTTTTCAGTCTATAATGCTACTAACAGACATTCTTGTATATGCCTGTTTATAGATATATTTTTGTTTCTTAGGAATAAAGTTTAGTTTTTATTTATCTGAAAATATCTTTAGTTCTTTTCTTTCTTTCTTTTTTCTTTTCTTTTCTTTTTTTTTTTTTTTTTTTTTTTGAGTCAGAGTCTCACTCTGTAACCTAAGCTAGAGTGCAGTGGCACTCCAAGTAGCTTTCCGAATAGCTGGGACTACAGGCACGTGCCACCATACACAGATAATTTTTTGATTTTTTTATAGAGACAAAGTCTCACTATGTTGCCTAGGCTGGTCTCAAATTCCTGGGCTCAAGTAATCTTCCCTCCTTGGCCTCCCAAAGCGCTGGGATTACAGATGTGAGCCAACATACTCAGATAATGTCTCACTTTTGAAGGATATTTTCATTGGATATAAATTTGTAGGTTGACAGGACTTTTCTTTCAACCTTTAAAAAATGTTTTGTCAATGTCTTTTTGGCTTCTGTTGTCTTTGAAGAAAAGTTGGCAATCATTTATAACATGGTTCTCTTATATGTGATGTGTCATTTTACTCTGGCTGTATTTAAGATTTTCTCTTAAATTTGATTTCTAGCAATCTAATTATGATATGATTTTCTTTATGTTTTTCTAGTTGGAATTGTTTAATGTACTTGATTCTATTAGTCAATCAAATATTTTTTACTCTCATTCCCATACTCTTCTTTTTCTAGAAATCCAATTTATGTATACTAGATTTTTTACATTTGTCTCACAGTACCCTGAGGTTTTGTTCACTTTTGTCATTTTTCTCATTATTTCTCAGAGTAGGTAATTTTGGTTGCTATATCTTCAAGTTCGCTGACTCTTTTATGATCTATAAACAGCTGTTAAGCTAACACAATTTTTAATTTCAAATATTATTTTTTAGTTCTAGAATTTACATGTGTTTTTATTAGTTTCTCCTTCTTGTCCTTCTCTTCCTTCTCCTCCTCCTCCTTCTCCTCCTTCTTCTTTGAATCAGAGTCTTAATTCTGTTCCCCAGACTGGATTGCAGTGGCATGCTCATGGCTTGGTAAGTTGTCCAGGCTGGTCTCAAAGCCCTGGACTCAGGCAATCCTTTCATCTCCACTTCCCAAAGTGTTGGGATTACAGATGTGAGCCACTGTGCCCAGCCTATGAGTTTTTATTTCTCTGCCAGCATTTCCCTCAATCATTATGAGCATATTTTCTTTTATGTCCTTGAGCACAATAACTGCCTTAAAAGTTCTCCGCTCATTCCAATCTCTGAGTCAGTCTTCATTGATTGTCCTTTCCCTAAAGTATGCGTCATATGAAGTATGTTAGATATTGTAAAAGTCACATTGTAGAGACTTTGGATTCTATCACATTTCTTGGAAGATTACAGTTTTTTTAATTAATAAACTTTATTTTTAGAGCAGTTTTAAAATCACAGCAACATGGAGTAGAAAGTACAGAGAATTCCCAAATACCCTATCCCCACACATGCACAATTTTCCCCCCATCGACATACCATGCCACATTTCAAGCAGTTGTTGCCAGGCTCGGTGGCTCAGCCTGTATTCCTGCACCTTTGGGAGGCTGAGGTGAGTGGATTGCCTGAACCTGCGGGTTCAAGACTGCCTGGGCAGCGAGACCTCATCTCTACAATAAATCAAAAAATCAGCCGGGCGTGGTAGCACATGCCTGTAATTCCGGCTACTCAGAAGGCTGAGGCGGAAGGATCACTGGAGCCCAGCAGGCGAGGCTGCGGTGGCCGGGAGCAGCCACTACACTCCAGTCTGGGTGACAGAGTGAGACTCCAACTCAAAATAAATAAATAAATAAATAAATAAAGCAGTTGTTACAACTGATGAACCTATATTGGCATAACATTATCACTCAAAAGTTATAGTCTACATTAGGACTCACTCTTGGTATGGTACAGTCTATGGGTTTTGACACGTATAATGACATGTATCCACCATTATAGTATCATACAAAATAGTTCCACTGCCCTAAAAATCCTCTGTGCTCTGCTTATTTATCCTTCTATTATCTCTCTTCCCAAACTTTACAGCAACTGATCTTTTTACTGCTCCATAATTTTACCTTTTCCAGAGTGTCACATATTTAGAATCATATAGCAAGTAGCTTTTTCAGATTGGTTTCCCTCATCTAGTGAATTTGTTTCCTCTGTGTCTTTTCATGACTTGATAGCTCATTTCTTTCGAGTGCTTTTGCTCATCTGTTGACAGTCTCCTCCTTCAAGTGTTGACTTCTTTCTAGCTTCTGCCTGATTTTGTTACTCTCCAGTTCATTTAGATAGTTGTAAGTTTGTTTGTTTTTTAATTTTTTTCAAATCAGAACATATAATGAATGGTTATTCTCATGTCAGTGCAGAGAACTGGATTTAGTGAACAAAGATTAGACACAGGAAGTCATAAGTAACGACTAAATTTTGATGGCCCGAAATGGGACAACGATAGTAAAAATGAAAAGGCCAAAAAACTGAGAATATGCACAAGCTCATATAGGCAAAGCTTTGTGATGCTGAACTGCCACAGTTGAACCACCCAAAACATTTGTCACTGTATGAGAAGGCTGAGAAAAGAAATTGAGGTATTAGTAGTCAGAATTTTTTATTGCTTTTCACATAAAATTCAAAATAAGACAAAATTAAAGAGAATTACCTATAGTTTTAAGCAAAACTATTCTTGTCCTATCTTTCTTCATATTATGTCCACACAAAGTAAGCCCAAGCAATTTATAAAGTACCAGTGATGCTTGATTTCAGAGATGTATCATAATACCTAGAAATTTTGTCAGCTATTAGAAAGACCTAACTACAATGACTTAAACACCTAGGGGTTTATTCTCTTACACAAAAGGTGTTCAGAAGTGAGTGATCCACACTGGTATGGAGTTCTACAAAGATGACAGGAATCTGGGCCTATTCATGGCTTTCATCCTCAAGGTCATAAGATAAACACTGGAACTGCAACCATCATGTGTCCACTCCAGGCAAGAATTCACAGAAGGGCAATGAGCAAATGAACTAATTTGAGGTTTCTGTTAATAAGAGCTTTCTAATAAATGCCATTCTTCAACTTCTACCTGTATCTTTTCGGCCTGTACTTAGTTGCATGATCATACCTATTTATGAAAAAGGCCGGGAAGTACAATTTTAAAGCTGGGGCCATTGGCAACTTAAATAAAATTGAGATTACATTACTAAGAACTAAGGGGAAAATGGATATTGAACAAGCAATCAGCTATCTCTGCCACAGACACCAAATGATTTAATCAGAGCTCTCTCAATCAACTAAAGCAAAAAGGAGAAGGCGAAGGAGGAGAAGAGAGGAGTGGAGAGGAAAGCACAGAAAATATGTCGTCCCACATTAGCAAACTTCAGTTTTCTCTATACAGGCATACCAAATCTAGGTGCTGAAATAATCATTAGGAATTTTTCTTCCTTTTATCTCTCAGCTCTGTTTTCATCTGGAACTCGGCTTAGACATAAGTTAGCTAAGTAAGTTAGCTACTAGAAAGACAAGGCTTCCATTCCCCTAGTTTAGCAACCTAAGTGAAAAGAGATCGCCTGTTTCTTAACAATTTTGATATGAAAACTCATGGTCCTTAGTATCATCTGCCATTCATGAGGACATGTGCTGCTCTGATTGTTCAGATCTGCTGACTGGACCCCCATCCCTGTGGGTCAGTGCCAACTAAATCATATCCACTAATTTAGGGGAAACACGTTTCCCCATAGTAAACTCAGCATGCTGATGACAGAAACAGGATGAATAGATGCCAGGCAGGAAAAATAGTACACCTGGTGCAGACAGTAAAAACTTGGGGGAAAAAACCTGGAAGAGAAAAGTAATAATTTAGGCCCTTCTAGTCTAGAAATGAAAAGACACAACAGGAAAATATTGGAGATTTAGTAAATCCCTTGTATTCTTTTCTATTGTCTTTAATAATATTCAATAATATAATATCCAGAGAGAAAAAGTATATGACAAGCCAATGCTGGTAATACCTTGAGCTTTATGAAAAGCATTTAAACAGTTCTAAAACAACCACCACAATATCAAGAAGAGGATTTGCCTAAGCATACTATTTATGGGGATATTCATTTGTGGTGACTTCTTTAATACATAAATCGTGGAGATGCAAAGAGATGCATGATCAAGTAAATCTTTTCAACGCTCTGTAATACAAGCTCTGGGGCAAAGATTATGAGAAGAATAGGGCACAGAGCAATGATGTGGTTTTTTCCAAGGTCACGAATTGAATCAGCAGCCAACCAAAGCTGCTGACTCCCAAAGTAAGTGACTCACTCTTTCCCACATTTACATACCTTATTTTAGTTTATCACAACGATTGTTCTTTTTTAGCATTTTTTTTTGTAGGTGATTGGCAGAAAATGAAAATGGCCATATGTCTGAAACTCAGCATCATCTGCCCTAGGGAGATAATAAACAAAAGAGGAAAGTACAAATAGTCAAATGAAGAAGTGAATGGGGCAAAGCAGAAAAAACTATCTATGGAAAGAATTTACCAGTAGCTAAAAATAATTGATAGCAAAGCGTAAATTGAGGTATGGGAACTTTAAATATGTGGTATGACAGCAACTGTATTTAAGAAAAAGTGCCTTTTTTCATTTAACATAATTTTTCATACATACAGAAAAGTTTCAAGAACTGTACAAAGAATTCCAGAAGAACTTCTACCCAGATTCCCCAAATGCTTACTTTTATTTCACGTTCTTCTCTCTCTCTCTCCACACACACGTACACACATATACACATGCACACAGTATGCACACACACACATTTTCTGAACCATTTAAGATTCAGTTGTAGATGGATATTTTTCCAAATAAAACATACAGATGGCTAACAGGTGTGTGAAAATGTGCCCAACATCATCTAATAAGGAAAATGCAGATTAAAACTGCTATGAGATACCACCTCACACTCATTGTGATGGCTATTATCAAAAAAGACAAGAGATAATAAATGTTGGCAAGGATGTGGAGGAAAGGGAAGCCTAGTACATTGTTGGTGGGAATGTAGATTGGTATAGCCATCACAAACAACAGTATGGCGTGTATATGGAATTCATGTATTCAGCCTTAAAAAAGGAGTACCTACCATTTGCCACAACATGGAAGAAACTGGAGAACATTTTGCTGAGTGAGACAGACACAGAAAGAAAATATATTGCATAATCTCACTTATGAAACAGTGGTTCTCAGGGGGTAGAGTCAGGGAAGAAATGGGGAGCATCAAAGGATACCAAATGGAAGCTATGTAGTAGTCTAGGGATCAAATGTACAACATGAGGACTAAAGTCAATACAATTGTATTTCATTAGGGATTTTGTTAACTCAGTAGACTTTAGTTGCTCTTATCACAAAAAAATAACTATGTGAGATGATAGATATGTAAATCCATGTCACTATAATAGTGATTTTATTATCTATTTATAGCCTATAACATTGTGTTGCAAATCTCAAATATACAAAATAACATTTATTTTTTTAAAAAAGAGTAAGTTGTAAATATAATGCCTTTTTCCTGCAATACACTTTAGCATGTATTCCTAAAATCGAGGACATTTTCTTACATAACTATAAAATAATAATCAAAATTAGGAAATTAGCCCTGGTACTGTTACAGGCTGAAAAGAGTTCATTTGGTTATATTAGAGCAGTCATTTTAAAAATATTTAGAAACTTGTATTAAGAAACTTTCTTTTGTAGCTGAGTTGGGCTAAATGTAGAAACAGCTTGAATTTTAAAGTGCACATTTTTCCTTTCCCCATGCTGCCCTCCAAGTGTGACTGCTCCTCCTTCTCCCTTGATCCAGCTTTGCCAGACTGGCCTGGAAGGCCAATCTTATCTAGTAAGCCATTGCTGGTGCTGGAGAAAAGACAGCTAGTTACGCCAGATCACCTGATAGGAGACAATGTCACAAGAGTGTGTCTGAAAGCCTGGTGTGGGCATCTCCCACCTCTATCTGTGAATAGAGAACATCAGATTGTTATAGACCAGGAATCTGGAAACAAGGGGATTGTAACAAATGTATTTTAAAACAATTTAAAGCTATTATTTTAAATGTTGTGGCTTTCTCTTCCTTCCAAATGTTGCAGTTGTCTGCCCTTTCCTCTGGAAAACTGTAAAAAACATGCAGTCAATTCCAGAATGTTATATAAAGTGTCAGCATGAGGAAGAGACTTTTCATGGTCAGAAAATTCTGAGTTATACTAAAACTGCATGTAGGCTTCAAACTCTGGGTGGGTGAAGGACAGTGAAGTTTAGATATAAATACTGAAATAAATTTGTGTTGCTTTAAGGAGTTTTTAATAATGATGGCAACCCTATATGTAATGTAACCTGGTTGCAGAAATTAAGCCCAGTTTCTCCCAGTTTCTCCCTCTCATCTTTGATTAACCATAAGGAACAGCAGCTGGCTTGTTAGACCGGATGAAAACAGTACAATGCTCTTGTATATTGCCATTATTCAGATTTCACTAATTGTCCCAATAATGGCATATGTAGCAAAATAAATTAGGGTCATGCATGTCATATCTCTTTACTTGCCTATATTACGGAATTTCTGAGGTTTCTTTGTATTTCATGAAACTGACATGTTTTAAGAGTATAGGACAATTATTTTGTAGAATGTTTCGCAAGTTGGAATTTGACTTTTCTCCTCATTGGATTCAAGTGATGTACTTTTGGCAGGACGACCACAGAGGCAATGCTGCGTTCCTCTCAGTGCATCACCTTAGGAAGCATTCGCTGTTGATTTTTCCGTTATCGGTGAGACTCACCTTGATCAATTTGGCCAAGCTGATG